>JAUPFV010000001.1:133611764-134268841 GCA_036936605.1 Limnanthes douglasii subsp. nivea | reverse complement strand
GATCGACATGTCAACATTAACAACTATTATTGTCTACTAATATCGGCATAATGTGTCGATATTAGGTGGGAATGAATGCATAATGTTTGGTTATTTAGCTTGGTTATTTGGTTTGGTTATTACTTGGATACTTATGCTTACATGTCTTTTCTTGATATGATAGAAGTCCTACTGATACTAGCAACTTACCGAACCACATACGCATACACATCCTCATATTCTCCATGTCACTAGAGAATATGTTATAACTAATGTATTGTCCAAACAATGAAAGTCTCGTGGGAATTTTATCTCGGTATTCATATTATACGATATTCATTAAGACAATAGAATATGCTCAAGATTATCCTAGCTCGTTATGAGATTGACAAAAATCTTAAGGTTTCATTATTTTGCTATGATACTAGTTAATTGTGACTTATTTGACCTAAACGGGTGGCTTCAATTTATAATTAAAGATGCAGTCGAGGAGGTAACTCTAAGATTTTTGGAGTTTGTAGAGTATAATTCATAAAATATATTCATACATATGAGTACTTGAAAAGGTTAAATTTGGTAAAATAATCAAATTCATTGGAATGTGAGTTTGTCATCCTCTGAGATTTTACCAATGTAACTAATTAATTTTAAAACGAATTTACTATATTATTATATGGAGGCCCTGTGCTTAAGAAATCATATTTAGAACATTGTTATTTTATGGGTGATATTTGATTAGACTCAAACAGTTTAAAAAATATCAATAATTTCTTATGATCAGAATCTAAAAGAGGAATGTGTTATCTAGATTTAGGCATTTAATAAGTAGTCTTAAATTTCGAAGGATTTGAATTTATAATTGTGTTGTCTTTATCTAAAATTTGTATTCAAATACAAAAACTCGAATATCTGGAACGGTAAAAAAAACTCATACAAAAGCTTCATCATGTTGAGAAAATTATCATTGGTTATTGTTACATAGAAGAAGATGTTTCTAACCCTTGATATACCTTTAAATACTTGGTTAATTTGTTACCTAATTTTATTTTTGCTCTCTTTAATCTGTTATAAACATGGAAACCTAAAAATATGCATTATTTCTTCTTAAAACACTACATAGACCTAGAGGTGGAAGTTCATAACATGTGTGTTCGTAGGTTTCTAAACTTGTTGTGTGTGTCATATCATGTAAATGTAAGTTTGTGTAAGTTTGTCGATAATAATATAATAATTTTACAATCATCGTTTTTTTTACTCATGAATATTTTGTAATATGAAATAGATGGCAGCATAGATGAATGTGTTGATCAACAAAAACATTATTATGTTTGGAGTCACACCTAACTTGCTTGTATGTCCACTACTTTACATATTTATTTTGAATGATACAACACGCTTGAAGAAATTTAATAAAGTATCTTTTTGAGATACTAGAGTTCTCAAATTGATAATTTATATGGGCCTAGAAATGAGATTCATGATTCTATTTTAAATTACAACAAAGCTTCACCATACCATGGGCTGATGATTAAAATGGGTGTAAAATAAACTTTCATTATTAGTAATGTATCATTTTTGAAGTGCTTTATGATGAAACAACTAGATAAGACTTCTCTTAGTTCCTTTTCAATTATTGTATCCTTGAAGTATTTTTATTAGAACTACTAAATAATACTTTTTTTAGTTCGTTTTCAATTATGTATTTCTAGAAGTGCTGTTAGGTTTTTTGATGTTATATTGATACATTTAATTTTATAGTTTATTTTTTTAAGGTTTATTTTAATAGTTTATATTTCAAATTATCTTTTATGTATATCAAAAAAACATACACTAACAACCAAAAAACAATTGTTATAAAGTTTTTTTAGCGTAACTAGTGATATCGAATACATGCGTCAACGTTATATGTTCATAAAAATAAAATGTTGTACTAATATTGATAGGATACGTCGACATTAGTGGTTTTTATACTAGCAATTGATGTCGACGCAACTTGAAATTAGTGTGAAAGTTTTTGTAAAATTGATGAGAGGTGTATTGCTGGAAAAAAAACTAATGTCGTTGACATTGGATTTTGAAGATTAATGTAAAGGCATCCTATTGACATCCAAAAATCCAGATGACAATGATATTTTGAATTTGGTTCAGGTTTTAACAGTAAAGTATACAAAATGGAAAGTATATGCCTTCGGTTGATATTCTTCCATCTCTTTTAGATTGTATATATTGTTGATTCTTTTATTTTCCAAATTTGATTAAAATATGATTTTTGTTTTAAAAGTTTATGTATTTGGTTTGTAATACTTAGAAATGTGGTTTGTATTAGAAATATTAAATTTAATATTAACAAAATAATATTTTAAATGGTAGAAAAATAATTTATTTTAAAAATAAACACTTTATAAAATATAAGATAACATGTAGCTTTTACCCGAGATAAGTTTCTGGTTCAGCACACATTTCAACGTTAGTGTGTTTGTTACATCCATATGAATTTTTTATGTTCGACGGTTGTTTCTGTTTTTATCTGTTATATGACATTCGTCAATATTCAATGTTTTTTAATCACGAAAATGATTCTTATTCACTTATAGTTTGTTGTCTGTTATTTACTTGTTTTTTTCACGGTTTTTTTTATCGTTATGATTTTTAAAATCTACTACGGAGTGATCAGTTGTATTATGTTCCTTTTAATTTTAGTATGTCGGTGTATTTTTTAAATATAAGGCTAAATAAATACACTCTTTAGTACATTATTTTTTTTTAATTTCTTTAAATACTATTTTTTAATATTTTTTAAATATTTGTTGGGTTTTATATAGTGTCAAGGCTCTAGCATTCCAACACAAAATATTATATGAATTTGTAAAAATATATATTTTATTTATTTAATATTTTAAATCATAAAAAAATATAAAAAACTATATATTTTTTTGTAAAAAATCCAAATCAACTGAAGAGATATAGTTTTAAATACAAAAATACTAAATTCCTAAAACACTAAAACATAATACCATTATTATTATTATTATTATTATTATTATTATTATTATTATTATTATTATTATTATTATTATTATTTAAAAAAAAAAATTACGATGGTATTATTGTCGTTAACTTAGTGATATTATATACCCAAACAACTCCCAACTTCTTAATCTCCACCGAAAGATGACGGAGGTGGTCCCGCAGCTTTGTATAGGTTCTTATCCTTACCAAGGATCACCGTGCCTTGCTTGAACATGACAGCTTTGTCACTTTAGCATGAAGCGAGTCGCCGAGTCTCAAGTTAAACTAGTCTGTGGCATCTTTGCTATTTACACCTAACCCCCCAACCATTCGGTTTGAACTCTGCATTCAGTCCGCTGTACAAGATCGAGTTGACTTGGTGTTTTATACTTTTCGGTTTACGTAAATATTTTGAGTTAAATCAATTATCACACGTTCGCAGATTCTGCTGTCATGGGAGGGCAGAATCGGCTTGAACCGTTTCGAATCGATTTAATTTGATCTGATTTGAACGTATTAGTAATTGGATGTGTATTTAAAATTATAAAAATATCTCATTCTATTTAAAAATGTTAAATTTAAGACAGATTAGATCAAATCATAAAAAAAGAAAAGCTTTTTAAAAAAATGTTGAATTTAAGACAGATTAGATCAAATCATAAAAAAAAAAAGCTTTTTAAAAAAACACTGGATTCATTTGTTTGGAAACTCCAAATAGCATGGTTTAAGGTTGAAACAGAGTTTAATATCCTCCAAACTTTGGAGGGAGTTAAAATTCCACAAATCTCAATTTTGCGCATGAGATCTTCAAGCTTTCATGAGCATATCATATTAGCTTCATTTCGGCCAATTTGATTTACAGATTGAAGTCTTTTAAGTTAGTTTTTTTTCTTCTTTCATATCTATTTTCTTTAATATTCACTCTTTGTAATGCTAAATGATTTTATCATCTCCTCCTTTCAAATTTTCCAAATCGAGACTTTCTTTTGATTCATAGTCTTCAACTGCTTCAGTCACTTGTAATATAAATTCACTGACATATATAAACAAGCTGAAGCTTGCTATAACAGAAATTGATGTTAGAGGAATAAAGTTGCTCGAGTGTAAGCCTTATTTGAATTAAACACTCGATTTATAACGTATATTATATATTGATTAACCATTGATATCGAGTATGAGATAGGCCATTCCCAGACTTTCCAAAAGGTTACTGCTCTAAGAGAAGTAGGAGTTTGGTCTTGTTGAAGTTAGTGTGATCATTATCTTTCGGGGTCTGTTTTGCTATCCAAACGGCAGCCATATTTTATTCCAAAAAAAATTGGATCATTATCATTGTAGATGAGTTTCATTTTTCACAACATTCAATGATAGGATCAAGATACCAATGAGCTTCTACAATCTTCTCACTTAGTATACTAGAATTTGTTTCCATATTAACCATGTTGATGTCTTTACCTTTACAGAAAAATAAAACCATTTAGTAATGCTCAGCACTCAGCTACAATAGGCGCTTGTTTTCCATAAAATTTTTAAACCCCATAATTATGTCTCATTTGTGATCCTGATTAAACCATCCCTGCTTGCCTCACCTGATAAGTAGTATGTTTCATCTGTGTTTAATTGGTACTTGTTAGCTTTATGGTATATCCATTTGAAAGAAAGAGCAAGTCTAGACTTGTTCAAATGATGAACATAGCCAATAGAAGAATCTACATTTGAATCTTTGTCGTAGTGGGACCTTTTTAAGAGATTTGCGCAATCCAGACCAATAAGGATATATTTTATATGGTAATTCATAGTTCTTGAGTTGATATTTTGATCTTTATGTTTATTTTTTATTTCTTGAAGTCCAAATAACCTAGGAGATAATTAGATATGGGATAGTCCTCATGTGGATGACTTTATTATGGACCAGAACCATGATCTTACCATGTGAGGAAGAGTCATATTCTTATTGATTAAGATGTTGAATAGACTTGCATAATGAATTTAGACATTCCATGAGTCTTGACATTGAACAAAGACGTGATTAGTGGTTTTAGAACTCTCACAATATTGACACTTAGATTCCAATTTAAACCTTTTCCTTTATAAAATGGACTCAACAGAGAGCCAATTATGTAGGGTTCTATAAAAAGATATGAGCATCTTTTGGTGTAATTGAGTTCCAAAGTTTTTTGAGTAAATTAAACTTATTGCCTTTAAATCTAGGCGAATTTCAAGTATCTATAGTATTATAACAGCCATTCAATGAGGGAGACCATTTGATTGTATTATTGGCTGAATTCAGACGAACCTTCATAATTTTTTTAATATTTGAAGGAGTAACTGAATTTTCAAGTTCTCCATATTCTATTTCTCATTAGTCCAGTAATTTTTAACTTCATCCAGTATATACTATGATCTATCTTCCTCAGAACTGAAATGAATTAACGTAATAGGGGTAAACCATCTATCTAACCAAAAATCAATTTTGTATTGCCAATCTTCAAATACATAAGTCTTTCAGCTATGTATCTGATATCTAATACATTTTTCCATATCATTGAGCTTATTTTTTTAGCATTGATTGGTGATGGAGAGGGCAGTAAATACATGACATTAGCTTTGCCCATAGTATCCTTTTCTCTTTAAATCTTAGACATAACTTGCAAGAATAAGTAGATTGAATATCCTTCAACTTCCTAATATTCATTCCATCATTCTCATATGGTTTGCAAAAATTACACTATTTGGACCAATTAATAGCCAATTTGGTTTTCTTTGAACCGTAGAGAAACATGTTGCATAGACAGATGATCCTTTGGATCACTGATTTTGGGAGTAAAGAGTCTTGGATATTGTAGTTAGAGATAATAGCTAGAACATACTGAATTAGGGTGAGTCTTCCACCATAGGATAATAGGTTGATATCCCACTCAAAGATTTTGCTCTTAATATTGCAGACCAAATAATTAAAGCTGCCAACTTTGTTATTAGCATTGACTGTAATACCGAAGTATTGGATTGGTAGAAGGTTATGCTTAAATCCCAAAATGTTATCTAATATTTGAACTCTTATTTGTATTATTTTTCCAGATACAATGATTTTAGATTTCTCATTGTTTATGACCTGATCTGAACTCTTTTGATAATGGTCCAAGAATTTGTTGATTTCTTTGACAATAGAGGAAGATTCATTCCTGATTTCTATAAAATAATCTGCGAAAGCTAAACACGATATGTTACTGTTTCTGCTAGACTTATATTTTAAATATTGATTTCTAATTGATATCTGCTTGAATCCCCTTATAAGATATTTTCGGCTATGATAAAGAGACTAGGGGATAATGAGTGATATTTTCTTATCCATTTAGATGCCTTAAAATAGTCATGCATTCAACTATTTACTATAATGGAGGTACTGTGGTTGTTTATCATCTTAAAGATCAGGTTTAGAAACTTATTATCAAAACCAAATGAGCCAATTATCCTTAGAATGAATTGATATGTAAGCCTGTCAAAAGCTTTTGGCATATCAATCTTAAGCATGACATTACCCCCTCTTGTCTTATTGTTTAGGTCATAGCTGAGTATTTAGGTAATCAAGATATTTCCATGAATGCTTCTCCCTTTCACAAAAGCTTCTTGTTCATTTGAGATCATTTTAGGCAATAGTGTAGCAAGTATGTTGTTTATCACTTTGGAAACAATTCTATTGAACATGGCACTAAGACTGATTGGCATGAAATCCTTCCATGTATTTGGGGAGATCACTTTATGGATAAGAAATATTACAGTAGGATTAACATCATTAGGAATAGGCTTATCTTTCAAAATTTCCCCAACTTTATCTATTGTCACATTTATTCATCAATATATTAAATATATATAGTATTCTATAAAAAAAAATAGATGAGTTCAAATGATCATGAAATTATTTAATAATTATATGTTATTATTTTAACAGATACAAGTTCATTATAAATTTAGGAATTATTATCTTTTATTATGAAATTGTGATATCATCAAAAACCTCATTTAACATATTAATATATTTTTGGATTCTATTTTAAAAATATTATAATTTTTTAGAAATGTTTTTACTGTGAAAATATCTAATACCATACATAAATATAAGAGTTAGATTATGTTTATTTTTTTTTGGTATATTGGTTTTTTAGACAAAAACAATTCATTAACCTAAGTATTTACACCAAACTCCTTCAAACCAAAAAACATAAAACCTCTAAAGCCCTAAATATCTAAACATACACTAGTTAAATAAACTACTATTATAAAATATCCATACATCATCTTCGAATTTAAAAACATGAATTCAAGTTTTGATATGATAAATTTTTGTAAGAGCCATAAAAAAGTAACGTATTAGTTTTCAGAATCGATTTATGTAAATTAAATTTCTGCACGACGAGTGCAATGAACCTACAAACTGTGGTACCCAATGAGTAAAGCAGCTTCAAAACCTCACACCATTTGGCAAGAAAGATTGGAAAAATATTTATGGTTGCAAGATTGTGCCATTATTCATCGTCATCTGGGTGCGATAGTTGGAAACATCATTATTAGTTGGGTGTGATATTTCCAAGCATCATCGCACATCGTCCCGTGATGTTATTTTTTAAAAATTGCACATAACTTGTAAATAGCCTAAAATGCGTTAGATATATAATCTTACTTGATGTAATATTACGCTCTAATTTGGAAAGATTATTGGATTTTATCTTAATCGAAGGAACCAACATGTTTGATAGTCGATTACACATTTTTTTACCACACACGAGTTTTACACCAAAGATAGTTTGGACGCGGGCTATGAAAGAAACTTAAAAGACAAGATTCACCGTCATCATTTCCTTTCACAATTATGGTAATTGTGGGAAAACACCTAGTTTATATTACATATATAAGAGGTATACCATTTTTAAACCAATAGTTAATGCGGATGTTGTGAACAAAGTAAATTTAGTTGAGATCATTTTCAGTTGATGGACTAGGTGGTTATTATTTATTCATCTTTGTAGATGGGAAACGCAACCACACACCAATCACGCACTTCGAATTTCATTTACAAGTCTTGAGACTCAAACTGGACGGAGATTAATTAATCTATAAATTAGTGTTAACTAGTTTTAGTGCTCGTGATATATATATATATATATATATATATATATATATAGGTTTGAAGAGACATAGCCCTTAGAATGTATCCAACATGTGAACCATCTAAAATATTCAGTAAAGATATTGTTTTGTTGAAAAAACCAAGCAAAACCAAATATAATAGTTGTTATTGAAAATCAACGAACACAATTACTTTGTGTGGAATCAAACAACTATGGTAATATAGGTGGTAACTAAACTTTTTTTTTTGCATCTTACAAGTATTAAGTTTTTGCGCGTATTTTTACAAGTATTTATAAGGGATAATACTTACGAGAAAAAAAACATAAAATTTAATTGCATAAAATTGTTATTGTAACTTTAACAATTTTTGCGCTGGTTTTATTTTTATGATTTTCGAAAAGCAAGCGAACTACACATGAGTTTCAAGTGTTCTACGTAAAATGAGTTGGATAATATTTATGTATTTCGACATATCAGGCGTCACCATTGATTTGAACTACCGATGATGAATTTCTTGATGCGATCCACACGCCATCAAAATTGAATATATAGAAAACACTTTTGTAAACGTGAAAAAGCCGATGGTTAAAACGGATAAGGTTATGGAATTTATAACACCACAGTTGAATTAAAGACCGTAGGACATTTTAGCACAAAACAAACAATGAACGAAATATTATTAATTTTCTCAAAGTTTGTAGATTTTGTTATGAATGCTTGGATAACATCATACGCCAAAACATTTCTTACTTACTTGACTAATTAGATTCAACATTTGAGCAACAAAACAACCAGTCGGTAAAAAAATATTTTTATAATTAAAATATTTCATTTTATTTTTAAAATCAATGTTATAATCGAATTATTTAATTTATATATTATAGCTTCATGAGTGTTCGCGCGATCCAAAAATCTACATCGATTCAAGTCAGCCGAATTTTGAATTTGTATGTGTCAAAATTCACGCATTCGTTAATCTTCAACTTTTGAAGATTTTGAATCGTTTGAAAGAAATAAGTTTACTATTAAACATATGCATATAATTTGTATGTCTGAAGATTTAAAAGGTTCATTATCTAGTTAGGCTTTATATATGGTGTGGGATAACTATCATTTGGATAGAAATATAAGTGTTGATCGGATAGCATGTGGTTGTATTGTTAGAAAAACATATGGGATGCCTTGTGCATGTGACATTGTCATGATATAAATTATTTTCGTAATAGCTTTTTCAAGTGTCTGAATTTTAACCTATTTATTGTAGTCCTCCTATACCATACTTAAATTTTGGAGTAAAAAGAAGAGTAGTTCATTATTATGGCCTCATGGATGGATATCTTGGTATTTCCAATGAACAAACATATCATTAATATATTTTACTAAAGTAATTTTATGATTTTGAATTTATTCACCTCAAATATATAACTAAAATATAAGTGTACTGAATGCATCATTTAACATAATTACCGCACATTTGACATAAAATGTTGAATTTATTAAGTTTTATGTTATAATAGACATTTGCGTGAATATTTTTGTTGTAATTTTTAGCGGACACGGTGGGATCAAACTTGCTATTTATTACTTAACGACCATATCTCAAAATAATCACGCCTTTCTTAGAAGGAATACCTGACACTATTTCATAATATACTCAATTGAAATCATTCAATGCATAAAACTAATTGTGCATAAGTACAATATGTGTGAATACAATAATTATATCATGCAACAATGTTCTCACCATTGGAGAAAATATGAGGTAATATTCTGTAGGGACCGACCTATGCGATCCTTAGCTACAAGCGTCCGAAATTGCAAGACTCACCCAAACATATGCCATACGGGTGGCATAACAGGACTGCATTGTAAAAATATTTGGAGAGTATAAATTCAACTTAACTTTACTGTTTGCTAACTATTGGATGAGATCTATAACTTAATTCAAATTTTGTTTTATTATGGCATATTTTTCACAAATATATGCAACGAGTGTCTTTATGGAAAATCGTGGAGTAATCAGAAATAAATATTGGCTTGGACGATCTGGTTGCTATATATGCGCAACTTTAAGAAATTATATAAAAGACACGTTGTATTCCATTTTATATTACTTCACTTATGTTCATATTACAATAGAAGTAAATGTAGTAAATGCAAACTTTTATGTAGTATATTGATGGTAGCACTCAAAATTGCTACATAAGGCATATTTTGAGATGCAAAACACTTTACTCATGAATGAACACAATAAAACTTAACAAAATTCTAGGACTATTAGTTTAAATATTTGTATTTTAGAAGTTTAAGTTTTTGTAATAATATTATTAAACAACATTAATGTTAGTTTTTTAAAAATCATTATTAAGCTCTGCTAGTATCGAATAGTTTTAAGAATAAACACTTCCACAACTAGCTTTGTTCATAAAAAAAAAGTAAAATAATCAATTTTTAAACATTATCTATACCATACTTGGCACTAATTTTCCATTTTAAAGAGTGTCATCATATATATATATATATATATATATATGTAAATTCCACGATTAAGTCATCATTTAACTTCTCACGAGATTCTTTTAAAGGCCAAAGCTATTTCCTCCATGAGAATTTTTATTTCCTCCATAATTTGAAATATCTAAAACACTTGAAACATGATATTACTAGTTTACCCTTATTTTGTTTTCAAATTTAATATTACGTGCCATTATTGAAATAGATAGTCTATTGTGAAAAAACATATCATTAACCTATTTTTAATCCTACATATCTGATTTTTGCAACTAAAATTCAACATAAACCCAAAAAACATCAGTTTTATTGAAGATTGATTGAAGATTGACCATGGAAAATCAAGAAACTCATACCAATGAGGAGAACAACACTCAAGCAACGAATAAGGTAATTTAATCTCGTTTTTCGTTTTACAATACAGTAATTTGAGATTATCACTTCGAAAATGTTGGTTTTGATACTGCATTCCCGATTTCTGCATTCTTGGGCAAAACGCAACCGATTCCGAGGCAGTATCTCGGAATCAGTTGTTTTGAACAAATTACAACCTTAATAAAGAGACAAAGACAGTGCACCTGATTCCGAGTGGCCGTCTCGGAATCAAGGGCAAAAAAATCACAAATTACTTCTGATTCCGAGATGGCCACTCGGAATCAGGTGTTTTGCAGTTAAAAAAAAGCATATGATTCCGAGATGGCCTCTCGGATTCATATGCTATCATTAAAAAATAGAATACAGTAGAACAACCTTATAGACACAAAATCGAACCAAACTCGAAAATAGATCCAAATAAACAACATAAACCCTAATCGAACCCTAAATCTGTCAAGTAAAAACCCTAATCGAACCCTAAATCTGCCAAGTAAGAATCCTAATCGAACCCTAAATCTACCAAATAAGAACCCTAACCTAACAAGAACAGCCATAGCCAAAAGACGGTACCGAAAAATGAAGAAAAACAAAAACTGAAGAACCCTAATCAAACAACAGTCTAGCTGAAAACTGAAAACACAAAAAAAAATGAAGAAATATTACCATGGGAAAGGGCTGCTCTTTCTCTCTTCGATTAGGGTTTTGAAAAGAAAGTAGAAAACAAAAGGTAGAAAACTGAAGAAATAGATAAATATGGTTTTTTTTCTTTAAATTTGTTAATGGGTAGGATAATAGAATAAATGGGTAGAATAATGGTGTTCTTGAAAATGAAAGAGGTAGAATAAATTGATCAAAGGACAAATGTGTAATTTCCTTTACGGAGAAAATAACGACATGGAATTTTCACAAATTATGGAGGAAATAAAAATTCTCATAGAGGAAATAGCTTTGACCTTCTTTAAATTTATAAATAAAAATTTTCTACCATCTCATTGCAAACAAGTATTTATATTTTAAGTATTTATAAAAAAAAATTAAAAACAAGTTAAATAATTTGTAAAAAAAAATAAAAAATAATCAGTAAAAAAATAATATAAACAATTTACCAAAAACAATTTAAACAATTCACAAAATTTTGTATAATACATATAACAAAAATTAATTTACAAGCTTAATTAAATAATGAAATTAGTACATCCGTGAAAAACAATATCACGTAAACAAATATTAAAACCTAGTTTTAAGAAAACATTTAAAGAATAAAAATTAAAATCGACTTTAATCATATTTCAAAGAAGTGCATTACAATTTGGAATTGCTAAAAAAAAGCCAAAACTACTCCGCGAAGTCGCCTTTTTCGTTTTTTAATATTTACAAAATTGCCACTAGGCAAAAAACCCAAAAAGTCCTTAGAAGTTCATTTATTTAATTACGTTTTATGCCATTATTTACTTCATGAAGTTGCAAAACAGAAAATCTACCATAACCTAACATTTTACTTCCTAAAACTCACTAAAATCATAAAAACTCAAAACTTAAACTAACCAAAACTCGTTTTTTTCAACTTTGTAAAACTTAATAAAATGTTAACAAAACTTGCCGAAATGGTAACAAAACTTGTTTTTCTACAAACCAACATGAACATTGACCCTTGTATCTTCTGTTTTTCTGAAAAAATAATTTTAAAAGCAAAATAAAAAAATGTTCGTTTCCGCCACACGACGGCGTCCAGGTGGTGTTCGTCGTCATCATCCTGTCGAAGAAGATGGTACTTTCCGCCGGGCAAATGGCGTACACGATGGTGCTGACGTCATTGCATTGCGGACAGACCTGTAACAGATCTGTATCGCTTTTTTCCAATTTTTTAACATTTATCTTTCAATTTTGTCAATTTTTGTAATTGTTTTAGTAGGTTATCATTTACTAAAGACTTATACTAACTAAAAACAATATGAATTTAAAGTAAAACAAAATACCCATTATGGTTTAAGAAACCTTTCGAAAACTAAGATCTAAATATGTTTTTTTTTGCAAATAAGTCATTTAAGTGTTAAGATATATGATTAAGTGGTTTTGAAGGCAATGGGTAACATTTTAATTGATAAAGATAGTATTAACTTCTTTAGTTTTAGTTTTAGTTTTAGTTCTTTATGTTTAGAGGAGAAAGTAGAGAGAAGGTAGAGAAAATGTATTTTTTTTTGGAAATTATGGTAATTTCACAGAGTAATTTCTTCTATTTATACGATTTCGTGAAGGATAAAAGCGTCAAAAAAATAACTTCACGGAATAATTTTTAAAATTCAAAACAAGCGACTTCACAAAGTAAAATGGCTTTTTTAGCAATTCCCTTACAGTTTTGATATATCAGAACATAGCTAGGACATATAAATTCGTGTTTTCAAGCTTTGTTTTATTTTGGCATGTTTTTTAACAAATATGACATAATGACTAACATTATAATAAGTTAAGGAATAATAGGAGAAAAAAATAACTAAAATGATTAAAGTGCTATATATTTGACTTAAATATATTATCCACGATATATTAATTTAACAAAAAAATTGTTATTTTTATAATATAATACATTGAAGTTTTTTTTGCATATTACAGTTATTGGGAAATGTTAATTTGAAAATGAAAAGCAAAATTTAATAAAAACAAAAACAATTTTACAATTATAAATAAGAAATTGAAAACAAAATCTTAATTGAATAATATATATTTCAAATGAATAATCTAAAAACTAGTTTAAAAGTTAGATATAGTTGTGAACTAATTAATAATTACTTTAGAGCTTCGAAGTATTTTTAAGTTTTTAATAAGCTCTTACTTAAACATCTAAATTCACATTTTCGAAATTGTAATAACTAGTTCAAAATTTGAATTGTTTGAAATTATTTTAAATTTTTCAGGTAATTGATGTAATCAAACAAAATATATGTTTCAATTACTAGTCAAACAGGTTTTGTTTGTCACGGTTAGCCAGACTTTATCCTCACAAACTAGACCGTTCACGGCCATCACCCCGCAAAAGTATCTTTAACACTGTTTTGGATTTTATCGTAATTTGTACTAAATTAACCATCAATTAATAGACAAAATCATAATCCAGTCTCTAGTTAAACATAAACAGTGAAACATGCGATCTGTTTTTAAATTGTCCATCTTAGCTTGATCTTAGTAGTTTTTTTTTTGTGAAAATCCTAGTAGTTCAGTGTTTATGTTCTCCGATACTACTAAGAAGGGGAAAATATTTACTTGTTAAATTGTTTAGTATTTGATGGTAGTAAGTTATCTTAATCATATTTTGATTTTATTCAAAGGAATTTTCTCTAGATTTGTTTATTTTTTTGTGTGTTTTTCGATCTCAATAGAAAATATATTTAATTAGATAGAGGTGAAGATGAAAAGAAGTACTACATGTTTGGTTATTTGGTTCTTCTAACCACCAAAGTGACAAAAGATTATCTGATAAATTGAAGGAATACGGTAGTATGTCTCATATATAATGTAATTTAAGTTTTAACTTTAATTTAATTATATTATACTTTTTAGTTAATTTTATAGTTAGAGATCATAAGCTACTAAATTTATTTTAATCAATCTAGTCTCTAAGTTTATTAATTTAATCTTTTAAGTGTTAATATTTGAGCATAATTTTTTATAGAATATAAATTTAAAGTGGTTTCTTTCTTAAGATAATACCAAACTATAAGATACCATTTAGTGACAATAATTCCAAATTATTTTCACTTATTAGTCTAATTCCAAATTATATTAATTACCTAATGACTTATTAATTACATTATTTAGTAAATAATTAAATACATAATTAAAAATACACACGATGAAATTTCCAACATTTTTTTTATATTACTTATATTTGTGTTGTGTTATCCCTCGTCCAACTTATCATCAAATATATTATTTAATTGTTTTATACTAATATTTGATGAGAGATTTTTCTTCGTTAAAGTAGTGCCAAAATATAAGACTAAAAACGATCAAGAGTATTTTTATTAACCAATGAATAAATCCATTTCAGAGTGATTTGAATTTTTATTTATAGATATTTATATCCCTAAATTATAGGGATAGAGTGTTAACTCGAGAATAAAATTGAGAGAGAAAATTAAAAAAGAGAAAGTTAAGAAAGAGAAAATTATATGCGTTAATGAATTGATAAAAGAGACACATTTAAATAGTTTTACACAGATTCTTAAATTTTTGGTCCAACTAAATAAAAAAAATTCAATGATAGTTAATACTCATAAAGACTTGCTCTAGCCCGTTAAATAGCTTTGAATGGAAATAAATATAAAATAAAATGTTTAAACTTTAATACACTCCTTTAAACTGAAATCTGCAAATATCAGATTAAAATCAATAATTACCCCTACAAAAAACTATATTAGGGCACTACATGAACAAACTCCAAGTAAATCACGCAACTTCACGAATGTAGCCAACTTGAGAGGTCCACTTTGACAATAAACTAGTTTGATTGTTCCATCATTACTAAGATCTCTAAAAAAATAATATTTCACATCAATATGTTTACTTCCTCTGTGTAGCACAAGATTCTTGGAGAGTTTGATTTCCGAGTTGCTCTCACAAAAAATATAGTAGCTTCCACTTGCTTGAACTTGAGTTTTTCAAAAATTCTTCTCAACCAGAAATCTTTCCTAGCACAAGTTGTAGCAACAATAAATTCAGCTTCTGTAGTTGATAAGGTGACAATTTGTTGCTTCGTAGAAGACCACGAAATAGCCGCAGTGCCTAACATAAAAACATAGTCTGAAGCATTTCTTCAATCATCTTGATCTCCTACATAATCACTATCAATAAACTCAAATAGTTTTAATTTTTCACCTTTCTTGTACAACAACCCAAGATCTTTAGTTCCTTGCAAATAACAAATGATTCTCTTGGCAGCTAAGAAATGCATTTATGTTGGATTATCCATATATCTACTTATTAAACTCACAGAATACAGTATATCTCGTCTTGTTGTAGTTAAATACATCAGACTGCCAACAATTTACTTGTAAAATGTGTTATCCACCTTCTTTCCTTTATGATCTTTGTTTAGCTTCAAGCCAAATTCAGTTGGAGTTCTTACAGGATTGCAATCCTTCATTTGAAACCTATCCGAAACATCTTTCACATATTTCTTTTGAGATAAAAAAATCCCATTAGCTGATTGTACTACTTCTATGCTAAGGAAATAATGCATCATACCAAGATCAGACATTTCAAATTCAATCATCATGGATTTTTTGAATTATTTAAACTAATCTTACATATAAGCAAACAATGAGTAGTCTCCCTTTATCTCCAATCTTAACAAAAAGTGTGTGCTCATATGGACATTTGCGAAAGTATTCTTTTAAAAAAATAAGCCTCAAAGCGACTATACCAAGCTCGTGGAGCTTGTTTTAAGCCATAAAAGATGTATTTAATCTATAAACTTTATGCTTATTTCCAATCTTATTATGACCAAGAGATTGTTCTAAAAATACATGTTCCTCCAAGTTTTCATGCAAAAATGTTGATTTGACATATAGCTGAAAAATAGGCCAAGAATTATGTCGTCAATGCAATCACCAATCTCATTGTCCTTCCTCCATTTTTCTTCCTTGACATCACTTTCAAAGGATGTAGGATCACAATATGAAAATAAAGCAAAGTGAGTTAATGGATCATCAATTTCAGTTACCTCATAGTCGTCCATCAATACAGGACTTTTTCGAATACAAGGAAGAGAATAATATGCTACATCCATTAGTTTATGTTACTTCATCATTAGCTTCGACTACTGTTGAAAAAATTTCAGCACTTGTTGGAGTTGCTTCTGATGAATTTTCAGGCATAAAGGCAGCTGGAGTTGGTTCGCTTTCGGAATCGTTGTCAAAGAAAAGAACTTGAGTAGTTTCCTTCCCATTCCAATCCTAAGTGTTTTCTTCATCAAAGACAACATCTCAGCTTGTCACAATTTTTTTTATTTGACATATTAAACAATTTATAAGCTTTTGATGTTTCACTAACACCGAGAAAAACATATTTCCCCCTTTGTCATCAAGTTTCTTCCTTTTCTCATCTGGGATTTGTGCATTAGCAATGTAGCCAAAAAAATCTAAAATAATCTACAGTTGGTTTCCTTCCACTCCAAGCCTCCTTCGACGTCATATTTTGAACAACATATGTAGGATTTATATTCAATATATAAATACTCCAATTTACTACCTCAGGCCAAAAAGATTTCAGAATTCTCCCTCTTGTCAACAAGATTCTCATATTGAGGATAGTTCCATATTTCCTCTCTGATGGTGTATAAGCAGTTCTTAACTCTCTTCGAAGGGTCTTAATAGTTTTTTGTTACATTTTCCCCACGCACCTTGAAGCTTTTAAATACACAAAGAGCTTTTGATTTTTTTTTTGTAAAAAATAAACCCAAGTTTTTTCGAGTATAATCATCGGTAAAAGTAATTAAGTATCTCTTACCTCCGTTAGAAATGGGTGTTATCGTGCCACAAATATCAGAATGAATTAGCTCCAAAACTCATTTTGCTCGCCATGACTTCCCTTGGGTAAATTGAGAACAATGTTGTTTGCCAACAATATATTCTTCACAAACTTGGGTTGGAATACTAATATGAGGAAGAATTGTCACCATATTTTTATGTTGGAGGATCTTCAATCCAGCAAAAATCAAATGGCCATAACGAAAATGCCACAACCAAGAAGGATCTTATACTTCATATACTAGACAAGTTTGCACACTTTTAATTTTTAATGGAAACAACCTGTTTGAACTCATTGGCACAACAGTAATAGCTCCTCTACTAGGATCATAAATCTCACAAACACCCTTTTGAATAGTGATTATATAACCATTTTCTAGCAATTGACCAACACTTAACAAATTAATTTTCAAATCAAGAACATAAAATACATTAGAGATTATTTCTACAAAACTATTCTTGGTTTTAATCTTAATATTACCTTTTCCAATCACCTTCAAAATGGAACAATCACCAAAACTTACTATAGAATGAAAGTTTTCATTTAAATAAGAAAAATAAGACTTACTTCTACACATGTGGTTACTGCAGCCCGTATCCACATACCAAACATCAAACCGAGATTCCTGATTAACTTGAACAATCATCAACATAATTTATACTTCCTTATTTTCGACATAATTTGATTTTTCTTTCTTTTCTTTGTTATTAGGCAGCTTAGTATAACATTCAGAACGATAACAACCAAATTTATGACATCTAAAATACTCTACCTTGGATTTGTAAAAATGTTGATCTCGTCATATGCCTCTCCCTGAAAAATTATCACTATTGGTTTTAAAATACATATTTCCATCTCTATTGCCATGTAATCCTCTACCTCTATCGTTTTCTCTAAAGTTTGAGAAATTAGTTTGGGTAGAAGCCTTCAAAGCTTGCTCCTCTGAAGTTGAACTGCGGTTCATCTTCTATTTATGGAACATTAATGAGCTTTATAGTTCATCAAGACATAATGTCTTTTGATTCTTCAATTGAACACACGACATAACCAAATTTTGGTGTCAGAGAATATATGATTTTCTGCATAATGGTAATATCTATTATCTTCTCACCATAAAATCGTATTTTGTTGCTGATCTCCATAGTTCTGTCACAATAGCTGTAACAGATTCTGCATCATTCATTTGTAGAGTCTCAAAATCTCTTCTTAAGGCTTGAAGTTGTGCACGCTTCACTCTAGCAGAGCCTTGATATTTTTCTCATAGAATCCCAATATATTTAGAAGTTTATTTACTAAGAATTGTTTCCAACATGGGCCGAGAAATTGCCTGAAAATATATTTTTTTGCCTTCAAATCATTGAGATTTCTCACCTCCAACTTTCTCTTCTCAACATCCGTCATACACACAACACATACTCCACAAACAAGAATCGTAAAATATCTTTTAGACTTCATGAAATTCTCCATGAGCATGCTCCAATGATCATACTGACCATCAAATCGTGGAATGGATGGTTGTACAAAACTTTCGGAAGACATCAAGTTTATTTTTTTTCTTTTTTTAAAGAAAATTTTGGTTTTTCTTTTCCTGAAGAAAAATATTGGCTTTTTTATTTTATGAAAATAATTGGTTTTTTATTTTAGAAACAAATTTGGTTATGATAGCACAGTTAACTCAAGAACAAAATTGAAAGAAAAAGAAATTTTTTTCCGTATTAATGAATTGATAAAAAAGACTCCTTTCAGTAAGAGTTAATACTCATAAAGACTAGGTATAATCAATTAAATAGTTTTAAATATAAATAAACATAAAATAAAACGTTTAAAGTTTAGCAGATGTGTATCTCAATGTACATGTGCCAGTCATCTATTACAAAGGATATATGATGTAGGCGGAAGGCCTCTGCAAAATAATATTTTATAATATTTAAATGTTTTATTTTTAGTTTTATTTTATTTTTTATATTTTAAGGATCTATTTAAGATATCAAATTAAATCTGATTACATTCAGATTTAATAAGATATTATTTTATTATGTTTATTTTTTATTCCCATATTTTGTATTAGGGATTTGGGCGATTCTTATTTAAGGCGCTTAAACCCTACTTTTGTTAGCAGACTATTTTGATTAAATAAAAACGAAATTAGGGTTTTATCCCTCTTTGGCTTCTGCTACGTTTCACTCTATATCATAGTGGTATCAGACACAGGCAATCCTGCGAGATGGTGCGAGGAAGAACCAACGGTCGCGGTGAAACTGCAGTGACTAGAGATACACGTGATTTCGGTGATCGTGAAGTTGCTGACCTACGCCGTCATGTGGCTGATCTTACCCGTCAGATGGCTGTTCTTAACGCCATGTGAGAAGTTGCTGCCCTACGTCGTCAGGTGGCTGATCTTACCCGTTAGATGGCTGATCTTAATGCCAGGCAACAAGGCACGGAGGTTGAAGGTATCGCTAACCCTTTTGGGGAGGGGTTCGAACAGAATACTTTTCACGACCGCTGCTGGGAGCTTGGATTTAAGGATGAAATATCTGCGGAAACTTGGTCAGACTATGGAGATCCAATTTATGATGTATACGGTGATCAGGATGAAGACGCTCCGATTTATGATGTATACGCCGATGAAGATGACGATGATTTGAAGACACCAAACAACGTCGCGTGTTCTTCTGAGAAAGTAAACAATAAAATAAAACCTTCAAAAACTTTAAAAAATTTGACACCATTTTCTTCATCGAAAAGAAAAGAAGGAATTTTGAATTCAAGTTTCTCTTCTTTTCATTTGGTTGAATCGGTGGATAAAGGATATAAAAAAATATATCAGTGGAAACTATTTACTACTGTGTTTGCCACCAACCAAACCTTCTGGAAACAATGGAGAACAGAAATTCAGAAAGGAACGAGTTCGAAAAAGAAGAAAAAAAAGGGAAAACGGAAACCAGCACAACAATCACACGTTCGAATTCTGCAGTCTGTCGATATGAGGAATGGTGTTATTCACAAGGGCTGCCTACACTGCTGTACTAGGTGTTATTCACAACGGCTGCCTACACTAATGGTAACTGCTGGACTCAGTTTAGTGCTACAGCACAGAAGATCATTGATGGCGCCATACTTGCCCCAGGGTGCTACCATGGTAATTGTAAACTCTTTAAATAAACTTGTTGCATCAAAATTCCTGCTACTATTTTCTTCCGGGTTTTTCAATACAATCAAATTTTTTGAAACTCATTGGGTCCGTAACGCAGTCATGCGAAACCTGGATTTAGGGATGTATATTAACATGTATGTTAAAGAAGCTACACTATGTGATTGCGATCTTCATCCAGGGGGTTGTTCCTCCCTTGCGACTCTGATCTGGGTGGGTACATGCAAAAAATTAAGTATGTCAGACTCCAAATGTGACTGCTTGAGTAATGCCCAACAAGTGTTTGACGAAATGCCTTTAGGGAGAATACAGGTTTTGTTATACCAACAACATTTTGGTACTACATATGTCCGCTGGAGGCATCATGACTATACCACATTCGACGGGTTTTGTATGCACACAGAAACTCATTTCATAAAATGTACATTGGTGATGGAAGTGATTTTACGAGTTTTGAATACCTTGGATGATGGGTCAGAACTCGCAAATTTGACACTGAATAAAAAATTGCAACTTATGGGTCAGAACTCGATAGTATGCGGTCCAAACTTGCTGCAAAGCAGACCGAGAAGAATCAAATAGTAGAAGAGCTTCAAGCTTCCAAAAAGGCTTTAGCAGATATATCCCAGCAGCATAGTTCTGAAGGACAGAGATCACTGTCTCAGGTATCCTCGCTCAAGGAGGAGAACAATCAGCTCAGTGAAATCTATCAAAGCACCAAAAGTAAACTTCAATCTGTGATAACACGGTTTGAAGGACAACTGAAAGAACAAAAAGCCAATGAAGATGCTTTACAATCTGAGATAGGAAGTCTTAAAGCTGAAGTTGTTGAGAGGAATGTAATACAAGCTCGCCTCAAAGAACTTGAAGAACAACTAGTGAAAGTTGAAGCTCAGTTGAAAAAAGAGGCTGAAACGGCAGCTGAGAAAGAGGCAAGCCTAGTGTCAACATTGGAGGATAAAGCTCAACAAGACAAAGATAATGCAGCGCTGGATGAGCTAACAAAGAAGTTGTCGAAGGAAATTAACCTTGGTGAAACTGCACTTGCAGAATTGAAAGAATTGAACTCTCAAAAAGAGTTGGAACAAGCAGCTCTCAAACAATCACTACAAGATAGAGAAGCCAAATTGAAAGATCTTACAGAAAAGTTGCAGGTAGCTGAAGCTAAAGCCAAGGTCAGTTTGTTTTTCTTATTAGTCATTCAGATTGACAGAGCTATTATAGCACCAAATCCAAAGCTTGCGGATTTTATTAAAGCGGAGTTGCAGTCTAGAAACAAGAGGTTGGTTTGTGTACATTCCGATAATGCCGGCAACGGTTCGGTCGAGGTGGGAGCAGTAGGTTTAAAAAAGGGCGCAACAATTGACCGGTTACTAAGAGCGATAGTTCATCATAATTTAATGACAACACCAATTACTCATTTCACGTGTGTTGGTCATTGGAAGACCTCGAGGTACGGTGGTCACACACAGACTATGATAGTTCTTAATTGGCTCTTTGACGACGATTATTTTTTTCAACTACATGCTAGAGAGATCACTGATATTATTGTATACAATTATGATCGCTCTTTAGCGCTTGCGTCGTATATACTTGTTCCTTGTCTTGTAGAGTATGAGAATAACATGGAACAACTCTCACTGAATGAGACCCGGGAGACGCATACTGCATTGCTGAAGATGCTTTTGTCACGTATTCCCCATCTATGTGGAGTTTCACGTAGACAGAACGTTACGCACGTTGGATACGAGTTTTCGTCTCGTCTTTTGGTGTCTGCTGCTGATTGTTTGTTATCACTCTGTGGAGCTATATTTAGTTTTGCAACAACATGTTTATTCCCTGCATATGACGCGATTGCGTCTGCACTCATTCATCATCTTCTCGAAGACCCACAAACTCAGCAAAATGCAAAGGAATTGGAGATGAGTCGATATTTAAGTGTAAATCGAGCTTCTGAGAGGATAATACCTCAGACGTTTTTGACAACATTAGCGCCTCTAGTCTCAAGAGATTATGTTGTCTTTATCAACGCAGAAAATTGTCAGGATTCATCAAGAGGTGGGATACTTCATCATATTTTACATTGGGTAGTTACAAGCTCTGTCTGAAAACCTTCCAAATCCGATGCACGGAGGAACAAGTTGTCTGAAAAAGTTTGCATGGATTTAAAAATCAAAAGCCAAAACGACAAAGATAAGCTCTTGGAAAACGAACTGCTGACATATTTGAACGTATTTACGGAGTCAATTGTTTATACGGCTGCACCGTGGGTAGACGGCAACGCTCTTCTTGGAAACCACTTGGTGCACCCAAGCATCAACAATGATTTGGCCAATAGATCAGGAGTGAGGTCACTTCGTTGCATTTCATTAGTAGATGATGCTATGACCAAAGATCTCCCATGCATGGACTTCACGAAAATTAGTGAGCTTCTGACGATATCTGGGAACAATGACTTGTTGTTCTTCGACCCTGTTGAGTTGGCAGATTGATGTAATGCTGACAAGCTACACTTGATATTTGACAAGCGACAGCACTCTTGCAAGTCTTTGCTGTAGCATAATTTAGGTGACTCTTCTGCCGAGGAGACTGGTTCTGATTCGAGGACGAATCTTCTCTACCCGGCGGGAATGATGTAGGCGGAAGACCTCTGCAAAATAATATTTAAATATTTTATAATATTTAAATGTTTTATTTTTAGTTTTATTTTATTTTTTATATTTTAAGGATCTATTTAAGATATCAAATTAAATCTGATTACATTTAGATTTAATAAGATATTATTTATTATGTTTATTTTTTATTATCATATTTTGTATTAGGGATTTGGGCGATTCCTATTTAAGGCGCTTAAACCCTAATTTTGTTAGCAGACTATTTTGATTAAATAAAAACGAAATTAGTGTATTATCCCTCTTTGGCTTCTGCTACGTTTCACTCTATATCAATATATAAAAAAATTACCCTTTGAACATTTTAGTGCTACATTATATATTCTTTAAATATTTTATACCTCTAAAGTATTTGTATCTTCACTCACACGTCATTTGACCTGCCCTATGGCCCTATGGTTCATAATAAATAACATTTAAGGTTTTTTATATCTATATTAAAAAGATAACAATAATTTTTTAAAAAAAAAATTGATAGGTGAAATTAATAATTTGTACAACCAGTTAATTAAAAAAAAGTTTCTTAAGGCGCAAATTAAATCGAATAAAAGGAAACATATGTGTCCCTCATCCTATTTTATTACTCTACCTTTTTATTCGGAACTTAATACTTTCCAAACGTTTTCTTACATGCCTATAAACTTTCCAAACATCCTAAAAACCATATGATACTTCATCAATATATTATTTTATTAATATTTATATATTTAAATAATTCATGGCTGCAATTAACTATCATCGTATTTGTTGTATTTAAAATAACTTTGAGCTAGATGAAAAAATAATAAATATATTTAAATTAAATATTAGTTTTAAAAAGAATTATTTTATTTCAAACTAGAATGTCAATTAAAAAGTAAACCTACAAAATTATAAATTATAAATCGAAGTGAATTAGAAGGTAAACCTACCAACCGTAGAGCTACTACACAAATTTAGATTATATATCGTATCGAGTATTTACAATTCAAGGGTGTAAATCTAATTTTATAAATATAAAATATAAAAATAAATTAGAACCAGAAACTAGATAAAACAAGTTCGAATAGAAAAAAAAATTAAGCTTACTTCTATACTTCATACAATTTTCATAAAGACAAAAATATATGGATAGAACCATCCATTCATAACTGAAATAAATTATAAAAGATAAGAAAAAATTGACATGACCTTTTTGAATTTTTAGCCTAAACTTTTTGCAAAGAAAACCAAAAACACCAAAGTCAACTGAAAAAGTAGAAAAATACAACAAATTCACATCAAAAGAAAATTCACTTGAAAAATTATAAACATATAACAAATTTACATCACCACCAATATTTTACCTAATATTTAAATAACTAAAAATTAAATAAACAAAAAAACCACGCGTCATAAGAAAAAAACAAAACTAGAAAAGATTCGCAATATGCATATCCACCACCATAACTTTTAACCATTATTATAAATAAAATCAAATCTACAAAAGGAGCACTAGACCAAAATAACAATTTTTAACAATATCAAAAGTATCCGAAGCCCACGAATTTATTCATAGAAAGTTTATAGCCCATTGTCATCCGTGTCAAATATGATAACATCCTTTTTAATTTAAATTCTTATTTAACTAACCAAACATGCAAAATTATTGTAAAATAAATAAATAAATAAAAACGGTTATGATTTTGTTATTTAAAAAACGTACAAATGAGAGAAAGTATTTATAAATAAAAAATAATGAGTTATTTAACATTTTTTTAAACTTACAATACTATATAGTCAGGTTGTTGAAAAAAATAATACCATAATAAAAAACAAAACTAGGATAGCGATATAGCCTTTGTCAAGAATTCTCAAATGAGCTACATAAAACTTTTTTTTCAACGTCGTAATTTTCATATATTTTAACAGACTTTTTCAGCAATCAAATCTCAAATCATCAAATTCCAAACGTTTGTCAAAGTCCAAATATTAATTCGAATATTGAATTTAAAACCAAAATTGAATCCAAATTCAAACGCCAAACTCCAAAACCATAATCGAAAGCTAAAATCAAAACAAAACGACAAACTCAAAAGTAAAAGGTCAAAACCCAAACTCCAAACTCAAAACGAAATCTAAACATCAAACGAATCCAAACGCCGATCTAAGCAAACGTCAGACATAATCCAAACGTCAAAGAGAATCTATACCAAATCCAAATCCAAACATAACATATACCAAATACAAATCCAAACATAACATATACCAAATACAAATCCAAAACTAAATATGATACTGAATCTAAATACCAAATCCAAATCTAAAACTAAATCTGATACTAAATCTAAATGCCAAATCCAAATTCAATCTAAGTTCCAATCAAAACCAAACCAAAATCAAAATCAAAATCAAAATTGAATCAACGGTTACCAACAAACATGATGCACTGTTCCAATAGTTATTTCTCCCGAACCATAGCATCAAATCACAATTCAACCGGTTGAAGGATTGGATATCCCAAACACGCTCTTCAAAATTCAGAACAAGCTGATACTGTTTGCCTCCCGATCATGTCTGTTGATTGTGGTTGCACACAACATATCCGAAAATCATTTTTTTTGCGGACAACTAAAAAACTGCCCGTCGTCATAGTGGAAGATACACAAACTTAAACTCAAGTTTTAAACCTACTGTCTCATACCATGTAAAAAATAAATAAATAAAGACGATTTGGATTTTGTTATTTCGAAAAAGGGACAAATTACAAATAGTATAAGCTCTTATTTATAGATAAAACATATGGCTCTTGCACTTAGGAATAGTATCTCTAGCAATTATTACCCTTTTTAAAAAGATACAATACTTCACTATATTATCTTATATTTAACTTTATATATTTTTAAACAAATTATTCACATAGTTTTAAGATAATTTTAAAGATAAGATGTTATGCTTACTTATAATTTGATAATAATGTTATAATATAAACTCGTGAAAGTTATGGAAGCTATAATTCTGTTAAACTATAAAGCTTTTTATAATGTATAAAATTGAGCATATAAAAATTAAAGAACTATATTTTTACGGACAATAAACTTATACAAAATTTAATAATACTTGTTTTTGTTTGTGATACTCATACATCTCAGAAGTATACTCTATATAAAAAATTGATTCTTGTTACATATAAATCATTCAACTAAAACTTCATATCCTATGTTAACTTAAATTTCACATAACTCGAACACAATAAGATAAGGAAATAATATATAAAAAAATAACATAGCCTACACGTTCGGTTTGTACATGAATATGCAATTAATTTCCGGCATTTACCATTTTGATTTCGACAACTGAATCAATAAGGTTTTTAACTCCAATCAAGCTTCGCATCTCTTCAAACTTCATTATTTCCATTTTTAGTAAGAATACTAGTATATGTTGAACTTCAAAAGTGAACTTTACTTCAAATTTCCATACTTAATGAATTCTTTGATAAAGTGATATCGTAACTATTTTTTCCGTGAAACATCAGGTTCATCGTTAGTGCTATAGAAGATTGATTATCAATACGAATACTCATTTTCTTTATTTTAATACCCATAAGCTCTGCCACTACTTCTTAAAACCATATGACTTTTAAATCAACAAATGTTGTAGCCATGAATTCTGTTTGACATAAAGACAATGCCATAGTGGGAAGCTTGTAACTATTCTTCATTATAGACGAACTCCCATAATAAAATATGTGCCCCCTATACTTCTTCCATCATCCGTGTCAATGTTATGACTATTATAACTATAACCAATAATCCTTTCAAATTTACCAAATTTAAAATTCAACCCATAGTTTAAAGTTCCCTTCGCATACCTAAACGTATAATTTCACTTTTATAAGACCGTATTGGACTCTGCATATATCTATTGAGTACACCCATGCTATAATCCATGTCATGTATTGTGTGTAATAAGTATCTCAAACAACCAATAATCTTATTGTATTTTGTAACATCTAACTTAATTTCTTCAATTTATTTTAATATTCTCAATGTTGGATCAATTATTACACTCATCAGATTGCAAGATATCATTTTCATATCTTTTAGGATCCGCCGAGCATAACCAATATGTTTGATGAAAATTCCATACTTTCTATGGTCAACTTTCATGCAAATATAATAAGAGATCTTACCCAAATATGTCATCTCAGACTCATCTTTTATATTATTTTGAACTCACTATAACTTTCAAAGAAAATAATATAATAAATAAATCATCTACATAAAATCCACGTTTCTTATAGTAAAACAACTTGTTCTTTTGAGCATCTCTAAAACTTCAAACCCGTCAGTGTGGAATCTAGTTTGATATTCTATGCATGTGGTGCATAATTCATACCATATAGTGTTTTTGATAATATGTATACTTTACCTTATTCACTTTTCTAGATGAAGCGTTCTTATTGAACTACATGCACTACATCATGTAAAAAAAATATTCATATCTAGGTGGTGAATCTACCATCGGTTGTCACGATTATAAGAATTAAATTATCTCAATTCGTGCTACAAGTGTAATCATTTTTTCATAATTCATGTCATGTTATTATGCATAGCCTTTTGACACTAATCTAACCTTGTGCTTATGTAGAGTACCATCAATATTGTTTTTATCTTTTATACCCACTTCAGTCCTATAAGTCTCACACCATAAGATTTGTCTACCAACCTTCAGGTTTTATTTTTGTTTATCGAATTAATTTATGCTTTCATTGTTTGTTTTCATACCTTAGGTTTAATAATTTTTGTATAAGCATCAGGCTTTCCGTCACTTGATAATAATAATTTATTTCTTTCAATGTTAACCATCAGAATATAGTTTTCAAAGTATTTTGGTAAAACTGATTGTCTGTTGGATTTCCGTGAAGGTACTGGATCACATCGTTGTTCTGCAACGAGATCAGTAACTATATTGGTGGGTACATATACCGATGTGTATATACTAGAAGTTCCTAAACTCTTTGGACCTCCATAGGTAATTGGATCGGTGGGTGTATACGCCGACCATGTACCGAAAATTCCTTTAGAACTCTCTAGACCTTCACAATACTTGGATTCACTGTTGCTGCTAAATTATCACCTTATGTTTTCTAATCGGTACATTTCCAACATCTATCTTCATCGAATATCACATCACGATTCATCATTATCTTTTTCCTTGCTTAGTACCAAAATATGTAAGTGCCCATGATCGAGAATCTAGTTTCTCCAGTCATACTCCATTTTCATTAACATGAGCTAAACATCCAAATATTTTTAAATGCTTGATGTTTGGTTTCTTTCCCGTGAATAGGGGCAGATCCAGAACTAAAATTAAGATTATGCAAAATAAATAAATACAAATAATAAATATTTTGATATTACATAGTATAAATATATCAATGTTTAAACTACAATTCAAAATGAATATTTATTTCTAGTCTAAACGTTAATGCATTCTTCTATTACTCATTGAAAACGCTTGATAATTTGGATGATACCTAAGAATTTTAGTTTTTTTTCGAGGACCCAACTTCAAATATCCCCTTATTTGAATATGCTATATGAAGATGATGGATTACTTGTCAAATGAGTAGAAGTAGGGTTTTCAGATGGTGTTTCACTTGATTCGTTTCCGATAATAGAAGTATTAGTCTTCAGAAGTCTAAGGGTAGGCGTAAAATACTTGTGCAACATTCCGTAAACAAATCAAACTAAATCATCTATTACAATCTAGACAAATAAAATAAAATCCACTAGTATTTTGAATAATCTATTTATGATTTATATAAGTTTATTAATCATTTGTAAATTTGGTTTGAATTGGAGGTGAAAAAAGAGATTCGAATTGAGGTTTGAACCCATGATCTAATATAAAAACTCAAAGGTCTTTACTCATATACTAAACCATCTTTTTGGATTTAGGGTATGCTATGAAATATTTGGCGACCCTCTAAATTCGTCCCTACCCGTGAAAGACTCCTAAAGAGTTTGATTAACTAGTGCTTTTGTAGAAACTCGACTGATCAAATATGTTGAGTGTCTCAAGACTTCTTCTCATTAGAATTTTAATTACTACATGGTTTATAGAAAGATTCTCATCATGTCAATGAGGGTCCGATTACATCGTCAGTAATGTCATTATGTTAAGGAGAATAACGAGTATTCTAGTGTCTATTGACCATATTCTCTTCACATAATGCATATAATTATTCTAAGGTGAACTCTCCACGATAACCTGAAATTTCTGAATTTTTCATATGTCTCACTTTTCATTATGCACAACATGATACACATATCTCGCGATAAGCCAACTATAAAAATAAATATATAAATCTTCTTTGAAAGAGTTGAATGTGGAATCATAGATCTTTATATAAAATCTCAAATACACACGATGCTCGGTATTTTACCTCATAAGCGAAAAGAAGTCTTGCATGTTTCCCTACTAAATATTTCTCAAAACATAACTATCACTCTCGACCAAAGTCATACTTATCACCATGTTCATAATACCCATTAAAAATTATTGACACATGGGTTGATATGCCCAAGTGAGTTTCTTCCCTTGGCTTCATATACATGCACATTGAATTTACAACATTCAATCTAGTTTTGTAAAGTCTGTTTGACCTCGTTACAACATGAACAAAAATCTACCCAGAGGATTCCCTTAGTGTCAATACATCACCATTCATTGTCACTTCACACACAGTCTGAGTAGCCTATTTAAGACTTAATATGTCGTGCTTAAGCTCAAGAATATAATAAATATCTTTTAACATCTTTTGCTTCTCATATATATATATAAAAGAAATAGAGCCTTTCCCAACTACTTTCATAGAAGAATAATCTCCAAATTTTAATCATCCATCAACTATTTCATCAATCTCTGAAAATTTTGGCATATTACATGTCATGTGGTTGTTTGTGTCGTTTTCTAGATACCAAATACTTTTGTCCCCAACCTCCATGAAACTTGTCTTTTGTATATTTAATAATAACAAATCATCAACCTCATGTGTCTTAGTAAACTAGACTCGTGATTTTTTTGCACCCGTTTATGATATGTTGCAATAAAATGTCATGGATTATCTCATCTCCAACATATCACCTTAGAGTGATCTCATTTCGATATCTCTTAGAACGGATCCGAGCCTTTTCGGGGTTAGAAATTTAATTAAAATTTTCCTCTCACCCTTTTTCGAATTTGCGCCCCCTCTCCCACCTCTCCCTTGGAAGGCGTCGACATTACGGGTTCATTGAACTATGTCTCCATGTGATATAATGTTTGAGATCCAACACTTGTTTAAATGAGGCTACAATCACAAGATATAATCTGGATTACTTTTTATGAACTTATTCAAAATTTTAAGCTCATCAACTTCATCCCAACAAAATCTCAGTGGACTTGATTGTTGATATCTTTCCCGAGAACTCTTCAACAAAGTCCAAATTTTGCATCGCCAATCGATCAAATATACTACTCATAGGTTTGCAGTCATACCTCTGGGGCATGTTCTGCACTATGATCATGTGTCCTGCTTGCTTCCCATAATTCACCGTTTGTCTCAATATCACTCAAGCCTAGAATAAAACTCTCAAGTACTATTTGGTGTAGTAGCACTATTCCATTTTTGTTCAGATATGCATCACCTTCTTCTGAAATTACCACATCCCGAACTTTATGAACTCATTGGTAAAAATTTCACCCGTGTGATCCATACCATATAATTTGTAGACGTTAATATGAGACACTGAACGCTGAAACTAAGATTCATGCTCTTTACCTGCGTCATTGCGGAAATAGCTACCATTAGTTATGGTGGCTATCCTGAGTTCTTGGCTCCTTTCATGGCTTACAATCGTATGACCATTCTGATACCCATTTATGATATTATAGATATCAACAAAAAAGAATTAAAAAACTACACTTATTTATGGATATAAAACTCACAAAAACCTACTAATATTTTCTTTTTATATGTGATACTTATTTTTTTTCGGAGGGAACTCGCAGCCGCTACTCAGAGTGCGCACAGGGTAGACTCTCAGTCTGACGCGATAGCCTACAAACCAACGCCAGAAGATAAACTACACAAAGTGACAAAAGCGTATGTAAAAGGACTCGAACTCATGACCTTTGGTCACGAACCTGTCTTACTCAACCAACTCGGCTACCCCCTTAAGGGCTATGCGATACTTATTATACATATTATAAATAGATTTTGTATATTATAAAAAACACTAACAAAAATTTGTGTTAAACATGAACAATTCTATTTAAAACCCATTTGTATTATAACTTTAATTTTAGATAATTTTTAAAAATACTTACAAAATTCAATTACTTAAATAAATATATAATTAGATATTATTAAACCAAAAAATTATTTGTACTTTTATGAGTCAGAATTGATTTGCTGATTAAAATTCAAGTTGATATATACTTAAAAAAGGTTTAGTGTTATTTATTTTATTTTTATAATTCATACGCTAATTTTAGTAACGCATACTTGAGGATCTAACACAAGATATCGTAGTTGCATTATTAAACAAGTATCTCACATGGTTTATGCTTATTGAGTTCTTTAATATTAGATTAAGTTTTTATAATAAATTTTGGTTCTGTGCCATGAGCAAATTGAATTTGTACATAGATATTAGAAAATTGTAATAACGTTTTTGGATTTAGTAGCTAAATAACTTTATAATAAATATCTAAAACTACAAAATATTTCATAATTTCATACAATTGTTCATATTTTTTTACTAACTAATATAAGTTTAATTTTTTATTTACTTTATTATTTTATAATATTTATTGGAAATATTTATGACCGTAAAAGAACAAAAATATAAAAAACTGAATATTCTAAATAACACCCATGTTCAATTTGAATAGTTATAAAGATTTTTTTTAATCAAAAGACTCATTTTATTATTAGTGAGAAAAAGATACAAATGGAGGGAACAACTGAACCTCAAAAGTTTTAGACCTAATATTTCCCGTCCAAACAAATTTAAGATTTGAAAAATAATTCGCTCCAAAAAATACACAGAACCCCAACTTCACAAGAAGAGAAAGGAAAGCTCTCCCTCATCTGCCTCCAATCAACAGCTCCAAGCCAGCAGATAGCAACAATCTTCTCAAAATCCCAGCCACGAAGAACAGAAGAATCAGAAGCTCCAAATATCGCAGCCCGCTTTACAAACAGCACCACTCCATGAGAAGTTCCAAAACCATCTCCAAGGCACCGAGAGCTTCGAAAACAGATCCAAAACCATCACCCAGCCACCAAGCTTCGAAAGCCAGCTTCAAAACCATCTTCAAACCACCATCAGCTTCGAATAACAGCTTCACAGGCACAACCATTTGGCAAAAGAAACATCACCATATTCGGCGCTTCCCTGCATAGAACAAGACTTCGACAGTACCTTTGAAAACAACTTAATCAAGACTGATATAACCAATCCCCAGAGATTCAAGAACAATAATAGCAAGAAGACTAGATGGAGCATCGTAATGAGAAAATGTACACTTCTGCTTACATTTGAGAGTCCATTTGGCCAACCAGTCAGCTGCTTGGTTTTGGACTCTCGAAATGTGACAGATATTCATATTTGAACCTATTAGATTTCTACAAATATTTAGATAAGAGCTATTTATCCAAGAACTAGTGTTGACAGCAAGCTGATTGACTATTATAAGAGAATCAGTTTCAATATCAATATCCTTCCAATTGTTTTTGTAGCAGATGATAAGGCCTTCAATGAGAGCCCTATATTCAGCCTGAATAGGAGTGAGCTTACCGAATAAAAGACCAGTTGCATTCATAATGTTACCATCACTACTTCTAATGATAATACCACCATCAGACTCTCCATTTCTAGCACAAGCACCATCCACGTTTAACTTAAGTCTACCATCTGCAGGAGAACTCCATTTCAAGTAGAGAGGCTTATTGTTTTTCACCACAGAACTACAACCAAGTAAGTAACATGCACTTTTACAGTTAAACCAATGCTTATAGGTAAGTCTATCAGAAACATCAATGCCTTTTATAATACTAGAGACAAGGTCAATAGAAGTTTTAATATTAGGCATCTTTCTCTTATACTTGTAGCCATTCCTGGTCTTCCATATAACCCAATAGATAATCTGGGGAACAATGTGGGTTATATGAGATTCTCTATTGGAAAACCACAACCAACATCTAAGAACATGAGAAACAGATATGAAACGTCCAATCTTGACTTTAAATAAACAAGCATAATGGTTCCACAACTGCCAAGCAAATTCACAACTAACAAAAAGATGATTCTTGTCTTCACAGTTCCTACAAAACTGACATTTAGAGACAATGTTAAAATGTCTTTTAATAAGAATCGAATCAATAGATATGAAGTTGTTAAGTAATTTCCAGGTTAAGAAAGAAAACTTCCTGGGGGTGCAATGGATCCAAAGTTTTTTGAAGATAGAGGACTGATTATGCTTAGAACGAAGCTGGTTCCAAGTGTCCTTCAAAGAAAAGTTACTAGTATTAGAAGGGCACCAAATTATAGTATCATCCTTATCCCTATCAACCTTTAACTTGCATATGGCCTCAATTCTATCATTAGTTAAACTGTTATTCCTAGCATTGTAGTCCCAACCACCATTCTTCCAAAAGGTATGGACCCTAACAGGAAGAAACCAATCTCTATTACTTGCAATAGGAGGCATGCCATGCCAGGCATCCATCCAGAAATCAACCTCCCCTTTCCCTAAAGTTCAACGAATGCTCTTCTCTGCTCAGGGCCTGATACTTATCAATCTTTTCCAGACAAGAGAACCATTATTGTTAGTAGCATTTAAAGGATGAGTAGTTTTACAGTAAAAATTCTGCATCAAATTGGACCAAAGACATTTATTTTTTCTCAAAGTGAACCAAAGCTTTTGGGAGAAGGATTGCTGAATATCATCAAGTTTTCTGACATTCAGCCCCCCTTCTCCAAACGGCTTGAAAATAGAAGACCAAGCAGACTAATGTATAGCCTTTTAATTAAACTTAGTCCTCCACAAAAATTTATTAAAAATAGCTTCAAGGTTCTTGGTGATATTCTTAGGAATAAGACAACTCTGCATCCAATGATGAGCTATAGGAATTAATACATTTGTTATTAAAGTTAGCCTACCACTATAAGAGAGAGACTTGTTATCCCACTCAACAATTTTATCATTAAATTTATTAAGAATAACTCTATAGACCTTCCCCTTGTTGTTATTAGATAAGTTGATACCAAGATGCATAGTGGGAAGAATCTCCACACCATAACCAGTAGCTTTCAGATTTTGAATGTTTATTTCCTGAGCTTTTGTAGACACAATGATCTTAGTCTTCTGCTTATTTATTGATTGACCAGATACCCTTTGATAGCAATCTAGAAACCTGCTCAATATCCCAATGGTATTAGGCAAGCTATTAGTAAAAACCAAAATGTCATCAGCAAAAACCATGCAAGGAATAAAGTAACTTGTTCTTGCATTGTATTTCATGTTTTTATTGTTGTAAAACAACTTATACATCCCTCTTACCAGCACCTCCTCACTAAGGATAAAAAGGCTAGGAGATAAAGGATCCCCCTGCCTTAAGCCCCTCTTCATATGAAAGTAGTAAAAAACCTCACCATTAATAAGCATAGAAACATGAGCATTAGATATCATTCGATTAATAAAGGATATAAAGTCAGTAGAGAAACCAAATAAAAGAAGAACTTTAAGAATGAAATCATGAGAGACCCTGTCAAAGGCCTTAGACATATCAAGTTGCATCATAATATTTCCAGTCTTAGGATTTCTATTGAGATCATGTAATAACTCCTTCGCAATAAGAATATGTCCTGAATCAACCTGCCCTTCACAAAAGCAGTCTGTAAGTTAGAAACAATTTTAGGAAGAATAACAGATAACCTGTGATTGACCAGACTAGCCACAATTCTATTGATCATGGTGCATAAACTGATCGGCCTAAAGCTATTCCATTAAGTAGGATTGTTACTCTTAGGGACTAAACAAACCCCAGTATCAAAGATACCAGTACGGATATTACTGCCACTAAGAATATCATTTATCATGTTGCACAGATCAAGCTTTATAATGCTCCAGCAACTTTTAAAGAAATACAGATTAAAGCCATCAATGCCTGAAGCACTGTCAGGCTTCATAGTGCTAACAATCTTCCACACTTCAATCTCATCAGCTCTTTTAAAGAGAGTATCATTATCATCTTTAGAAACAAGTGAAGGAATACAATCAAATATATCATCATGAAGCCTGTTTGGATCCTCACTACAAGAAGAAGACAGAATGCTCTTGAAAATCTAACAGCTGAATTACCAATATCCTAATGATTGGTCAATCAGGTATTCCCATCTTTGATACTCTTTATTTCATTCTTCCTTTTCTTTTTGAAAACATAAGAAAAGTAAAGCTTAGTAGACCCATCTCCATCTCTTAACCAACTATTAAAACACTTCTGCTTCCAAAATACCTCCTCATTTCTAAGAACATTAGTGTGAAGATTATTAGCCTTATAAAGATTAGCCTTGGACTCCTGATTGCTATTACTTAAGTAAAGCAACTCTATTTTCTTAACATTGTCTTCAGTCATCTTAACATTATCAAACACATTGCCAAAAGAAATGGAATTCTAAGCTTTCAAACAAAGCTTTAATCTTCTAAGCTTGTACAAAAAAATATGACTAAGATCACCCTGAATAGGCTTAGACCAATCCTGCTCAACAATACTCATAAACATATCATCATTAGTCCATGCATTTTGAAATCTAAAATGTTTTATTTTATGAGTTAAACAATTATAATTAGAGAGAACAACATATATTAAAAGGGGGGCATGGTCAGAACAAGTTGTGACCATGTGGAAAACCTGTGTTTTGTTGAAGAGCTTCAACCAAGTATCATTAATAAGAACACGATCGAGTCTCTTCCACTTGTTGCTTCTAGACCAAGTATACTTAGACCCAACATAACCCGCATCAACCAAGTCACAATATTTGATATTCTCATTGAAGTTATCCATACTAGACTGACAGTTCGAAACACAACCAATCTGCTCATCATGAGAAGATATTGTTTTGTAATCACCAGCACAAATCTATGCTTTACTAGAGTTTTTGAAAGACAATATACTATCCCAAAGACTGATTCTATGAATACGCTGACAATTAGCATAAATAGAGGTAAGAAGAAAGCTATCATCAAAACTAGGATAAGTGACCTCCATATGGAGACACTGATCCAAACTTTGAATGACATTAATAACAATATCCTCCATCCAAAAGATTCATATCTTGTTAGAAATATTAGAGTTGTAAAAACTAAAGCCAATATATTTAGAAATCTGCTCAATCCTTTCAATCTTAGACATAAGCTCCTGAACAGTAAGAATTTTAATATGCTCACTCCTAACAATAGAGGCCAACCTTCTCATGGTAGGCTTGTTGTTGAGACCCCTTGCATTCCAACTAAGCATTCTGACCATTATCATAATGATAAGGCTGCAGTTTATCCCCCAAGATTAGGGACTTAATCTTCAGTTTACTTTCAGATTTATTCCTTCTTTTAGCTGACTTTAACTTACTCTCTATAATCTCATTAAATGTTTGCTAAGTTGAATAGGTTGGAGATGCTGAACAGCTTCCAATATTCTCAGGATCAGGAGACGAATTATCCATATCAGAATTAATTTGATGGACACACTCATTATCAAGTCTTTTCAAGGCATCTATATACTCAGAACTATCTTTCATAGGAGAACTCCTATTAGTTGATTCAGTCCCCATATTAAGATGTTTAAGTTCCCCTTGAACTTGTTCATGAAAAGATTGTTGCTGTATACTTTCTTTATCAGTTTGATTGTAACTTTCTTCTTTAGAGTCATGATCTTTCTGTCTAACTATAGATTTAATCTTCCTTGTGTAAACCTTCATAATGTTGCTTCTTGAATCTTGTTTGAATGCCTCCATATTCTTATCAGAAACTTTATCCAAATCCTTACCCAAAACATTTTCCTGAGCAACACTGATCTCCTTATTTTCAGGCAAACCAGTCCTCTCTTTCCCTTCCTCAGCATTCACAACATTCTTTAACTGTTTTTTGCAATCAACCCGATTATGACCAGTGTGAAAACAATAACTACAATATGATGGAAGATTCTTATAACTAATAGAAATCCAGTGACCATCATTTTTCCCAAACCCGATCCGCATCTTCCTCTTCAGATGTTTTGAAATATCAATAGCAATCTGGGCATAACAAGCATTCCCATGTGCTCTGCTTTCTTCAGGAACAACAATCTTATACGTTGTGCCTAAAGATTTAGGAAGATCAGTCACCATACCTTCATTATAAAGGAATTCATGCAAGTTTTCAAACCTAACCCAAGAAAGAACAGTTGGGTTCTCACGATGTTTGCAAAAATCAGGAGTCCAGCGAAGGATTCTCATTACGAAATCATCGAACCTCCATACATTCTTCGACCAAATACGACACACGTCCTCTTTCAATGCGAATTCCAGAAAAATATGGTGTGAATCCCAGACTTTGTAGCTGTAACCACCTCTAAACTTCAACTGATTTAGAAAACTATCGATCTTGATCTTCTTTGGTATACCATTACTAAATTTACCAATCAAAGTTGTTTTTGATTGTTCAAGTAAATTTGTTTTAACATCCTCAGCAAATTGTATAGAGAAATGATCTTCAGACTCCTTGATCCACTCTGGATTCATCGAAGCAGAGTCATTTTTTGGCTTAAAAAGTTCAGCAAAACTTTTTGTATTATCTTTCTCCCAGGCTTGTTTATGAAGAACCAGGAATTCTTCATTATATCTTTGATTTGTTTGTGTATCCATGGAAAATGAAACACAGAGTTAGGTGGAGAAGACGATCTTCTTAAAAAACATAGTGATATTTTCTTGGAGGTTTATCCCTCGTGAGGTTGGAATCAAAACCAAATTCTAAATTAGTGTTAGTTAGAGACCCATGATAAAATAGGTAAATCAAATAGTTATAAGATATATTTTACCATTTATCTCAATTTAATGATTTCATTTGAAACATTCTTAATATGAGTATCTACTTTTAGACTTTACAAGATGTTTAAAGATTTTACTTTATTTTTATCCAAAATATAAACATCTTTTATTATTTTAATTTACAACTTTCTGGACCGATGAGTTAATTTTATCTGAATCATTGATTGCTGTACCAAAACTAAAATGGTACAGTCACACAATATCTATTAATAGTAATATATTAATAAATATATTAATCATTATTCTATCAATCTTCTAATCTAAGCCACATTTTACCTAAATAACGTATAGAAGAGACTACCTATATTTTTAAGTTATTGAATGTCAAATCTTTTAGGAGCAAAATGAAATTTCAAACTAGACTATTTCGATTAAATAACATTTTTGTGAATTAAAGTGGTTTGGAGATGGTATTACTATATTCTTAAAAGGTTAATATATTTTGCATTTATTGAAATGATAGTTAATTATAAACTAATATTAAAATAAAATTATTAAATTAGTATTAGCAATAAACGTTTAATAAATATATGATAAAAAAGTATTATTAATATAATAAAAAAATCTATTTATATGGACAATTTTTTTTAATGTTTTCACACATCAACCATAAATCTCTCTTCTAAACTCTTGTTCTAAAATTTAAATTTACTATCTTATAATTTTTATAATAGTTTAAAATTTTGACCTAAAAATATAATAAAATTATTATTCAAGGTTAGAGTTGGTTTTATGATTTAAAATTAATGTATGTATGGTTATACATATTTTAAAATAAAATATAAAGTATTAATAAAATAAAAATCACCACTTATCAAATTAATATATTCCATTAGTTATTTTTTTTAACATTCCATTAGTTATTGTTTTTAATAGTTTTTCAAATGTTTTGGTTTTCATGTGTAACAAGTGACAGTTTAAACACTACTTTTTATTATTATTATTTTTATGTTTTTTTTAGCTTTTTGTCAATAATATTATTGTTAACCATATTCAAATTTAAAAATTTAAATATTATTGTTTAAAAATTGAAAAAACCAAATAATAAATATATTGCTGGAATTGCGCATAACAATTATTAAACATCTGTACACACAAAAAAAACTAGAGAAAACACTAACTTGCAACACATAAAATATAAAAACTAGTGTCAACCATATAAGCCTTATCCTATAGACTTTGATTCCAAACTTTTAAATTAATTATTTTATAATTTTCAAAATAATTTAAAATTTAAAAGTAAAATTAAAAATTAGAATAATGATTCGAGTTTAGAGTTTGTTTTCGGATTAAAAAATTAATGGGTGAACTTAAAATATAAAGTATTTTAGCATAAAAGATAAAAAAACATAAATTAATAATAGAAATAAAAATAAGATATCTTTAGTAATTTGATAAATAATGTTTTCTTAACATAAACCATTAAACATTTTAGCAGTCAAATAAAGTTTTGAGATTTACTCGGCTAGTCTTTAGTAGATAAAGATACGGGTAAGATTTGCCAAAAAAAAACGTACTAAAAAAAAGAATGTAAAAGAAAAATAAAATTATAAAGTTTTTAATATTTGGGAGGCGTGTTGGACCGATTGAGTCAAAATGAAGACACATATAGAAGAATATCAGACAAGGGCATTAACCAAATAACTTTTATTTATTTCATCATTTGTTTCTGAAAAACAGCGGCACAGCAAAAGAAGAAGAGAAAGAAAAGAACAACAAGAAGAATAAGAAGAACAGAAACAATCGCGTTGTTTCTTCTTCTTCACATTTATCTTTTATTATTTGGTTCGTTAATTTTATAATCATCTTCTTCACTTTCACTTTCTCTTTCTAAAAACATCAGAGGATAACAGTAATAAAAAAGGTTTGGTTTGGTTTTTTTTTTTTTTTTTTTTAATTATTGAAAAAGTTATTTGGAAAAGGAACACCTACTTTCGTTTTCAAAGAACATAGATTTTTTATCGGATCGGAAGATGATAGTACTTTTGCGTAATCTATCTTCGAACGTGAACGAATTCCACCGTCTAATAAAACCCAGTTTCGTAACAACTCTAAACATTTCAGGTTTATTATTATTATAATCATCTCTTTTTGATTTGAAACCGATGGGTTTTTCAATCGTTGAATTCGATTCTTTCTGTGAACACAAGAAAAGGGTTTATGAGATTAGATTATGAGAATTCAATTGAGGGTTTGAATTTGATTTTGATTTTTTTTTTTTGGTACAGAAGTATTGTTGTTCGATCTCCGATTCGATTGAGTGTTGCCGGCGAGATATGGAGTTGTGTTCTATCGATGAGTGGAGAGAGTATTTCCGGAAAGCAGATTGTGATATTTTTGTTGTAATCAATCAAGCAATCGCTGTGGCAGCTTGTGATTGCCCTCATGAGTTGCGGTCGAGAAGAGAGACGATTGCTGAGAAGCTTTTCTCTTGTAATTCCACACGCTGCACAGCCTGTGATAAGGTCTGTAAGAGCAGTGACTTGGACAATGCTGCTGGTGCTGCTTTGGCTGTCGATAGCAAAGAGAGCAAGACTACTAACAGCCATGAACTTGATCGACTGCAAACCCAAGTTGTTGCTAACAATTACAGTAGCCGTTTGGATGTTGAAGCTTTGAGTGATGCCATGGAGAAGGAGTCACAAATCACTGATGAACTCTATAAGTTCAAGGCCATCATCTCCAACTATCAAAATAAGGTTTACTTTCCAAATCTCCATATTACTGTTGGTTTTCGGTAAATTAGAGTAGAGAAAATTTAGTAGAAATGCAATTTGGGATATTAATAGTTCTGATGGTAATGGCTAGTGAAACTTTGTATGCTTCGATTTGCAGTCTGAATCAGAGTTATATGAAATATTGATGAAGCTTCAGTCCATGGATGTGACTATGGAAATCCTTCAGGTTAGGTTAATTATGCGGGTGTTTTGGCATTTTCGTTTAGGTTCTACTTAGCTAACATGTATTTGTCTCTTTGACAGGCAACTGAAATAGGAAAGGCTGTTAATAGTCTTAGGAAGCATGACTCGCCAAGGATATGCAAGCTTTCAAAGATTCTTGTCAAGTATGAGACGTTTATTGTATCTCCACTTTACTTTATGATTGATGATTGTCGTTGCTGAAATAACCTCTGAAGTGTATAAATGTGCTGAATAGTGTATGCATTTAAAAAGACTTGTACTCAGTTAGGTGCTAGTTTTGACCAATATTTGAGTCATTACTTGTTATGTTCTGTATGTCTCGACCACGTAGCTAGGAATTGTGAATAGATAATAGACTACATGTGACAAGAAAGCAGTTTTGATATAGTGGATGTGTTCTGCGTTCTTTGACGTCAATGTCTATTTGGATTTTGGTAATTCTATGAGCTACATTTATGGTGCCAATTTTGTCTTCATTTAGTACTAGCATGCGGTTATTCATAAACATTTCGAATTCCACAACTTTGCTTGATCAGATTTTATTTAGTGATGGATAGTAACAGTCTTGGTCTCTCTTTTGATGCCATAATAGTTTATTGTATGTTACTTATTCCTGATATAAGAAAGACCAATACAACCTGCATCTGACTGTGGTTTTTGAATCTAGTGGATGGGTGGACATAGTGAATGAGTATTTTCGAGATGCCAAAGCCCTCGTCACAGGTAACCTTGCTTGGTTTTTCTAGGCTTTAAACATGAAATAGTGCATTGACTATCCACTTTTTAAATATGTAGTTTCTCGACTAAAAATCGTCTAGTGGACTTCCCTTGCCTATCCAATTTCAATAAAGTTAGTTCATTGACTATCTAATTTCGATAAAGTTAGTTCCTAAATCAACACGCGCGGGAGACTAACTTTATTTAAAATGGACAGTCCAAGGACGAACGCGAGACGATTTTTAGTCGATGGAGTTTATGTCTAGGAAGGGGATAATCAATGGACTATGTTTTCTACATTGTACTAACTTTTAGGTCTTTTTTCATAGTTATTTTGGAAACTGATTTTTTGTTTCTATGTTTTTGTAGTTCCAGTTGACACACCGGATTCTAATCCGTCGGCCCTTGATGAAGAGGAAGTAGGGCTTCCATCTCCTCCACTGGACGAGGGAGCATTCTTTCTCACTCAACCATCAGGAATGGATTTCTCACAGGTTTATATTTTTTACCTTGCTCTTTGTCTCTAATATGATTGATGGAAGTAGTCTTATATGTATAGACGACTAATAGATGTTTTTCTCTTATTTTAAATCAACTGAAGTTCTTCGATGGAATGGACTTTGATGGAAGTAAGTTCAATTCATGCTTTATATCTATAGAACTTGCTTGGAAAATATTATGATTACTAATGACAACCCTTGTTTCAGATGTTCACAATGGTGAGGAAGCCATTAGAAAACCTGAAAAAGAAAGAAAACCTGAAAAAGAAAGAAAACCTGAAAAAGAAAGAAAACCAGTAGTTGTAAGACAGAATATTGCAAAACCGAAACCGGAGATGATTGAGCAAAGAAAGCTGCAAGATGTTGAACCTTACATACCTATAGAGAAAGATGTTGAACCTTACATACCTCTAGAGTATGATGCTCATATCAGGAGATCTTTGAAACAAAATACTGAAGATAAGGTGAAAATCACACCCAAGTCTGAACAAATGAATGCTCATCTCAGGAGACCTGTGAAACAAAATACTGAAGCTAAGATGAAAATCACACCCAACTCTGAACAAAGAAAGCCATTCAATACTCGTCCAGACGTAAGTATAAAAAATTGTCCTTTGTCAGTTTTCCATTTATGGTTTTTAGAGCATCTATTAAATCGTTGTTTTGTTTTTTTAAAAATAAAAAGTTACGGGATTCACGTACAAATCCCTCACTTGAAGATGCAAAAAGAAAACTGCATGAACGGTATCAAGAAGTGGCAACCGGTTAGTCTCTTCTGCTTTAAATCTCTTATGTTTACTATTGTTGTGTTTCTTTTTCTATAGTGACAAGAAAACTGATGTTTAAATTTATATGTTTGGTTTAACAGCGAAGAGACAGCGAACTGTACAGGTAATGGAGCTGTCTGAGATTCCAAAGCCTAACAAGAATAGTTTTATGAAAGTACAGAAGACTAGAGTTGGCACCAATACACGGCAGGGGGCAAGCAGACGACGGTGACAAATCTGATATTTGACGACAAATCTCAATTTCTAAACTGAGAAATTAACCCATTTGACAAATACGGGTTTCATTTGGGTAGATATTATGTTCCTGAGAAAATAGTATGCAAAGAAAGTAACTTTCGAAAGACTTCGTATATTACATCAGAGGATAGTGAAGAGAGGTACGACATTCCTCCTCAAATTTATGCCTTCCGAAAATGAGGCATAATAACATAAGCATAGAGAACTGTAGAGTCAGTTGTTTAATTATACCGGTCGAGCATAAGAATGTTATTATTTCTCATGTAAAAACGTTTCGGAAATAAATGTATTTTAGTTGAAAGATGTTGTCTTTTGAATGAGTTGATAAGTCTAGTATCATGTTCAGGTTCTTCTCTTCGGTCTTGTATTGATTTTATTCAAACTTGTATTTGCTTTGCTTTGCCCATGAGATGAAAGATATTCCATTGGTATATTACAGTTAGTATAGCATAAGAACAAAGCTGCCTTATCATAACATAAAAACTTTGATATAGTCTTGTAGAGAACATAGTCTTTGAATATGTTCTCTCCTTCATTATAAATCTACTTTTTCATTATAAATCTACTTTTTAGCAATCTAGTCGAATTAGGAATATGTAGAAATATTTGTGTTGGTTATTAGTGGAATGTGTCATTTTCTTTTTCATTTTTGTTTGTGAAATAATTTTGGATCAAGGTCTTTTACTAGTAAATATAGTTTATTTTACTAGTAAAATATAGTTTATTGTTTGGCTTAAATCTATAATCATTATTTTTATATAATATTTTGGTTTTAAAACATATTACAGGAAGAAATTTTTATTTTTTTTTAATATTAAAATGTATTGTAAATATGCACTGATTACCAGAATATTTTGAAACTAAACTACAAAACCTATAAAAATGGTCAAATTCAATTTTTTTCGCCCAAATATTTTAAAATTTAAATATAATTTAACAGAATTTATAGTCAAAACGCCGTACAAACCTCCATCACTTTGAAGTCTAAATTATTTTAAAAATAATAATTATAAAATAAAAAATAAAAAATAAAAAATATATTTCCCTATTATATTAAATATTTTGACTATTTCCTTGTTTTAAATATTTATTTTTATCTAAAGTGATGCCCATTCTCTACCAAAAGCCAAGGAAGGAGATAGGAAGTTGATTTGGTCTTATTTACTACAACTATGACCCAGAAAATGTCAAAAGAAAGACACGTGAACATAGAATGGTTTGCAATTCTACTCACTTCAGTGGTCAAGTTGACTTTTGAGATATACGACTAAATGCGGTTTCGATTGCTGACTTTGAAATTAAATTAAAGTATAAGATAATATCAACTTGATTTTGTTACTAGCTACCTATTGTGTTCTCTTAAAACGTTAGACTAAAATTAATAGAGGAAAGAACGGAGAAATATAGAAAATAAATCAAAATTTATTCGTGTGCCACGCTTTGACGGTGGAAGAGTGAGACTATATGTGCGGCGGACCTACCATGTGGTTCTCGTTAAACACGTGGGGAATTCGACAACCTTCTCTATCACGTCTACGATTTTATAAACATTTTGTTTTAAGTCACTAACTAAGTATTGGTTTCGCACTTCAAATTATATAACTATATATATATATATATTTTTTAAAAGTTTTATATTAGATGAGGTTTTAGTTTCTTTTTATTATGGTTTGTCACATTTTATATTTTGTTTTTTGTATATTTTTAAAACAAATATAAGTTCAAAGAAAAAGCTCTTATAAATATATAAGATATATTCCAAAAAAAGATACGAATGTTCTATGAATATAAAATGATAAACTATGATACAATAAGAGGAGACATATAAACAAAGATTATAATAACTAGTTTCCCTATCGAGTGTAAAGCTGCAAAATCAGATCATGCACTAAATACAATGAGCAACGACTACCACTATCATACGGAAAAATGATAACAATACAACAACATAAATGAGTTAGAAATTAAGAAATTTTCATAGCCGACCAATCTTGGTACAAAAAAATCTGAATCAAAGATCCGAGAGAATACAATACGAAACGGTATAGGCATTGGTGGAAGGAGAACAAAAACTTCTCGTATTCCTCTTCCATCAGACATAATATATAATCGCACCAAAATAAGAACGTCAATTATGCCGGTTTTAGGATAAAGACAAATTTGATGTCCACGGTCCCAAATGTACTAGTTTAGAGTATTTAGCGTGATCCGAGCTTAAAGTCGGTAAATCCCTAAATACTCTAAAGGAAACTACCAGCATAAATGATATAATTGATAGTGTAAAAATCTAAATTGTATAAGACACAATTCGACATGGTTTTAAACCCCAACTAGAAGCTTATCTCGAGTATACAACTTGTATTGCATCGTTATCCAAATGATGAAAGAGTGACGAGGATCGTTATACTTATGTCGATCGACTCGACACACGGAGTATGTGTGTGTTAAAATATTCAAGGTATTAAGTTTCCTTGAATAGTCCTCTAAGTTCTCTATATATTGAGAGCCTTACTTGGTTTGCATTATAAAAATAAAAATACAAAAAGGATTGATGTTTCTTAGTAACTGATTATGCCCCCACTGTGTCTCTGTCTCTTTAAGTCGCTTCCTACGGCTACTTCGCTCTTTGTTTTTTAACATGGTATCAGAGCACGTGTGATTCTGGGAATTCTGAACATCCTCAACAAAGATGACTGGCAATGAAGTCGTGGTCAGTCAAATTCAAGATGAATTAACAATACAGATTGCTGCCATTCTGAGAAATGGTCTCGGAACACAACAACAAATAACTAACCCCGAGAATTTATCCCTAGGGATTAAACTCGGCGGTGACAACTATGCCCTATGGGAAAACCTGATGAAGAAAGCAATTAGGAGAAGGGGGAGAGGTTCTCACATTACAGGGGAGCCGACACCTCCATCCAAAACTGACAACACATATACAAGGCGGGAACAAGATGATCAATGTGTTTTCACATAGATTATCCAGAATCTTGAATCCAGCTTGATGAATAATGTCTCGCAATATCCCACTGCAAAAGCCCTCTGGGATGGGTTAGCCACCACATACGGTTCTGGTACAAATTCGTTACAGGTGTTTGACCTTCATAAGAGGGCTAATTCATTAAGGAAAGGGTCCGATACATTAGAAGACTTGTGGAACAAACTACAGAACATCTAGATGTCTATAGATAGGCGAGATCCGAACCCTATGAAAAACCCAGAAGACATTCAGATCTACAATAAGAAGACTCATGAACAAATACTCTATCAATTGCTAATGGAGATTAATGACAAGCTGGAACCAGTCAAGAGAGATATCCTGAAAAAGGATCCTCTTCCTTTCGTGGAAACAGCATATGCTACAATACGAAGGGAAGTGGCCACGCTTAATATACTAAAATCAAGTTCTTCTGATAGCGACTCGATTGAAATTGGAATGGGTTTGGCTGCTAAAGATTCTGCACAGAGGTTTAAATTCCGATCTAAAGAGAAAGAAGATAAATCAAAGTTGTATTGCACTCATTGTGGGATGAAGAAAACCACTAAAGAGACATGTTTCCAGCTGGTTGGCTATCCAGAATGGTGGGAGGACGGTCATAAAGAGAAAAATAACCAGTGTTTCAGATCTAATGTCAAACGGGCTTCGTCTACAAGTGGCGGTGAAGATCCGACTAAAAATGAGCAAGGAAGTGGCACTGGTTTTGGAGGAATGACGGTGAACTCCTATGAAAAAATTGGAGGTAAAGGGTTTGAGAAATCAATGAATTGGATCTTTGATTGTGGGGCTATGGACACCATGTCTTATGATCCTAAAGAATTTGGTGACATGTCATCTCCAAAGAAGTCCCATATTGAGACAGCTAGTGGAGAAATTTGTGAAGTCAAAGGGGGAGGTTCAATTATTTTTTCAGAAAAAATAGAAATTAAAAACTGCCTCTACATTCCTTCACTATCCTTAAAGTTATTATTTGTTAGTCAAGTGACAAAACAACTCAACTGTGTGGTTCTTATGTATCCATTTTTTTTGCATTTTATAGGACATTCGTACGAAGGAGATAATTGGGCGTGGTACTGAACAAGGAGGTCTCTATTATGTTGATGAGGTAGTTCATAAGGGACATGCCATGCTTGCTCACTGAACAACCGAAAGGAAACTTTGGTTATGGCACTGACGACTTGGTCATCCTTCTTTTAGCTATCTTAAAAGTTTGTTTCCTAGTCTTTTTTTGAATAATTCCATTCACGAGAAATGTGAAACCTGCATTCTTGCAAAAAATCGTAGGGTCTCATTTAATCAAAGTAATACTAGAGTTGATTATGCTTTTTTGCTAATCCATTCTGATGTTTGGGGTCCAACACCAAATTCCAATAACAATCAAATCAGATACTTTGTTTTATTTGTGGATGATTTCTCAAGAATGAATTGGATATACTTCATGAAACATAAATCGGAAGTACCAGAAATATTTGTTTGTTTTTACAAAATGGTTTTGACTCAATTTGGATTTTTTTTTACAGATTCCCCGTTCTGATAATGGAACAAAGTTTGTCAACCAAACAATGCATAATTTTTCAAAACAAATGGTCTTATCCATCAAACCACTTGTCCAAACACACCTCAACAAAACGGTACTTCAGAACGAAAAAACCGTACTTTACTTGAAAAAACTCATGCTATTATGATTGAATCTAGAGTTCCTCATTCTCTTTGGCCAGAAGCTGTTGCTACAACCACGTATCTTGCAAATCGTCTACCAACCCGATGTTTAGGAAATAAAACTTCATTACAAGTGCTTGCCACCCAAGTTACAATTCCATCTGTTATGACCTTACCACATTATTTATTTGGTTGTTCGGTGTTTGTTCATATCCCTAAAACTAGTCGAAACAAACTTAATCCATGTGCTGAAAAGTATGTATTCGTTTGGTACGGTGTTCATCGAATGGGATATCGGTGTTACAATCCGGTTACTCGTCGAATCCATGTCACCGAAATGGAAGCTCTAAAAAGGAATGGTATATGGGAGAATTGTGTGTTACCACAAGGGAAAAAAGCAGTCGGGTGTAGATGAGTGTTTAATATAAAATATAAACCCGATGGCACCATTGAGCGACACAAGGCAAGATTGGTTGCCAAAGGATATACACAAACATATGGTATAGACTACTCTGAAACGTTCTCTCCGGTTGCAAAGATTGACACTATCAGAGTTTTACTTTCAATAACCGCGAATAAAGATTGGCCTCTTCATCAATTTGATATAAAGAATGCTTTCTTACATGGAGACTTGGAAGAAGAGGTATATATGGAACCCCCACCAGGGTTCTCTGATGGTTTTCAAGAAAATGAGGTATATAAACTGAAAAAGGTATTATATGGGCTCAAACAATCTTCTCGTGCTTGGTTTGAGAGATTTACAACGGCAATGAAGCAGTATAGCTACAAACAGAGTAATGGGGATCATACCTTGTTTTACAAAAAGAGAGAGAATTAGTCACTTGTCTTATTATGTCGACGATATGATTATAATGGGGAATGACGAAGAAGAAATTAACTCTCTTAGGAAAAACCTACTCAAGGAGTTCGAAATGAAAGACTTTGGGGGATTGAAGTATTTCCTAAGAATCGAGGTTCTTAGGTCAAAAGGAGGGATTTATTTCCCCCAACGGAAATATATATTGGATTTATTAGCTGAAGTTGGCATGGTGGATTGCAAACCAAATGACACTCCTATGGTTGTGAATCACAAACTAAAAATAATTGAAGGGGCCAGACCAGCGAGTAAAGAAAGGTACTAAAGGTTGGTGAGAAAATTGATTTACCTGGCTCACACTCGACCCGACATTGCATACGCGGTGGGAGTAGTTAGCCAGTTCATGCATCATCCTCAGGAATACCATATGGAGGTAGTAATGAGGATTATTCGATATCTCAAAGGCACACCAGGAAGAGGCATAATTTTTAAGAAAAATGGACAGCTTGATATTGAAGTATTCACAGATGCTGATTGGGGAGGGAATCCTAACGACAAGCGATCAACTGCTGGCTACTTTACTCTTCTTGGAGGTAACTTGGTGACTTGGAGGAGTAAGAAACAGAAAGTAGTATAACTGTCAAGTGGTGAATCAGAATTTAGAGGAATCGTTAAGGGGATTACCGAGATACTTTGGTTAAAGAAGATAATGAAAGAAATCGGATCCCCCCTGAAGTGTCCAACTCAATTAATGTGCGATAATAAAGCTGCGATTAAGATGTCAGAGAACCCGGTACAGCACGATAGAACAAAGCACGTTGAAATAGATAGGCACTTCATAAAAGAAAAGATTGAAGATGAGACAGTCAAACTTCCGTTTGTTAGATCCAAAGACCAACTGGCAGACATCCTGACGAAAGCGGTTGCTGCAAGAACATTCGAATCAGTTTTATCCAAGTTGGGTATTGGTGATCCCACTACACAACTTGAGGGGGAGTGTTAGAATATTCAGTGTATTAAGTTTTCTTGTATAGGCCTCTAAGTTCTCTATATATTGAGAGCCTTACTTGGGTTTGTATTATAAAAATAAAAATACAAAAAGGATTGATGTTTCTTAGTAACTGATTATGCCCCCACCACTGTGTCTCTATCTCTTTAAGCCGCTTCCTGCGACTACTTCTCTTTTTGTTTTTTAATAGTTTGCGAATGAAGTTGTAGGTGTCATTGATAGTGGACCTTGAATTTTCGATCTAGCCGGTCCAGTAGTGCACTTAATTGAAATTGATATTAGGAAGAGGAATATAGAGTATGAGATTTTCTATCTCTCGAAGTAAACAATTATAGATAATATAAATTTATTAAATATAATTACAAATCTATTTTTAACAATATAAAAATGATATTGAGTATTTATTATATAAAAATTAGTTATTATTACAAATACCACTAATTATCAAATATAGTTATGTAGAATAAAAATCAATGAAAGTCACATAAATTTAAAATCCATCATTTTTACTAAATTTAAAAAATTGGAAAGCAATTCAATTTAATAATATTTTATTACATCAAAAGATTTAGTAACTTTTACAAATAAAAAGTAACTTTGGAAAATTAATCCAAAAATTATTTTTAATAATTTCTTTTCATTTTGAAAATCAAATATATAGTCAACATAAAAAAGTAAAGGATATTTATTGGGATTCTAAAATCTCTAAGCAAGATATAACCACTTTCATCTATTTTTTTCCATTTTTTTAATTTAAATATTTGCACAAAATAAATAAATACATATTTCATCCGATTAGTAGCGATAAAGATGATGTTTTTCGTCAACGCCTAGCAAATTCTTTCGTTCAAACTATTTGGTTAAATTGTGAAACATATGGTTGCATTTCAAAATATAGTATAAACACGTTACGAAACATGTTATCAGTATCTCGTGATGTAGCGTGTGAGGTTTTGTGAGTCTACTGTCAAGACATATTTTGCAAATAGGTTTTGTATTTTGTTAAAGCATTGCGAAACATAGTCTAATTAACTTTACAAAATCTTACAAAACTATAAATACTGTGTTTCACATTATAATAACCCATAAAAGTTTCCGAAACATGGCTAAATTCGAACATATTTCGTTCAAATTCGGTGAATAAAATTAAAAAAACTTATGCTCTTGACGAATTTCATATAATTCGTTACGATTTTTGTAAATATAATTAACTATTCGTCTGTTTTGATGAATCATATACACTATGTCACGAGAACTTTGAAAAAATCAAATTGACATATTATACCATTGTTCAATTTGTGTTTTCATGCTCTATTTGTTATTTTTATGCTATGGTAGGAAACATGACAAATTAAGATTAGATGATTATCACAATCATTTTACAACCTAACCTACTAATTTTATTGTTTATGACAAACTTTTCAAATTCTATTATAAGTTATTTGCAAAATCTTACATAACTAATTTGTGAAAGATATAATAGATATGTTGCAAAACACATTATTGTTATGTTGTAAAATACAATGCATATGAATTGAGGAATATAACCACATACATATTTGTGAATTTTGTTTTTTTATCTTAGGGGTTAATCTTGATAAAATATTACCGTTAGAGGATTACACTCATATTTTTATGACCTAAGACTATTATAATATAGATTCGATGTACGAGTGGATGAAAGAGCTCGACAAACAACTCAGTTTTGTAATTATACTCAAAACGCACGGTTTAGATTGTAAAGATAGGGACCCTAAAGTTGTATACGAATACGAGAGGTCCAACCATTATAAGTAAGTATTGAACGAGAAATATTAAAAATATAAATCAAGTGGCATCGAAAGAATATACTATTTTTTTAAATCGGTAGGTCTATTAAGGAAAACTCCCCAAAATATTGTACCAAAGTAATAAATTGAAATCAAGCAAGCAAATCAATATGATGTAAACTCTTTGTATTAGAAAAATATGATCAGTCCTTCAAATAAGACTTTGAACTTATATTTATACGGTTCAAAATTAATATTCTACCAATTATTTAATTACACATGTATCCAATCATTAATTTACATGTGTCATTTTTTTATAACTGCTTAACAAATTTTCTTGAGCATCTATCATGAAATGGCACGTGTATAAATGTACGTGCCTGACACAAATCTGACGTGGCTCTAAATTGTGCTCTCCTCATGTTTCTGATTTACCATCTTATTATAGCTTCAAATTAAACCCTCCCCATAACTTTGAATTGTACCCTCGTCATAACTCTAATTTGAACCATCGTCATCATATATGAAACATCCATCAACACAATTTTGATTATACCCTCATCATAATTTCGATTTATTCCATCGCCATAAATCTAAATTATCCTCTCATCATAAATCTGAATTACACCATTGTCATAACTCCAATTTGAACCCTTGTTTAATCATAAATATGATTTATACCCTCGTCATAACTCCTCAATTACCCCCTCATCATAACTTTGAATGTACTTACCTCATCTTAATAAGGAATATATTCCCTTAGTGGAATATAACTTTTTAAGGAGTCAAGTCTTTGATTTTTTTTTAAATTACATAACAAACAAGACGATGCTAGTTGTTCCAATACAATACATTCACGTATCATACGACGCATGCACTATTAAACTGACACATGTCACAAAACGTGTCATAAACTCAATTAATACTTATGATAAAATATTATCACCGTTTGGTATTCCCAATATAAATCTGACCCTTAATCACTATTTTAATCTAACAGTTACTATTTTTATCAATAACCATTCAACCACTTACTCAAAAACAAACTTTTCTAACCCCATTATTCATTTTCCCTAGCATTGTCTCTATCTCAAAAATGTTAATTTTTTCCCCAAAATTACCTATATTAGATCTGCAAAAAGAAGACTTCAACCTTCTTATAACCAAGTAATCACTACACTCTTTATATTCTTTATCATTGAATACCTCTTAGTTTCAAACATTAATTCCTCTAAATCTAGTTTTAAGGTTTTTGAAAACTATCCGTTTTTGAAAATCAAATAAAAAGACACTAACTTCAAGTTTATATTCTCAGGAAATTTCTTGATATTCCATCTTGTTTTTTTTAAAAATGGATGACACTAAAGTAATATATACCAAGAAGAAAATTGCCCCAAAAGTTACCCCTAAGGAAGAGGCTATAGATTTATACCCTCAAGGATTACCAAAAGATAAAGTCGAGGATTCAAACTTCTTGCAAGAATTCTTCAGCAACTAGACAATCTTTTCTATTTCTTAACCCTGAAAGAATCAATTCAGATTACTAATATACTCTCCTCCCACTAAAACTAGAAAACCAGCTTTATTTATGTAACTGGAAACTGAGAACCTAGTAATTTCCTTGATGGATTTGGTCAAATAGAGAGAAGATGGATGCAAATACATAAGATAATCTCTATATTATTTATTTGTATTATTCATCCTAACCACTGATTTACTTATCTTGCAGATCTAGAAAAAGTGCTTGAACATTTCAAAAAAATATTTCATGATGATATGCGTATGGACATCTTGTCCTTAGCTTCCCGACCCATCTATCTTGTGGATTTTCACTATCTTTTCACCACCCCAAATTTTATTCAAGCCAGGTTGTGGCCACTACTTGAACTTACCATGAATTCTAATGGTAAGCCCACAATACACAAAACTGGGGATCCAAATACTACCGAAAATTCTCTAAGCATATTACGACGACGCATAAATCTCAAAATCCTTAAGGAATTAGTTTGAATGTTCCATAAAAGATTTGATAAAAGAGATTTAAAGTACAAAAACTCCCCCCCCCCCAAAAGCCTTCTCCAAAAAAGAACACAACTTAACGAGTTCAACCACCATATCAAAAAATGTTTCCGCAGGAAAACAAATCTCAAAATACTAGCTCCCGTAAAAAATACGATTACCGACCCTCTGTTCAATATTGAACCCCTTCAGAAAAAACAAAAATCCAAACCTATATATAGCAAAGATAACCGTACTACTGCTAATCTTAAAAATCATTCCCCCATTTTAAAAAATGATAACCCTAAAAATCAAACAAAACTGTTCCTTCTTTCTTTAGTCCTACCAAGAAAGACTTAAAAAAAGGAAAAACTCCAATCATAGACCCTAACCCCTCCATAGACTCAAAGCCATACCCAGATTACTAGGTTACCATCAACCAATACCTCCAAAGAAAATTTGTCTTACACTGGGAATCCCAACTTTTGTCGAGTATCATCCACCCAACAAAATACCGAATCTCTAATCTATGTATTAATCCCCTCTCCAATGTTACTTACCTCTTGTCAACTTTCACACAATGCCAACATGGATCAATAAGACAATATGAGTTGTTTTGACATCCTATGTAGACAATTTGAAATATAATTGAGGGTTAGTGTGCAATGTTAAATTCTCATTTGTCCAAACTTTGAAAATATTTTTATTATTCCCCTATTTTTCAAACTTGCCACAGTATTCACAATTAAATGACACTTGCCTACATGACAATGACTCCTACGGATATTGATGTTATGACCAATTTTCAACTTGACAACATTGTGATTAACTCAAAGCAACAACAAAGAGAGTTAATTGATTGTCAACAAAGATTTCATAAAATGAAACTAACTCATGAGAAGTTGTAAAAGGAAAAAAAATTTATTGAGAAATCTCTTATTATTCCTGCGACTGAAAGAAATACTACTAATGTCGAGAAAATCGAGTACTCACTCAAAATGCAGAATTAATCAAACAAGGAACTACTTTAAAAACTCATTACACGTGCATGATCTTTCAAAATATTACTCTCTCTAATCAGAATAAAATTCTAAATACTTAAATCAACTCTTTGACTACTCAAATATGTGTTTTAAACTTCGAAATCACCATATTTAACAAAAAGTTAGATAATTTCAAGAAACATAAAGACATTGAATTTGAAAAGATGAAAACATATGTTGATAATAACACTTTCAAAGTCATAAGTGAGAGAGAAGAAGTTGCATTCATTGCAGTTGAAGTTTTGATCAAAGAGACTAAAAAAGAGATTATCCTATAAATATTAGCTGCAAATCCAACCATTCAACTAAGAAAGGTTGGAAAAATTGCTACCCGGAAAAGAACATCTTAATCGATCTCACAAGCTACCTATTCAAAAGAACCAAATGAAAATGAAACCAACATTGACGGACTAATCAAAGAAAATTCAGAAAAAAATTCTCATGAAAAAGAAAACAATGAAGGAAATACCATTGATTTATTTGAACCCAACAACCACCAGATAACTATTAGAAATGATGACGAAGGCTCCTCCATTGCAAGTTCTCCACCTGTCGAGATTCCTAAACAACAAGAATGATGAAGTGGACACCAACCTAAAAATCATACATACTTAATTGTTATTTTGTTTATAATATTTTGAGGATATGTGTTTTACTTTTTAATGCCCTTAGTCTGCTTTAATATTTTGGCGAACCACAATTTTTTTGACTTTCCAATTTATGGAGATTGTTTTTGTATATGCCACATATTTTTGTGATATATTTATTTAGATTCATCTAATAAAACTCGTATACGTCAAATGACTTTTTTACCTCATACTTAATAATATGCCATAAAAAAAATATTTTTTGTTTAACTCAAAATTCATGATTTCTTTATATATTTTCTTATTCATCATGAGGTCGACTCAGTATTTATAATACTTTATATCAAGACTCAGTATTTATAATACTTTATACCAAGACTCAGTGTTGCTAATTTCCCAATTGCATAACCATTCAGTTTTTCAACTTTAGGCTTGATTTTTCAACCAAAATCGCTAATTTGAGAATTAAGTCAGGGTACAATATGGTATTTTCTCGTGTAACCATTCCATTTTCCAACCTTAGGTTTGATTATTTAACCATAGTCACTAATTTGACAACTAAGTCAGAGCACGATATAACCTTTTTGCGTAACCATTCGATTTTGTTTCAACGTTAGGCTTAGTCTTTCAACCATAATCGCTAATTTGAAATTAAGTCAGGGCATAATATGAACTTCTTACGTAACCGTTCAGTTTTTCAACCTTAGGCTTAGTTATCTAACGATAATCACTTATTCATTACTTGATCCAATTTGTCGTTTTATATCTTTACTTTTTTTCTCTATATTTTGTGGCGCTCCCAATGAATTCAAAAGTTTTATATCAAATGGGAAAATGAAATTTTATTGATGAAACAACTTTAGAACTCACTAAAAATTCTTCCCGTGCCACTGGAAAGAAAAAACAACACACATCCAATTTTACAGATTTTCTTTATACAAATTAAGATGTGGAATATTTCAAGGATGCTTCAACATGTTACCAATAAAACCTTGTAATCTATATGCTCCATGACAACCTTTAGATATAATTTTGTATGGATCCTCTTATAACATCGCCGATTTTTATCCTTTACCCCTAAAAAGTTCTTCATTACCAAATCACCCTCCTTGAAAATTCTTGACTTCAATTTCGATTCAAATCTACTTTTCATTAGACTCCTATAATGTTGTGCTCTAACTCGAGATTGGCCGCGACGTTCCTCAATCAAATCCACTGAAATCTCATTTGATTCAACATTTTTTTCTTTTGAATAATATTGAATACTAGGACTAGGAATAAAAACCTATGCTGGAACAACACCATCCATTCCATACACTTACAAAAATGATGTTTCTCCTGTAGTAACCTTTAAAGTCGTTCCATAGGCCCACAATACCTCAGATAGTTTATTTGGCCACTTGTCCTTTGCCACATCAAAATTATTTTTGATCTCATCAATAATAATTTTATTTGTTACCTCAACCTGTCTGTCAGCCTGCTGATAATAAGGTGTTGAAAAATATTTCTCAATTTCATATGTTTTGTAAGAGGTTGTCATTATTTAATTTTAAAACTGAGGTCCATTATTAGCCATTAATATCCTTGGAACCCCAAACCTATGTCTTTTAAAAGAATCATATATTTCTTGACATCTTATTTTTGACAAATCCTTCGCCTCAACCACCTAGTAAAATAATCAATAACCACCATAAAAACTATCTCTTTACCCGTAAACATCGGCAAATGACCCATCAAATCAATTCCCCAATTATTGAAAGAACAATGCAATGGGACCATACTCATGGGCTCACTCCACAAATAACTTGTTCTAATCCCATTATATATTATAAACGTCATATGCATTATCCCAATATCTTCTTGAACAATTAGCACTCCAAGTTATGTTCAACGTGGGTGAGTGTTCTGCCACCACATTATTCATGTTAGTCTGATAGTTTTTTTAGTGTTCTCATCCCCTTAACAATCGCCCGCTGATAAGTGCCCTCAGTCGGTAATAAATTGTGTACACTTTCTTGGTATAGATCAGACTCTCCATAGATGACAATGATAATTGCATTTTGTTTGTCGAGGTAACTCTAGTACTGTTTTTTGATCCTGTATACCTCATCCTTGTCGATAGGTTTAATCCATTCAGGGTGGTATGCCTTATCAAGACTCCCCAAATATTTTTAAATGTGAACCTCTCTGATAGTTCACTTTTTGAAAAGATTAAGAGCTAACTAGGACGAGATGGTATATGATGTGTTTCTTCTTTTCTTTCCATGTATCATATACAATATTTTACCTCTAATATGTAACGACAGACGTGCAGTGTGATGATATCAGTATTTAATTGCCACGCTTTGTGCATCCTGTGCCTATATCTAACATTTGCAGATCCTACTTGCATGTCTTTACAAAATAATGTTTCATATTTTAAGCCACTTCATTGTAAATATTTTTACTAGTTATTGAGAATTGGCCACTGCTAATTGGGTGGGGTCTATATTGTTAGAGATAATGTATAGAAAGAATCCAGACGATACTGGGTTGGAGCTTCCTGTGAGAAGAGTTAGGAAAGATGGAGAATAGGTGCACGTAGTTGAGGGTGCTAAGAACATAGTTTATTGGGATGCGGATCCCATGCAACCCAAACTGAAAAAGAAGGAAATAGTGGTTCAGATAGTGAAAAATACATGTCCGTCTGATACCACATGAACTTTGACCGTGTCTAATTAAATAGATTTAAGTGATTGTGTGGTGGTGTCTCCTTACAGGAAGGAAGATGGTAAAATGGGATAGATTCTTCTCATCGAAACTTTCATGGATTTATTAAGAAGAATATGGTATTAAAGAAGAATGAAATATTGATTGGAGGGCAGTGTGAAGAGGCTGATCATCAGCCAGATACTCCCCTGGATAAACTAACCATGGTGGTAAGTGTGACCCTACTAGATGTGCATGAAAATCAATCATTAATAAAGGGTTGTACATATGTTGGATCAAATGATAATTCTGTTATTGGCAATTGTACCCCTCAAGATTGCACGTTATCATGTTTTTTTCATGTCTCCTCCATAACTTTGATGTCAAGATTACATGTCGCCATTTTTTTTCTCATGACTCCTCCATAACTTTGATGTTAAGATTGCATGTCACCATATTTTTTAATCATGTATCTTCCATGACTTCGATGTCAAGATTGCACGTCACCCTATGTCTCCTCCATGACTTCGATTTTTGGCCTTCTGGTTTGAAAAACATGTCTCTTCCATGATTTCGAATATTTGCATTCTGGTTTGAGCACGATTACACGTTTTTTATTTTTCGTTGGTCTCGTTACTTTTCCACTATGCTTGACTTCGATTTTTGGCATTTCGGTTTAAAAGACATGTCTCTTCCATGATTTTGAATTTTTTGCATGAGCACGATTACATGTTCTTCATTTTTCGTTGGCATCGTTGCTTTCTCACTATGCTTGATTTGATGTTCGATGCTCTTGGATATACCCAAGAGTCATTGATGTTTCGATGCTCTTTCTATGCACTTGGGTATACCCCAAAGTCTATGTAAACAATATTTTTTTATATAAAGTTAAAGTTTTTCATAAAGAAAACTTAATACTTTAATGTATATAAAAAATTACTTTTCAATATTATATTAAAGTTACATGTTATCAAATAATAAAAATATATCAAATATCAAATTATAAATTAAGTTTTCATCATTAATGAAAAAATATTCTAATTACTTTAGTACGACGAAAATTATTTTAACAGAAAAAAAAATAAATGGTTTTATTTTAAATATTAATTTTTATGTAAGGATACTTTAAAACCATGCAGAAAGTTTCTCAATTTAAAAAAATTGTCAATAATAAGCTTATATAGGAAATTTCTAACATTAAAAACCAAATCATATAAAAAAATAAAAAAAATATAAATATTCAAAAGTTACTTTAGAATTGGTGGCTTCTTCGGTTTCCAGAATTTATATCAATCACTTTGAAAAATCTTGTAAAAATTAGAAAGCTAATAACTACAAATAGTCATACCTCGGAAAATAAATAAATAAACTACAAATAGTCGTAACTTAAAAATAAATAAATAAATATTGGTATCTCCGTAAATTTAGAAACATAGATTTAAAGGAAAAAATATTATACCTTTGTTCAATTTTGTTTATTAGCACCTAAATAAATTTTCATAATTATCCCTTCTATGCTGGCTCTTTTGAAGCTAATTTTCATTCTTCATAGTCTCAAATATTTGATCACTGCAAAACAAAAATCTCAATTAAAACAGAATCAAATCTAGAAAGGAAGAGAATACAAATTAAAAACCAAAATTCATAATTGTTATCACTTAAAAAGAAACCTGCAATAATGAAGTTATTGCTCAAAAGCTTCTACCTTTTCTTTCTATAAAAAATTTTCTTCGGTTTTGTTTAGTTTTGAAGATTTTAACTCTATTTCTACTATAAATCCATACATTATTTTTAGAGCATATAAACATATATAACATAACCCTGTTATTATTATTCTTTCTAACATGAACACCAAAAAAATTCAAAATAAATATAAAATAACCTAAATAATTATTTTACACACGTTGAAAAAAAAAATTCACGGATTCGCACCGGAGAAGAGAAGTATGGATTCGCACCGGAGAAGGGAAGTGAGAAATGAGAGGAAAAACGTCACGAAAACAAAATGGATCAAGACTTCTTTTTAAATAAACGAGAGACCTGTATTATACACAAGTGTCAACACTATAAATTGCCACATTAAATACAATTTATGATGTTATGGGTTCAATAATAAAAGTCCAACAATATAAAACAACAATATTCATATCTATATTCAAGTATAATACTCTATTTAATATTAGATTTGGTGATTTATATAGATATCAAGGACAAATAGGTAAAACAGAGGTTCACTATTCATATGGACAGTAAACCTGTGATCTACTTTAGTATATGTATTTGGTGATTTATATAGATATCTAAGACAAATAAGTAAAACACAGTATACATGTGCTCTACTTTAGTAGATATATAATTTGTTCCTAAATTCGTCGTATCACAAAAATTTGTAATAAAGTTCGTCTTGAACTATTTATTTTTCTAAAACTGTTTTCAAGTTCTTTGGTTCTAAGTTGGCAGTGGTTTAATCCTCAGACTGATTTAATGTATTTAATATTTCTAGTTTCAATTCATTTTATTTATTTAATATATATTTATTTATCTAATATATTATTAATAAGTTTATTAAAAAACCGTTTATTAGATCTTCCAATATATTATTAAAAAGATCATTTTATACATAAATTTAATTAAACAATAAAAAATCGAAATATTTTTTTTTTTTATCAAATACTTAAATCCTTTTATTATTAAATTTAAATATACACCTGAAGGCCACAATTGAAAGATAACTCTTTCAATTTGAATTAAACTGAAAATTAAAGACAATAGGGGGCGCAAATTTCAAATTTTATTACTTTCTTCCATGAAATCCCAAAAGTACAGTTGTCAGCCAAATAGCTTAGAGATTAATCTCAATTCTAGTAATTTTCTTCTTCAAAATATTTTTTAGTAGATCAGCTTCATCATTCCTAGAAAGTTCTTTGTTAGAGAAAGAAGCTCCTAAATATAAATATTAAAGAATTGAAGCAGAGATTTTTCCTCCTATCATGAATCAATTAAGGTAAGTCATAAACTTGTTTTGAATCAGGGAGATTAGTTTAATCATTACTGCCTATTCTTATATACCCAGTATCTAGACTTTCTAGGAGAATAACAACTCTGAGACCATTAACAATTTGGTCGGAGCTAAAGTCTGTGTCACCTCATCTTTTAAGAGTATTCTTTGTAATCCAGTCAGCTGCTACATTTTGTTCCCGATATATGTGAATGATGGTTTTTGTAGATGTGATTAAAGCCCCGTAGCAGTTGATTGTAGGCTCCAACAACTATGGAGATTTACCTTTTAGTATCAATTCCGTTAGAATGCTCGAGTCAGTTTTGATGTCCAGGGAAACTATTCCTTTAGACCTACATATTTGTAGTCCATCTAGCAAGGCTATGCATTCAGCCACAATAGGATATTGCTTGTCATATATCCTTCCATACCCAGCCACCAGGTCCCCATTATGATCCCGGATTAAACCACCTCTATTTGCTTCACCTGTGAAACTGTTGGCACCAACTGAATTTATTTTATATCTGCTAGCTTTGGGATGGTTCCATTTTAGGAAAAGAGAAATTATGGATTTGTTTAAATGGTTAACACATCCAATATGTGCAACAAACCCAGAATCCTTCCCCCAGTGAGTTATTTTGAGAAAATTAGCTTGGTCGAGCCCATTGATAATATGAATAACGTGGTCTATCATTGAACTCACAATAATAGATTGCTCATTGTGTTTATTTTTGTTTCTAGCAGACCAGATAACCCATGAGATAATTATGGGTAGTATAGTCCTGATGTGAGTGTCTTTATTTGTAGACCAAAACCATGTCCTTATCATGTGAGTAAAGTACATGTTTTTGCTGATTATTATCTTGAACATAGATGCAAAGTAAAACCAGACTTCCCATGATTTTATGTATTGAATTGAATACATGATTATTTGCCTCAGAATTCTCACATTGCTGACATTTGGAAGCCATTTGAAATGCTTTCTTTTGTAGAATTGAATCAGTAGGCAGCCAATTATATATAATTTTCCAAACCAGAAATAAACATTTCTTTGGGGTAATAGGATTCTATATTTTCTTTAAAATGTTAGATTTGTTATGTTTTAATTTAATAGCATTTCATATATATATTTTGTGTTGTACATACCAGTCGGAGAGGGAGACCATTTAATTAAATCTTTGGTTGAATTCAATGTAATTTTTTTAATTTTTTTATGCTGGTTGTAGAAAAGATCCCTTCCAGTTTAGACATTATCCATTGACCATCAATCCAGAATTCTTTTACTTCTTTAGGACGGTACCATATTCCGTCTTCAGAAGAGTCAAGAAGAATAAAATGAGAAGAAGAGCACCAACAATCTATATAGAAATCCATTTTCCATTCTCCAACTTTCCAGTATACAAAATCCTCTGCCTTGTCTCTGATTTTAATTAGCTTACTCCAAATCTTAGAACATATGTTGGGTTGAGGAGATGTAATAAGGTGGTAAGGATTTCAGTATATAGAAGACATAAATCTAGCCCAAAGAGAGTTTTGCTCTATGAATTTCAACCATAGCTTATAAGAGAAAGTCTATTGAACATCTTCTAAGTCTCTTATATTGAACACCTTATTCATAAGGCTTGCACAACTTATGTCAATGCGACCAAAAAATGGTATGCTTATTATCCTTTGAGCCCCACAAGAATCTGTTGCATAAGACATTGATTCTATGGATTGTAGATTTAAGAATGATAGAGTTTTACATAATGTAGGTATAGACTGTGTTAAGAATGGTCTGAATAAGGGTGAGTCTCCCCCAAATGAGAGATGAATGTTGTCTCATTCAATTATCCTTGTTCTTATTTTGTTGATCAAATCTTCAAAGTTACTGTTCCTATTGTTGTTGCTGATGGAAATTCCCAAGTAATGCATAGGTAAATTACTATGATTGAAACCCAATATTTGTTCCAGTCTTTGAAGTCTTGTAGGAATCATTTTGGAAGGTACGATTTAATTTTTATTTCTCATTGTTTATTCCTTGGCCCGATCTCTCTTGATAATACATCAGAAAGTTGTTGAGCTTACTGATGGAGGAGGAAGACTCGTTGTAGAATATAATAAAGTCGTCTACAAAAGCTAAACAAGGTACATGCCAATTCCCTCTATTCATGTACATTATTGATGAATCATGGTTGGCTATATGTTTAACTCCTCTAAAAAGAAATTCTTCAGCAATAATAAACAGACTAGGAGACAAGGGGCCTCCTTGTCTTAACCCCTTAGTGGACTTAAATAAGCCTTTCAATTTTCTATTAACTAGGATAAATAAGTAGATGTTATTGATATTCTTGAGAATAAGGTTCAGGAACTTACTTTCAAACCCAAAGTCACTTAAAATCCTTAAGATAAACTTATGATAAAGTTTATCGACTGCTTTACACATATCCAATTTCAGCAAAACATTACATCATCTATTCTTGTAGTTTAGATCATAGCAAAGCTCTTGAGTAATCAAAATTATCTCATCAATAATCCTACTTTTAACAAAAGCCCCTTGTTATTCAAATATAATTTTAGGTAGTAGAGAAGCCAACCTAATGTTGATTACTTTGGAGATAATTATTTTGAACATAGTTGTTAAACTGATAGGCCTGAAGTCCTTCCATGTCTTTGGGGATTCTAGCTTTGTAATTAAGCATGTTGCAGTAGCATGGACACCAATAGGAATATGATTTCCTTTGAATATATCCCTCACAACTTCACACAAGTCCTTTCTAATTATCTCCCAACAGATTTGAAAAAAAATCACATTAAAATCATAAGGACTTGCAACACCATTAGGGTTAAGAGAGTTAATAGCATTGTAAATTTCATAATTTTGAGGAATAGACATTAGCATTGTATTGTCCTCCATTGTTATCAGCTTGGGATCCTAATTGAATAGTTATTCATCTTCCTTAGGATTATGAGAATAAACCATTAAGTTCTTGAAGTAATTCTCTGTAAAGATTCCAATATAGTTCTGATCTTCAAGCCGTTCCATGTCATCCGGATTCTGTTGATTTTGTTCCTCCTGTTTTTTTTAACAAATTTGTGAAAGGATGCAATGTTTCCTGTCATATTCTCTTAGCCACTTTGAGTTAGCTTTTCGCTCCCACTAACTTTTATCTATGGCCAATAATTCTAGGTAATTAGCTTAGCATTATCAAGTAGCATTTTGTCATCAGCAGACTTAGAGTTTTGGTATTTGTTTTCTCTAAAATTGATTTCATCTTTAACTTGCTTTAAGAAATAAAAAACAATCCCAAAAGTATTTTTATTCCACATTTGAGCCCAGTTTTCAATATTTCAAGTTTACACCAGAATATGTGGATTGGACTACTATTCATCTCCTCAGCCTAATGTTTTTTAACCATATTCAAGAAGTCTTTGTGCATCGACCACATATTAAGAGATTTAAAGGTTGACTTGATCTTACCTTTATTGGCATATAATGATATGCTAATAGGAGAGTGATCATAGCAAGTCTTAGCAAAATGTTTGATTATTGTGTTATCAAAGTAGTTCATCCAGGCTTGTTATATAAAACTCTATCCAACATTTTCCCTTTCCTTCCATTAGACCATGTGAACTTAGAACCCGAAAATCCTGCATCACTCAAATGACAATCAAGAAGCATGTTGTTAAATTCATCAATCCTTCTAGGACAAGAAGTAGAGGAAGATAATTGCTCATTACGATTAGGAATTGGGTTAAAATCCCCAAAGATCATCAATTATTTATATTCATCTTCAACTGCTCTGATGTTGTCCCATAACTTAGTTCTCAAATCTATGTTTTGTTTACCATAGACAACTGTAACTCTAAAATATTTACCCAGAGATTGATGTTTAACATTAAGATGAAGCACCTACTCTTCATTGGCTAATATATCAACACTGAAATCAGAATTCCACATCAACCATATTTTGTTATTGATTTTTCCAGCAGACCATAGATAACCCAACGTTTTTGAGATAGATTTCAGGTTTGAGATATCATTAGCTCTTACAAAGAAATAAAGTTTGCTTTTTCAGACCTTTTAAGAGACTTCAATATTCTTATAGTCTCTTTATTACCAAACCCTCTCACATTCCAATTTACAATAGAAATGGTCATTTGGATGAACTATTGAAAGGTTAGTAGAGCTTTTTATCTGCATAGTTTTGGAAGATACATGGCCTTTGCCATTCCATCCTTTAGGTTTCTTTGAATTTTATCCCATACAACGTGTTCAACACTCTCCCAATATCAGTATTCTTTGGTCTAGGAGAACATGGTAAATTACCTTTATTATCTTTAATTGGAGAGTTTTCTTCTCCAACAACAGAATTAGCCTCTATGTTTAAAGTAAAGAGACATACCTTCATTGTCAATGGTTTGTAATGCTTCAATAATATCAGAATCATTGACAATGATTTGGTTTAATTGTGAATTATTATCTGATAGTTCTTCACTATTGTTGTAGTTGATGTTTTTATCAATCTGAGTATTAGTTTTAGTCTTTTCTACTCTTGTTTGAAAATACCCATTTCTAATCCTCTTGTTGATCTTTGACAACTTAAATAATGATCAATGATTGGGGTTTTGACAATAATGGATTTTATTCAAGAAGCTAAGATCTCTTGATTTGGAATATGTTTAGGGATAGTGAAAGTATCATGATGTATATTTTATGTGGATGTTTGCTTATCTTGTTGTTGAAACATTTTTTTACAATCTTTTAAGTCATGCCCAAGATGATAGCACTTATGACAATAAGCAGGTATGAGGTTGTATACAATTTTCTTCCATAATCTTTTTTCATCTCCAAAGATAATCCAAATCTTCTTTTTCAATTCTTTAGAAATATTCATATCCAGCCAAATATTGCAACAGTCAAACCTTGCCTTGTTCCTAGGAGGAATCCAGATAGATAGAGAAGATGTCAAGACTTTAAATATTGCTTAAATAGTTTCTTCATTGACCATATAGTCAGGGAGGTTAGGAAGGCTAATCCAAACTGGATAAATAGAACATCTATAGTTTGGATTAAGAATGGAGTCCATTTTAGAATCATCATAGTTTAATACCCAACAGTCCAGACGTTTCTCTTTCAATTTTTCTTGATATTATCTTTACATTTGAATTCAATGAAAAATATTCCTAAAGTCCCATTAGGTAATACTATATTCACCTGAGAATTTGAAATTGTCCAGGAATTTCTTGATAGTCTCCATATCAGGATTTACCGGCTGTAAACTTCCTAACTAATCATTTCCAGTTTTTATCTATTTTTAGCTTCAAATTTGATGGCAATTTGATATTTTTTCTTCTGAAATGAAATATTCTCATGGTAGACTACCTTTTTATTTGACTTAAATAATTCAGCATAGGTTCTTTGAACAAGAATTGCATTACCATAGTTGTATAAGATCTGATCTTTTGTGGATTGTTCATATGCAGGGTAATCTTCTTCGAATTGAACATATATTAATTCATTTCTTTGTTTAATAGAATATTAAGGTGTTTCTTTGTTTTGTCAGAATGCAATGGAGGAAAACCAGACTAATGTAGGAAATTCATGCATGTTTCTGGATTTGGAGAAGACTTTGAGGATATAGGTGATAAGATTTCACCTTCCTCCATCGAAACTTCAATAGACACACCACAACCTTAAGATTGATTTCGATAAACCACCGACTAGATTTCGATAAGAATAAAATCAAGACTCTGTTTCTTGGAGCGAAAGAGAGTAACTTCAGTTAAATATTTATTATAAACGAAAAATCAAATAGTCAAGAAAACTAAAATATTTGAGATATTTTATGATATATTTGTATTAATTACTAGATCTTTAACGTTGTTAGAATTTTATATATTTATACATTAACTTAAAATGGTTAGAATTGTTTATATATTGATATAAAATTTGTACAACCGTAAATAACAAATAAAAATTATTATTTTAATACAACCATAAACAAAAAACCATTCAATATCAAAATAATAAAAATGTTTGATATAATAAATTAACATAACAAGATAAAAACCATATAATTGATTACTAAGTCATCTAATACCTGAATTGTTGAAATCTTGATCGGTGAAACCACCCGATGTTGGCGCTAAAGGTGTCAGATTTGTCTTGTGGATGAGCTGGAGTATAAACAAAAAAATGATGATAAATCGATTACATCTATAGTTTTTCACCGATTTATCATAAGTAGTCGTGTTGACACGATTGGTTGTCATTATAGCTATATAAAATGTATCGAATATAGAGATTGCATCATATGAAACTGAGCAAACACATTATGTATTTATGTATTCACATTCTCCAATAGCTCACGGTCGGACAATCTTCTTTGAGGTTCTCGTGGTTGATGAGAATAACTACCGACATAAAAAATGTTTGACACTTGCTTTATATCGTGCATAAATGTCATCCACCACTGAGGCGACATAAGTGCAGCACACTTATTGGCCAACCATACTAGATCCATACTTTCTTTAAAACTTTCAAAGACCGCTCAATTCGACCAAGTATCTCATTCCAAGAATCTATTTATTGGTTTTCAAAGATAAATTTCATAATTTTGAAACCTTTAGAATTGGACGTTCAATATACATACTAATATTTAGCCCCTTCTTCCCAAGAAAATGATTTAGTCATAAGGTCGATACTGGTTACCACATGAATATTTCATATGCATAATGATCAAAGTTAATAAATTTATGTTGTGCCTCAATGTTATAGCAGTAGCTACAAATGATTGAATATTTTTCATGACTGTATATAAATTATTTAAAGCAATGAAACAACCATTAACCAATTTTAAAGCTATTTTTTGAGTTACTATCAGATTTTTTTCTACAATTATATTACTAACAATTGGAAGAGGTTTACCATTAGTCAGTATGTTCATTGATTCTTCCACTATCAAAGGCCAATCATTAAGCTAATTCTTTTTAGAATAACTTAAGGGAAATACATTATCTGTTAAAATTACATTACTAACCATTGGAAGAGGTTTACCATTAGTCGGTATGTTCATTGATTCTTACACTATTAAAGGCCAATCATTAAGCTAATTCTTTTTAGAATAACTAAAGGGAAATACATCATCTCTTAAAATTACATATACAAACTACATTATTCTTATAAGTCTAATTCATATAATGTACCCTTCTTACCATTTATTGTAAAATGCATCCCATAATGTATTTCAGTTTTCATATTTATTTTTGAAATTGCATAAAATTGCTCTATTATCTCAACATATTATTTGTAACTATATGTGGAAAAATCTAACCTAACCAACTTGACAGGATTCAACGTACATAACCGCATTTATTGTATTTCTACTCAAACGATAACGTCGTTGTCAGCGCTATGTCGAATTTATTCCTCGACATCCTCCTCTGATTATTCTCGCATTTGTACGAACGTCTATTTTCTACAAAGGGGCGTCCACTTAGGGTAACAAACGTCTATTTACTCCAATTTCGAAAAACAAATAACATTTAGACCAAACAGTTAAGCAAGAGGTTGATGTGAGTACGTACACTCCGATCAGAGTTAGGCCAAGTAGTGCTATAGCTAGACACTCTTTGAGATTGCAAGAGATATATACTTCGGATGGAGAGTTGATATTAAAATGGCAGGAATTGAGTCTCCATTTGTAATTGTTGGATGATATATGGGCTGCGAACAATGTTACCAAACCACCAAATCCACCTTGTGGATACCCTCAACAAGAAATTCAGCCGCCTGCCACTCCAATAACTGTTGGTGGTTCTTCTGGACTACCACAATAACAAGGACGTTCTGATCGCGAATATGCTGAGTGGGCGCATGAACAACAAATGTAGTATGCCCAGTGGGTGCATACTTAGCAAACGGAGTGACATGGTCTTCATACGCATTGGCAGGGTCAATATGAGCAATGCATGAGCAGTCACAGGTTCAAAGCAACGAGTGGCATGGTCAATATGAGCAGTGGCAAGTTCAAAACAACGAGTGATATGGACAATTCGAGCAGTGGCGTGGTGAATACGAGGAATAACATGGTGGATACGAGCAGTGGCATGGTAGACAAGAGAAATGGAATGATCGACTTGCAGCCTCTCAAGCGGAACAATCCAAATACGTGCGACAAATGATGGAGAACATGCATTTGCAAGGTCCACCACCACCTTCGAACAACGACGACGAAGCTCATTAGTTTTTTTTTTTACATTTGATTGTATTTGGCATTTTCATTGTTATGTTTTTATTTTTTATTTGATTGAACAACTATGTTATTTGTTTGGTTTTTATTATTAATGAATTGTTTGTTTCGCTTATATATTTTATCAAAATGTTCATTAAATCTCTTTCAATTTTTATTTTCTTATTTACAAGTAATTTATGTTTAGGCATATACTTATACAATTCTAAAAACTTTAAATTTATAATTTAAATATTCAATAATTCGAAAATACAATAAACTATTTAAATCATCTAAACATATACACTTCAAACTTGAAAGATCTAAAGAACTAAACTGAAGTAAAAAAACTAAACTAGAACTATATTATATTTGATAAATGTATAAATATTAAATAATATAATATTTTAAAATCAAAATACATTTAGATGTCTAGGTATATATTATTTAATATCTACCTAATATTAAATAAAATATCTAAAATACCTATATATAATCAAATAATATCGAAATCATATTACAACTATCTTGTTTATGATATACATGTCTTCGTTATAGAATTTCGATTTAGTTAAAGCATACATATTATTTTTTTGATAATCGTATAAGTATTTTAGATAATATAATATTTTAAAATCAAAATACAATTAGATGTCTAATAGGTATATATTATTTAATAGGGAAATTGCACCTGAAGTACCCACTCAACTTTTCAATTGTCATCAAGTATCCATGTTTTGTTCTATTACCTTTTAATACCCATCTTAACTACCTACTTACCACTTAATACCTAACATTATTTTAATACCCTAACTACCCTCACCTTTCATCAACAACCAGGTAACCAACATTTCTCTTTCTTACTTTCTCTTTTTATTTATTTTTTTAAAAGATCCATTTCTTTTTAACCGGAGTTCGGAAAAATTATACGAAAGTACCATCGCTTTTGTTTTTTTAAGATGAACAAAACTAGACCCATTGATGATGTTTTTTGATTTTTTTTAAAAAAAAATAACATTTCACTAGTAACAACTCTAAGGAAATTGAGAGAGTTGCAAACAACTCTCAGGAAATAAAGAGAGTTGCAAACAACTCTCAGGAAATCGCGAGAGTCGCAAACAACTCTCAGGAAATAGAGAGAGTTGCAAACAACTCTCAGAAAATCGCGAGAGTTGCACACAACTCTTAGGAAATAGAGAGAGTTGTAAACAACTCTTAGGTTAGTTTTTCAAACAACTCTTAGGTTAGTTTTCAAACAACTCTCAAGTTAGGTTTTAAAAAAACTCTCAAGTTAGTTTTTCAAACACTCTCAGGTTAGTACTGGTGAAGGTACCAGCGTGTATGTATAGTCGGGGGATATTTTTGTCCAAATTTCAATTTGAGGTACCAAGTGACACTATCCAAAAAAACAGATACTCATGGGTAATTAAATGGTTGAGTGGGTATTTACTGTATTTTTATCTATTTAATATATACCTAATATTAAATAAAATATCTAAAATATATAAATGTAATCAAACAATATCAAAATAATATTACAATTATCTTGTGACAATATACATATCTTAATTATAGAATTTTGATTTAGTTAGTACATACGAATTATTTTTTTGATAATCGTAAAAATATTTTCAATAATATATTATTTTAAAATTAAAATACAATTAGATGTCTAATATGTATATATTATTTAATATCTACCTAATATTAAATAAAATATCTAAAATATCTAAATATAATCAAACAATAACAAAATCATATTACAATTATCTTGTTTACAATATACATTATGAGTCCGGATTCTGTCACCACGTTTTATGGGAACCGGACAGGGTCAATTCGGACAATGTCCACCTTACCGGACAAGGGCATTTCGGACACCATCATCCACTGAACTATCCGAACAGAACTAAAGTACTTAAAACCTAATCACTTTTTGACTAAGCTGCCTATTAACTTACTTAGAACTAATGGGTCTTTAAACTCGACCCGAATCTATTAAACACAACCCGAAAGCCCATGTGGCCCAAATATGAGGGTATAAATACCCAACCACCAACATTAAATGAGGGTAATGAAAATTAAATACAACCAGGCAGCTTAATTCTCCCTCTACATTCTACCCAAATATTAAATACTCTCAAAACTCCACAAAACTCTAAACAAAAATTACAAACTTACCCTCAGACAAAAATAAACCACACCAAATTGGCGACCACAGTGGGAGCACGACGGTGCCTGAATCTAGCATTCGAAACCATCAGAAAAATCAGTCCGAATGAATCTGGACGCACTAGAAGTACCACCAGCTTTTCTTGAAGTGGTGGGTGAATATGATGAATATACCATCGAGGAGCGTGATAGATTAAAGGGCGAGATAGAAGGTCTGAGGGCAGAGAAGGCAAAAATGGGCATAAAAGAGAAGTCAAAGGCATCAGTTGCTCATCATACTGACAACCCTAGAGAGCATGAGCCTTCGAAGACCCATGTGAGTACGAAGAAGACTCATGCTAGCTCTAAAAAGTCTCACCTGTCCAAGCCAGTGGAGAGCTCTGATTCAGACTCAGAATCTTCTAGTAGCTCCTAGGGCGAGGATGGAGTTGAAGAGTCCTTGTCCTCCAGCAGTGATGAGGGCCAATCTAAAAAGAAGCAAAAGTTGGTTAAGAAATATTCAAGAAAAAAAGGATAGGCATGGAATGTTAAAGAGGCATATAGGCAAAGGGTCATCTCATAGCCGGAGACACCTAGACCGGATGCTGGTGGATCCTTTTGCCTTCCATGATGAACCAGGTATCTTTGCAACTCCCAATGAGGATACCGTTTTCAGTCGTGGCCGGAATTGGAGACAATCTCCATTTTCATCCAAGATTCTGTCCGGAAACCTCCCTAAGAGGTTTGATAGTACAAAAATGGAGAAATACGATGGCAGTAAAGATCCGGACAACCACTTGGAACAATTCAAAAATTTCATGATGAATTTCAATGATGACGACAAGTTTCTCTATAGAGCATTCTCCCAATCTTTTACATGGAGTGCTTTGAAGTGGTATAACAGCTTACCACAGGGGTGCATGAGAAATTTCGATACCTTTTGAGTGGCCTTCTGGAGGCAGTTTGTTGGAAGCAAGGAGTTGAAGGGCAATGGGGACACAATTATCCATTGTGCCCAAGAACCGAACGAATCACTGAAAGAATACATAAGTCGTTTTGTAAACACCAAAAACGGGTTGGCTGATTGCTTTGAGCAAGTAGCAATAACATCTTTGAGGCAAGGCTTAAACCCTAGAAATTTGGCTGATTCAGTGACCAGAAAAAAAGCCATGACTTGGGGAGGTCTACTGACTCAGGTTGGAAAGCAAATTAACGTTGATGAAACAAAGAAAACTAGGGTGCACAGACAGGTGTGGTCTGCCCCGGCTGCATCAGACCCCAACCAAAATCAGTCCGGGAACAAGGCAAGGGAGGTCGGGCAGGGTCATAACAGAGCTAAAGCTCAGTCTCAGCCAGCTGCGCCTGCCCAGAGTCAATAATCTAGAAATAAGAGAGGGCATTGGGTTCAACCGGAGTGGTTTGCTGAGTTAAAAGAAAGTGTAGCCACCATTTATGACAAAACAAAGGAAGAAGTACACTATAGAAGGCCGGTTGCACTACAATCTCCTAGGGAGCATCGTAACAATTTCTTCTGTCAGTACCATAATGATACTGGCCATACCACTGAGGATTGTATTGATTTAAAGCAAGAAGTCCAGAATTTAATTGAAAGAGCAAAGCTGGGAGCATATGTTAAAAGAAGGGGAGGAAATATGCCTGATAATGCTCATCGGGCTGGTCCAAACAATGCAGGTACATCCGCTCTGGAGGGACCTATGGTAATAATCGAGAGATTCGATGTAGAGTCAGAGTACTTGGACCCTGATCCAACTCGAAACAGAGTGGGTGACATTGAGGAACGTTGTAAAACAGTGTCCGGGCTTATTAACTTTTTTGAGTCACTCACAATTTTTGGAGGGGATACCATGACAGCACCCACTGCTTCTTCGAGAAAGAGGCATGTTCATTCTTTAGCTACCCAGCTTGAGGGATGCATGACTTCCTATCAATCGCAGATTCCATTCCCTTTCATTGTTTTTTATGAGGATGACTTGAGGGATATAGCAGGTCCTCATGAAGATGCTGTCGTCATAGGAGCGTCCATTGGGGGCAATGACATAATACGAATTTTGGTAGATACTGGGAGTTCGGCCAACATCCTTTTTTTAACTTCCTACAAAAAGATGAAGAATCCAGCAGTAATTCAGCGTTCGGACATGTCAATTGTGGGTTTCACTGGAAGCTCAGCAGATGTGATCGGGGAGTTCGAAGAGGAAGTTTTGTTGGGCAAGGGCCCTTTTAAGAAGATGGTTAGAATACTTTTTATTGTGGTGGATTGTCCCACTTGTTATAATGTTATTCTAGGGAGGTATTGGCTCTCTAGGATGCATGCAGTGGCCTCAACAGTCCACCAATGTTTGAAATATGCTGTGCAAGGACAAGTGGGAGTTGTTCGAAGCAGCCAAAATATTGCAAGAGAGTGTTATGCAACGGCACTGGCTCCTCGGATGTTGGGAGCAGTTCGTATCAATGAAGAATAGCAGTTTGAGGGGCTTCTGGGGGTGAGGGTGAAATTGATGACCCCAGAGAGACCCCTGGAGTTTTAATACCAGTTGAGGAAGTTGAAACACATTCTTTGGAAGAGGGAAAAAAATGTTAAGATAGGGTCTAAAATGACATCCGAACTAAAGGATATTATATCACACCACCTGTCCATCCGAATAGACATAGCACCTGTGGTACAAAAGAGAAGAGCTTTTTCCAAGGAAAAGGCTGATGTCATCGTTCAAGAAGTCGACAGGCTTACTAAAATGGGGCACATAAAGAAGTCTCAATATCCTCTGTGGACAGCCATTCCGGTCTTGATAAAAAAGAAAAATGGCAAGTGGCGTATGTGCATTGACTTTACAGATCTCAATAGGGCTTGCCCAAAATATCTATACCCGGTACCCCGGATTGATCAGCTGGTGGATTCCACATCTGGGAATAAGCTACTATTTTTCATGGATGCCTTCTCCGGGTATAATCAGATTCAAGTAGATCCGAAGGATCAGGAGCATACAACGTTTGTCACTGATAGGGGTCTTCATTGTTACAAGGTGATGCCATTCGGGTTAGAAAATGCTGGAGCTACTTATCAGAGGTTGGTATATAAAGCTTTTGCTGATCAAATTGGAAGAAACATGGAAGTATACATCAACGACATGATGGTTAAAAGTATGGATGAAGAGATACACTTAGAAGATCTCCAAGAAATGTTTGCTAACTTAGTAAAAGTAAATTTGAAACTAAATCCAGAGAAGTGTGTGTTCGGAATGCAGTCCGGAAAATTCCTAGGGTATATAATAAGTAAGCAAGGGATACAGCCCGATCTGGACCAGCTTAATGCTTTATTCCAAATGGAGCCTCCTCGGAATATTAAATAAGTACAACGGTTGACTGGGAGGTTGGCTGCGTTAAATCGATTCATCTCGAGGTCTTCGGACAGATGTGCCCCGTTTTTTCAAACTTTAAAAGGTGCAAAGAGATTTGAGTGGACTTCACAATGTGATGAGGCCTTCAATGAGATTAAAAAACATCTGTCCTCCCCCAAGACTTTATTTAAACCTTTTGATGGAGAGACACTCTTCGTATACTTGGCAGTTTCTAGTTGTGCCATCAGTGCTGTATTGGTAAGGGAGGTGGATAATTATCCCCGTCCAGTGTATTACATCAGTAAGAGCTTGATAGATGCATAAAAACGCTATTTAAAGCTCGAAAAATTAGCATTAGCCCTGGTAATTGCTGCAAGGAAGATGAGGCCTTATTTTCAGGCTCATCCTATTATCGTCCGGACATCCTATCCCCTGAAAAACGTTCTTCAAAAGGCAGACATTTCAAGTAGAATGACTAAGTGGTCAGTGGAGTTGGGGGAATTTGATATTGATTTTGCCCCCCGGACAGCGATCAAAGCCCAAGTTGTGGCTGATTTCTTAGTTGAATTCCATTCAGACACGGATGCAGAGCAAGCAACTGGTACCAAAGATAAAAAAGTCTGCGTCGTCCGAACTTATGGTGGATCAAGTACCATGGGATTTGGTGCAGGGGTATGCTTGACCTCTCCGTATGGTGACAAAATTTACCAGGCTATATGTTTTGCTTTTAGGGCTTCTAATAATGAGTCCGAATATGAAGCTGCTATAACTGGTTTAAAGTTGGCTTTTATTTGTGGAGCCATAAGGGTCAAGTTGATGAGCGATTCCCAGCTTCTTATCCATCATGCACAGGGTTAATCCGAAGCAAAAAAGGAGCAACTGGTAAAGTACTTACTTCTTCCTAAAAATAAGGCGCTTAAGTTCAAGAGCATCATTTATGAGCACATACCCCGAACAGAAAATGAACTAGCAGACTCCTTGGCAACCATAGCCTATACCTTTTGCTCGATGGGGGTTGGATTTGATGGGACCTCTACCCATGGCATCCGGAGCGCGCAGGACAATAATTGTTGCTATTGATTATTTTTCGAAATGGATCGAAGCAGCTCCATTGGCAGGTACAACATCAAAAGCTGTCATAAAATTCATTTTATCCAATATCTGTTGCAGATTTGGAATTCAACAGAAGATAACGACAGATAATGGGCCACAGTTCGACAATAAGGAAATGGAGAGTTTTTGTGCCTCTAGAGGTATACAACATTGTTTCTCTTCACCTTTCCACCCACAAGAAAATGGTCAGGTTGAAGTGGCTAATAGAACTATACTGTCCGGTTTGAAGAAAAATTTAGAAGAGGCTGCTGGAAAATGGCCTAGTTATTTACAAGAAGTTTTGTGGGCTTACCGGACTACACCTGGGGCTGCAATGCAAGAGTCACCTTTTGCCTTAGTCTATGGAATGGATGCCATAGATCCCATAGAAGCAACTCTCCCTTATTTTCGAGTTCATAATTTCTCTGAACACGCTAACGAAGTGGCAATCAGAGGTCAGCTTGATTTAATTGAAGACAGAAGAGTTAAGGCTCACCTTAGAGTTGTACACTATCAGGGTTTGATGAGAAGCAGGTTTGCTTCCAAAGTTAAAAGAAGATATTTTCAGCCGGGGGATAAGGTGTTAAGGACAGTCTTCTTACACACTAAAGAGAAGCTGCTCGGAAAATTAGCCCCAACTTGGGAAGGACCCTATATAGTCATTGAAAGGCTTAAACCTGGGACATACTGGCTAGAAGACAAGGATGGAAGGGTTTTGAACGACCCTTGGAATATTGAGCACCTCCGGATGTACTTGGAGTAGAAACTATGTAAATATTTACTTGTTTAAAAGTCCATGTAAATATTTGGGGGCATACTCTTTCCTACCCTGGTGGCGCGGGGAGGTTTTAATGAGGTGTCCGGGATCTTTTATAAAATTTGATGCCTTCGTAAAAATTCGGAGTGTTCTTACTTTGTTTCTTGTCAAATTTGTGTTTAAACACCGGCCGGATTGAATTAAAGGTGTGATGACTACTTAAACATTTGTCATCGGAGAATTTAAACACTCTCACTTTAAGACGTTTATGAAATAACTAAGGGCTGCTTAAACATTAGCCACCAAAATTGAAAAACTATGAAAGAATGCAAGAATTGTGCAAAATAAACATTCATTAAAACGCCCGAAGTGCCTTGGCTATCCAAGGACTTTAAATTGTCAATCAAAGAAAAAAAATCTATCCGATCAAACACCAGACACAGTTACAAAAATGTCTTGGCCTTCCAAGGACTTTAGTTCAATCAAAACAAAAGGTAAAAAATAATTGATATTTGAAGACTGAGCCTTTGAAGACGGGTCAGCCTCACTCGTTTTCTTCTTCTTGTCATCATTCTCCTCACTTGGACTCTCTCCGATGTTCTCTTCTTCATCAGATGAGGATGCAGTGGAGAAATCAAACCTGTCACCCTCAGTCATTGTATGGAAGGGAAGGTCTAGATACTCTACAAAAGTCCATAAGTCTCTCAGATTCCTCTTTGGAAACTTCTCGTGAAAAAGCAAGACCATGTCTCACTTCACCTTGGTATACATGTCTTCCTGGCTGTCTATCACTTAGTTGGTATAAGCATCGATCTTGGCTTGAATTTTGGCCTCTTGCTCCCTTAGCAGATCAGCTTTTTCCTCTGCAGCCTTGGACACCGAGTCCTCAAGCGCGATCTTGTCATTTGTCAAAGTATGAATGACTTAGTCCTTGGCCTTTACCTCCTCTTTTGAAGAGGAGATATCTTTCTCTAACCCGGACTACTTTTCTCGGAGGTCTTTGATAGTATCTTCTAAGGTGGCAACCTTTGTGGTCAAACCCTCCTAGCTCTTCTTTAACTCCTCGTTTTCTCTCTTCAAAACATCAGCATTTTGGGTGGCAGTGAGGAGGTCGTTGGATAGCTTCTCCGTGTCAGAATTAAGGGCAGTAATGATAGCTGACTGACCTCGCACTTGCTTCTCTAGGACCAACACTTGCTGAACACTACTCAGTATAGAGTGAGTTATAACATCTCTTTCACTTGAAATGGTGAAAGATTTACCATTGAAGGTAACGGTGTTCGAAGTGCTTGGAGGGAGGTAGGGCCCAGCAAAGTCATCCCTGGGGAGGTTTTCAAAGTAGTCACCAAGCCCCTCAAGCCCTGTAATGTCGACACCATCAATACTTAGGTCTCCTCCTCCAACCTCATCAGGTCGAAAGTTACCAGGGATCTCTTCTGCTCTTGTTGGATCAGTAGGGTCAACAGGAGGGAGAGGCTCCGGAGGCTGGAGAGAAAGTTCATCACCCCTGGAGGTCTTTTTCTTCTTTACCTTCCTGTCCTTGCTTTTTGCTCCCCGTTTCCTGTCTCTCTTAGGAACCCTTGGGGGTTTTGGAGATCCTGCCTCTTCCCTAGCACTCTCAAGCTCTACTACTTCTAGGAGAGCAACATTAATCTGACTTGGGACTGACCCCTGTTGGTTTATTGGAGCAGTTTCCTCCGCTTCAGCAGGGTTAGCCTGAAACGCACTCTTCTTGCCCTTCCCTTTATTGCCTTTCATATTACTTGGGGCCTTGGCTCGACCAGGCAAGTACAGTGACCCGTCCGGTGCGTGTGTTATTTTAAGGACTACCTCCGGAGGGGGTGGCGTGGTAAGTTCATCCCAGGATAAGTCCCTCTGGCCAGTAGTGTTCCAGAGGTGGGACCTTGCAAGATTGCCTCCGGTAAAGGCGTTGTGAAAACGATTTCCCCACTTTTCAGCAGCCCAAGTGTTGATCTTGGTACAAGTGGTTTGCCCGACCTTTAGATGATCATTGAAGTCTTTAGGCAGCACTATAAAAAAAAGAAAAAAAAAGACAAGTTAGATAAACAAATTTATAAAGAAAGAAGATGGGAATTAAATGTGAGATTCTTACCATCACTTCACCATCTGCTGGTGAGGAGACTTAGGTTGGTACCAGCTTTAATCCTCATCCCATTCTCCCAGGCACCACTCACAAACAAAAAGCGAGTCCTCCAATTTCTCTCCGACTCGAGCAGGTCATCCAGTGCTTTATAGTTATCACCCATATTGAAGTGATAGAAGGGAAAATGGTGGTTTCTGCAGAGGCTGGCCGCAGCTACGAATTCCTTCATTGGTAGAGGAATTCCGGAGAGCCTGGAGGCCATAATACAGGCCATAAGAGTGTACCAGACATTAGGGCTCAGTTGACTTGGACAAAGCTTGATGAGGTGGAAGTATCTGACTATCTCCGGATCTAAGGGAAACCTTAGTCCCCAGTTAAAGAGCTCAGTGAAGATAACTATTTTACTGAGCTTGCAGTCCATCGGTGTTTCAGGGTCTATGGGGATCCTTATTTTTACGTTCTCCGGAATCCCCCACTTTGTACACATCCGACCCAGTTCGGCTGTGTGGATGAAAGTATAGGTAATTTTTTGTAAAGCAAGTAGATACTTAACACTAACCTTGTGGAAACAAGGTCCCACTTTTCCCTTAAGGATCTCTGGCAGATCTGGGTGCCTAAGGCATAGTTTTTCCTTGCCTTTGTCCTTCTTGGCAGCACCAGCATCACTCGTTTGTCCGGAGACTTCGGACTCAAACGGAGCCTCTTCGATAAAATCCTCCATTACTTATTCCATTACTGAGGAGGGGTTTTCAGTAGTTTCTTTTCAGAGACTTGAGCTAGATGCCTCCGGTTCGGACAGCTTGTCCTTAGGAATTTTCATGGGTGCCTCTGACCCTTTGTCACTATCCTTGGCCCCTGATTTAGAAGGTGTACCTTTTTTAGCCTGCCATTTTACCAGGAGACCCCTTCTCCGATCAACTAGTTTATTGGGAGAGACATCTGCATCTGATCCCATGGCGATAAATGGGGAAGGCTTCTTGAAACTCATAACTGCTTGCCCTGGTTCAACAGTGGGCTCCGATTCCTGAACCGACGAGCCTGAAATAATTGGCGAAAGATTGGTTTGAAACAATCTCCTCGGTTTAACGCTCCTGGTTGAAGAAGAGCCCTGGTCAGGCTCTGTGTTTGGAATTTCTGGTTTGTCGACAGGGGAAGTAGGAAGGCCTGCAACAATACGCCTTTCTCGTTCAACTTTTTGAGCCTTTTCGAACTCTGATAAATTAAGCCACCCGCCTTTGATTAAATCGTTTCTAGCTCTGAACATAAACTCACAACCAAAAAGAAGTATTTGTGTTTGAGAGAGAAAGCTCTGAAGTCTAGCAAAGTAAGTATGAAGATGATGGTAAAACAGTAAAGAAATGCTTAATTTATAGTAAACACACAAAAAGGTGCTTTGATACCTAGGAGAATTCGAAAGGATTGCAATGATTAGGGAACGACGCTAATGTCATCTTCATTAAATGAAGAGGTTACTTTTTGGAGAAGGTGGGAGCGAAATTCTAGGTGAAAAAACGGCTGAAGTAACGAACCAGATAGAGACACGTGTCCCACGAACTCTGACAAAAAACCGTTTAGTTTTCAAGAATTTTTATCAGTCCGGATAAAGCTATAACACAGTTCGAAGGACCTGTCTGGATGTAACTGTCACCGGCAACATGCTATTTTCTAGGTCTTGCCAAAGTTTTTGAACACCACCTAAAAAAGGGGCTACTGATGAGTCCGGATTCTGTCACCACGTTTTATGGGAACCGGACAGGGTCAATTCGAACAATGTCCACCTTACCAGACATGGGCAGTCGGACACCATCATCCACTGAACTATCCGAACAGAACTAAAGTACTTAAAACCTAATCACTTTTTGACTAAGCTGCCTATTTACCTACTTAGAACTAATGGGTCTTTAAACTCGACCCGAATCCATTAAACACGACCCGAAAGCCCATGTGGCCCAAATATGAGGGTATAAATACTCAACTACCAACATTAAATGAGGGTAATGAAAATTAAATACAACCAGGCAGCTTAATTCTCCCTCTACATTCTACCCAAACATTAAATACTCTCAAAACTCCACAAAACTCTAAACAAAAATTATAACTTACCCTCAGACAAAAATAAACCCCACCAATACATATCTTAATTAAATAATTTCAATTTAGTTAAGGCAGACAAATTATTTTTGGATAATCATTTAAATATTTTAGTATTTATATTAAAATACAATAAATATAATAATTATTTCGTTTACAACAATACATATCTCAATTATTGAAATTCGATTTAATTAACGCATGCAAAATAGTTTTAAATAGTATTATAAATACTTTATAAACACTACCTTAAATGGGTCGTCTAGTTGGTACCTTGCGTGAGTTTATCTGCCTAACCTGATACCTACCAGACCTGCTACGTGCCATACACGTTTACCTGCATAAGCAGTCACCTGCCAGCCAAGCTACCGGTCAGACACATACACGTTTAAAGTTGTTAAATAGATAACCTGCTACCTGCCAGATACGTACATGTTTAAAACTGTTAAATGGGTCGTTGGTCTGATGGGTAGACCTGTTTTCCACCACTAACCTTAGGACTCGTTCCCTTCGATTTTTTCCTTACCTTTGTCTTTCTTGGGACTCCTAGCATCTGTGCTTCAGCTTTTATCGGTTCCTTCATGAAAATCACTCTCACTTGGTAAAGAATAACAGTGTTTATCACCATCTGACATGGTATGAAAAGGTATCTCCTCATATGGTTTGAACTTCAACAAAGGTTTAAGGTTTTTAGGTCTCATGAAATAATAGAATCATATCTGATTTAATACATTCATCCTTTTTTTCAAGGAATCCACAACCCCAGCATCATACTTCTCAATTACTGCAAGTATCTATTGACCTTGATTCTTCTTTAGAAGAATATATTCTTCTTCTTTCCCTTTAAGAAGTTTCTCTAAATTCAATTTCCATCCGGATAAGGTGCTGATACTGCTTATATTGGTGGTTTGTTGTTCCTTCAAAGACTTGATCTCAATAGAGGTGTTAGTTTCCAGTTCGGAATATTTAGTTTGGAGATCTTCTTAGGTAGCCTTAGCTTTTTGCAACTCGGATTTCAGTTCTTCTTTCTCTTTACCTAAAGTCTCAACCTTCTGTTGTTTGGATGAAAGAGAATTCTTTAAACTTTTATTGTCTGTGTTAAGAGAAAATATGTCATTATCCTGAGTCCTCACTTGTCTTTCGAGATCAATAATTTGCCTGATATAGCCTAGGATTGTGTGGCCCAAAGTATCCTGCTCACTTGATACTGCGAAAGACTCTCCTTCATAAATTACACCAGTGGTCATGGTGGTTGTTTGGGGAAAAGTTCGTTCAAACCCCTCCTTGTCAAACTCAATAAAATACATATTACCGACCAGATTAACGTCACCCTCAATTGAATGTGGATTGAGGGTAGGAATCACTAGAGAGGGAGGATCAGCGTGTACTTCTTCTTGAGGATGAATATTAGTTGGGAGAGTATGAGGAACTTCTATAAGACAGAGGATGATACCTGACTCTATGGCATCTTTATTTTTTTTCTAGCCCTTCGATTACCTCTTTCGTTGTGCTTTTTATAACCCTTCTTCTCGAGTTAGAGTGATGGATCCGATCCCGCAGCCTCACCAACTGTTATAGAAACTACCTCTAACAAAATGGCATTGATTCCTTCAAGATTCTCCGAAATAGCTGTTTCGAGAAATGGATGAGATGAGTCAACTTTAGCTTTCTTCTTCTTCTTATTTATCTTCAAATTATCCAGGTGGCTAGGAGCTTTGGTTCGGGCTGGTAAGTAGAGTTTTCCATCCTTCGCCTCATTTATTTTAAGGATGACATCTGATGAAACTGAGTCCTCTATGGTTTCTCAGCCTCCAACAGATCATTCACTAATTTGTAGTCGTTTCCCATGTTGTAGTGATAAAAAGAGATTTGATGGTTTCTATACAAACTAGCCACAACAACAAACTGCTTCATATGCATTAGAAATTTTGACAATCTAGAAACGATAATGCCGGCTATCAGGGTATACCAGGCATTCAATCTCAATTGGCTTGGGCAGATCTTGATGAGATGAAAATATATAATTCGGTGGAATCCTCACTTTAACAGACTCCAGAAAGCCTCATTTAGTTCTTATCCGATCTAATTCTGCAGTATGAGTATATACGTAAGAAATACTTTGAAGGGCCAGTAAATATTTCACACTAACCTTATGAAAGTTTGGCCCAACTTTTTTGCTTCCAAGCACTCCGGAAGTGACTCACTATTTGGCAGTCCTACTTTTCCTCTACTAGTCTGATCCGATGTGGTATTCCCCATCTATCCGGATGTTTCTAATGGAGTGTCTGCTCTACTATCCTCCATACACTCTTCCATTACAGTGGGCGGTTGTTTGGACAATTTAGCACCACCAATTTATTTTCCAATCTAAATATCTTCATTGATCGGAAGTGATGGATTCGGGTCCACTAGAGTTGGGCAGGAGGTTTGATTACTCTTGAACTCGTGCCTTTTGAAGTGGGAGGGGTACTCCTAGCCTAAGAGAGTTGAGTGACTCTTCGGGGTGTAGCATTCTCAGTGTCTGATCCCATACCGATGAACGGTGAGGGTTTATTTATGGTTGAAGTTTTTTTGTCCATAAAGAAAGGTCTTATGGGTAGTTAAACGGAAGACTCAGAATCTAATGTGGGTAAAGTTGGGGTGAAAGGAGTTTTTCGAATTATTGAAGTTTTGGATGAGGAAGAAATCTTGTCCAGCTCTAGTGTTGTCTGACTGATTACTCCACCAGAAGAGGCATGAATGCCAGCAGAGTCTTTTGCTTCCTTTCTTGCTTTTTCCAAATGAGAGAAATTTAACCAACCTTCTTTGATCAAAGCGGTTCTGGTTGTGAACATATAAAACTCTCAAAACTCAGAACGAAGTTGCAGCTTCAAAGCTTTTTCTCTCTAGAAAGTTTTCTTGTTTTAAGGAAAAGAAACAATAAAACAGTGTTAAATAGAGGTGAAAAACACTTGAGTGCTTTACGTAGGGGAGATAAATTGTTCAAGTAATGACTATGGGCTATTAAGTACACCATAATTACTTTTTGAAAAGATATGCGCAAGTACCTAGGGGAAAAAATGAATGGGAGGTCGAATTAGTATAGGACACATGTCCTTTAAAAAATCTGACCTTTGGTTAGTCCATCTACGAAAAGAAAAATGCTTCGAATTCGGTCATAATCCACTCCCCATGAGCTAACTCTTTGAAAAACACTTCGGAGGTGATTCAGATTTTTCATTGATAATTTAGCTCTTCCAAAATATTTTTGAAAGACCTAAAGAGGCTACTGATATGGTCGGATATTTTTGGAAGTGCCCTTCTGCCAAATCGAAAGGGATAGTTCGAGCATCATCTACATTAGACTTTTTCATGAATAGGAAACCTAAATGGACCATGACTCATTAGTATGCTGAATGCTGACCCGTTTTTGGTTTTGGGCTTTAAAGCCTGACCTAGATCCAAAGTTCAACCCTGACGACCCATGGGTCATAAAACAAGTATAAATACCTCAACCAACCACATTTAGTAGGTTGAACTTTTTCTAAAGATATTAAATACAAGCACACACCTCTCTTATCTCTCTACCTACTACTTAAAAGTTAATACTCAATTGACAAACTACCCAAAATACCCTCCGACTATAAATTATCCACACCACAAATGATGCATTTACTTTGTCTTTTATTGACCAGTTAGTATATGTCTCTTTGAATCACGATTTATTTTATTTTATGGATGCATATTTAGGGTATAGCTAAATTCGAATGCATTCAAATGATGAAGATGATACGGTTTTTAAACAAAAAAGGTTTGTAGAGCTATAAAGGTATACATTTTGGATTGAAAAATGCACGAATGACTTACCAAAGGCTCATCAACTGAATATTTGAGAAACTAATATAAAATAAAATGGAGGCATATATTTATGATATGATTGTTAAAAGAAACAACAAGGATCGTTAAATTAAATTTTTGTCTGAAATATTCAAAAATCTGAGAAAGTTTAATCTCAGGCTGAACCATTTAAAGTATTCTTTTGGTGTACAAAATGAAATGTTTTTAGGGTATATTGTCATTCAGAATAAAATCGAAGCCGATCCAAAGCTATTAAAAAGTTGTGAAACATGGAGCCTCTAACAACTATCAAAGAAGTGCAAAGGTTAACGGGAAGTCTGGCAGCTTTATCAAAGTTTTATCTAAATATTTTGATAAAAGTCATAATTTATTTGAGGTTATTAAAGGAGAAAATAAGTTTAGCTGGAATAAATATTGTAACGAAACATTTGATGGTTTAAAAGAGTATTGGACTTCAACAAAAATCTTTTCAGATACAATACGAGGCAGTTTATTATACCTCTACCTGTTTGTGTTCAATCACGCTGTGAGTTCTGTCTTGATCAGAGGACACATAAGAGTGCAGAGACCAATTTATTACATATATAAAAGCCTAATTGATGGCAAATATATATATATATATATATATAGAAAATTTGGTTTTAGTTTTGGTGGTAGCTGATACGACCCTTTCATATTCATTCTATTATTCTATAAAATAAATTTTGTCTCAGAAGTTTGCTAGAAAAATCAGATATTTCAATATGACTTATATGATGGTTTATAGAATGGGGTGTGTATGAAAGCTTGTAAGACCTTTGTACCGTAATTAAAAAGTTAAAGCAGTTGCTGATTTTATAAATGAGTTTGTTAGAGAAAGAATTAGTGATATGAGAATATGCAGTTAGACCCCATAAAATATCTTGAATGGATAATTGAAGCTGACGGGGATCTAGGTCTTAATAGAGGATGAAACCCTATCTTGAAATGACCATTTGGTGAAGAAATTAGACAATCGATAAAATTTGGATTCGATGTTACATAAATATGTGACAGAATACGAAGTTATTTTGGATAGATTAAAATTGACTAAAATATACAGTTATTTTGGATAGATTAAAATTGGCTAGAATATGCGGGAAGAAAATAATACATGAAAAGTTAAATTCAGAATTGATAATAAGTCGAGTTAAAAGTATATACGAAATAAATAAAAAAAAATATGAGAGAGGTACTTAAAAACATTAAAAGAATATAAAAAGAAATTTGAAAAAATAGAATACAAATAAATACATCACCAAAATAACTCGATTGTTGACTCTTTAGCGAAGGGATAAATCATTTGTTATCATTAAAGCGTATGTATATAAGGATTTTGTCTAAATAATAATAATAATAATAATAATAATAATAATAATAATAATAATAATAATAATAATAATAATAATAATAATAATAATAAACATTTAATTCATATGTATTCATCGGTCAGTAAGTAAGGATCGCGTGTGGGTTTCAAATCCCCCTGTTTTGAGGTCAGATCATTTTTTTTAGTTTTTCAATGAGTTCAAAGATTTGGGTTATATACGGACGTGGAACTAGGGGTGGCAAACGGTCTGAACCCCGAACCGTTCGCACCGTTTAAATCAGAACTACGGGTTGCAGTCCTGGCGGGTTGCGATCCTGTCAGTTTGTTCTTTATGCGGTCATGGCGGGTTGCGGTCCTGCCAATTTGTAGTTTTAATAGGCCAGTTTCGCAGTTAAACCGTCAGTTCAAACCATCAGACGAACCATTTAAGAACCGTTTATCGGTTCAAACTATCAGCCAAACCATTTAAGAACGGTTTATCAGAATATTTTATAATGTTATTTAAAATTAATTTGTAAGTGTTAATTGAATCTAATTTCAATAATTGAGATATGTACCATATATACACGAGTTAATTATTCTATTTTATGTATTTTAATTTAAATATGTTATCATTTTAATCGAAATTTTATAATCAATCAATTACATTCTAAAAAAATAATTGTAATTTGATTTTGATACGTTGGATTATATATTTATATTTATGTATTTAAGATATTTTATTTAATATTATATAGATATTAAAATAAAATAAGTAAATCTACCTTTATTTCGATTACAACTTTCAATATTTAATATTGTTATATATTTAAGATGTTTATGTAATTACGATGTTTTATTTAATATTACGGTTATTTTTTCGAACTATTTAATATTTGAAGTATAAATTTAAAGTTTTTAAAATTGTATAAATTTGGATTATATTCCAATTGCGTAAAAACATGTAATTTGGTTGTGAAATAAATTCAAAAATATCAACTGTGTTTCAATTAACTACGTGTAATTTGGTTCCTAAAAAGGAATTATATTCCAATAACATAATTAAATATAATTAATTAAATATATTTATTTAAGAGATGAAAATAAGACCATGCCCGAAATGAGCATTGAGACAATAAATTAAGAAACAATTTTATACAATTTAATTTAAAATTAAAAGAAAATTGAAAAAAAGAAATGAGCTTATTTGAAATTTTCAACGGTGCTATGCAGTTATGCAAGTACAGTAGGACTAATATACGGTGCATGTTAAACCCAATGAATTCAAAGTGGGATCCATGCCGTCAGTGTGAATCACACAAGAAATAAGGAGGACCATCTTTTAAGTAGGTTCCTAGGAAAATAACGGCGCTGAAAACTCCGGATATTTCGTCCGGATGGTCCGGAATTTTTTTTCTTTTCGTTTTTTTAATTTTTTTTGGATCTCCTCTATAAATAGAGGAGACCCCAAATCCAAACTCATAAATTCATATACTCCTCTTTATGTCTCTCTAAATCTCTCTACTTGTTCTAAATATTCAAGAAAACTCAAATTTCTTATTTTACATATTGTAGTCCTACTTTCGGAATTGTTTGATTTTTTTTCTTTTCGCAAATTGTTTCTATTTGATAAAAACACTTAAATAATGCTGAGATAACATTATAATAGCTCAATTAAGAGCTTCATATAATTTATCAAGTTATTTAATTGTTATAGTAATTTAAATTAGTTCTTTTAATTCTAATTTTATTAGTTGTTGTTAGTTGTTATTGCTTGTTATTAGTTGTATTAGTTGGTATTAGTCTAAATTTAGTTTTTATTATTTGCGATATTAATTAGTTTCGATTAGTATTTTATTGCATATTTAAAAAAAAACGTTGTTTTAAGTTTTAAAATGCCTATAAATCGTAGACTTACTAATACTCACCAATCCGCTAATTTTCACTTGTAATGAATGATGTTTGTGATAACCAAAACAAATTAATACTGACCAAAATGTAATAATAATTTTATAATCATTATTAAAATTACAATAATAAAATTCAAAATTTAATATTAAAATTATAACAATATAACTTGTAATCTTTTACCATGATAAAATATGATTTTGGTTTAAAAAATAATAAATAACATTTGTAATATTTAAAACCAAATCACAATAATAATATTCAAAATGTAATATTAAAATTATAACAATATAACTTAAAAATAATAAATAACACTTGTAATATTTAAAACCAAATCACAATAATAAAATTCAAAATGTAATATTAAAATTATAACAATATAACTTAAAAATAATAAATAACACTTGTAATATTTAAAACCAAATCACAATAATAAAATTCAAAATGTAATATTAAAATTATAACAATATAACTTAAAAATAATAAATAACACTTGTAATATTTAAAACCTAATCACAATAATAAAATTCAAAATGTCATATTAAAATTATAACAATATAACTTAAAAATAGTAAATAACGCTTGTAATATTTAAAACCAAATCACAATAATAAAATTCAAAATGTAATATTAAAATTATAACAATATAACTTGTAATATTTTTCCATGATAAAATATGGTTTTGGTTTAAAAAATAATATATAACACTTGTAATATTCAAAACCAAATCATAATAATAAAATTCAAAATGTAATATTAAAATTATAACCATAGAATTTGTAATATTTTAACAGGATAAGATATAGTTTTGGTTTGTAATATTAAATTCAACACTACTAATATTAGATCTAAAAACATAATAATAATATTCAAAATGTGATAATAACATAAGTAATATTTAAAATTTTGGACTATATAATAATAGGGAGACTCCCATATAAGTACCAATATTAGTTCAAAATCAACATTTGATACCAAATAAGATCATTATCCAAATTTGGTACCAAACATAATCCAAAATACTATAATACCCTTCTTTATAAAAAAAATATATTTTCTTTTTTTTTCTTTTCTTTTTTCTAAAGTTCATATCTTTTGATTTATTAGTCAAAAAATAAAACGGAAACCACAGTTGTGTTTATATTTACGAGACGAATCAAATAAGTGGTCTATTTGATATGTTTTGGAGAAAAAAGTAAAACTGTTAAAAATATTCGATTAATACTGTTAAAAAATTATAACTGTTAATTAACAGTTTTAATTGTTTTAATACTGTTAAATAACATTTTTAATTTTGTTTAAACTACTGATTAGAAATTTTAATTCATTTAATACGACTAATTAACATTTTTAATTTTGTTAAAACTATTGATTAGCTGTTTTAATTCATTTAATACATCTAATTAACATTTTTAATTTTGTTAAAACTGCTAATTAGCAGTTTTAATTCATTCAATACTGTTAATTAGCAGTGCTTGATTACGATCTTGGAATTCACCGTTTCCGTTTCTAAATTCCTCTCGGGTCAACAAACGGATTTTTCTGAGCATAGTCGGGTTCGCATCATAATTCCTCTCTTGATCTTCGAATGAAACATCGTCGGCGGTGGTATCGACGATGGAGGATGATACAGAGGTGGGTGCAGGGACTGTTGCGGCGGTGTCAGCCGGATTGTGGTTGAAGCGTATAAAGGCTAACGCAGTAGCAGTGATGGCAATGCATGTTGTTTTGATGAGAGGAGAAATTAGGATTTTAGGGGTTGAATCTGTAGAAGACGCTGCTCTGATTGATATTAACGGTCGTGGTGAGGTTTGAAAGAAAAGAGACGGTGAGAGTTGAAAAGAGTTGAGAGAGTAACAGCCAAGAAGGAGAAAGAAGAACATTCCTCCGATTGATAGGGTTTCGTAAGCAACGAACTCGCCGTCACGCAACTCAGAGACCAAGCATCAGCAATGGCCAGGATCAAGGTTCATGAGTTGAAACAGAAGTCGAAAACTGATCTATTGAATCAGTTGAAGGATTTGAAAGCTGAGCTCGCTCTCCTCCGTGTCGCTAAGGTCGCCGGTGGTGCTCCTAACAAGCTCTCCAAGATCAAGGTGGTAAGGAAGTCTATCGCCCAGGTGTTGACTGTCTCTTCACAGAAACAGAAGTCTGCTGTCAGGGAAATCTACAAGAACAAGAAATACTTGCCTCTAGATCTTCGCCCAAAGAAGACCAGGGCAATCAGGAGGAGGCTTACCAAGCACCAGGTATCTCTGAAGACTGAGAGGGAGAAGAAGAAACAGTTATACTTTCCTCTGAGGAAGTATGCCATCAAGGTGTAGGGTTAGATTTGTCAGTTAGGGAGATGGTATTGTGTTATTTTCCTTCCCAAATTTTTGATTTTTCGTTTGACTTATGCTATACTTTGAATCTTAATCTATTGTTTGTTTTCGGAAAAAAAAAAAAGGAGAAAGAAGAGGGTATTTTGGAGTTATTAAAAATAATTGGTATTAAAACTAGATAATAAGTATAATTTGGTGTTTTTTGGAATTAGGCTTCTAAGGGTGGATGAAATTTGGATTAGTAACTTATTTTGGTATTTATAAGGAAATAACCCTATAATAATTACAACACTTAAAATATTAATAACCAAAACAAATTAATATTAACAAAAATGTAATAATAATTCTATTATAATATGCAATATCTCAATATTTATAAATATAACATTTTGGTTATAAAATAAATAAAACATTTATAATATTTAACAATAAACCGCGGTTTTTTACAAATAAACTGTGGTTTCGCAGTACTGCCGGGTTACTCCTTATGCGGTCCTGACGGTCTGGCGGTCTTAATGGTTTGCGGTTCTGGCGGATTGCGGTCCTGCCAGTTTGCAGTCCTAATGAGTCAGTTTCGCAGGTAAACCGCCAGTTCATAAACAGATTGTCAGCTTTGAACCGTGGTTCCAGAACCATTTGTCATCCCTACGTGGAATTAAGGCGTGAGAGAAACGGTCTGACATATGTTAGGGATCCCATCCAGTTCATTCTTTGATTTGAGGGATTGGGCCCTGGATTTATGTTTGCTGTGGCTGGTGCGTGGAGTTTTTGAGTTAAAAAAATAATCAACGAGGTGGAGAGAAGACAAAGATTGCGGTGACAGAAAAATATGGTTGAACGAATACGAAAGAAAATAACTATCAATATCGGTATATTGCCGGTGATGGCACGGAGAAATAAGTGACTGAAAACAGTTTAGAGCTGTGCTCTCGTTAAAAAAAAGGATTAATAGTTATATATTTTATCGCATGTAAATAGGGAATTGCTAAAAATAAATTCATTTTTTTCTGTGAAGTTATTTTGTTTCGAAATTATTCTGCGATATTATTTTGTATAACAATTTTATCTTTACGAAAGCTTATAAATAGGTAAATTTATTATGTGAAATTACATAATTATCAAACGAAATTTAATTTCTCTGCTTTCTCTTTGAAATGATAAAAGGGCAAGACTATATTTGGACCCTTTTAGCTATAATGATACCGCAAAATAAAAAAATAAAAAAAAAATTGTTTTGTGAATTGACCAAGTTACGTTTCATATATAAAATCAAATTTGTAACAAAAAAACCCAACCTTTTCCTTTTGTTTTTCTTTTAACTTTCTCTCTCTAAATAAACAAAAATAAAATCAAATTCTTTTAACTTTCTTTTAAATTATGGATTTAAGCGATTTAAATGAAGACTTCACCTCCAATATCAATGATTTCGCGTCAGAGGAGGATGAACCTTTGACGGACCGTCTCGAAACCCAAGAGGAGGTATTTTTCAACTTTTTGAACTTTCAGTGCGCTTATAGAACTCCCAACGTTATGAATTGGATGGACTGCAAAGATCGACGTGTTTTTGTATGTCAAAATCGAGCGTACTGAACGCTCGATTTGACAAAATTGTGAACACAACGTTCACAAAATTGTCAAAACTGGGCATTGAGTACGCTCGATTTTGACAAAATCGGGAACACTATGTTCGCAGGTTTGCCAAAATCGGGAGTCCTGAATGCCCAAGTTTGACAATGTTGTGAGTTCTGTGTTTGCAATTTTGTCAAAATTTGGAGTTCCATGTTCGAGATATTGACCTGTTAGTTTTGTTTTTCTATGCATGCTTATTGGGTGGTGGGTATAATTAAAATTAAGGATGTTTCTATATAATTTGCACAAGCCATTTATAGGGACCGGACTAACCGCCGTGCTCGATGGTCGACTACACGAAAATGTTTAGTACAAACACCTTGTACACCAAACCCGATTTGATCCTATGGGTCGAATCCGAAAGCATAAAACTAGGATTCACTGTATTTCGTATTAAAGACGACGACGGTAACAAAAGTATGAAAACTCCTAGGATGTCTTTTAAGTGCGAGAGGTACGGGGTTTACACACCTAACCCCAAACCGGGGTATGTTAAGAAGCACCGAGAATGTTCATCCAAAAAATGCGGGTATCCGTTCTATTTAAGGGGAAAATCGGTCTTAGAGCTATCCGGTTATTAGAAATTGATAGTGCTAAACGGGAAACACAACCACAAACCATTTTTGCACTTGGATGTGCACTCACGAGCCGATAGACTAAAAGTAGAAGAAGAGGTTTTTGTTCGTAGTCAAGCGAAAGTCGGTTGTCGACAAAGAGAGATATACCGCGGTTTGAAGATTAAATACCCGCAAAATGTATCTAGCATGCGCACAATATACAACATGCGGAAAAACATGATTTGGTTGATAAAGCGGGCAAGACCCAAATGCAATACTTGTTTTGTAAGTTAAAAGAACACGATTACAATGTTTGGGAGCGAACTTGCGAAGCAACGAACGAGATCCTCGAGTTGGTTTTTGAACATCCTAAAAGCATCAATTTCATGCGCACTTTTCCTCAAGTTATTATAATAGATAGCACGTATAAGACTACAAGGTATAAGATGCTTTTGCTAGAAATAGTTGGCCAAACTTCGAAAAAAAGACATTTTGTGTGACTTTTATTTTTTTGAGCTCTGAGAAATAAGAGAAGTACACTTGGGGATTGAGCGTTCTAAAGAATGTTTTAACGAACAACATGTGTACATTTCCTAACATTATTGTCACCGACAAAGAGTTGGCTTTAATGAACGTTATCGTTGATATTCCCGGATGCCAGTCATATGCTATGCATTTGGCATATTAGTAGGAACATCAACTCTTACGCTAAGAAAGTTTTACTGAATTCGGACATGGTCGATGAGTTCGTCAAATATTATCAAAGGGTTGCCTATTTCCACCACACTCGAAGATTATAATAAAAACCTTTCCGAGTTACACCACACGTACGCATTTTGTCCAATGGTTTTTGAGTACGTGATAAAGCAACGGATAACCGATTATGGACACAAATTTCTCAATATCCACACGAACAAATTTAAACATTTGGACAATCACACTAGCAATCGGTGAGTTATATTACCCTCTCCATACATTAGTTTATAATATTAAGTGTTAAACTTCTAATTTATTTTATCTTATGTTATAGGGCGGAGAGTGCTCACTCGAGCCTCAAGCGGGCAATCAGTAGTAGTCTATACACGTTTGAGCAATTTTGGAAAATTGTTCATGCATTTCTTACCACTCAACACTCTAACATTTTCGAATCCTTCGAGCATAGTAGGTATCGTACAAGAAACTCAACTAAGAAGGGTTAATAAAAATATCTACAAGGACATCAAATGTGAACTTTCATGTACGGCTATATAATTATTAGAGATAAATCTTGCAATGGCCTTCAAAATGTGGTTCACTCCCTGAATGCGTGGTTGTGTTATTACGACAACTCATAATTTACCATTTGCATGCGAGTTAGCTTTGATTTATATCGAAGAAAGGGCGATTAAAAAATTAATGCCTAAATTAAAACTAAACTAAACTAAACTTAAACTAAAACTAAATTAAATCTAAACTAATAGTTAATTAAAAGTAAAATATTGATTAAATCTAAAATAGACTAAAACTAATACCTTAACTTAACACTACCTCCCTCCCTCACCACACACTGCCTCATTCCTCTTTCCTCCTTCCTCTCTCACCCACTGTCGAAACACCAAATTTCCAGCCAAATGCAAATCTGAGTTCAAAAACACCAAAACCCAACCTATCCCACGATACATCGACAGTCACCGGAAGCCTGAATTGGAAACACCCACCTGATATTCGCCGAACAGATTCGTCAAGCAGAGTTTGTAAGTGAAATTTGATGTTATTTAATTGTTTAGTTAGGTTTAGGGTGTCGATTAGAGTGTTTGGTGGCATGTTACAAGGTTTGATCTGAATATACAGAAGCTTGATGCTTCAACCATTGTGTACAACGTTATTTGCCATGCGGGGGCATCAAACATCATGTTTACACCATCCTGTGACATAAATAAAAAATCCCACGCCATTGGTATGGCGTGCGATCTTGTGTGTACGTATTACTATGACGTACACACAACATCCCACGCCATACCAAAGGCGTGAGCGTCCATACCTATGTCACACGAATGGTGTGGACGTCCACTCATACGCCATCACGATGGCATGGGTTGCTTTGGTCACCAGAGTATTCTGGGACCGGTTTATTCTTGTTAGGTGGTGTGTATATTAACCGTTTATACTATTATTTCTCTAAAAATGCTTCGTGATTGACATTTGGTATTTTCAACCAACATTGACTTTTCATACGTTTTTTATTTCAGGTTATGGATCCTGTCAACGCGTCTCGGTCTGCTGATGGCTTGCGAACGAAAAGAGTAAAGAAGCGGACAAGGGTACGAGCAGTTGGTCAGCCCAATTTAGTAGCCGACTCAGCGGTTCCGATGGAGGAGCTGCCTATAGTTTCTGGACCGTATGTTTCCGGATCCAGTTCCGCTTCCGCTTCTTACGGGCGACGCCAACCTCCCCTATCTAGATGACAGTCTCGAGCTCCTACTCCCTTCAGACTACCATCTCTATTTGGCGAGACATTCACCTCCTATCCTGCCTACTACCTTTTGGCAGGGTAAGGTAATAATTACATTTGTAGTTGATATTTTAGTGCGGTAGAGTTTTAATATATATTCATATATAAAGAATGTATATTTTCAAGAGTGCGAGATGCGAATATACGCCCACAATCCCAACCATAAATGTTGGAGTTTGGCCTTGTAGAGGAGGCATTGCACCGTACTTGATCGTACACCTTTCGGTAGACTTATTGAGTCGTTCTCATGCATGTAGACACACTCTAACATGAAAGAGGTATTTGCTGAATGGTGGCATATGGAAACAAACAATTTTCGGTTTTCATTTGGTGAGATGATGATCACGCTCGATGACGTGCACACCATATTTGGGCTCGCAGTATAGGGTTAGCTTTCTGTTTTTTCTCCTATATTTGACAATATGTTGGCCATGCATGAGGGTACTGATTTGCTTTGCTTGAGTGATGTAGTATTTGTGAGGGAGGTTGAGAGATACAAGGGCATCAATTTGGGTTACAATTGGTTGCAAAGTAAGTATAGAGACCTAGAGTTCTGCGACGACAACCCTGATTTCACCGAATATATGGTACAAGCAGCTGCGCGCGCGTATATATTGCATATGTTCAGCACCGTTATATTCATCGACAAAAGTAACATGTACGTTAATTACAAATATTTGTTTCTACTGGGCGATTTGACGGAATAGGGTGTCAGAAGTTACGCATGGGGTACTCTCGTGCTTGCTTACTTATATCACCATCTAGGTGAGGCCTAGTTTCATGAGACTAAGACTATGGTTGGATGTATCGATTTGCTAAACACGTGGATATGTGATCATTTTGTTATGTTACGCCTTGTTACTCTTTCAACTTACACCGAGCGCTAGCCTACTATTGCAAGATGTGATATAGGCGCGGTTGTTTCTGAATCACGGATGAAGCTGAACCTTCGGATCACCGCCAACAACCTACACGAGACAGATGTAACTTTTTATAATTAAGATAAAAGTATTTTATAGTTTAACCTATTGCGATAGTAGAATAAGATATAATTATTTTATAGTTTATTGTGTGTTGTGTTGCTATCGTTTAGTGGCATATTTATGTGTTTGTGTACGTATTGGTTTATATAGCATGTACTGTTTGATCAATATCGAGCGATACACAATCATTTTCCATTTGACAATATATCATGGTTTTGAGATGTCATCAGTATTGAGTACTTGCAGGCATACTATCCGGAGCGGGTGTTGACGCAGTTTGGCCGTGTGCAGAGGTTTATCCCACATCTATTGCTGAAGATGCAGTCAAATCGAAAAGAAAACCGAAAACGATGGCATATGCGTTCGACGAAGAATTTTGGAAGGACTGACGATTCTACTATTTAGAGGAGCTTTTCAGGGGAGATATGATGAGGGACGAGATGGACAGTGCGATATACTCTCTTGATGACTGTGTGTAGGAGGATCGGGGCGGAGTTATCATAAGACATTGGCGTGCCGGTATGCGTAGGATGTCGTTGTTTCCCGGAGTAGATGAGTTTGGCGATGATATTGATGCTTTAAGGGGGGCTTACACATATGTTTTGTCTATTTCCAAGAGACTTGCTTATACATTATGTTATTTATTTTGGGTTGTATGACACTTTTGCGATATTTTAATGATTTGGTGTTTGTTATTTTGATATCTTTTTGGTAATAACAAATAGTCTATTTTTATCGTTGTTGTAAGATATTTGTATGTGTTATTTGTATTTATTTATCTATATGATTTTAATGTACCATATGTTTTAGCGAAATATTTAGTTACCTAATTAGTAAATATAATATGAAAAATTTAAGAGTTTATTTTATGGAAAATAAATGTATAAATATTTAAAAACACCATTTTAAAATACAACTTCACCGAGTTCTTTAGCTTATTTGTTTAGCAATTCACTAAATAATAAACACGGTTTCCATATACAAAATGATTCAATCGAAATAATAATTTCTGCCAAATTTCAATTCCCTCGAACCAATGAACATCGCTAAACATTTATTCCCGCCAAATGCAAATTGTCCGCCAAATTGGAATGCCCTTAAATAGGGACTTGAAACATAGTTTATCCACCAAACATAAAACATAATAAAAAACATAAAGGTTTATTGTTGATGAAAACTACCAGTTGCTTCAGGCAGTGAAGTTTGTCCGCCGAATAACGCCTGATGATACAAGCGATTTTTTTTCAATTGGGTGCTATATAGGATGTACTTCGAGTACGGCCGATTGGGAGTTACGAATCATCTGACGCGTAGTCGTGACAAATTAAAGCCATGTACAATTTTGTGAAACCGCTCTAGATATTATTGTTCATGCCTCATAGAATTAAGCAAGAAGCAACTACGGTGTGGAACATAACGGTTGTTAACTACATTAGCAAGGACATGGTAGCATATCTGGAGGATGCGATTGCGGCAAGAGAGACCGAAAGTGATGAAGACAACATGAGATATGACTTCGACATCTAAGTTGGAAGATTTGTTGTTAATTTTTTAGTGTTTTAATGATTTTGAACTTGTTGTTTTAGTTTTTATGATTTCATTTTTGTAGTTTGGTTATTTAAGATTTCGTAAGTTGTTGTTTCAGTATTTATGATTTCATTGTTGTTGTCCCTTTATTTTTTTCGTTAATATTTATTATTGTTTATTGCAATCTACATTAGGAATTACTAAAAATTAAACATAAACACTCGACAGAGTTGTATTGACATCCATATCAAATGCACATGGTCTATCTTGACGCACCTAGGTATATATATGTTTTTTTATCCATTATGTGTCACACAATGATTGTGTTATTGGATTATGTTATCAACATCTTACATGTGTCAAGCATATATTGGTCTATTTGGATTACGCTATCTAAATACTAAATGATTAATAAATTGATGCTCTCCTATTGTAACATCACAATCTAAAATACTCAAAATTGAATCTCTTATATTGTCTCTCTAGAGTGAGATAGAAGATGGATATTTAATGGAAGCATCTGTCGGAGTAGGTAAAACCTATAAGAAGAAATGAAGTACACACTACTGGGAGGCAATGCTATGCCAGATGTATTTCCTATACGATAGGAATGACGTCCAACTGTATAAGACTTCAAGGCGTTTGTATGAGGTTAAAGCTCGGTAGTTTGTTCTAAAGAAATTTCATGTACACCTAGTTGCAAACCTTAATGACTTAGAACGTCATGTTATGTTCAACTTGTTCAACTGCCAACTCACAGACACTTTAACGGAGGATCAACTGGACCATGTCCATTCTGACATTGTTACCATCAAGAAAGAGGAAATGCGGATTGATGCAGAGGACTAACAGAATCTGAAAGAAGAAAGAAAGTTGATGAAATAGAATTGGTCAACAAATGAGTTGTTCTTTTGGTTTAAGCTTTCGTTGATTGTTGTTTTAGTGTAAGCTTTCGTTGATTGTTGTTTTAGTTTAAGCTTTCCCTTAATGGTTGTTTCGAACATTACCTTTGTTATGCAATGTTGACTTTTTAAAATTATTGGCGATAATTAACATAAGTTGTGCTAAATGACTCCGGTAAAACATTATTCAAAACAAAATAAAATTTGAAAATTGGGTTGCATTACATCTATGAATAATACTGTCAATAAGAATAATATTTATATTTTTAATGATATATATAATTGCCAAATGAAATAAATAAAATAATTTTTTAAATTTGTTTTGGCTTATTTCCACCGCCGAACGACGGAACGTAGGCACTTTACACGGTTAGTTGTGGCAATAGGCCAAACTCTTAAAGAAACTTCTGTTTTTAAGTGAAAAACAAGTCACCACGCCAAACAGTAGCGTGGTGACACCATCATACGCCACACGGTGGCATGGGTGGCCATGCGCATGCCTACGGTGTGGTGATGAAATCACACATCAACGGCTAACGTGGTGTCGGCACGTACGACATTAACGTGACAGATTGCCTCAAAAACCATTTGGTGCCAATTTTTTTTAATAAAACATTAATAATACATGGATGTGAGCTCAATAAAGTCTAATGGTTCGTTAATATAAAATTAAAACGTTTACAACACAAAAACAAAAAAACAACAACTTAATCGATTTGAATCTTAAATTACAACATGTATACAATTAAAATTCTTTGGTTAAATCCACTACGAGTTCCTCACATTCTTTGGAATGTGTCGGCGTGAGATTTTGTAGTCTTGAAATATGCGGACTTTATCTAACAAGGGGATCGACCAGGAACTAGCGTCTTCTCTAATCATGCGCATCCACATTGGATCTATAGTTGGTGAAGGTGATCCTTAAACTAAATAGACCTAAAATTTAACATTGAAACTAAGTGTGCATTTAGATAATAAATAACTACATCCATCTAAAATTAAAAATACTTTACTTACGTTAACAAAATGGTTTGTATTAACGAATACAACATCGATCTTCTTTATGAAACCATTCTTTGGTGGTGCATTTTTCACCGGTAAGTAAGTCGTACATCCATCAAGAGTTAGGAAATAAAAAACACAATTGAATGTCGTCGCAACTAGTTTTCCGCAACTAGGCAACGACATCCAAAGTTTGAATGAAGCATTCTCTTTATTATAAGTCAAACGGTGTATGTAATATATATACTTCGCTTTCATCGTCGTAATATGAGACACGTTTATAAAACTCTCGATTTTTCTTTAGCTCGTGAACCATGGATTCTCTAACCATTTGCCATTCAATTTTGTACCCGACCATACCATGTGTGATGACTCTAAAACCAAAATTACCGTCACACATAATGTTTGTAATTAGCTTATGAGAGGACAAATAAATTAAGGTATACCTTTGAAATATTTCGAGTCCGGCACGTTTGGAAACCTCGTCGGAATTGGTCTAACCGGGAATGATGGTATAGCGGTAATGTTAATCGATGCATCCGGAGTGTGTTCAGCGATTATTTGTACGGTGCTACCAAAAGTGTCGACCAGATTTACCAAACTCGCGATGGGTGTTACAATTTTTGGAGTTTCAATACTATCGTGAGACTCAAACATTTCTTATTTGGCGTATTCATGATATGAAGGATCTCTTTTCTAGAATAATCTCGTTGAATTTTTTTTCCTTTATCGTGACCACGGCCGCGACCTCCGGCACGTCCAAGAGTTCTACCGTAGGTTTTAACCTTTTCAAGACGTTCGCAAAGGAGTGTCGTCGACGGATCCAAAAAAATTTGAAATTGTTTTAGCAAATGACTTCATTCATAAACATCAAACTCTTCAAGTTTAGTATTTAGATGTGTGAAATAAAATTTCATCTCTTCTTCACCGGTAAGTTTAATACAAGGAACGATGTCTAGTCTCTTCCAATGCTCGTCAATAATTTGAGTAGATACATTATCGTCCGCTCTTCGAATTGCTTCAAGTTCATGGGTACATGGTAAACCATGGATCGTACGGTCGGTACAAACGCATGAAGATTTATCACCGCCGTTTTTATCAACAAAGTTGACTTATACTATCATCAATGCAATATGTGACATGTACCCCTCTAAAAATTTGAATAGTTTGAAATCTTGAAAAACCTGCTAAGCTTCATCGATTCCTTTGTGGTCGAATCTTGCATCGCTAACAAACCATGCACTTTATCTCATAACCCATTGAAATTCAATCGGCTTGACCCGATACATTTTTTCAATGTAGCATCCGAGCAATCCGCTCTATTAGAGGTTTTATTATTGAAATGCATTATTTTGTTAGTATATGCGTGGACAAATCTCTCTTTATAAAGAGTAATCCACGAACCTACGACAAAATCGACCGCCTTATCTTGCTCTTTGAACATCGACCGCATCTTAGCCAACCTCTCGTTCATCACGTCAATGATAGTGGATGAAACGATGTCGTTCCAATCCGCCAAAAAATTGTTAAACACCTTCTAGTCTTCAAAATTCTTTTTTTTGTTTTCCCGCTAACATTCTTGTTGAAATGTCACTCGTATAACATGTGACTAGCGCTAGGAAATATTTTGTCGATGCTATTAATCAAGGCTAGTTCACAGATTGTAATTATAACACAAAGAAATTCGCAATCATTCTCATCCATTACTGTTTTCAAGCATCCCAATGATCATTAGTAGTTGTCTTGTTTTTCACTTACTATAAACGTGAAACCAATGCAAAACGTTTTCTTGGTCGATGTTAACGCGACTATTTCGAACAAAAGCCTCCTGTAACAAGTACTTTGTATGTCCTATCCATGATTAGCAAGCGTGGAAAGGTCCGTAGTAAATCAATACTAAACGGGTGTGTGAAAACAAAATCGTTTATAACGTTAGAGCTATCGTTGGCCGTCCGATGTCAATACTTGTACTTGTGAAATTGTAATTTAGCTAACAAGAATTTCATTTGGTACCGACCATCATTTTAAACCATCTTCGTTCTTTGACGGTGATTGTGGACATGACGGATATTTGAAGCATTTTCCGGATCGGCCTTCCTCAAAGCACCAAATATTTGTCGTAGAGTTCTTTTATTCACCGTCAAAACATCGACGAGCTCTTTTTCCTTCTATTTTAACTTGGACCATTGCAAATATCATTGGGCATACTTAATCTGTTTGTGGTTGTGCTTTCTAGAAAGGAAACTTAGAGCCCACTTATCGTCACCTTTTACCGGATTTCCTACCAAATGAAAAGGAAAATTTATTTTTTCGCTAGCGGTAGCCTTACGCTTACGGTCGCACTCATTAATGGCCGACTTAAAAATACTGAATCGCTCACACTGATAATCTATTCTTGGTGTTCTCCCTCTTTTCACAATCTCCTTATATACTATGTTAATCGAGAAACCTAACGACTTTCCCGTACGTTTTACCCGCTCGGTCATCGAGTCTAAGCTATACTCGTCGTTGATGAGTCCGAATGTTGCTACCTCTCCGGACAGGGACAGTTTGGACTAAGATCACCAAACCGGACAGGGCAGTTCGAACACCACATCCATTAGACTGTTCGAACAAGGACTAAAGTACATAAAAACCTAATCACTTCTTGACTAAGCTTCCTGCTCTCCTACTAAGAGCTCATGGGTCCTTAAACTTGACCCGGGTCCATTAAACATGACCCGACAGCCCATAAGGCCCAAACGAAAGGATATAAATACCCAACTACCAACATTAAATGAGGGTAATAAAAATTAAATACAACGAGGCTGCTTAATTCTCCCTCTACTCTCTACTCAAACATTAAATACTTACAAACTTCCACAAAACTCAAAATAAAAGTTACAATCTTACCCTCAGACGAAAATTAACCACACCAAATTGGAGACCACAGTGGGAGAAGAAGGTTCCTGAATCGACCATTCGAAACCAACAAGAAAAATCAGTCTGAATGAATCCGGACGCCCCGGAAGTACCACCAGCTTTGCTTGAAGTGGTGGGTGAAAACGATGAATACACTATCGAAGAGCGTGATAGATTAAAGGGCGAGATAGAAGCTCTGAGGGCAGAAAAGGCTAAGATGGGCATGAAAGAAAAATCAAAAGCATCAGTTGCTCATCATACCGATAACTAGAGGTGTCAAACGGGTTGAACCAGCACCAACCCGCACCGTTTAAATCAGAACCACGGGTTGCAGTCCTGCCAGGTTGCGGTCCTGGCGGGTTGCGGTCCTGCCAGGTTGCGGTCCTGCCAGGTTGCGGTCGTGGCGGGTTGCTCTTATGCGGTCCTGACGGTCTGGCGGTCCTGCCAGTTGCAGTCCTAATGGGCCAGTTTCACAGTTAAACCGCCAGTTCAAACCACCAGACGAACCATTTAAGAGCCGTTTACCAGTTCAAACCATCAGCCAAACCATTTAATCATTTAAGAACCGTTTATCAGAATATTTTATAATGTTATTTAAACTTAATTTGTAAGTGTTAATTGAATCTAATTTTAATAATTGAGTTAATTATTTTATTTTATGTATTTTAATTTAAATGTGTTATCATTTTAATCGAAATTTTATAATCATCAATTACATTTTAAAAAAATAATTGTAATTTGATTTTGATACGTTTGAATAATATATTACTATTAAATAATATATACCTATTAGACATATAATTGTATTAAAATTTTAAATTATTAGGTTCTTTAGATTCTTTCAAGCTTGAAGTGTTTATGGTTAGATGAATTATATAGTTTATTGTATTTTTGAACTATTCAATATTAGAAGTTTATATGCATAAACATAAATTACTTGTAAGTTCTAAAGAACAAAATAAAAATTGAAAGCTAGGTAAGTGATTTAAATAACATTTAATAAAAAATAGAAGCAAAACAAACAATTCATTAAAAATAAAAACCAAACAAGTAACATAGTTGTTCAATCAAATAAAAAAGATAAACATTACAACGATAATGAAAATTAATTGCGAAAAACTAAGGAGCTTCATCGTTGTTGTTGTTCTTAGGTGGTTGACCTTGCAAATGCATGTTCTCCATCATCTGTCGCATATACTCCGACTGTTGGGCTTGAGAGTTTGCAAATCGCTCATTCCATTGATCTTGTCCATGATGTCACTGCTCGTATTGACCATGCCACTGCTCGTATTGACCATGCCACTGCTGGAGGTGACCAAGTTGATCATTCACCCCTACTTGCCACTGTTGTATCTGGCTAAGCTGGTCATTTACCCCCCCCCCCCTGCCAATTTTGAAATTCACCTTGCCATTTTGTAAAATCATCATGCCATTCCTTTTTTTGAGTATGCGCAAATTGCATATGATCCATATGATGCTGATGCGAAAACTCAGCAAATTCGCGATCGGTTCGTCTTTGTTGTGGCGGTACTCCAGAATAACCACTAGCATTTGGATCGAAAGACGCTGCAGCCTCAACTCGATACTGAGTAGGTGGATTTGGCGGTTTTGTAAGACCGTTCGCAATATTTATCTGATTCAAGTATTCTCTATGGTGGTTCCATGCCTCCAATTTCGAAATCAACTCTCCATCCCAAGAGTATATTTCCTGCAAACGCAAAGAGTTTCTACCTATAGCACTAGTCGGCCTCACCTTCACCGGAGTGTACATACTCACATTAGCTCCTTTCGAAACAAGCAATTTACTCAATATCATCCCATAAGGTAGTTTATCCGTACCACACCTCGTAGCCATATTTCGAATCATCAAGCTAGGTAAATTAATTATTCCCTGATTTCGAATGATAAAAGCAGTAACAAATATTTGAATATATGAAAGCTGCGAATCATTGTTAGTAGGGGGAAGAAATATACTATTTACCAATTTCAAAGCTAATTTCCCAATACCATCCAAATTACCCCGCATGGCTCAAAATTTACCACTAATTTTCGGAGCTTCCGCACCTGGACAAGTAAGAATCTCTATTGCTTCTTCGTAAGACAAAGGCCAATCATCACTCCGGATCGTAGGGCGATAACTAATGGGAGGTAATTTATTACCGGTATACATATCATGGGTTGGAACGGAAAAAAGATATTCGAAATCACTTTAAAAAAAACTATAGTTTTTACCATCAATCAAACAATTCATTCCTAAACCTCTTGGATCATTTTCGATTAATCTAGCTGTGGAATAAAACCTTCGCACTAGTTCTATATACCAATCACATTTGAATCTAGCTAGTGTCATCCAACCTAGGCCATTAGTAGGTTCAATAAGTTTGAATTTTTTTTGCATACCCTCTATTTGGATCAGTTCCTCGTAGTTCAGAAACATACCGGACCAAATTTTTGTTACACCTCGACCTCCTTGCTGATTACTACGGATGCGAATCTCCCCCTCGGGGCGATGTTCGATAGTCTCACTCTCCGTTACCTCCCGCTCCATGGATTGAAACAACATATTTTCCACCTCTCTCACTTCGGAAGGGGTTGGTTCACTACATCCACCTTTACGAGCATTACAAACATTCTTTGTTCTTTTCGAAGACATTTGCGAAACCTGAAATTTAAATAGAGTTATTTGTAGTGGAGAGGGAGAGAGGGGAGAGATTTGTAGTGAAAAATATAGGAGGATGTAGGTTGTATTTATAGGGTTTTTTTTTTAAATTTCTACTAGCCGTTTGATGACGTCAGCATGACGTCATCAAGCGGACCATCCGGCCAGGCGTGCGGATGGTCCGCGCGTTGCCATAGCCAACGGCTAGTTTGTTTGAACTAGCCGTTGGATGAACCGGGGCATCCGGGCGAAGCGTCCGGATGCCCCGGTTCATCCAACCGCGGTTCAAACGAACTAGCCGTTGGTCATCCGGATGGCCCGGTTACAAATCGGACCATCCGGATCGATATCCGGATGGTCCGATTTGTCTGTCCGGGCGTCCGGGCGAAACCGTCCGGATGCCCCGGTTCGTGTGCCCGGACCATCCGGACGCCCATCCGGATGGTCCGGGCGATGTTTTTTTTTTGTTTTTTCGGTTTTTTTATGGGTCTCCCCTATAAATAGAGGAGACCCCAACACCAATACTCACACCTCTCAAACAACTCTCTACTTCTCTCTAAATCTATCTATTTGTTCGAAAAGTTCTAGAAAACTACAATTACTTATTTTATTTATTCTACTCCTACGTTCGAAATTGTTTGATTTTTGTTTTTCCGCAAATTGTTTCTTAGTTGTTATTAGTCTAAATTTAGTTGTTCTATCTTGTTATTAGTCTAAATTTACTTGTTCTATCTTGTTATTAGTCTAAATTTAGATTTTATTATTAGTATTTTTTTGCATATTTAAAAAAAAAACTGTTATTAGTTTTAAAATGAATTCAAAACGTAGAAATACTGGGATAAACCCACCATCTAATGTGGATATCAATACCATGGATGAATTTTCTACAGAATTCCCTCACGTTGACACACTCTCCTCCCACGAAAGTGGTGGTGGAAGTACTAGTTGGGGGAGATCTCGTAAGAAAACATCTTGGATTTGGAAACACTATACTCTATCAGAAGATGGTTTGTCTTGTATTTGTAAAGAGTGCAATAAATGTTATCTTCACGTAAGTGGATCTAGAAATATGGGCACTAGCACTATGGTAAAACATTTAATGAAACATGAAATATATGATCCTACAAAACCTAACCCAACTAATGTTTGCACGAACCCTCAAACAGGTCTTCCTTTTGAGTTTAACCACGATATGTATAGGGAACAAACAATAATTTATGCAGTCGGTAGTTTACAACCATTTAGTTTTGGAGATTCTTGGAGATACGAAAATTGGATGCAAGCTGGGGTAAACCCACAGGCAACACGCATTCCACGTACCTCTTTGCGATCGCTAGCCTTTAAATATTATTTACAAAGAAAAAAAGAGATTATTCAAACTATGCAGACTTTGCCATGGAATGTTTCGATTACTAGTGACATAGCTACTTTTACTGATTTAGATATGATATGTGTTACCCTCCATTGGATGGACGCCCAATGGGTCCTCCAAAGGAGAATTATATGGTTTGAATCAATTAGGAAGCATAACGCACAAATAATTAGGGGGAGTATGATTGAATGCATGAATGTTTATGGCATTAAAAACAAGATTATGTCTATTTCGTTGGATAATGCATCTTCTAATATTAGTGCTATAACATTGCTTAAACAAGATTGCAATCCCCCTTTTCCAAAATTGTTTCACACCAAATGTTTATGCCACGTACTTCAATTAATTGCGAAAGAAGGGATACGTCAGGTTCAGGGTGATTATATTACCCCTATAAAAAATGGGATCCTATTTTGCTCGACATCCGCTGCTAAAAAAAGAGCTTTTAAAACACTTGTTATTTCAATTGGGAAAAAATATAAGAAACTTTTATTAGATGTCGAAACTAGATGGAATTCTACTTACACAATGCTTGCACGTGCGCATGTTTTTAAAGAAGAGATTACGGCGCTTTATAATACATATCGTGAAACACCGATTGAACCAGATCATTGGAAATTTTGTGCACACATGTTAAGATTTTTAAGACTTTTTAAAGAAAACACCCTAACCTTTTCTTCACAAAATCAACATAATGCTCATTTGGCCCTTTTCACGATTACTAAACTTGCCATGCATATGGATGAATTTAGATCACATTATGCATGCGTAGACATGGTGCCTGGAATGGAATATAAGTTCACAAAGTATTTTCATCCAATCCCTGATAGTTATTCATTTGCTTGCCTTTTAGATCCTTTTTCACGAAAAGAAAAATTTGAATTGCTAGTTAGATGCTTGTATAAATCTGTACGGTTTCCTACAGATAAACCACCGACCGAACCAATTGACCCTGAAGGGTATATTAGCGGTATATATGATAGTTTGTATAATATCTATGATAAGTATGCTGCAAGATATAGATCAAATACATCTACAAATGTAAGGAGTAGTAACAATAGGGGTAGAGGGAGATATACTAACTATGTTCAATTGGCAATGTTACGAAATAATGTTACAGAAACCCCTCAATCTGATAATGAGTTGTATAGATATTGGAGCACTAGGTTTGATTTTATGAATTATCAAGACCAAGGTATTGAAGATATCATAAGATGGTGGGGTACCAAAAATAAAGAGTTTCCTATTCTTTGCAGGATTGTTAAAGAGGTTTATGCTATACCTATGTCTACAGTTGCAAGTGAGTGTGCTTTCAGCCAAGCGAGGTTGCAATACACGACTAAGAGAACAAGATTGACGGGCAAAGCACTTGGAGTGCTTGTGGCAGTTAAGGATTGGACAGCGGCGGATAAAAGGATGCAAGACATAGAGTTCAGAGACGAAGTGAACGTAGACGACATCTTCGAAGATTATCCGGATGATTACGAAGATATACTTGAACAAGAAATTGCGGAAGAAAACGAAGATGACGACGAAGATTTTACTTACGAAGAAGACGAAGCTGGAGATGAATGATGTTTGTAATAGTTTTTTGCTATTTTGTATTGTAATTTGAAAGCATTTGTACAACTCCTGGCCCGCACGAGTATAAATTGTGAACGACTAAATTATCCAAAAATGACTTTACCTTTTATTATAATAACAACAACTGTATTATGAAATACTTATAACTTCATAAGATCTAATTTTGGTTTAAAAAATAATAACAAACACTTGTAAAATTTAAAACCAAATCACAATAGTAATAAAAATGTAATATTAAAATTATAACCATAGAATTTGTAATATTTTAACATGATAAGATATAGTTTTGGTTTGTATTAGATATAAAAACATAATAATAATATTCAAAATGTGATAATAACATAAGTAATATTTAAAATTTTGGACTATATAATAATTACAACACTTAAAATATTAATAACTAAAACAAATTAATATTAACAAAAATGTAATAATAATTCTATGATAATATGCAATATCTCAATATTTTTTAAATATAACATTTTGGTTATAAAATAAATAAAATCAGCATAATATTTACCAATAAACCGCCGGTTTTTTACAAATAAACCGTGGTTTCGCAGTCTTGCCAGGTTGCAGTCCTGTCGGGTTGTAGTCCTGCCGGGTTGCAGTCCTGCCAGGTTGCGGTCCTGGCGGGTTGCGGTCCTGGCGGGTTGCGGTCCTGCCAGGTTGCAGTCCTAATGGGCCAGTTTCGCAGGTAAACCGCCAGTTCTTAAGCAGGTTGTCAGCTTTGAACTGTGGTTCCTGAACCATTAGACACCTCTACCGATAACCCTAGAGAGCATGAGCCTTCAAAGACTCATGTGAGTACCAAAAAGACTCATGCCAGCTCCAAAAAGTCTCACTGGTCTAAGCCAGTGGAGAGTTCTGACTCAGACTCAGAGTCTTCTGATAGCTCCTCGCATGAGGAGGGAGTTGAAGAATCCTTGTCCTCTAGCAGCGATGAGGGCCGAACTAAAAAGAAGCAAAAGTTGATCAAAAAATATTCAAGAAAAATGGATAGACATGGGAAATTGAAGAAGAATATTGGCAAAGGGTCATCTCACAGCTGGAGGCATGTAGACCGGATGCTGATGGATCCTTTTGCCTTCCACGGTGAACCAAGTATCTTTGCAACTCCCAATGAGGATACTGTGTTCAGTCGTGGCCGAAATTGGAGATAATCTCCATTGTCTTCCAAAATTCTGTCCGGAAACCTCCCTAAGAGGTTTAATAGCACTAAAATGGAGAAGTACGATGGCAGTACTGATCCGGACAACCATTTGGAGCAATTTAAAAACTTAATGATGAACTTTGATGATGACGACAAGCTACTTTGTAGAGCATTCTCCCAATCCTTTACGGGGAGTGCTCTAAACTGGTATAACAGCCTACCACAAGGCTTCATCAAGAATTTTGATACCTTTTGGGTGGCCTTTCGAAGGCAGTTTGTTGGGAGTAAAGAGTTGAAGGGCAACGGGGACACAATAATCCATTGTGCCCAAGAACCGAACGAATCATTGAAAGAATACATAAGTCGTTTTGTAAACATCAAGAATGGGTTGGCTGATTGCTTCGAGCAAGTAGCAATAGCATCCTTGAGACAGGGCTTAAACCCCTGAGAATTTGGCTGATTCGGTGACCAGAAAGAAAGCCATGACTTGGGGAGGTTTGTTGAATCAGGTTGGAAAGCTGATCAACGTTGATGAAACAAAGAAATCTAGGGTGCACATGCAGGTGAGGTCTGCCCCGGTTGCACCAAACCCCAATCAGAATCAGTCCGGGAATAAGGCAAAGGAGACCGAATAGGGGCATAGTAGGGCTAAAGCTCAATCTCAGCCAGCTGCACCTGCTCAGAGTCAACAATCCAGAAATAAGAGAGGGTCTTGGGTTCAACCGGAGTGGTTTGCAGAATTGAAAGAAAGTGTGGCCACCATTTATGATAAAACAAAGGAAGATGTACACTATAGAAAACCGGCCGCACTGCAATCTCCTAGGGAACATCGTAATAACTCTTTCTGCCAGTACCATAATGATACTAGCCATACCACCGACGATTGTATAGCCTTGAAACAAGAAGTTCAGAACTTGATTGAAAGAGGAAAGCTGGGGGCATATGTCAAAAGAAGAGGAGGTAATAGGCCTGACAATACTCACCGGGTTGGTCCAAGCAATGCTGCTCCGGAGGGAGCTATGGTTATAATCGAAAGGTTTGATGTAGAATCAGAATACTTGGATCCTGATCCAACTCGAAATAGAGTGGGTGCCATTGAGGAATGTTCTAGAACAGTCTCCGGGCTCATTAAGGTTTTTGAGTCATTTACAATTTTCGGGGGGGGGGGGGGGTACTATGACAGCTTCTTCGAGGAAGAGGCACGTTCATACTTTAGCTACCCAGATAGAAGGAGGCATGAACTCCTATCAATCACAAATTCCATTCCCCTTTATTGATTTTGATGAATGTGACTTAAGAGATATAGCTGGCCCTCATGAAGATGTTGTTGTCATAGGAGCATCCATTGGGGGCAATGACATAAGACGAATCTTAGTGGATACTGGAAGCTCAGCCAATATCCTCTTCTTAACCACTTACAAGAAAATGAAAAATCCAGCCGTAATTCAGCATTCGGACAGATCAATTGTGGGCTTTACTAGCAGCTCAGCAGATGTGATCGGGGAGTTCGAAGATGAAGTTTTGATGGGCAAGGTCCCTTTCAAGAATATGGTCAGGATACTTTTTATTGTGGTAGATTGTCCCACTTGCTATAATGCTATTTTAGGGAGGTCTTGGCTCTCTAGGATGCATGTAGTGGCTTCGACAGTCCACCAATGTTTGAAATATGCTGTTCAAGGACAAGTGGGAGTTGTCCAAAGCAGTCAAAAGGTTGCAAGAGAATGTTATGCTACAACCCTGGCACCACTGACGTTGGGGGCAGTTCGTATCAACGAGGAATAGCAGTTTGAGGGGCTTTCTGGGGGTGAGGGTGAAATTGATGACCCCAGAGAGACCCCTGGAGTATTGATACCAGTTGAAGAAGTTGAAACACATTCTTTAGAAGAAGGAAAAAGTGTTAAGATAGGGTCTAAAATGCCACCCGACCTGAAGAATAAGATGTTAAACTTTTTGAAAAACCATCAACATGTTTTTGCTTGGTGCAATGCTGATGTTACTGGGATTCTAGCAGATGTTATATCACATCACCTATCTGTCCGGAGAGACATAGCACTAGTGGTACAAAAGAGAAGGGCTTTTTCCAAGGAAAAGGCTGATGTTATTATGCAAGAAGTTGACAGGCTCACAAAGATGGGGCATATCAAGGAGTCTCAATATCCTTTTTGGACTACAAATCCGGTCTTGGTGAAAAAGAAAAATGGCAAGTGGCGTATGTGTATTGCCTTCACAGATCTCAATAGGGCTTGTCCAAAAGATTTGTATCCAGTTCCCCGGATTGATCAGCTAGTAGACTCCACCTCTGGGAATAAGTTGTTATCCTTTATGGATGCTTTCTCCATGTACAATCAGATTCAAGTAGATCCGAAGGATCAGGAGCATCCCACGTTTGTCACTGACAGGGGTCTTCATTGCTATAAGGTGATGCCATTTGGGTTGAAAAATGCTGGGGCTACTTATCAGAGATTGGTGAACAAAGCCTTTACTGATCAAGTTGGAAGGAATATGGAAGTATACATTGATGACATGATGGTGAAAAGTATGGATGAGCAACTACACTTAGCTGACCTCCAAGAAACTTTTGCCAACTTGGTAAAAGTAAATTTGAAGCTAAATCCAGAAAAATGTGTGTTCGAAGTGCAATCCGGGAAGTTCCTAGGTTATATAATAAGTGAGCAAGGGATACAGCCCGATCCGGACCAGCTTAATGCTCTATTCCAAATGGAGCCTCCTCGGAATATTAAAGTACAATGATTGACGGGGAGGTTAGCTGCTTTAAACCGATTTATCTCAAGGTCTTCGGACAGATGCGCCCCGTTTTTTCAAACTTTGAAGGGTGCAAAGGGATTTGACTGGACCCTACAGTGTGATGAGGCCTTCAATGAGATCAAGAAACATCTGTCCTCCCCCAAAACCTTATTTAAACCAGTTGATGGAGAGACACTCTTCATATATTTGGCAGTTTCAAGTTGTGTCATCAGTGCTGTGTTGGTAAGAGAGGTGGATAACTACCCCCATCCAGTATACTACATCAGCAAGAGCTTGATAGATGCAGAAAAACGTTATTTGAAACTCGAAAAATTAGTGTTAGCCCTGGTAATAGCTGCAAGGAAGATGAGGCCTTACTTCCAGGCTCATCCTATTATCGTCCGGACATCTTTTCCGTTGAAGAATGTTCTCCAAAAGGCAGACATTTCAAGTGGAATGACTAAGTGGTTGGTAGAATTGGGGGATTTTGATATAGATTTTGCTCCACGAACAGAAGTCAAGGCCCAAGCTGTGGCTGATTTTTTAGTTGAATTCCACTATGACAGAGATTCAGAGCAGACTACTGAGATGAAAGACAAAAAGGTCTGGGTCGTCCGGACGGATGGTGGATCCAGCACTATGGGATGTGGTGCAGGGGTGTGCTTGACTTCTCCGTATGGTGACAAAATGTACCAGACTATATGTTTTGCTTTCAGGGCTTCCAATAATGAGTCTGAATACGAAGCAGCTATAGCTGGTTTAAAGTTAGCTTATATTTGTGGGGCTAAAAGGGTCAAGCTAATGAGTGACTCCCAGCTTCTTATCCACCATGCCAAAGGTCAATCTGAGGCTAAAAAGGAGCAACTAGTGAAGTATTTACTTCTTCTTAAAAATGAAGCACTCAAGTTTAAAAGCATTGTTTATGAGCATATACCCCGGACAGAGAATGAATTAGCAGATTCATTGGCAACCATAGCTTACACAGAGTCATATCCATGGATCCATGTACTGGAGAGCCCCTCCATTCAACTTAATGTGGGTAAAGAGGAAGAATTTTTTGAAGTACAGGTGAAGCAACCTCAAGATTGGAGATTTCCTCTCCTGCAGTACCTCTCTGATGGCATCTTGCGTCCGGATAAATCGCTAGTGAGAAAGATGAAACACAAGGCTCGTGGTTTTATCATACTAAGAGACATTCTGTATAAAAAGTCTTACAGTAAACCTCTTCTGCGGTGTTTGGGAGATGATGAGTCTCAAGTAGTCCTCTCCGAATTGCATGATGGTGAGGGATCAGCTCATTGTGGATTCAGGGCTCCAACAAGGAGAGTTTTACTGGCCGGCTACTATTGGCCATCTATCATGCAGGATGCTAAAGAGCTGGTAAGAAGGTGTGATCCATGCCAGAGATATAGCAATGAAATTCATGTCCCAGCCATCCCTTTAGAGTCAATTTCTGATCCTATACCTTTTGCTCGATGGATGTTGGATTTAGTGGGCCCTCTCCCTATGGCGTCCGGAGGGCGCAGAACTATAATTGTTGCTATAGATTACTTTTCGAAGTGGATTGAAGCAGCCCCTCTAGCAGGAACAACATCAAAAGCTGTCATAAAATTAATTTTATCCAACATCTGTTGCAGATTTGGTGTTCCACAAAAGATAACGACAGACAATGGGCCACAGTTCGACAATAAGGAAATGGAGAGTTTCTATGCCTCAAGGGGTATAGAACATTTTTTCTCTTCACCTTTCCACCCACAAGCAAATGGTCAGGTTGAAGTGGCGAATAGAACTATACTGTCCGGTTTAAAGAAGAATCTGGAAGGGGCTGCTGGGAAGTGGCCTAACTATTTACAAGAGGTTTTGTGGGCCTACCGGACAACACCTGGGGCTACAACAGAGGAGTCACCCTTTGCTTTGGTCTATGGAATGGATGCAATAGCTCCCATAGAAGCAACTCTCCCATCATTTCGGGTTCACAACTTCTCCGAACGCGCTAACGAATTGGCAATCAGAGGTCAGCTTGACCTAGTAGAGGAAAGACGAGTTAAAGCTCACCTTAGAGCTGCACACTATCAGGGTTTGATGAGAAACAGATTTGCTTCTAGAGTTAAAAAAAAGAGATTTCTAGCGAGGGGACAAGGTATTGAGAAAAGTCTTCTTACACACTAAAGAGAAGCCGCTCGGCAAACTGGCCCCAACTTGGGAAGGACCTTATATGGTTGTTGAAAGGCATCAACCTGGAACATATTGGCTATAAGACAAGGATGGAAGAATTTTGACCCACCCTTGGAATATTGAACATCTCCGGATGTACTTGGAATAGCATCTATGTAAATATTTACTTGTTTAAACATCCATGTAAATATTTGAGGGCATACTCTTTCCTACCCTGGTGGCGCGGGGAGGTTTTAATGAGGTGTCCGGGCTTTTTAATGAAATTTGATGCCTTCTTAAAAAAAATTCCGAAGTGTTCTTACTTTGTTTTTTGTCACACCATCCGGATTGAAGTAAATGAATGATGACCACTTAAACATTTGCCATCAGAGAATTTAATCACTCTCACTTTAGACTATTTATGAAATAACTAAGGGCTATTTAAACACTAGCCACCAAAATTGAAACAAACTATGAAAGGATGCGAGAATTGTGCAAAACAAGGATATTCATTGAAATAACTTAAGTGCCTTGGCCTTCCAAGGACTTTTAAATTGTCAAACAAAGTAAAGGATCTATCCGGTCAGATACCGGACACACTAACAAAAAGAGTTCCTTGGCCTTCCAAGGTCTTTAGTTTAGATAACATGAAAAGTGAAAGAATAATTCATAATTTAAGACTGAGACTTTGAAGATGGCTCAGCCTCATCCATCTTCTTCTTCCCCTTGGGATCGTCTTTCTCTTCGAGAGGGCCCTCCCCGGTGTTTTCTTCTTCTTCGTCGAAGGAGGAAGCACTGGAATAATCATGCAAGTCTCCATCAGCCATGGTGTGGAAAGGAAGGTCTCCGTACTCTACATGAAGCCACAAATCTCTCAGGTTCCTCTTCGGGAACTTCTCATGGAAGAGCAGGACCATGTCCGACCTCACCTTGGCATACATTTGCTCTTGAGTATCTATCACGTTGTTGGCATAAGCGTCGATATTGGCCTGGATTTTGGCCTCCTGCTCCCTTAGCAGATCAGTTTTCTCCTCTGCAGCCTTGGACACTGTGTTCTCAAGTGCAATCTTGTCACTGGTCAAGTTGTGGATAACTTGATCCTTGGCCTTGGTCTCCTCTTTTGAAGAGGTGAGATCTTTCTTTAATCCGGACAACTTCTCCCGGAGCTCCTTGATAGTGTCTTCTAGAGTGGCAACTTTTGTGGTCCACCCCTCTTGGCTCTTCTTCATCTCTTCGTTTTCCCCTTTAGAATGTCAGCATGTTGAGTGGCAGTAAGAAGGTCATTGGACAGCCTCTCCTTATCAGACTTGAGGTCTTTGATAGTATCTGCCTGACTTCGAACGTGCTTCTCAAACACAAGCATCAGCTGAGCACTACTTAATATAGAGTGAGCTATAATGTCCCTTTCACTTGAAATAGTAAAAGTCTTACCATTAAAAGTGACGATGTTTGAAGTACTCGGAGGGAGGTAAGGCCCAGCAAAATCGTCTCTGGGAAGGTTGGCAAAGTAGTCACCAAGCGCATCAAGACCGGTGATGTCAACCCCATCAATGCTAAGGTCTCCTCCTCCGACCTCGTTGGTTTGAAAATCACAAGGGATATCCTCTGCTTGTGTTGGATCGGTAGGATCAACATAGGGGAGAGGCTCCAGAGGCCGGAGGGAAAGTTCATCACTCTTGGAGGTCTTTTTCTTCTTAGCCTCCCTGTCCTTGTCTTCAGCTCCCCGTTTTTGGTCTCTTTTAGGAGCCCTTGGGGGTTTTGGGGATTGAACCTCTTGCCTAACACTCTTCTGCTCTACCACTTCTAAGAGAGCAACATCAATCTGGCTAGGGGCTGGCCCCTCCGGATGTGTTGAAACATCCTCCTCCACCTCAGCAGGGTTAGCTCCACCTACCACTTTCTTGCCCTTCTTCTTTTTGCCTTTCATCTTACTCGGGGCCTTGGACCGGCCTGGTAAGTAAAGTGTCCCATCCGGTTCGTGTGTCCTCTTGAGCACTACATCCGGAGGGGGTTGAGTGGTGAGTTCTTCCCAGATTAAGTCCCTCCGGCCAGTAGTGTTCCAGAGGTGAAACCTTGCTAAGTTGCCCCTGTGAAAGCATCGTGAAACCGGTTTCCCCACTTTTCAGCAGTCCAAGTGTTGATCTTGGTGCAAGTGGTCTGCCCGGATTTTAAGTGGTCATTGAAGTCCTTGGGCAGTTCTGCTAAGAAAAAGACAAGGCCAATCGGTTTAAACAAATTTGATAAAAAAAAAGATAAGAATATAAAGTATGAGCCTTACGATCACTCCTCCATCTGCTGGTGAGGAGACTGGGGTTGACTCCGGCCTTGATTTTCTTCCCGTTCTCCCAAGCACCACTTACAAACAGGAATTGAGTCCTCCAATTCCACTCCGACTCTAGCAGATCATCCACTGCTTTATAATTATCACCCATGTTGAAGTGATAGAAGGGAATGTGGTGGTTTCTGCAGAGACTGGCCACAACAGCAAACTCCTCTATTGGTAGAGGAATCTCGGAGAGCTTAGAGGCCATAATGCAGGCCCTGAGGGTGTACCAAGCATTGGGACTCAGCTGGCTTGGACAGAGCTTTATCAGAAGAAAGTATCTGACAATCTCTGGGTCCAAGGAAAATCTGAGCCCCCAGTTAAACAGCTCCGTGAAGATAACTATCTCGCTCAGCTTGCAGTCCATGGGGGTTTCGGGGTTTATGGGGATTCTTATCTTCACATTCTCCGGAATTCCCCACTTCGTACGCATCCAGCCCAACTCAGCTGTATGGATGAAAGCGTAATTGATCTTTTGCAAGACGAGGAGATATTTAACGTCGACCTTATGGAAACAAGGTCCCACCCTTCCTTCAAGACACTCCGGCAGATCCGGATGCCTCAAGCATAACTTTTCCTTGCCTTTATCCTTTTGGGCAGCAACAACACCACTAGTTTGTCCGGAAGGTTCGGACTCAAATGGAGCCTCTTCGATAGAGTCCTCCATTATTTCTTCCATGATTGAGGAAGGGTTTTTAGTTGCAGTGGTGAGAGGGATGTTTGGATTTGGCTCAGCCTGATTTCCGGACTGATGAGCTTCAGTATTCTCTTGGTTCCTAGCCTCCGGTTGGGGCTCTGATGTAGACGTTTCTCTTCGGGGACTTGAGCCAGTGCCCTCCGGACCGGACAGCCTGTCATTGGGTGCTCTAATGGGTACTTCTGACCCAGTACTACTGTCCTTGGCACCTGATTTCGAAGGGGTGCCCTTAGAAGCCTGCCCTTTGACCAGCCGACCTTTTCTTCGATCAACTAGTTTGTGAGGAGAGGTTTCAGCATCTGACCCCATGGCTAAGAATGGTGAGAGTTTTTTAAAGCTGGTAACTGTTAAACCTGGTTCAACGACGCGTTCCGACTCTTGAACCGAAGAACCTGAGATGATAGGGGAAAGACTGGTTTGAAACAATCTCTTCGGTTTGACACCCTTTGTGGAGGAAGAACCCGGGTCTGACTCTGTGGCTGAGATTGCTGGTTTGTCGATGGGGGAAGTGGGTAAGCCTGCTGCAATGCGCCTTTCTCTTTTGACTTTTTGTGCCTTTTCCAATTCAGATAGATTGAGCCACCCGCCTTTGATCAGAGCGTTCCTAGCCGTGAACATAAACACCTAAGTAAGAATTTGTTTTTGATAGAGAAAGCTTTGAAGATTTGTAGAGTGAAAACGAAAGTGATAGTAAAACAGTAGAAAAGTATCTCAATTTATAGTAAATCTCAAAAGGGAGTCTTGATTCCTAGGAGAATTCAAAAAGATTAGTAATGATTGAAAGACGGCGCTGATGTCATCTTCATTAATGAAGAGGTTGCTTTTCGAAGAAGGTGGGTATAAAATTCAAGGTGAAAAAACGGCTGAAATAACCAACCAAAGAGTGACACGTGTCCCATGAACTTTGGCAGAAAACCGTTTAGATTCACAGAGCTTTTTCAGTTCGGATAAAGCCATAACACAATTCGAAATACCTGTCCGGGTAAAACTGCCTCTGATATCGGACTGTTTTTCAGGTTTTTGACAAAAGTATTTGAACAAACACCTAAAAAAGGGGCTCCTGATGAGTCCGAATGTTGCTACCTCTCCGGACAGGAACAGTTCGGACTAAGATCACCAAACCGGACAGGGCAGTTCGAACACCACATCCATTAGACTGTTCGAACAAGGACTAAAGTACATAAAAACCTAATCACTTCTTGACTAAGCTGCCTGCTCTCCTACTAAGAGCTCATGGGTCCTTAAACTTGACCCGGGTCCATTAAACATGACCCGACAATCCATAAGGCCCAAACGAAAGGATATAAATACCCAACCACCAACATTAAATGAGGGTAATGAAAATTAAATACAACCAAGCTGCTTAATTCTCCCTCCACTCTCTACTCAAACATTAAATACTTACAAACTTCCACAAACCTCAAAATAAAAGTTACAATATTACCCTCGGACGAAAATTAACCACACCAGTCGTGAGTGGTGAAATGGTGAATGTAGTCTGAAACAAACGAAATTTCACATTAGGTAACCTCCTACAATATGTAAGAAGTAGAAAATTCAATTAAACCGGGATTCCAGATTAGTCTAACCTATTTTGCCACGTGTATGGTGTATCAACCCATTCTCACACCATCTGGTGGCGTAACCAATCCACCGCATGCCACACGTGTGGCGTAGGCAAGGGGCGATACGTCACTCTATATCGTGGGGCTTGTTCTCTACGCCACAACTGTTGATGAAGAACACTAGTCTGATGCCAACGTGTGGCGAAGAACAATAAATACGGGTTTTTAAAAAAATCTATTTTTTGCAAAAATAAGATGGAGGAAATAAATGTACCTCCTCATCGTCCATGCTGCTCTGTAGGGGAATTTGTTCTGATTCTATTTCGGTCATGTTTTGAAGGTTTTGAAGTCTTTGAAAAAATGGGTAAATTGGTTTAGAGTTTCGATGTTTTTGGTACTTTGGAGAAGATATATTAAGGTTTGGTAATTCAAATTGTGTTTGCAACTACATAGAGTAGTTTGGAGTCTTCAATGGCATGAGTTGTAACTTAATAGGTTTGAAGGATTTTTGGGGTATCTTGCCTAGTGGTAATTTTGTAAATATTGAAAAACAGAAAAAGATGACTTCGCGGAATAGATTGGAAGTCTAATAGTAAATAAAAATAAAATAAAAATAAAATAAAAATAAAATAAAAATAAAAGTTATTAAATATTTAACATAGTAAAACAATATAAAATATATTATAACAACTTTTCTTCGTATCATCATTCACATATATTTAATTTCGTTTTTTTCATTGACAGAAGTCTTCCATGAAAGATAAATCTATTTTAAAAATTATATTTTTTTGTATTTTGTTACAAATTTTGTTTCATCTTAAAATATTACTGAATTAAATTATCACAAACCAAAATAAGAAAGAATAAGTGAAAATGCAGAAAGATCAACAACGTTAACATAACAAATTACAGAGACGAAAATACATATAAACAAAGCAACAAACAAGCGAGAGAAGGATGATTGCAATTTGGCCAAACACGAACAAGCAAAGCAAAGCGAGGGAGAAAAGACCGCTAAGATCAAAGAGGCTAAGCAACATGGATGAAAGCAAGCAAAGACAATAGACCACAAGGGAAGATGGCTGTTCCAAATAAAACTCAAAACAAAATTAAGTTAGATAATTAAGAGGAGTGGATTGGCCAGACAACCCTGGTACCAAGGAATCTGAACCAAAGGTAAAAAAGCGTGCGATAAGATACCGCAAAGGCGAGGGATGAAGATGATCTAAAAATTCTAGCATTTCTCTCACACTAGACGTGACACACAAAAATGTCAAAGCAAGCACACCAAAGGCATCGTAAACTAGATGAAATCCAGTTGAACACCTCATGGATTCAAGAGATCCAATTGTTATTGTCTAAAAAAATCAATATTGGACCTTGCGAAACCCCAGATGCTCTGTGTGTAACTACAATCATAGAGGATATGATTAATCGTTTCTAAGGTAGAATTGCATAAGACACAGTTTGGGAGGGGGTGCTTAGACCCTAACTCAGAAGCTTATCACGGGGGGAAAGTTTTCCTTGGATAGCAAGCCAAGGATGAACGACTGGCGTGGAATATTAAATTTATGCCATACTAACTCCGCTCATCCAAAACATGGAATGGGCATACAAATTATGTTGTAGGTATCATTAATAGTGAATTTGGTGATACATCTCTTAGTAATCCAATAGTGAAGTTCGTTGTATTGGATGCTGGGAGGAGGGAAAGAGAGGATGAGATAGTTAATCTCATATATGTTACGAATAGTTCTAGCATTAGCAGACCTTTAAATGAGTCGGCCAGTTCCAGAGACCGTCTCAGATGATATTGGAAACCTTGATGTTGCTCCCTATACGAGAATCACAAATAATACTATGCCCGTAGTGGTTGAACAAAGAGGTTGAAAGAAACCACACGTCAAACCAAAAGGAGGTTTACTCTAGAGAGGAAGATATGACTTTTCTAAGGGCTAACTTTAAGGCTCGTGAGATCAAAGAATTCATTGAGGCAGTCCTTCATAAGAATAAGGGAATTTATGTCACCAAGATAGAATATCATCAAATCTTCAACAAAATAAAGATTGACAATCTTAAGCTTATGACACTTCCAGTGGAAACGAAAGTTCACATCATTACTTTTTTCCTTAAGGATGCTAGAGAGGACTTGTATGACCAAGACAAATAAGAAAGGAGATAAATGTTAACCTTTTCTGAGACCCTTTCTACCATGGAAAATCCCATGAGGGTCACTATTAGTATTAACAGAATAAGAAAGGGTGGTGATATATTGAATAATCCAGCAGATCATCTGGTCTAGGAAATTCATAGCTACTAAATAATCAAAGATAAGACGCCCCTGAACATTGTCAAAAGCTTTCATCAGCTCGATTTTTAGAGCGACATTGAGACCCTTGCAGTTAGTGTGGTAACCCCTTAAAAGATCTTAAGAAAAAAGAATATTGTCCGTAATATTACGGCCAACCACACAAGCCAATTGAGATTTTTCAATCAGATAAAGGAAGGAGCCTTTGATCCTATCAACAATGATCTTAGAAATAATTTTGTAGACCATGTTGCAACATGCAATTGGCCTGAAATCTTTGATGATAGAGGGGCAATCCTTCTTATGGATAAGAGAAATAGAGGTGACGGTCCAAAAAGGCTCAAAACGACCTCTATTAAAAATATTAAGATCTCATCACATATGTCTTTGCCAATGATATTCCACGAGTCCTTTAAAAAAACCACATTGAAACCATGAGGCCCCGAATCTTATCATCAATACTAAATAAAATATTTTTAATTTCTGCACACGTAACACGATGAAGCATAAAAAAACCGGTCCTAAAAATTCACTTTTACAAAAATAAATAAAAAAAAAGATGAAAATAATAATAATTTTATCATATTGCAATCTTTAATTCGTCTTATATATTTGGTATATTTATAGCTGTTTTATAAATAATTATGAAAATTTGGTCAATTAAAACTTGACATCCATAAAATTTTACTTTTCAAATGTTTTGATATATAATATAAAGGTTTATACTTTTTTATTGGAACTAAATTCTAGTAAGGACAGTGAATGACATGAGAAACGTTTATAAAATCTTTGAATCTAGACGAAATCTAGACGAACACTTAAACCTATAAAATTAATATACTATCAATATTACATAACCATCTATATACATTATTTAACATTAAAAATAAAATAATAAAATACTTATCCATGGTTCATAAACACATAAATAACCACTTTACTTTATCTAATTCTAATCGAATAGTTTGAACATTTATAAAATCATTACAACAAAAAATATTAATTTGAATATATATAGGAAATATATATGGGTGGAGCTATTTCTTCCATATGATTTATTATTTCCTCCATCTCAAATTTCGAAAAAAAAAATACTCAACATTTGTTTTTACTTTTTTGTCCTCAATATACTTTCCAATTTATATTTTGATGCCACTATCTACTATCCAACCCTTATTCCAACAAACATATCATTAAGTCAAATTACAGCCAACATATATCATTTAACTTCTAAAATTAAACTTTAAAAACAAAAAAAAACCTCAAATTTCTTAAAAATTAATCATGAAAAAGGAAGACACTCAAACCAAAGATCCAAACACCTCAGAACATCACCAAATCAACCAAAAAGACAATTTAATCTTGTAAAAAACAAGTTGAAGTTTTTTAAACAAAAAAAATAAACAAATCAAAAACAGATTTCTAAAGTTTTATAAAATTAATTTGATACAAAAAAACAAGAAATCTATTCATGAAACTCAATATGCACGAAACAAATTAAAAAAATCATAGCAAGAGAGTTTCGAGAACTGTAATTTTTCTGCATATCGAGTTTGTCGGCTCGTTATTCATAGTATAACCAACTTCCTGGAACTCTTGCCAACCGATAGATTAAAAAAATATTTAAAAGAGATTTTTACCTTTGATAGATTGATTCAATCGAAAGTGGTGGCTAGGTTTTTTTTTTCGAGATTAAAAGAGTTGATGACTGTGTATTTATATTAGATTATAGTTTATGAGTATTAGTAAATATGATAAGTAGAAGGTTGCTGGAAAATATTAAGGTAGATTTGATGTTTGAATGGTTGCTGGAGAAGAAGGTAAATATGAGTGTTTAAAGTAAAATTAAAATAAGGGTAAATTAATAATTTCCTTTATGGAAGAAATAACAAAGTGGAGTATATTTTGAAATATGGAGGAAATAAAAAATCTTATGGAGGAAATAGCTTCAACCAATATATATATGTTTCTTATTAATCTTTGTCCGCAATGCAACAAAAATATTTCTACAAATACAGGAGATCTAAAATACATAAAACACGACATTTTTTTTTTATCGATTTTGTATTTTGGATTTAATCATTCTTTTTTTTTGGAAAAAAAATTGGTACTCCCCTCAACAAAGTAAAAAATTAAAATTAGGAGATGATGAAATATGTATTGATGGATGACCAATTTTTTTTAAAGATATTGAAGCTCAAATAAAACCTACAAAATGACCAAACGTTGTAGGTAAGAAAATAAAAATAATATCAATTTACCAAGAACTTTGTCTTGATTTATAAAAAAAAGCAGCATTAGAAACACAAGTATTGGTTTTTAGTCATGAATTTACAAACGAGTTTAAAAGCGTAAAGTCGTTGGAGAGTATTCTCGGATAGTGTAAGTAAAGAGAAATAAGAATAGAATAAGGGAGCGAAATATGTGAGTAATCATAAAAGAAGCGAGGTTGGTAGTATCTTTAAACAATTGTTTTGCTCATATACTTCTTTACTCATTGTTAAATACTGAAGATTGACAATTTTCCAATAGATGAAACTTCTTTAGTTTTGTTAAAATTATGTTTCCCATCATTCAAATATTTACAAATATTATATTCGGTTTAAATTTTGATAATAAATTACCGCCTAATCCTTCATGAAGATATCGTCTTCTACGAGAACACTTTGCAACATGTTTGGAACCTCAAAACCAACACATATGCATTGAAGGTAAAAATGAAAGGATAACTTGTCTTTCGATCTGTAATATAAAAACAACATACGATGATATGAAGGAGCATCATCAATGACATGAGGAAAATCAAAGCTAATCTTAAACAACATACCTAGAAAAAAATATTTATAGAGTGGCAATAGTGCCACCACCAACGTCCAACATGGAAGTGAGTTCCTCAACACCTTTTTAGGTTTCAAGAATCTTTTTCATATTGATGGTGGAGTGGTTAAACATAACTTTGTTGAAAACCTTGTTAAACTATAAATAGGTTTAGTTATAGTCAAATGCACTCATACCATAAGCGTTGTTGAATGGAATCCCACTATCGAACAGTGCATATTTCAAATCGTACGTATAACATAGAAAATATTAGAGATTATTCTTGTGCATATTGTACCTAACCCATTTTTAAAAGAGGTTAAAAATAAATCGTATTATATACAGGGGAGGATCCACGATTAGAATTTAGGGTGTACCAAAAATATCATTGAACTAAAAAATGTCAGAGTAATATATAGTCAAAATACATTAATATACTATTACAACTAAAAATGAAAATCTATTTCTAGTCTAAACGTAATTGAATTCTTCTCTTACTCATGCCTTGAAAGCGCTTGATAATATCTCGATCATCGATTATAACAAACATTTCTTTCTCCACAAGTGTCACTAAGCTATCATTAAGCCATGGATTGGACATTCGATTTCTCAACTCATTCTTGACATATTTCATACTAGAAAATACTCGCTCAATACTTGCGGTGGCCACCGGTAATGACAAAGCTAGCTTTAAAAGCTTGTACACAAATCCAAATATTTTGTGTTTTTTGTACGCGCAAGAGTCCTACATAGATCCGAGATACTCTTCAAATCGGAAAAATTAGCGTCCATCTTCACACACTCAATATAAGTCTCAAGTTTGCTAGACAACTCTTTATCACTAACATCCACAAAGTCATTTGGGTATAATCTTGACAACCTCACAAATGAATTAGTGTCAAAACCTTGAAATGAAGAACAAGGATTCAAACATGCCACACAATTCAACAACTCAACATTTTCGATGTAAATCGATCATTCAACTCTTGCATTACACAATCTATGATATCTAAAAAACAATCATTCCTGAAATTAATTTCAAAACCTGAAATTCTCTTTATAAATCAAAGGATTCCACTAATTCTCAAATTGATTTCTTAACATACTTTGTAGGTTATACTAAAAGCACATTAACATACCCGATTCTCAAATTGATTTCTTAACATAGTAGAAAATACTAAAAGCACATTAACATAGTAGAAAATACTAAAAGCACATTGATATATATAATTTATATATATACATGAATATGATTATTCAGATTAAATGACATATATTAACACAAAAAACCATTCCTCAATTTTTATTATCAACTTTTAATATTTTGATTTGTTCATGAATATGATGATTTTTGGATGCAAAATGCAACTGATACGACCTCACATATACTATATTCATAATTGATTTTAAAGTGCTTTGGATTTTTTATGTCAAAAATTTATACCAATGATGAATATAGCATAAGTCAGCCTATCCCATCCTCCCTATAGACAAACTTAAGTCGCATTCAAGTATAATTTATTTTAAATTTAATAGAAGGTTTGAAAATAATACAATGTATGTTCGAAACTGACCAAAAGTTTGTCACAAGTTGAAAGATCAAAGTGAGCCTAAAGAATCAACATCTTGAGAAAGTTTTGTATTTTTACTCAAATTGAGTTAATTTCTTTAAAACTTGACTCCAAATAAAAATTATCTTTAAAAAAACTAAATACTAGTTGTGCACTAACGAGTTAAGCAAAGATCTTAAGGAGAAATAGAGAATAATGGAAATCAAACGATGTCACTAAAAGCAAACTTTGTATTTTTAGCAATGGCATCAAAGAACTTGAGCTTAAGAAATTTAGGAGTTAGCTTCAACTTCTTTGCTTGATCTTATTTACCTTGAACATGATGAGAGAAAAATCATTAATAAAACGTGTTCTTGAATAAATAAATGAGAAGAATAAATGATAGTAATTTATCAGTGACAATCAACATCTGATAGACTCCTTGGATGATCAATATACTCCAAGTTCTCGATTTCTTGGTGATGTCTAGAACTGTCAATTCAAGAGTTAGTGTATTAAATTTTAAATTTCTAATTTTTAAATTTTAGTTTTTTATGAAAAAATTCTCTTCAAAGACTTAGCCAAAATGATGAACTGACTTAGTTGTCTAGGAAAATTGGTGATTAAATTTTAAATCACCAATTTTATAACCTTCTAACAAAATTTCTTAAAAATCTCTTATAACATACCACGTGTAAATACGGTTATCATCTTTGCACAACATTCATACCTTTAGGGTTGCGCTTGTTATGTTTGCATAATCTTATGGTTTTTCAACCTCAGGCTTAGTTAATTAACCAAAATCGTTAATTTCACTATTACGTCAGGGCACAATATGACCACATGCGTAACCTTACAGTTTTTCAAATCCATACTTGGTTTATTAACCACAATCACTAATTTTTAATTGTGTACGTCCCATTTTATATAATGAAGATTAAGATAACTTGGCTTGAAACCTTTTCGTCATGGAGATCATTTGGCTGAAAACTATTGTTTTTATCATAGAGATCACTTGGTTTATTTTTTTTTATCATGGAGATGAATCTCACTTAGCTTATGACCTTTTCATCATGGAGATGGAGATATATCTCATATGGTTCTCTTAGTCTTTCAATCAAATTCAAAGTATCATTCCAAAACTGATAACTCATGATGACGAAGTAACACTCACCACTCAATTGGGTTGACGATCGTCATTTTTGAACCTGCAATTTTTTCTCTTTCATGTTGACGATCCCTATTTTTTATGTTTTTGACGAACCCTCAAATTTATTTTATGATGTTGAAGAATTCTCAAATAACTTTTATGATGCTGATGAAACCCCAAATTTAATGTCATAATTAGTAAAATGTGCTTCCATTAGCAGGTGTAGTAGTCTAGATAGTGTTTTATCACGTATTTTTAATGATTTTAATGTAAATATTAATTAATAGGCTTGGTTATGTGTTCGTTGCATTACGGGTGGATGTTATGTCAACTACAAGTTTGATTTTATTGTTATCAAATGAAGTTATATGGTAGATTTGGAGTCTTCTGATGCTTAAATACGTGATCTGGACAAAGGGTGTTTGGTGCTGCCATTAGAGATGATCCATTATTTCTTTCGATAAAAAATAATATAATAGAGGGAAGAAAACCCTTGAAATTGTGTACAAAGTCCCAAAAAATTTCTCAACCTCAAGTTGGTCTGATCAACATAAAATAAAACACCCCAACCACCTAACTTCAAAAGGAAAAAACACTCAATTGTAGCCCGGAAAAATGATAAACAACCCTAAAAAAGTAGAGTCTCGTAAAAAAAAACAATTTGACAACTATATTAAAAGAAATAAAAGCATAACAATCTCTATTGAAAGCCTTAATTATTTTACATTCAATATAAATAAATAATAATATTATAGTGGCCTCTTTGGATTTGTTCTTGTTTATATTTATACTAAATACTTAATTTTTTCTTATCAACACCTCTTTCATTAGAAATCGAGCTCGTCAAAATCAAAAAAATTTCTTGAGGCTAGAAATTAAGCCCGGACCTCGTCTATAACAGACTAACGCATCAACCACTGAACCATAGAGATGTTGTCTATAATAGATTAATACACACGTGGGTGATTAATAGTTCTGTTATAATGTATATAATAATTTTTCGGTAATATAAATGAAAATTTTGCTGAGCGTAGTTATCAAAACCGAGATTATGCATTGATGGGTGGAGTGCTTTAACCATGTCAGTTTTTGTTATTATTTTTAATGATAATATATTAAATAAGGTATTTCTTGTAACTCAGTTTAGTTATCATAAAAAATCTTAGTAAACATGCATACATTATTTATGAAAATAATTTCTTACCCACATACTTATATAACGAGTTATTAATTTTTTTTTACTTAACTTAACTTTGGTAATGTCTTCATATATTTTTTTTATTGCGAGGTCGACAGAGTGTCCTCGTCCTCATTAAAAAACCTTATCGCCCCAAAAAGGAAAAAGAGCGCATAACCATCTTACAAATTCCTTTTATAAATCTTCAAATATTTAATATTCCAAGAATGCTTTAACATATTACCGCTCATACATTAGAACAGTTATACTTCATGATATCCCTTAAAACAACCTTGTATGATCCCTCCCAATTTGGAGCTAAATTTTTTGCGCTTTTATCTTGTGCTCATTCAAATATTTTCTTCAACTAAATCACATTCCTTTAAAGTTCTCGGTATCATTTTCAAATCAAATCTACTTTTCATCAAAATCTTATAATGTTAAGGTTTGACATGAGTCATACGCCCCTCAACTAAATCCATTGAAATCTAAATTCCTTCAATATTATCCTCCTCTGAATAATATCATATCATATGACTTGGAATGAAAGCCTTCGTTGGTACCACAACATCCATCCCATACACTAACGCACAGTGTTTCCCTTCTAGCGACACTATGAGTTGTCTTATAAGACCATAATACCTTTCATAACTTGTGCTACCATTTCGCTTTGCCTCCCTAAACTTCCTTTTTTATCTCAACCACAATCTTTCTATTTGTTACCTTTACCAGCCCACTATGTTGAGGATAATAATGGATTGAAAATGTTGTTCAATTCCAAAATCTTTAAAAAATGTCGCCATTATCACATTCTAGATCTGAGGTCCATTATCAGTAATATCTTTGTAATGTCAAATCATGACAAAATATGACTCTACAAAACTCACAAATTTCATGAGCCTTTGTTTTTACAAAGCCTTTGCCTAAACCCACTTTGTAAAATAATCACTGACTACCATAAAAAACTACCAACTTTTAGTAGTCATCGACAAAAAAACCACAATTTTTCTCAACTATAAAAAAGACAAGACATTGGAACCACACTCATAGGCTCACTCGGAAAATAACTCGTTCTAACATACAACTGAGAAATATTACATCTTTGAATAATGGTATCGGTATCAACCGCCAATTTCGGCAAATAAAACATCGCAAAAATAAAGCACATAATCAAACTATTATACCCATAATGAACCTCATCAACTCCCTCAAGCAAATCTTGTACAATACATATTTCTTCTTCCTTACCCAAACAACATAACAAAAGCCTTATAGAACGTTGTATGTAAAGTAAGTCTTCAAGAATCGTCTACTTTGTTGCACAGATTCTTAATGCACGGGTCTCATCTTTATCCTCCGGAAGTACTTGATTTCTAAAAAATGACAAGTACTCCTGCCTCCAATCGTTAACCACGTCAATCGATAAAACCTCAATTTTTTATCTCACTCTTCAAGATATGACTTTTCCTAAAACGATAGCTAATGGATTACCTCGTCCAACACTACCATCTTTGCTAACGAGTCAATACCGAAACTCTGAAGACAAGGTACCTGTTCAAATTCCGCCTTTTAAATTTTCCCATTCTTTTTTAACCTCCAAATATCCCTTTATATTCTCATGCTTGGCTTCATAAACATCATTAGCTTGACTTATTACCAATTTTGGATATGACCTTACTCGAATGATTATTTCTTCACAAATATGAACTAACTTCAAACTACTTAATACAACCTCATATTAAGTAATATTATTGGTAACATCAAATTTAAATTTTATCGAATGCTTAATTTATTCACCCAATGATGTTTTTAAAATAACCCCCGCTCCACCTTCACGAACACCTGAAGCTGTATCCACCTCGACTAACCATTCAAAATCCATTCTCATATCAGATTACACACCTTCGTCATCAAACATTCTTTCACCACTACACTCACGTATGAAATGTGCCCCGGTTGACGGTTTTAATTGCTGGGGTGACAACTTTAAGGGATCCAAAAAAATCGCGTAACCATCCATTCATCTTTTATTTCTTCCCTTAATCATCTCAACAAAATTCATGATTGGATATTTGAGACACTCATAAAATAATAAAGTAGCAAATTTTATTCTATGTAACCAAGGTCGGGCCATTATCGCGTTATAAAAATTTGGAACATCACTAATCGTAAACATAGTCTTCATAGTTTTCTCCGAATTACCATACCCAACATTCATTGAAAGATCAACTTACTTAACAAAACTATACAATTTACCTTCATAACTCAATAATTGCCTATCGTTCGGCTTGCATGACGACAACCCAATCATCTTATCATAAGTTTCCCTGAAGATGATGTTGGTCGAGCTACCATTATCTATCAGAACACGAGTAACCAAAAACCTGAAATATCTAAACTAATATTCAATATATCTTTATGATGAGTAAAAACTCGTTTTAAATCATTATCATTAAAAGATAAATTGACGATCGGCTTCCTATAGTGATGGTATGACAACTCTTCAACTACATAAATCTAAGTCTTTTTATGCATTTTTCTAGAATTTTAGTTTCTTCTTGATAAAGTGTCACCCCCAAGATAGTATGCAACCACTATTTCCTCTTGTCATCTCTATTTCTTTCCAACTCTATATCCTAATGCGGCTCGTCACTTTTTCCTCCATTTTCTCCTTGAACTCTCCATTTTTATTAACTTTTTCACCTCATCCCGTAATTAGAAACAATCATTACTCAAATAAATTTGATCGTTATGATAGGCCAAAAATATCTATTAGTCTTTCCATTATCTAGAGTCAACATGTGGCGAGGTGGTTTAAATTTGTTTTCTTTTTCATCTTATAAGAAACTAGTAACGATAGTTTTGGTTAATGACGCATATCTTCGGGTTGGATTATCATAATAAGAGACCCTCGTTCTATTGAAAGGAATTTGGACGTTATCGTCATGCTTCTCTTCGTAAAACGTTTTCCTATCCAATAATACAACGTTCGAATCTTGAACTCTAGAACAACTCGCGGCTCCACTTTTTGACTCCTCAACCCTAATGAATTAATTTTACCTCACTAAAATATCCTCCATAGCATCAATAGATAATATGACAAGACCTTTATAAAAGCTTCCCTCCAGAATCACACCTCTTGTAAAGGCAGCCACAACTACATCTTATTTACAAGTTGTCATGCACAAACCATTGAACATAATGTTTTTTTATGTTTCACATTTCCTCTGGTGTATATTCATTATAGAATCTACATCTTTCTTACAATATCTATTAATAATGAAACATTTTCTAAAAACATGCCAATTTCTTTCAAAAATTTGAATCGTACCTTTTAGAAAACAAATAAACCAATTCAACGTATTTCGCTTGATTATCGTTGGAAAATCTCTACATAACAAGGTATCATTAGCATTAAATTTTGTCATCACATTCTTAAACTATTTTAAATAATGCTCAGGTTCACCCGAACCATCATAAGTTTCCACGCGATATGGATCCAACTTTCTTGGAAGCTTTCACTCTAGAATTTTATAAATGAAAGAAGATTCATGAAGTATATAATTTTTCATTTTCGGCCTTTTTTCATTATAAAACATTACCTTCTTTATTTTATTCTTCTTAGACTCAACACTAATTGATTGTACTTCACACTCTAGAAAATATCAAAATTTAGTTTTCCTTGCCTCGTTTCCTCATTCACTTTCATTCACTTTCATCCGTTTTTCTTCTTTTTTATTTTCACGTTTAAATGTTACCACTCTATCTCTCTCTATTTTTTTGGTGCAACTTGCATCAGATCCCTCCTTACTCACTCTCTACTTCCTTTTACCATATGATATAATTTTCTCCGTCAACAGCTTTAATACTTTTGATAATTTCTCAAATCTAACTCTAGTCTTTTGTTCTATTTCAACGTGTAATCGTATCGCCTTGGTCTTCTCTCGTTTCAACTTCTCAACCTGAGCTCCAAAATTTGGAGCATTATAAAGAGTTGCAGGTATACCTTGACTTGTGACATTTACACCATACACAATATGAGACGCATATTCTTGAGCAAAAAATTGTCGCATCACTAAATCCATTATGAACGTGATCAACTTTGAACACTATTCTGATTGACTCATTTCGATCCGATATGTGTTAAAATGAATAGAACCGTAGTACCTAGAACTTGATTTCCAGGAATCAAAATCTATTCATCAATAGATGAATTTAATGCCATCCATGGAATTGCCACTAGAGCACCTTGAATCGAAGAAATTCTTAGAGAAGTTCTCATATTCCAAATCGCACCGTCATTATTGTAAACATAATATTAAATTTGAAAAGAAACTACTTCCTATAGATGGCGCCAAATTTGTTAAGGGAAATTATCTTCTAAGACTTAGCCAAAACGATAAACTGAAATTAAAGAAAAAAATATTTTTATGAGATCTTCTTCTTATTAAAACAAATATGTGATTAGTATCCAAATGAAAACGTTAATTCATTATTTATAGGATTTACATGAAATATTCTTCCAATCACTAAACGAAACATGTGGCCAATCACTAAATTACACGTGTCATTTTGTTATAATCGTCTAACAAACATTTGTGACAACCTCTTATAAGATGACACATGAAAATACGGTTATAACCGTCTAACAAACTCTTCATACACTCGTCTTAGCCGTTCATACACATGTCGTCATAATTTTAAATGCAACTCTCATCACAAATCTAAATATAACCTTTATCAAAACTTGGAATTCCGCCATCGTCAAAACTCTAAATGCAACCTTCATCATAACTCTAAATACAACCTTCGTCATAATTATTCATTTCACCCTCATCATAATCTCTTGTCGTACAAACCTCGTCATATCCCTGATTATGACTCTTGTCTTGGTTCATCACATACTCTCGTCTCAGCCCCAGACAAATGGTTTTCATCATTTTTTCATGCATCTTATTCCTTTATTCGATTAAATTACATCGTCCAAATAAAAAATATATTCCGTTTTTGAAATATAACTTTAGAATTAGTTAGTTTAAAAATGATTAATTTAATTATATTTAATTATTTAAAAATAATCATTTTCATTTTTGAAAAAGAAGAAGATTAAAAGTCATAAAAACATTTACAATTTCATTAGTCATTTTGCATAAGCTAAATAGACTTAAAAACTAACCAAATGAGCCTAGACACCACTACAATATTACAGAATAAATCTAAAAACTACCAGAATATAATATGACCAAATGGACCTAAAAACTTCTCAAATACATACATGAGAAAACATCATAACTATTATATGACTCCAACTTTAACATCAATAAAAATAAAAATAAATAAATGTAGACTAAAAAAACTTAAAATATAGATATGAAAAACAAAAAATCTAAAATAAAATAATTTGGATATAAGCTTAACTGGCTCGTAATAGTAGCTACATAGACAAGGTAAGGAGATGAGATTGCTCAACATATTTTAGGTTCTCCTGAATGACGTGGAACATATTATCATCCTCATATCTCATATGGACACAAATATATTATCATCCTCATATTTGTACGACAAGAACTTAAATCGAACTTGAATGATGGTAAACTGTACATTCATACATTGTGGCAAACAAATCAAATTGGGATATACAAGAACAATTTCGACAATAAAATATTTCCAGCAAGGAAAAAAAACGTTGTAAACAACAAAGATGAAGATGATGAATCTCCACGATGGGAGTGCAAAATCCTTTTTAAAAAAAAAACATTGGGCCTATTATTATGATGGGTTGGGCTAATACACGCTGTAAGCAGCTTTGCAAATAAAACACAAAAACCATCTTTGTCTCCTTATTACTTCCAATCCAAAAGCAACCAGAGAACAAACCCTAGCCTCTCTCTTCATTACAAACGAACCCATCGATATTGTCCAGCAGCTGGTATCAGTCTAGGAGCCTCCCATCTGCGCTCTCAGGTAGCAAATCTGGTTGAAGGATTGCAAACCAGAGTGAGCGCTTTGATCTCAGGTAGAACGGCCATCCCTTGACTGATCGAAGAGCAGAAAAACCCCTTTACATGCCGCAGAAAGCATAAGGAAAAACGATAGACGAAAACCCCTTTGCATACTTCAGGAAGCAGAGATATGATTGACAAAAACCCAGGTAATCCTCGACCTTAACTTTGACTGAAACGAACATATCCCACTCCCAGCCCTTCCAGAAAGGTGATAGCACAAAGTTTGTTAGGGATTTCAGTTCCATCGAGGAGCAAATTCTTATTCAACTCCTTAGTATGCTTCACCATGCAGTCTGCTGCTGCATTCTGTTCTCCGAAAACATAGGTAATCCCTAAGTTTGAAGAGATGAGTTTGTAGCAGCAAGTAATCAGAGCTGTAAGAAACCATGATACTTTGCTAGTTTGCAAAATTTGGGTTAGAATACTAGAGTCCGTTTCCACATCCAAACAGTTTATGCCCTTTTCATAGCACAGAAGGAGACCATACAACATTGCTCTAGTCTCCGCAACAATCGGCCTACCTTTACCATAAGTCGAGCCATAGCTGAACAATACAGTACCAGTAGAATCCCTGACGAAACCGTCACCAAAATGTTTACCAGTCTGATCACAAGCCCCGTATGAGTTGAGTTTATATCGACCAAGCTTAGGACACACTCAGCTGAGGGATACATGAGTGTTTGTCCTATCCAACTGATTAAAACAGCCAAACAACAAACTAATTTCTTTATCCTTGTCCCAATGCTTGAATTTTAACAGTTTAGCACTGTCCATGCTCGAGAGAATATAGAGTATATGACTAATCATACTTGCAAAAGAGATATATTTATTCTCCATTTTTTTTGTTCCTTGCATTCTAGATTACCCAAACAACAAAAGTGGGTATAATGGTGCGCATGTGAACTCGCGTACCAGTAGACCAAAACCAATTTCTCACCATATGTGAGAGAGACATGTTTCTGATTATCTGAACATTGAAGTAGGTTGAAAAATAGGACCACACCTCCCATGTTTTTTGGAAATTAATTAAAACATGATTTATATTTTTGTGCTGAAGCAGTGTTGACATTTAGATACTAACTGCGTATTTCTTTTTTGGATCACAGAATCGACAGGAAGCCAACCCTTTAACGATTGCCAGAGGAGGAAGGAGTACTTACGGGGTGTAACGCTATTCCACAGTCTGCTGTAAAGATAATATTTATTACCTTTAATTTTTATTGCATGACATATATTTTTGTTGTTAAAGAGACCATCCTCGCTGAGTTTCCAGATAATTGAATCGTTGCACCCACTATTAACCTTCACTTTCAGAACATTTTGAATTTGGTTTTGGTCCAAAATGTTCTCAAGCATTGATAGGTTCCACCTACCAGAGTCCCAGTAGTCCTGTACCATATGGTCATTGTAAGAACTTCTATCTTCATGGTCATTAAAAACCTTAAAAGCTTCAGTATTACACCACTTGTCAACTAGTAGATCAACCTTACCAGCATCAATCTGCCAAAATATATGTTTTTCCGCTTTGTCCCTAACTCTCCAGACCCTTTTCCACGTAGTTGAGCTTTTTGGATTTAGCAATACAGTGAGAGGATGACTATTGTTTAAGTATATAGATTTCATCAAGTTGGCCCAGATTGATTCATTCTTCTTCAAGTTGTACCACAGTTTGTAGGAAAAAACTTCAACCATGTCATTTATTCTTCGTAGATTCAGACCACCCTCATCGTAACTTTTGCACAATCCAGACCATTTGTACCATATAGTTGTAGCCTTCTTAGTTTTAGATCCCCACAAAAATTGTTATAAAGAGCCTCTAGTTTCTTTGTAATCGATTTAGGGATTTCAGTGTTTTGGGCCACAAAGATAGGATAACTAGTTAAAACGGACTGAACAAGAATCAGTCTTCCCCTAAAAGAAATATTTATGTGGTCCCATTCATTCATTTTGTTGATTGTTTTTACATACACCACATATTAAGAAATTGGAAGTTATACTTTCTTTTAGATGTAGAAGTGGCTATGTTGATAAGGAACAGAGAGTGGTCAGAACATATTTTAGGTAGGTGAAAAACAATAATGTCGACAACACTACTGATCCATTTGTCATTAGCCAAAACCCTGTCAAGTCTACGCCATTGCCTTCCGTTGAACCACGTGAATTTATTACTAGAGAACTCCATATCCACTAGATTGCAGGTAAAAATATAGTTATTGAAATCTTCCGTACTAGCAGTAGCACATGTAGTACAATGAATCTGTTCCTCAGGCCTTGCAATGGTGTTATAATCCCCAAATAGAATCCAGTCCATGTCTTTAGTTTCAATTTTTCTCAGCCCATTACAGTTACCAGAAACGCTTTAGCATCTAAACAATGCTTAAATTTAAGATGCACAAACTGATCTTCATTAACCAAGACCTTCACCACAAAATAATTGCTCCACATCACCCAAACCTTGTTGCTATAGTTACTTGAAAAACCATGAAACCCAAGCTTGACATAAATAGAAGGTAGATTAGAAGCATATACCATAGGCTCTTGTATAGCAAGAAAACTTATTTTCTTGGCTCTCTTAATTGATCTCAACCTGGTGTGAGTCTCCTTGTTGCCAATGCCCCTAGTATTCTAACTAAGGATCGTAATAGTTATTTAGATATTTTAGGGTTCTTTGCAACATATTTATGCTGCAAAGCTTTTGAGGAGATGATCCCCTTTGTGTTTAGAATTCTGGCTTTCTTATTCTTTTTCAGTTCAACCTTCTTATCACTTATAAGCTTCTTTACATGAGATTGTAGGAGGCTTCGTGTAGATTTATTTGTTAGGGAACCTCTTTCAAAAATAAAATTTAGAGACAAGCTATTAGAGGATTCACCCTGGTTGATAGGAGCAAAGTCAAGTAAATGGAGAGCCCCAATTATTTCGTCTGACTCCACACCAACTGGTGGATTTCCAGGTACATCTTTTACCAAAATAACTTCCTGAGTAAATTCTTTTTCATTAACTATTACTGATTTTATTTTATTTTCTTTCATCTCGATTTGAAATGGTGGAATTAAAGAATCAAGCAGTTGTTTGTTGGAGGATGTAGCCTTCTCAGAAGAAGCCCTCTGGATAGTCTTCTTGCATTCACTCAAAAAGTGGCCCAGGTGAGAATATTCAGAACAACACGTAGGATACTTGTTGTACACCAATTCTTGCCAGTAGGAGTAGGAACCAAAATTAATCTTTATCTTCTTAGGTAATACCTTTGAAACATCCAGAACTACCCATATCCTGCTGTAATTAGTCATGGCCCTGTTTCTAGATGGTACCCACACACTTAAGGGGTTCCCTAAAGTTTTAGCAATCTCCGTTATAGTTTCCTCACTATACATAAAATCTGGCATATTAGGAAGATCAATGTACATCGGCGTGGCTGGGTTTTCAATACTAGTTTTCAAATTGGGAGATCATTCCAGCAATCGCATCACCTTTTCCCTGATTTTCCAGACGTTTCTTTTCGATAGCTTTAGGAGGTCTTCTTTAAGAGAAAGTTCAATGAATATATGTCTGAAATCCCAACTTGAGACATTGCATTCTCCCTGAAATCTGAATTTATCCAAGAATGCAATAACAATTGCATAGTTGGGTTTCCCTGTAGTGAACTTACCAACCAACGTATATTTCGAACTTTGTTTTAATAGAACCAAATCTTATGGATCAAATCTGATCTCGGGATTATCATTATCGAGTTTTCTAATAACCTTTTTGTGGATTATCTTCTCGACATTGTTCATAAATAAGTCAACATATGAACTTTTGGATGCTAACACCTTTGTCTTGCTGATGGCACGCTCAAAAACTGGGTTTTCCCTGATGTTTTGGTGTTCCGATTGCGGGAGCAACGCCGGGAAGCTCTCCTGATAATCAGCAGCTCGCTGATGTGCAGAAGAACTCTCAGCATTCATCAAGAGAGATGAGGAGATTCAAGATGAGAGTATTTTAGAGTAGGGCTCCAAATCTTGGAGCATTCTTGAAAATTGTAACCGATACAAAATGTAATTTTTTTTACCTGGAGTGCAAAATGCTTGATTCCTTCAGATATACACCGAAACAATTACGATATACACTTAAACAATTACGACAAAAATATCTTATCGCTTCAGTGGAGGAGACATCTCATCGGCGAGACAAAAAGCTACACTAAACTAAGAAATCCAAGTCGGGGATAAAAAAAATGTTTTGAACACCTCATTTTTCAGTCTTATATTGATAAACACCGAAATTAAAAAAAACTACCGTGTACCATTCCTGAGATAGGAGAGGTAAAATATGAAATGACCCAAAAATAAAAATTAATATGACAATAGGCTAGCAACACCAAAAAATGCTGCGACATGATTCATAGTTAATTTTTTTTAAAATAGAATATAAATAATTTAATTTAGGAGTTAAACAAAAAAAATTCAAATTATTGTTGTACATGTATTAACAAATGTTTTAATTTAATAAAAAGCTAGAACTTTTATTAAAAAAAATACAATATTTAGTTGATTTAGTTGTTATGGGGACGACAACAACTTATACTTAATAGCTAAATATGTATAAATTTATATATAAACACGTAATCTTCAAAACGTAAGCCAGTGACATAAATATTTTACAAATGACTAAATAACACCTAAATATATATAAACATTAGTTTAGACTCGAGGGCCAACTAACTACTAAATTATTATGTAAATACAAAATATTTAATTATTCTACTAATAAGAGCTAAATAGTCATCTTAATAGCTAAATATAACTTTAATTTATAACTGAATATAACATGTAACCAGTAAATAATAATCCATAAATATCTTATTGTTGCATTTAAATTACAACAATATCAAGTTCAGATTTAATGGCGAGTTATTATAAAACAAATCACTTAAAATAAAACAAATTACTCAAAATAGAAGAAGAGGTTTGTCCAATGTGAATTCTAATAATTGATTAGTTCGAAATATAATTTTGACAGGATTTATTTACATATCGTACATGTTTATCCGTCCATTTTTTCATTATAGAGTACTATTATTACGAAGTAATTAAACCCGCAAATCAGATCATAGGAACGGACACACTATAGTTTTATATGGTTTTATATGGAAGCAAAATCAAAACGGAAAACCAAAACCAAAAAAATAAAACTATATTCTTAAAAGAAAAAAGTTATGAAAGGAACTATATTAACATTAGACCTTTTTAAGGCAAACAATTTCATTTATTAATAAATAATGAAGTTTAAGAATCTAGGTTAGAAATCCGCAAAAGCTATTCTTAAATTAGAAGGGAAGATCCAATTGAACCAAAATGGTAGATCCATATACGTTAACTATAGCTAATCCAGCTGGCGATTCTCGATTTCAGTTCAAAGATTTAATTCCTCCTTGTTCATCTTCAACCAAGCTTAATTTTATATTTCTGTCAATATAAAGTTTTATAATCCCAATTACAAGATTTTAGAAACTTGAAGAGTACACCGATTGAACAGATAAGGGAAGAGGAGCATCTTTTATGAAGATGTTAAAAGACATGAAGATACTGTTTGATAGTACAACGTTGCTTTTAGAATATCAAATGTAGAGATTCAGAAAACTGAGCTCCTCACAATTGATTATCTCCAAGAAGATTAGAAGCATGGAGAAGAGCTTCAAATAAATCTACACACAAAACTCTTTAGGAGTTTGATGAAGAAAAAGATGAGCTTGACATCGAGAACGAAGATAGTAATATGAAGAATCACCACAAGAATAAGGATATCAAGAGAGCAACAAATTCTTGGAGAAAAACAGATGTTGATGTCCAGAGATCAACAATGCAACAACAAGTAAGATATTGTTGAAAATAGATTAAGAATGTCTCTGATTTATGCCGACTTCCTCGAGAGATGGGAATCACCAAGAAAAACATCTAGAAATTCAAACTAGCAAAGAAAATTAGACAACCGAGCTCCTCACAATTGATTATCTCCAAGAACTTTAGAAGCAAGGATATCCGCTTCAAAGAAATCTACACATGAAACTCTTTAGGAGCTTGGCAAAGAAAAAGATGAGCTTGACAACGAGAATGAAGATGGTAATATGAAGAATCACCACAAGAATAAGGATATTGAAAGAGCAACAAATTCTAGGAGAAAATGAGATATTGATATTCAGAGATCAACAATGCAACAACATGTAAGATATTGTTAAAAACAGATTAAGAATGTCTCCAATTTATGCTAACTTCCTTGAGGGATGTGAATCACCAAGAAAAACCTGTAGAAATTCAAACTAGCGAGGCAAATTAGACAAGAACTAACTTAGTGTAAATAGAGATATAAAAGAGAATATAAGATTGTCAAACCACTTAAAATTATTCAATTTTAATGTAGCCCGTACCAACCTTTTCTAAAAGGGTAATAGCTTTAAATTAGGAAGGGGCCTGGAAGTTAAGATGGTCAATTTGCATATTACATTTGAGAGTCCATTTAGTGATCCAATTGGCCATTTTTTTTTGCTCTCAAAGATATGATGGATAATCATAGAAGAAGATATTATTGATCCAATACTGGATCGGATAGACTTCAAAGATGAGGGTGTTTTGCCAGAAGATAAAAAAGAAACTAGGATATCTGAATTAGTCTCAATATCTATGTTTGATAAACCTTTGATTTTGTAGAGTTGAAGACCATCATGAAGGGCTATGGATTCGGATTTAATGGGACAAAGCTTCCCATAGATATTTTCTTAACCATGAAGCATGTTGCTAAAGGTATCACATATAATAACACCTCCAATAGATTCTCCAGAAGCAAATCAACAAGCATCTGTATTTAGTTTGCACCGACCATGTTGAGGGGAGTCCGGGTGAGATGAGGATATTTTTTTGGACTTCTTAAGGTGGTTGAAAAAATTCATAGCAGAAGCAGCATATTCAATGTCTTTATAGTGCTTGAGCTTAAACAAGTTAGACTGGCCCAGACTTGAAATAATATGTGTAATGTGGTTTATGGCTGAGATATGAGAGAAATAACTGCCTTTAAATTTGAATTTGTTATTGATCTGCCTTATCATGTAAAATAAAATTGATACGAGCTTCAGTTGGAAATTTCTAAAACCAACATCTGATCATATGAATAGTTGACATGAATTTGTTTATTTTAATCTTGATTAAATCTGCAAAATAAATCCAAATATTCTAAGGAAAGATACAATAGACAAATAAATGGTTAGGATTTTCTAAATTATGACAAAGTTGACATTTAGACACTAAAACTATATGTCTAGATTGTATGATAGAATCAATAAGGAGCTTATTTTGTAAGAGTCTCCGCATGAAAAAGGAAAACTTGTGGGTAGTGATTTGATTCCAAATCTTGGCAAATAGAGAAGACCGATTGTGATTAACTCTGATATTTTGCATTGTTTCTTTGGTATTGATTGATTCATTTTAGAAAGATGTCATTGAATTTACTCATCCATTAGATCATTAGCAGACCTCTTAGATATTAGATTAATATTAGAGAAAGTAAATAATAGACTGATTTTGTTCATGTTCCAGGCATTATTTTCCCAAAATGTATTAACTTTAACACCAATTCACCAACTATTATCTTCATTAGAGTCTAACTTGATAAGATGAGGCTTGCCAAACCAATTATCAAGCCATGAGTCCAAGTTGCATGTACCCAGCTTCCATCTTATATTGTCTTTAACAAATTGTTTTATGTTGGAAAGTCTTTTCCACATTTGAGAACCATGTTTCAAATAGTTGAGCTGAATAGGGTAGTTGCCTTTTCAATAGATGTTATGAAAGAATTTGGCCAAATACATTTATTCTCTCTGAATCTGAGCCACAACTTACAAGCAAAAATGGTCTAAATATCATTAATATTTCTCAGATTTAGGCCACTTTCACTGAAATATTTGTAATTAGCAAACCAATACGAGTGAATATTGTTAGATTTAGTGGTAGAGCCCCATAAGAATTTGTTAAGAATTCTTTCATTCTAGATAGGGAGAGACAGCAATACAAAGTTTATAAGGGTAATCCTACCACCATAAGATAACTTCTTGCCCTCCCACTTAATGATTTTGTTTCTGATTTTATCAAAAAGAGAGGTGAAGTTGCTTGATTTTTTGTTGGAATTAAGATTGATGCCAAAGTAAGTTGTTAAAAGAAAGATAGTGCTAAAGCTAGTTTGAATATCTAGAGCATTGATTCTGTCTTGAGATAAGTTGGAAGTCGTGATAATCTTAGTTGTATCTCTGTTTATGGCTTGACCAGAGATATCTTGTTAAGTTTTTAAAATATTTCCTAAAATATTCACAGAAGAAGTAAGACCATTAGAAAAGATTAGTAAATCGTCAGCAAATGGCATGTATGAAATGTTAATGCTCATTCTACAATAATAATTCAAAGCTTTTTTGGATTCATAGAGCTTACTAAGGCCCTTTATCAGGATCTCTTCATCAATTATGAAAATACTAGGGGACAAGGGATCCCCTTGTCTAATACCTCTTTTAGTTTTAAGGAAACCAATGGCTTTATCATTGATGAATATGAAGATATAAACTAATTTATTAAGGCTACTTATTAAATTGGTAAATCTATAATTGAACCAAAATATTGAAGAACTTTGATAATAAATCTTTGTGAGAGTTTATCAAACCCTTTCGTCATATGTACTTTGGTAACAATGTTACTAGTCTTTATCTTTCTCCCCAATTCATGGTTGAGCTCCTTAACTAGAAGAATGTTATCTTGAATTGACCTATTTTTAATATAACCTCACTGCCTTTCAGAAATGATATTTAGAAGATGAATAACTAGTCTATTAATTATAATCTTTGACATTATTCTGTTCATTATAGTACACAAACTAATAGGCCTAAAATCTTTCCAATGTGTTGGATTACAGGATTTAAAGATGAAACAAATTAATGTAGAAATTATATCTTTGGGAATGTCTTGAGTAATGATGAAAGATTTCATTACTTTGTAGAAATCCTGTTTGATGATGCTTCAGCAAGTTAGAAAGAACTATCTATTGAATCCATACATTGCTGCTGCACTAGATGGCTTAAGGTTTTCATCCTATAAATTTCTTCTTCTATGGGAGTTGTTAATAGTAAGTTATTATCTTCATCATTAACAAGTAAGGAATAATATTAAATATGTTGTTGTTCATGTGATCATGTTCATCATCTAAATTATGATAAGGAGAACAAGAGAGAATATTTTTAAAATTAGATTCAATCAGAGGTTTAATAAGATCCTCATATGTAAACCAATGGTTGTTTTCTTTATTAGTAAAGATTCTACTCAATCTTTTTTTTTCTTGACAAAAAAATGATAGATCTTAGTGTCCATATCACCATTTTTTATCCAGCTTGAGTAACACTTTTGAAACCAATAGTCTTATTCCATAGTTAGAGCCATAAGGTGATTTGTAGTGGCTTTAGATAGATTGTTTTTATCATCAATGTTATTAGAGGATATAAACTTAACTTCAAAAGTTTTAACTGCTTCTTTAGTAAAAAGGAATTTGTCAAATATGTTTCCAAAATGAGGTTTTGTTACAGGCTTTAAGAGCAGTCTTAAGCCTTTTGATTTTATTCCTGAAGATAAACATAGGGTAGCCATCCATAGGTTGGTTCTAGTTAAATTCGACCAAATTGAGGAAGTCATTGTCCAAAGTACACATATTCTAAAACTTGAATCCATTTTATGCTTGACTCCATATTTAATAATACTAAGGCATAAAGGAGTATGATCAAATTAGATACGAGCCATATGAATCATCTTAGTATCATACAAAAGTAAGACCAAACTTGATTAAATAGAGATTTATCAAGGCGCTTCCATTTAGTCTTGTTAGACCAAGAGAATTTAGTCCCAGCATAGCCATCATCTTCTAAATAGCAGTCACGAATCATATCATTAAATTCATTTGAACTTTATTATCATTATGTAGAACAACCCATTTGCTCAGATGAAGAAGTAATAGTATTGAAATCACCCAAAACCAACCAAGCTTTAACTGTAGTTTAGATTTTCCCTAGAGTATCCCAAAGATTAACTATATTAATCCTCTAACATTTTGCATAAACAACAGTAACATATAAAGTGCCGTCAAATTGAATGTGCTTAATTTCAGTATGAATACACTGAGGATGATCAATCAATACATTAACCAGCAAGTCATCCCTCCAAAAAAACCAGATTTTGTTTGTGATGTTTGCAGCCTGATGATTAAAACCAAGCTTAATAGCTACTAACTCTTGAAGACTATTACTAATAAAGGGATTTTGAATGATTAAGAACTTGATCTTTTCTTTGATAATAATAGATTTAAGTCTTATCAAGGAAGCTTTATTGCATATTCCTCGAATAGTCCAATTGAGGACCTTAATCGTGAAGGACTTTTAAGAGTAGCTCTTTTAGGTTCTGAAAATTGTAGAGACTTGATTACTATAATATTCTTTTTCTCTTTGTTTTTTTCTTTTTTGGGTTTTTTATTAATGAGGTTTTGGAAGATTTTATCCATCTATTTCTCTTAAGAATAATATTTTAGGAATACTGCTTATGTTATTCTGATTGGGAGTGTGATAGTCATATCGAAGGTTTTCATAATTTGTAGATGGAAATAGGTTGTAGTCATCATCAAGAGGTTTTATGGCCTTGATAATCTCTTAATCATTAATCCTAATATATTTTTTGTTATGGAATATTTAGTGTATCACCAGAACTAATTTTTCTTTGCAGAACTCTATCAATATGTTGAAGAGAGAAATCAACATCATTAGCTAAAAGTGGAAGATATGTAACTTTTTTATCTGATTCGTTTGCTGATTTATATTTATACCATGATGATTGTGACTATTTAACTCTTTATGAGTATTAATGAATATAGACTTCACTTTATGAGGCATTTTTTCTTGAATTTCTGGCTCTTTGAAATTGTGTTTCTATGTATTTTTTCTTTCTTATATTTTTTTTGCAGTTTGATGGAGATTTTTTGCAAATATCTTGACCGTGACCCAAATTATTACACGATTGACAATATTGCGGGAGATTCTTGTAGCTTATCTCCAGCCATCAACCCTTAATTTTGTCGAAGCTAACCCAAATGTGGTGCTGGATTTTCTTAGTAATAGTGTGATTTATTTTATGTTGAGGGTAATTATGTCAAGTGTTTTGGAAAGTTTTTGGAGTATTAAATGTTTGGGTGTTTTGTAGTGAGAGATTTAAGCTGTCTGGTTGTATTAAATGTTCATTACCCACATTAATGAAAGTAGTCTGAGTTTTTATACCCTTAATTATGGACCCATGGGCTTTCGGGTCAAATCGTGAAACCGGGTCAAGTTTAAGGACCCATTTTCCTTAATAAGCTGATTAGCATCTAGCTTAGTCAAAAGATATTTAATTATTTTATACTTTTGTCCTCTCCGGATAGTTCAATGGGTAGTATATGTCTGAATTGTCCTTGTACGGAAATCTCAGTAAGTAGTGGTGAAGTTATCCGGGCTCATCAAGTAAGATCGAGCTTAATCCACGCGTAACATGCATTGTAAAGAACTCAATTTTTCTTAGGAACCCAGATTTTAATAGAATGTCATATAGAAGCACCAATATTGTATGATAGATTCATTGAAAATATATTTTAGAACCTTGGAAATTATGATCCAGAGTGAGGTGATAAGACTCTCAATTTTCATATTACAAGATGGAGTCCCCTTAGGACTCTCATAGCAGATTGACCAATAATCTAGACATTCTTGGTCCAAAGTTTGCATAAGTATTCGTTTATTGTAAATTCCAGTACTATGTGATGTGCATCCTAGCTCGAAACATTATAATCAACTGTGAACCCATGTTCATTTAAAATATATGTTAGAAGTTGTTTCTTGTGGATACATTTTGAAAAGTTTCCGATTACAATGAATCTTGATAATGCCATGAGTTTATCCTTTCTTGTTTAGAGAATTGAAGTGAAATGTGGTCAATTTTTTGTAGGATTGCAGATGAGTGTAGTCATTGGACTTGGTATTTGGCTTGAAAGGTCTACAAAAGAAATTGTAGACTTCAGAGTAAGATATCTGGTGACTTTTTGATTCTTTGAAGATCGATCTAATGTCAGGAAATTAGATTTAATGAAGTATCTGTTTAGGTGATTATCCATGGAGACACTCTTAAAAAGCCAGAAAACAAGCCACCAAAAAAAAACCTAGAAATTGCTCAATGTTGAGGTAGAAGAATAACTGGAAAAATCAAAATTAGAGAAAAGAAACCAAAAGTTAAAGAAACCAAAAGTTTGAATAATGTATAAATGAATAAAAAATGATGTATAAATGAATGCTTCTGATTAAAGAGACTAAGAACTGTAATAGAATTGAAGTTAGTCAATACATAAGAAAAAATAAAAAGATTTCTTAAAAGTTACAAACGAATTTTTTTATAGATAAAAAATTATCTTCCTCGTCCATACCAACATTAAACATGCATTTTTAAAAGATTAACTTTTCTTTTTCATATTAAATTAATTAAAATCACCGTAAATAAAATTATGTTCCTGTATTTTAGTACTGATATTTTTTAACATATAGGTTTTGAAATAACTTTTAAATATAAATGCAAAGAAATCTTGTCTTGATATAAAAACCGTATTCAACTGGAACTACAGATGTTGGACCCTCAAAAATTAGGAACAAACTATATGGAAACTACATAGTGAATCCGGAAATTTCAATAAGAACTGTTAGTAATAGTTTTTTTTATATCGTACTGGTTTTTCTTTTCATAATTTGATATAAAATGTTATTTTATAGCTTATAAACAAAATACAAATATAATTTCAGTTGGACATTTTATTAAAATAGATAAATATAGTGTTTTTAAAAGTGTGGAGAGGTAAGTTTTTTCAGCTGGTCTATTTTTTTTGGTAATAGACTCTTTTCATAGTGTTTGGTTATTGCGTGGTGCGGCATCGTGTACACTATATCATATTTTCTTGTGAAAATTTTTACTTGTTATGTAGGGTTATTTTGTAGTTGTAATTGAAGGCGGTAGTTTGCCATTTATTTTGGAAGAGTATGTTTTGAGTTTTGACGGCGGATTTGGGGACATTTTATATTAAGATTTATTGGTTGGATCATTTATATTTAATAATATCGTCTATATTTTTTTCAAATCGATTGTGTTTATAATTTTTTATTGCGAGTGGTTTTAAAAAAATTAAATTAAATTTAGATTAAATTATTTAGATCTTTAATTTTGAATTTTCTAATTAGATAGTCAGTGTTATATATATATATATATTGTCTTTTAGTTTTTTTCTTAGTTTTTATTCTTGAATTTCGATAGTCTTTTCATCTATTGGATTTGTATGGTATTTGACAATTTTTTGCTCTATTTGATTTTCAACAAAATGTTGGATAATACCTATAAACTTTATTTACAATCTATTTAGTGTTGAAATCTAATCTTAGCGTGCACTAATTTAATTTATAGTACTAGAGTGAGAGGTATAAAAAAAATTAATTTTGAACACAATGACAAATTTAAATATTATTATTATTATTATTATTATTATTATTATTTTTGAATTGCTGGGTCATTTTCAGAAAAATTTCGAGTCCTATATGGCTACCGCGAATTTGGGTGCAAAGTTCGGTGGGTACGGTACATTCTTGCCGACTTATGAGCGCCCATCTACAGTGCAGTCCTTTCCAAGGAGCCCTCAAGTAAGCTCTAGATTACCGAGATCTAACCGTTCACCCATGGAGGTTGCAGTCCAGAACTCTGGCGCCATTAAGTCTTGTATCCTCATCTACAAGGCTAGACACTGTTAGCGTCAGTAAGCCATCGTTGCATAATTGTATCCGAATTTTAATATGCGTCAGAAATCATTTCTGATTTTTTTTATTAAGAGACTTCTTCAAATTTGGACAGACGCAATAGATAATTTGGCAGATACAAAGGACAACTAATCTAATCTAAAGAAATATATAGACTATAGCAAACCCCAAGTCAAATTTGTCCTTAAGCTAATTTTAGAAATTCGGAAAGTGAAATTTTTGTAATGGTTTGAGATGTTTTTCTTAATTTAGGTTTCTTACCTTTAACCTAATCAGCTTTGAGGAATTAGTACTGTAAATAAAACAGGTACCCTTTTGATTTTAGATACCACTTGGAATATTGCTCATGTTTGCTTTAAGCAATTCACTCAAATGGATTTATTATATTCCTTTCCAAGTACTTAAGTACTTCTAGCTACAAGCATTAGTTTTCTAAGGTTCTTATCTATTACAGTAGTATTATATGGAATAGCCGATCTCATGTGGAGTGGTTATTTATGTCTATGTTAGCATATGTGGCTATTACAGTAGTATTATATGGAATAGTCGATCTTTAGTGATGTGGAGTGGTTATTTATGTCTATTTTAACATGTTCTATCTATTTGGCCAAAATCATTATGAAACTTACGTGAGAAAATCTTTTTTTTTATTTGTTTTTACAGAGAGAAGATCTTTTTTTCTTTGAAAATACAAGTTGTAGATGTGATCTAGTACGATCTGGTTTTTTTAAAAATACATATAGGTGGGATTTAAATTTTAGATTTATAAAAATTGTTGAATCTATTTTCCTTTTAAATAAATGCAGATCTTTTTTCCTTTTCAATCAAATATATAATTTAAAGAATTTTTAAGTCTTGCTCTCAATATTTTAGAGTAAAATCATCTAGTTTAGAAAAATATTTAAGTTGATCCCCAATTCATTTTTTTAATTTTTGAAAAGTTTGTAATAATTTTTTAAGTTTACATTTTTTACATTTTTAATTTTTATAGCTTAATTTTCATTCTTTTATTCTCAATCTTTAGATGTAATTTTAGTCTTGTTAACTATAGTGTATTCAAAAGTCGGAGAAGATTGGATGATTTGTTCCACCACATTCGAAATTAAAATTCAATTGTTTTAGTTTTAGTACCATCTAATGAATGTTACAATTGTGACATATATATAAAAAGTTTGGCTTAAGATTCAATGATCAAGACAGATAAGGGATCTGTAACCCTTCATGAAATGTTATTTACACGGAAAATTTGTAACACTTCGTAAACAACCACCGGAAAAAAAATTGATGTTGCAGTTTTTGTACAATAATATAAAATGGTAAGTTCGAGTTATAACAAGGAAATCCTGCTTCAGTTTTTTACTAAAGCATGGTTCAACAATCGTAATCGGAATGCCAAACTCATTTATTAAAAAAATGTGGCTAAAATGCCACACAAATCTTTTAGTAGTTTAGGAGATAAGGAGGTGGTCCACTAATCGACGGAGATGTTTAAAATTAAAATAATACTAATTTCACTCTAGCATATAAATTAAAATTATTGAATTTTATTTTAAAAAGTATCACTGTAGCATATAAATTAAAATTATTGTATTCTATTTTGAAAAATATAATGTATTTTTTTTCCTGTTGTTAACACCTTTGCTTTATGTGAGGTATGATCACTAATATTGTCTTTGTATGACTATATCGGGTTGAGATACTTTTGTCTAAATTTGTTTAGTTGTTCTAAAACAGGACATTTAAGTGAAAATATGATAGAATATTGCATAGGTTGTTTTAGGTTTTCTATGGTTATTGTATCATTCGTGCATTGTCAAGAAAACATTAAGCTTAACCTAAGAAAAAATCTAAAAACTTTAAAAGAAAAAATTTATAATTGATTCTAAAGAGGAAGAAAAAGTGGGATCAGAATTATTTAAAAATAAAAATAAAAATATAATAATACAAAAGAAACTCATTATTTCAGTGCCATCTAACAAACTTCATAAAGTTTTAAAAAAAGTTTAAAAAATTATATATAAAATATCATTTTATATAAAATCCAGTAAATATTTGAATACATTTTTTTTCCAGTTTAAAATTTTAAAGGTTCGTATCTTTTAAACCGTAATTTGAAACAAATCTAAAAATAATATTGGTTTTATTTTTGAGACGAACAAAACTACTACCACTCATTATATGTTTTGAATGTTTTAAAAAAAATGTATTTTAGAGAGGTTTCTCATTATATCGTTTCGTATCTAGCATCTATCGTAGCGGGCATGGATCCGCATCTAAGAGTACAAAGTTTAAATAAGTTTCGTATCTAGCAAAACAAAAAAAAGTTTCGCATCTTCTTCGTTTACACTATAAATTTAAAATTTTAAAAGTCCGTATCTTTTAAACATAACTCGGAAACAAATCTGAATGTATCATTAATTTTTTTTAAGACGAACAAAACCAGAACCACTCATTATATGTTTTGAATATTTTTTTTAAAATATATTTTACACAGGTTTCTCATTATATGGTTTCGCAACTATCATAGTGAACCTCGTTTCGCATCTAGCCTCTAATATATAGTGGGTCTGGATTCGCATATAGTAGTACAAAGTTTAAATCTAGCAAAACAAAGAAGGTTTGACATCATCTTCATTTACATTATAAATTAAAAAATTTAAAAGTCCGTATCTTTTAAACCATAACTCTGATAACAAATCCGAAATACCATTTGTTTTGTTTTTTTAAGACGAACAAAATTAGTACCACTAGTTATATGTTTTAATTTATTTAAACATATATATATATATATATATATATATATATATATATATATATATATATATATATATATATCATTTCTATCATATAAAGCCTAGTTTTGCATCTAATATCTATTATGGTGGGTCTGTATTCTTATCTACCATTTATCATGGTGGGTCTGTGTTCCTATCTAGCATTTATCATAGTGGGTCTGGATTCGCATCTAGCAGTAAAAAATTTAAACAGGTCACGCATCTACTAAAACAAAGAAGGTTTTGCATTTTATTCGTATACACTAGAAATTTTAAAAAGAAAATTAATGGTCGTATCTTTTAAACCAAACTTGGAAAAAAATCGGAAAATACCATAGGTTGTGTTATTTTAAGACGAACAAAACTAGTATCACTCATGATATGTTTTAATATATTTTTAAATTACACTGTTAGAAAATCGATTTTGGTAAAAATCGATTCAAATATTTTCCTGTGATGGTGATATCATTGTTGTTGTGGCTGTAGTACTGCAATTACTGCCGCCACTACACATTTGAAGCTATTTGTTTTGAGTTTGCGAACTAAATTCTAGGGTTTATGCTCCATCTTCTTATGATTTCCTTAGGGATTGTTGGTCTCCTCAAGCATAAGGGAGAAGTTCTTCCTGCAAGTTGGGGATGGATAAGATGAGGTTCCTTTTCAACATGAAATCCAGTTTTAGTAAAAGAAAATTAGAAAAATAAGTACATGGGTCGAGTGAATACATAAAGGTTTTCTTCGATTGAGATTCAATCGCGAGAATCGAATTGAAACTGGCATGGGTAAAGAGAAAGATCCATATTGTGTAGAAACATTATCTGAATAAAGAAAATAGACTAAGGGTATTTAGGGTATTACTAGGTCTATGATGATAAATATTTGAGTTAAATCGGTTTTTCTAAAAAATACATGAAAATATAGGTCTTATATGGATAATAGTATCGTTTTATGTTATATTTTTATCAATTTTTTTATTATTAAAAGTGAGAAAACTTGGTCCTTTATTTCAAATTACTTAGAATGAAAATAATATACAATACAAGTAAATGAAATATCTCATCTAATGTATGGCCTTTTGAAACTGAACCAAGAGAAAAATCGTGCGGGTATCATTTAATAGTAATAATCAATATGATAATATACTGCTGATCTCGTTTTATACAAAACTCGTCGAAATTAATTTTTTTGTTAAATTAAATTAAATTAAAATAGATAGTTGTTTTACATGTGATGACTAAAAGAAAAATATGGGTTTTGGTAAAAGTGTCATCATGCCTGTTTGTCGTGTGGTATTTTTAAATCTTATATATATATATATATATATATATATATATATATATATATATATATATATATATATATAATTGTTCTCGAACGATTGATTATTCTTGAAATTGGGTCTCCTCCATCAATGACACATATAGATTATCGATTGGGGTCATAATCCAAGAATTTGTTTAACTTTATATTAAATCTATCATTGTTGTCAAGATCCTCTTAACTCCTTGACTCGTTCTTGCATTTGTCTGTCTTGTCTTGCTGGTGGTTTCATGTAAGTTCTCTATAATCGTTTATGCTATTCCATTAATAAAACATTAGAGCTCTTATTTGGAGACCATGTTTTGAACATGGTCTTATAATATCCAATAATCCTTTGTATAATGTCCTACATTGCTATGGAATTTGTAGTATTTGGACTTATCTCTATTTTTTGAGGTCTATGAAATGTTTTTGGTTTTTGGTATATGAGTACATTTTTAGTTCTTTCATAGATAACTCTGAGTTCCTTAGTTAATTCAGTGAATGGGCCTCATATAATGCGTTTTACCCTTTAATTTCTATCATGGTTATTGTACTTGTTGTCGTTATTTCTTTCGAACCTTCTTTTACACCTTGTTACTTTGTTAGAATACTTCATCTTGGATGATCTTCTAATGGTTTTTTGGTAGTGTAATGATAAGGTTTGGAATTAACTTGTGCCATGAAGATTGGCTCATCCTTGGCTACTACTGAATGTCTTTTTGAATAAGTTGTTGGGGTAGTCGTGTCTCCATCTAATATTGGTATTTTCATTTTGTACATCTTAATGTGGTGTTATACTTACAGCAATAGGTCAATGAATAAATAGGATTTTTTTCCATACTCGTCTTGGACAAAGGTCGGGGTAAAATTCATTATCAGCATGCAAGAGTTTTTAGGGCAATCTTGAAGCTCATCTTTGGTTTTGAAAAATTCTTATGTGAATGCTATCATGCTCTCATTGGGTTCTTGCTTGAAATGGATGATATTATATGCGCCTCTTGTGATAGAATTAGAGCTAATATTTTGGTTTCATAAAAATATCCCTAGCATGTTACAACTTATAATATTACCCGTTGGTAGACAATTGAACCATGTTAGAGTACTACCTTTAAGATAAATTCTTTGCACCCTATACTATTATCCGCTCTATGGTATCTCATCATTTTACTTCTAAATTTTTTTAACATGGTGATCTGGATCACATTTACCGAATATTTATTTATCTGGTGGGTATTTAAAGAAGACAGTAATAGATCATGTTCAATTTCAAGCATCATAAAGGAATCATCTTGCATATTCTCATCATAGTTGTCATAAAAAATACTTGATTTATTTATGTTTACCAACCCGTTGATAGGGTGCTATTAGTCGGACTTGTTTCCTTTATTTGCTAAAACACTGTTGCTATACTAAGAGGCTCGTAATACCCATTGGCATAATATCCTAATGTTGGTTGCATGGTGGGATAAAATTCTTGTAGGGCTTGTTATCACATGTAAGATGACGTATGCACAAATAGATTGTTGTCGTTGATTGCTTCTGTTTGTTGATGACTAAAATAAAAATATAATATTTATTTTTTCTATTCTCTGCATAGTATTATATGTTTATATAATTGTTCAACTACATTTCATTACTGGTGGTAGTAACCCTCAGAGTACCATATCTACAACAGCTACTCGTATATAAATAGGAAATTGTGTCTCATGTCGTTATGTGGTGCATGCTCTTGCTTCTACCTCTTTTAAGAACTAATCTACGACGACAAATAGGTTTTTATTTTCTATCGAAGCCATCTGGCTTGGCCCCACAATCTCCATATTCTCTCTTTCGAATAGATTGAATTCGATTATTGTTTCCAATAATATCTCCACAACTTTAATCGAATATGTGAACCTCTAACATGTATCGCGTGTCCTCACTTTCTTTGTTGCGCATTTTATGATTTGTTCGCCATAACTAACCTTGTAGTAATTCTTTTAATTTAAGTCTTATACACGTAGTGAGTGCCTTCCTCTCCCTCATCCAATTCTTCCATTACCAATATTGCTTCATTATTGCTTAAATATCTTAACAAGGCTGTGATAGTTTTTTTTATGTATTGTACATGATGTCCTCTACACATACCTTGGGGACATACTTTTTACAGTCTTTTATTTCTTATGTATTATTGTAATATGCCTTATATGAGGTGAATTTTTGTTAGGGTTTGCCAGTCTTCATCCTCTTTTTTACTTTTCTATTAGCACTGCCCCTTCGGTGTTGAAACTGCCTTTTTTTGGAAGAATGCTTGATGGTCTCCCTTATAATATCACGGTTGGAGCTGAGGATGTGCATGGTGAAGAAGCCAATGTCTTATCGATTGCAATTTGTGCTCTTGGCACTTGTTTGGATTCACATGCTCACATTAAGAGGCAAAATACCATAATTTTTTAAATATTGCATAATATTGTCCTTTTTTTGCCTCGGCTGACCTATCATTTGTCTAACTACTAGCTAGGAGTTAGTTAAAACTATTTTGTTTTTTGCTCCACATATTTTTGTAAAAAGAAGTCCTCCAGTGATGGTCTCGTATTCTACCTCATTATTTAATGTTGGGATTATGAACCACGTTGATTGGTTTAAAATATCACCATCTTGGGGAGACAAATTGTATCCATGGCCCTAACCCTTGATTATTACTTTCTCCGTCGTTGCTAACTATCCATATATTTTCTTATCATTTGTGACGATCAATCTTTCACATTGAGATTTAATTAGAAAATTAGCTAAGGTTTAGCTCTTTATTGTTGTTTTAGGTTAAAACTTACTATCGTAATCCTTTAGTTATATATAATATTTAGTTAACTTTCCTCGTCCATCGAGATTTTACATAAATTATGTTGGTGGTAGTGGGTTCGTACGATTATAGTGTGTGTTTGAAAATACGATCTAATTTCAAATATTTAATTTATGTTGGTAGTAAATATTTCCTTCCTTGATATGTGGCTAGTTGATTTCTTCCGTCCTTCTTAATTAGGGTTTCGTTGAATTCATAATTTTACATTGCCAATTATTGGTGTTAGATGTTTCCTTGTTTCGACATTATTAATATCACCGATAAATTACAACAACTACTTTTTAAAGATCTTGTTTTTTAAAGATGATCTCTATTGAAGATAAATTCCTTAACAAATTACCTAAACCATTCTGATATAAAAAGAGAGAAAAAGAGAAAGAAATATAAAGAAAAAATGAAGAAAAAAGTGTAGTTATATTATCATATAAAATCTGATACTTTATATATGGAGCTCGACTCTTATTTATAGGAGTTGTACGTGACATTTAGTCTCCCCTATTTATTTCTATTTATTACATGAGCGTTTCTATTTATTTATATTTTGTAATGAATATAAATAATAAATATACAATAATACAACCTAATTAAATTACAAATAAATTGTATTTTTATCCGGATATTCTATATAGAATATTGCCTCACTAGGAGTCCCCCTAGTCTTTGAGTTAGAGTGTATCAAAACTTAAGGACTAAATAATAGTCTCATATAATATCCAGATAGGGTGATATTCTTCGCTTTTGAGGGAGTTTGTTGGCTTTTATTTTGTCAGTTGTCGTAGCTCTGTCTTCATTCATATTTTTTGCTAAGGCGCCACTGTTCATATCGAAGAAACTATGCCAGTCATATCGGCTAGACTTCGAAAAGTCATAGGGCTTGGTTATATTAATTTTCCTATCCGAATTGTTGTCAGACACGGCGCCAACTTGGTTCGTACTAAATTGTTCATGCCTTGTTAAAAACCTTTGTCGGTCGAAACCTCCATTGAGGATAAAAAGATCTATTTTGCCAAAGGAAAAGAGTACAACTAAGAATTAGTAGGCTGCTACGATGTTACCTGCTTCTTCGACATACTTTGGTTTTTGTTGGATATGTTTGATATTGTTGTGTATCAACCCTAGTCTTTGGTGAAGGATGAAGTGAAGACCATATATGGATGTACTTGTTTTATGTGAGTATATTGTAGATGTCGTGGACCTTGTGAGGGAGAAATTACCAAATTTCGTTGGTGACTTTGCGTAGATGGTAAGCACGTAAGCAACATAGTGGTGTTTGGACGATAACATGTTTGGTAGCAATTGGCATAATGAGTTGATATGAGTGGAGACCTATGTGTTTGTTCAACTTTTGTGTTTTCTTACAAGGTCAAGCTCAGTATGGTTCATTGCGTAGCTATAAATGAAACTTGCTCTTCAGCTTATTCGCGGCGAGGTCATGTTGAACCTATTGTGTGGCCCAACAAAGGCTTGATTCTAGATCAGTTTGCTTAGTACAAGGTATGAGGCTCAGTATGGCCTTAACATAGCCCGTAGGCGTGGCCAATTAGCCCGTTCGTATTATAGGCTCTATGGTCTGGGCTCAGTATGGCCTCTTGCGTAGCCCGTAGGCGTGGTGAGTGCCCCGTTTCCTAATTGTAAGGATGGAGAGAAGTATGCAACAAACAGATAAATAGGATATAGAATGGAGATAATTTGGCTTAAATTCTTTGTGTCGTGGAGATTGAGATCAGTTGGCTTATAGCCTTTTTCTATCACGGAGATGGAGATCATTTGGCGTATAGCCTATGTCTAGCATGAAGATAGATTACTTGGTCTATAGCCATCTCTGTTATGGAGATAGAGATTTCTTGACTTAAAGCTTCGTCGATCATGGAAATGGGGATTAATTATTACCCCCCGCCTCCTTTTTTTATGGAGATGGATATTACTTGGCTCATAGCCATTTGTGTCATGAAGATGGAGATAATTTGGCCTATAGTCACTTATATCGTGGAGATAGAGATCTTTTAACTTATAGGCTTTTCTATATCATAGAGATGAATATCATTTAGCGTACAGCCTTATTTATCACGAAGATAGAGACTACACGGTCTATAACGTTGTCGAGCATGAAGATGGAGATTATTTGGCGTTTTGTTTTTGAGATCACGTGGCAAGTTACTTGAGAATTTCGTAGCAAAACGTTGCTACTATTTTGTTCTGGAGGCTCGTATTTAAAACCATTGCGTATTGGAAACTTGATTGTTTATAAAGTCTTTGCTATAGACCAGCTCTGTAACCGGGGTCCACCGATCTATCATTTGTCATGAGTTAACAGTCGGCAGGTATGCTAAACCAGTACGACAAAAGTGTAGGTCTTTCTCCATTGAAAAATAGGCAGCTATCACTTCAGAGGTTACTAAATTACTTGGGCTCGATCACATTCTCCACGTACGGTATCCAGGGTGGATTGCTAACCTGGTTTTGGTAAAACAGAAAAGAGTTGACTGCGTATGTGTGTCGATTTTATCGATTTAAATAAAGTATGTCCTAAGGATGTTTTCCCTCTGAACCGCATAAACCAATTAGTAGATTCTGCATCCGGCTGTGAATATATGTCATTCATGAACGTGTATTCACGCTACAATAAAATCTGCATGCTCTAAAGCGATGATGAGCATATTGCGTTCCAGACCGGTTGCGACCTTTATTGCTATACAGTCATGCCTTTTGGACTAAAAACTACCGGCTCCACATATCAGAACACCGTCAACCACATTCTAAAGGATCAACTATGTCATGACATGGAAACATACATTTACTACATGATTTTCAAAACTAATGACCCCGACTGACACTTAGAAGCACTAAGAAACGTTTTTAATATATTACGTAAGTATAATTTAAAGTTAAACCCCCTAAAATGATCTTTTTGTGTCCGAGCAAGGAACTTTTTAAATTAAATGGTAAGCAAAAAAGGGATTGAGGCCGACCTCGCTCAGTTACAGGCGATGCTGCAAATAACGCCCCTAACTAACATCAAAGAAGTTCAGTGCCTCACGGGACGCCTCACATCCTTATCTCGCTTTATTTCAAAGGCCTCAGAAAAAGCCACCCTTTTTCGAGGTATTACACGGAGGAAAGAAATTTTCATAGAAATTTGAGTGCGACGCAACATTTATAGCCCTAAAAACCTACTACACCTCTCCTGAAATACTGACACCCTCAACACCAAGTGATCGTTTGTATCTATATTTATCAGTCCCCACCTATGCTGTCAGTGTAGTACTTGTTAAAGAAGTAGAAAATATTTCAAATCCCTGTTTATTAGACTACTAAATTGTTAGTCGATGCAGAGACACGATATATGAATCTTGAAAAGCTTGCTTTAGGTTTGGTAGTGACGACCCGAAAAATGCGACCGTACTTTCAGGGTCATACTATCACCGTCCGTACATCTTTTCCTCTCGGAAACGTGTTGCAGAACTCAAACATATCAGGCCGACAAACTAAGTGGTCAGTTGAGCTGGGTGAATATGACATCAAATTTGAGCCACGCAAAGCAGATATAGGGACAGACTGTGGTTGATTGTTTAACAGAATTCTCAGCCCTCCGACCACTAGACGATGACCTTAACACCTCTAGCAAGGAGAATAACTGGGTTTTGGAAGCCGATGGGGCCTCAAGTAATTCTCGCAGATGAGCATGTATTGTTTGTGCACACCAACAGGAGAGTAGATCAAGCAGGCAATCCGTTTTGATTTTCCAACCACTAATAACGAGGCAGAATACGAGATGGTTATAGAGGGCATGTGTTTGGGGTGAATCTGTGGCACCACCAGTCTTCACGTACGCTTGGATTCCCAACTAGTTATAAACCAAGCTACATGAATATTTGATGCAAAAACAGGAGGGAACTCGAACTTATCTCGCGATACTCAAGAAATGCGAAGCATAATTCCAATCTGTTCAGTATGAATAAATTCTTCACCTTACGAATTTAGAAGCTGACACCTTAGCAAAAGTCCCTGCGGCGGCCAACCATCCATTTATTATTGTTCAGGAACTCCCCAACACCACTCATTATCTTCAACCATCCCCGGTATGCTCAATCGACAGTGCCTAACATTGGTGAAGTCCTTATTCGCTGCACTTCACCCACGGAACGCTACCACCAGATAAGGCTTTCGTCCGCGTTTTGCCGATAAAAGAGACCACGTATTTCTTACTTGAAAACATATTATACCGCAAAAGTACGACCAGCCTGCCGCTATGTTGCTTGGATAAGGAAGAAGCCAGTTCAGTTCTTAATGATTTACACACAGGCGAGGCTGGCGCACACTACGACAATCACAGTCTCATCCGCAGATTCCTTCTTGCCGCGTATAACTGGCCAGAATTAGCACTCGACGCCGAGCGTCTTGTCCAGCAATGTCATTCATGCCAGCAATATGCTAACACTGCCCATATGTCGAGCGAGCCCATGTAAGTGAATCTTATTCCTTGCCCCTTTGACAAATGGGGGATCTACCTCGTCGGACCTCTACCAATGGTTGCGGACCGAAGATAGTTTTTGGTAGTCGCGGTTGATTACTTTAGTAAGTGAGTAGAGGCCAAAGAACTAACACGAACTTGATCTCCATAGATATGTGACTTCGTCCATCACCAATGGGGATCAGTTCCAAAACACTATGCTCTTCACTTTTTGCAAAAGATTCGGAATCATCCAAAATTTATCCAACCCATACTACCCACAAGAAAATGGGCAAGTCGAGGTCACCAACCGCACTATCTTGGATGACATCAAAAAGAAGTTAGAAGTATCAAAAGTTAAATGACCGGACAAACTAGCTGACGTCGTATGAGCTTATCGCACTACACCCTGGGCCACTACAGGCGAGATATCATTCGCCCTTGTGTATGGATCTGAGGCCGTTGTGCCAGCAGAAATGCTAGTTTCCACTCACCACGTTACTAACTACTCAGAGACAAATAACGAAGTCGGACGAGCAGTGGATATTGACTTAATTAAAGAAAGACGAGATCAAACACGCCTACGAGCTGAGCATTACATAAGCTTGATGTACGGTTGTTTTAACTCCAAACTTCGACCACAGGCTTTCAATGTTGGAGAACTCGTCATGAAAAAGGTCTTCCAGATAGCACGCGACCAAAAATTAGGCAAACTCGGCCCAAATTGGGAAGGACTGTACACAATCATCTTTAAAGGCCACCATGGAGCATTCTGCCTCGCCGATATGGAGGGTAACGTTCTTAAACATCCTTGGAACATTAATCACCTTAAGTCCTACCACCTGGCAATGTAAGGAAATGATGCGCTCTTTTTCCCTTCTGAGGGCGCAAACGGGTTTTTTAATAAGGCATTTACCTATCTACAATATTTTAATGAAATCTATTTTACCCTTTCGCCATTACTGTTTTGTTGATATCTATTTTCTGTAACTCCGCGGTAGGGTTACTGACCACGTAAAAAAGGCTACGCAATAGGGGTTATACTGTGCCATACTTAGACAAAATCTAAAAAATGATAAATGGGTTGATTGGCCACGTCCAACGGGCTATGTTAACGAGCCATATTGTGCTCAACACCACACTACGGTATTATAAACGCAAACTACTCAAAACCCACTGGGTTACGCAAATGGCCGAACTAGTCGCTCCGCAAACTTAATTATGGCTAATTTACCAGTCATAGTTACGCAACGACCCCCACTGTGCTCGATCTTACATAACAGTTTTAAGATGTAAACAAGTAACAAGTATAAACACACAAGCTCCCATACATAATCTCCACAATCAACATTCCACAAGAAAATACTTAAAAATGTATAAATATAAACACCAACAAAATGGCCCTATCGTCCACAAACCAATAAGTCTTTACAAAAAATAAATTATCTTAGGGATCAACAAACTTGGTGGCAGTCCCATTGAGGCATCTAGCTTCCCATTCTCCAAAGCACCAAACATTTCTTATAAGGACCCAGGTCTATTTGTAGATTCAACGCCATCAGCTCAGCCACAAGCTTCATTTTGTCTTTGTGAATCATACCTATGGCCACCTGCATTACCTACCGCTCCCTCACCTCTAAATCCACATCAACCCTCTTCTTCAGCTTTGCCATTTCAGCACGCTCTTCCTCTTTTTCTTTCTGGAATGTGGCCATCTGCACTTTTAGCGCTGCCATTTCTACTGTTAAATCAGTCACCTTTGCAACCTGCTCCTCCACCTTGCCCGCCTGACGCACATTCTGATCTAACATATTGGAATTTTGAGTTATCAGCGTATCATTCTTTTTTACCAATTCATTGTTTGTGCTAATAGAAACGTAGTACTGTTTACCCAATGTTATGCTTATTCTCCGCATCCCTCTCAGCACACGCTTTACCCAACTGTCGCTGCAACTCTTCGTTATCCTTCAGAGCTTTGTCCGCCCGATGTTTCGCTACACCATAAGCATTCTTAAACCGAGTCAGTTCGGTGGTCATGCCTCGAACCGAGCCGAAAAACAGAGGCTTCAGCTTCCACTTCTCCATCACTCTGATATCGGCTGGAGACATACGCCGGTATGCAAGGTCATGTGAATTGTATTGTATCTAGAATTGTCAAACCAATGACTTTAATGTGATTCCTCTTCCCCGTGATTAAAAGAAAGAGCCACATCATGACAAGAACATATACGCTTAAATCACTTACCTCCATTACCAACTCCAGCTGATGTTGCAGGGTCTCGCTCATCATAATTTTATCATAAAAAGATAAGTCAGAGACATGACACAGTTGATCAATCATCATTTGTGAGGACGCGACCATCACCAATTTTGTCGATGGCATGGGCTCAGACCTTTGAGCTGTATCCTCAGCTCTATTTTGACCTCTATGGGAGTGGGTCTTCAGGAACCACAACATTCACTAATGACGTGCCCGGTCCCAGTCCATGCACAAAAAATTTCATCCGTTGCGCCACTGTCGGTGGGATATTTTTCTCATTTGCCCTTTCGTCAGGGTCCGACATTTTGTCTTCAATCACAACCAGCTCTGGATGGTTAATGGAGGGTTGTTCCTACTCAAGTTTTTATGGAGCATCATTCACCTGCAAACCCAACGCCCCATACACCTCCTCATCATCAACCAAAGTTAGTTTCCGTTAAGAGAAGGGCGCTGAGCTAATCACCCTTTTTTTTCTTCTTCAACAGACTATCCTCAACATCTGTTTCTTCTTCCCATGGTCTTGCCGACCTCTCCACTTCATAGAATTCGTGACTAATCCCGTGGTCCTGGGTTCGGTTCCCAGACGGCGCAAAATTGTTAAGGATAAATTCCTTAATAAATCACCTAAACCATTCTTATATAAAAAGAGAGAAAATTAGAAAGAAATATAAAGATAAAATAAAGAAAAAAGTGTAGTTGTACTATCGTATAAAATCTGATACTTTAAAAATTGAGCTCGATTTGTTACCGAATCTAAATAATAAATATACAATAATAAAGCCTGATTAAATTACAAATAAATTATATTTTTATCCGGATATTCTACACAGAATATTGACTCATCAATCTCATGTTTTCTTTCTTTTTTGTTTTTAAAAATGATTTCTCGTGGTGTCTTTTTTGAAATTCTACTGATTTGAAGGCCAGTAGCAAAATGTATCGCTTTAAGCTACAATATTACTTTTGCATGTTAACCCAATCTTAAGTGCAGAAGGTGCTTAAAATTCTTTTTAGTCTATGATTGAGAGTGTAATTTTGTTTATATCCTCTAGCATATGTTTTTATGGCCTTTGACTTCTTTGATACGACCCTCATTCCTATTTTTATATCGTGATTCATTTATAAAAAGATCTTTGGGATTTTCTTCATCGTACATCGGGTTGCTTGTTTTATAGTGATTTGGCCATTCACGAGATATATAAGGCATTTATTGACCGTAAATGTGACATTTTTCATATTCTGTTGATGCTATTCTTATTATGAAAAGATATCGTACATTTTGTCTTAACTGACATTTTGTGGTCGTGAAATTGAGTTTTATTTTTCCTCCTAACAGAATTATTGTACTTATGAGCTTAGTTAGTGTCGTTTGGTTTTGGTTTAAAGTAGGTGACCTCCTTACTCTTTCATATGCTTCTTTCTATAATATGTTTGTTGAATTGTCATCATCAATCTTATTTGATCAAATTTGACATCTGCCAATTATGTTGTTATACGTATTACATCGCCGCTTAGGAATTGAATCTTGATTAGGTCATCATCGGAAAACGATATATTTTTATGTAAAAATTTTTGCACTAACTTTCACATTGTACTCATTTGTTTGCATGAGTTGTAGTTTTTTTGCATTAATTATATTCTTTGTTCAAATCTATATTTTTTTATATTATCTTTAGTTATCTGTCTTTGTAGATATGTGATCAAGTTGTCGTATTTCTTTCCTCGTGTGTCTGTTATAACTTATTTTTTTGTAGCGTCGGTCAGGCCTCAACTGGTTGATAATATGTATCATGGCCGTATTTGAATCTTACTTCACTTTTCCTTCCACAAAGTTATCCAGTTTTCGTTTTCTTGTATAGTTTTTGTAAAGCAAAGGAAAATAACTTTTAATATAGATTTAAGGGGTGATATCAGACCTGCAGTTTTTGTTTCCATCATTGGTTTATTCTTTTTTTATTATTTTTTGTTATGATACATTCTTGATTTCTCTTTTTTATATTTATTAGATCTTCTTCTAGGTGACGCTGAAGCTATTTTATCCCTGAGATTTTGAATTTTTTCCCTACTTCTTATCACGTCGTTTTGATTATTTAACGCTTCAATATCCATTTTAATTCGGTGTTTTACCTGTTGAAGCACCTCTTCAAAATATAAGTCTCTCATGTTGAAGAATTTGTTAAAAAATATCCATTTTTATATTTTAATCCAAATGTTGCTACAACCACGAGGTCATGGCAGTCCCGTACTCGAGATTTGTCTTAACAAATTTTTTAGTATATTTTTTAGGCTCCCTTGAGCCATTTGCATGAAACTGATTATGTATATGTAATTTTCGTCGGATTACACCAAATTAGGCTCCAAAAACTGTTGTATTAAAATTTAAAAAGTCGCGTAATTATGATTATGTTATAAGGAAGGATATTCCTAAACTTTATTCGGATTTCTTTTCTTGCTAAAGGTGCAAGGTATTATAGAAGTCATGAGAATCTTGTTCATACGGATACTCCCTCTTTGAATTTTTTTATTGTAGGTTTAAAATTTCCATTAAATCTAAATGGCCGACAATCACATATTGTTTAGTAATACCCAAAGGATGACCTTTTAATTTTATTTAAATTTTTTTCTTTAAGTTCATCTCTCATTGCTCCATGGATGACACCGTATTTGCTCGTATCATCCATTGTATGGGTATCTTGTTTGGTGTTTGATACATGCATTAACAATTGTTATTGTATATGAGATTTTGAAATTTTATTTAATTAATTGCTCGACCAAAAGCTCATTCTTTGCAGGGGATGTCATGAAATCTTTTACCACCGTCGATTCTTTAGTCACATAGGTCTCTAGTGATTGGTCTGACAAGTGCTCCATCTCTTCATCCTGGCTTGGAAAAAGTTAACTCTTTTTATAACGTTTGAAACTGAAACAAAAATATCGTGTTTCTTATAGACGACGTCAATTGGTGTCGATAAATTTGGATCGCGCACTTGCCAAAGTCGAGACTGATCTTAGTGCAAATGATGTACGTGCTTAGGGATAATAATGGAGATAAATATTTTTTAGGATTTGAAAAGCTCAAAACTAAAAGAGATAGTAAGGAATGTGTTTTATTTATTGATTGAAGTTGGATATTTCTATATATCTCCTAGAACTATCTCATAGATATATGGAGGATAACCAATGATATTTCTATAACTCTTAAATTATTTGATGAAGAACATCCTTTAACTTAATCTAAAAAATATTTACATAGTTTGATAAAACTTAAATTCATTACTACATATTAGACTAATTGCATATTTATCTATTGATACTCCAAAACTCTAAATAAATTAATTACAAAATAATTAAAAAGTCATTCTATACATACCAAAAACGAGTTCAAGTTTACCTAAAAAACGCCTTTAACTCAAGTTTTGTTTTTTTGCTCCAAAATACCCCCAATTTGCAAGTAATTACAGACCTGCCATTAATGAAAGAGAAACACTAAGTGTATCATAAGTTCACCGAAATCACAAAAACGCATATTCTTCACCCATAAAAAACACTTAGATTTAGTAAATCAAATCTCATATTGCTACAATTTTCTAAAATTCTTCAAAATCTTATTGAACATTCAATGTTTCATCAAGAACATTTAAATTCTCTTAAAAAAATTAAACTTCTTTAAAAAAAAATAAAAGATCAAACATGAGTCAACCAGAATTAGGGATTAGCATGAAGGAGTTACTATTACCAGAGGTGAAGGAGGAGCTTCTCTCGTCGGACAAGAAGGTTCATTCGCCCGAAAAAGGGAACAACATTCGTTGTTTTAAAAAAATCGGTATGGTGCGTCGTCGCACCATAACTGGTTATGGGCTTATGCACCGGTGGTAGATGCGGTGTATGTCCATTGGTTTTATGGCCATACACCATAGGTTCAGAGGGCCTGAACCGATGGTGCATAGCCACAAATGTTTTTTGTTTTTTGGCCCTCAGAATCCTATTTTTACCTGTTTAAGTTATTCATGTTTATCTCCTAACTACGAATTGTGTTTTAATTTTGGTAATTAATGAGTAGATATTAAGTATGGATATGAGGAATATTTAAGCATTGAATACACCCATGTATTTTTCACGACTGAATATTATACGCAAGATGCATTGGTTAAGTGGGTGAAGAAGACAAGAAAAAATATCAGTTTGGTTATCAAAATAAAACGTCGCGATACTGTAAAGAGTAAAAAAAATCTTCTGATATTTTTTCAGTGCAAGAGGTCGAGAAAATATGTTCCGACAATAGCTGAAAAAATAATAAAAAAAGTTTGACGAAAACAAAAAATATTTGTTCTCAATTTTGTCTCAGTTTAATTTCGTTCTCTAAACTTATTAGTAAAGGATTCGCTCTATCGCCTTCCATAGCTCACGTTAAAATTCAACTGAAAACATTTTTTTGGTTTTGATTTGAAAACTTCTTTTCAAATATTAAAAGATCCCATAAAATTTAACTAAATTAAAATAAAATAAAATATTAAATTATGCATACAATTTGTATCCATCTAAATAATTTATTTTCTTATATAAAATAATAAAATTAAATTTCTTTTTATTTTCGAATATATTTTCATATAATATAATAATATTTTATTTAATAATTTATTTTTCTCATAAAAAAGGAAAACCATATAAAACATTATTAATAAAAAATCAAAATGTAATTCCGATTTTGTGAAAATCTTATTGAATATAATCAATCCTATTTTCGGACACATGTCACTTATTCATTTAAACCATGATTCCACTCCGCTATATGTGATGTATGTCAACAGTTAGAAATGGTTCCACTATCTTAGATATCATAGCCGTTTGCAGCTTTCCCACTTTTCTAGCATTAAATCTAATGGTTTTTTACAGTCATTTATATAAGTTATCCCCTCATTTTCTTCTCATATTACTTTTCAGAGAGAAAGTTTACTTATAGAGAGAGGAGTTGTGTCTCCTTTCTGTCTAAAGCTAATCAGTGTTTACATTTTATTTTCCTTACACCACTACTACCACCGTAAATCCAATCTTGGTGACATTCTCCTGTTTGCATGTTCACTGCCAGAACTGCCTTAACTAACTGGTTGTGTCTATATGAAAAAGATGAGGATAAGAAGAGAGCTAAGGTTGTTGCAACATTGATTGCATCCGAAGGCATATTAATTATCTCACATACTATTAACTACGGGGGTGCCTATTTATACAACAGACACATCATCCCACAATAACCTTTCTTCACCTCTCAATATTTTACTTCAAAAAATCGTTCATCAAGAACAACATAATCTCAGGTAGCTACTGATCGCAAAAATTCTTCTAGATTTAAAGCTATAGGCTCCGATACAGAGAAGAACTCACCTCTAAACTTGGTCAAACCAGCTAAAGCTCACACAAACCCACATTTTGGGGACCCGAAAACCATCCAGCAGACTCAACCTTCTCTTGATTCCCCGTCACAACAGCTAAACATAGAGAGAGGTGATGACTCTCATTAGACAAAAACTTCTGGATCCAATGTGAGGGAGTTGGCTGATGAAGATGAAGATCTAAGTGAGGAATGTCCTCAGGAGATATATGGTCAATCTGAGGAGGATGCTGAGATTTTAAAGTTGGTTAGGATCAAGAGTTCGAATGTCAAATATGGTAAATATGGCAAGGCTAAAGCCACCAAAGTAGATGTATAAACACTTCATCCATCATTGGTCGGACGTATGTGGCCCAAATCTAAAAAGGTTAACGCTAACTATCTTATTCCCTTTGACAAAATCTCTTATATTATTTTCAAGATAGTGAGTTAAATTCCATACGTGAGAACTGGGGATTTCCGAAGGAAACAACGGTTTTGTTACCCAAACAAGGCAAAACTCCAATGAATTATGGTCCAAGGGAGTTAGTAGTTTATCTGAATGTGCTAAACTGGGGCCTCCAGTTTACCTTGGATTCAGAAATCATTAATTGTTTTTAATTTGGTTGGACTATTCCCAAGATAGGCTAGTCTGAATGCTTGGTTTACCCTAATATTATGTATTATGGCATCTAGACTATCAAAAAATTAATGACAATAGAACAATTTGCTGTCATTGTTGGGTTATTTCAAAATTCTTGCATTTACTTCTAATTCGTCAATATAGAAGATGAATACAAGGTCGTGAATGACTTTTTAGAAGCTCATAAACTGTGAAAAATGTAATATCTCTTCATCAGAGGTTGATGGGAGAATAGGAAGAAGATCACTTCAAAGGGCAAACCGAGTATGCTTGCCAGGTTTTAGAAGAACATATGTAGCTCTTTGTATTAAAGAATATTACACATGGATAAACTCTTATCGTTTTACAAAAATAAATTTTAGTTGTATCTAGTTCAAATCTGCAAATTAAACCTTTCATTTTTTCTTAAACATAAATTTGGTTAATATTAGTTTGAATCTTCAAATGATTTAGTTTAGTATATTTATTATTTCGTGTATTATCATTTTCGAATAATTTTTATTTTAGATCATACATGTTATTTTCTTCCTGGTGTAGGGTTACCATAATAAATGAAATAAAAATGATACTTTTAAAACAAATAAAAAACGCATTTGTGTGAGTTAGTTAAGAAAATAATTTTTTTTAATAAGAATACACTTTAATGTAATTTTTTAAAGATTTATATTTAATTTTGAAAAGGTAAATTCTGAGTTACTAGGTGAAATCAAAGTTCAAACTGAAAAATAATTTATTGATAGTCATTTAATTTATTGAAAATGTCCTTATTTACTAGAAAGATTTGATACTATATTATTCTAACTATCTAATTCGTTGTGAAGTTTGAAGTAGGCGTGGAATAAGACACGAGAACATCTCCAATATTTAATCAATCAAACTTTTCATATTCTCTTTATAGTTTTACCCAAATTTTTGTGGTTGTAAATCTATTTTAGGGAAAAAACATATTTCTTATAGGAAATTTTTATTGCTTTGGTGTTTTTATTTAAAAATATTTTGAAATTGGAGTGATTATTGTTATTATACCAGAAAAATGGACAAGTGCGCAGAAGAAGGTTACATGTAGATAAAAATCCTTCGAAGATAAATATACTCTCTTTTAACCTTCATTAATCTTGACCTCTCAAACTTTTATTAATATAAACCGCTCATCTTGCAAGTGAATCTAAACCATTGAAAAAAATAAATCAAAACTTGAATTTCTTTATACCTTTGGGTATAAATACTCATTCTTGTTGTTCATTTTCTTTCTTTCTTCACTTTTTAATTTGTTTTGTTATTGTCTTTTTGCCATGTTCTTGATTTTCTTGATTATGTTACATTCTTTTTTTTTTACAATACATTATATCTTTCATTAAATTAATAGGTAAGGAAGATGAAGAAAGTTATTACTGAGAAAGTTATATTAATCACGATAGTGGTTCATTTAAGGCTTCGTCTTCTGGTCCTTTTATGTAGGAAAAAGTTACTATAGTCACTCGCCAATTTTTTCAAGCGTGCCACAAAAAGAAATTTGTAGTGATGAAGCAGAATTATATTAAATATTTTGTCCCTCGTAAAAGGGTTTCTCTCACTCCATCCATTATCGATGATATAACTATATCTTTCAATAACATGTAACAATAGGGTTGATTCTCACACTCGAATAGGTCAACTAGATCCCGAGGATGATTCTTTGAATGAAATTCAGATAAAGCGTATCCTAGATCATGAATATTATTATCTTAGTAATAAATATTGTATAAAAAAATCTTGCTGATTTGGTGAATCCTCATGATGTAACTATTAGGTTTCGATGATTAAGAAAAATCCCTTTGACGCTCGGAAATATGAAGTTAATTCCTTAAATTTTGCTCTCAATCATGGGCTTCAATTTCCTCTTGCATTATACCTTCTCAAGTTCTTTTAAGTGATAGACATTTTCCATAACAAACTAGTTCCAACCGTTGTGAGTATTTTATTTTTGGATATAATTTTATCAAAGAAGGTTATTCAACATTAATCCGTGAATGGTTAAATTCTTCGGATGATATAATTTTTTTTAAGTATTGATATATTTATTTCCTAAAATTATTAATTACCTTCCAAACTATGACAAAGCATCGAAGGATCCTTCCTCTGATAAAGTGCCTTATGGGTCTGAAAATGCTACACTTATGAAAAGACAAAAACAAAATACTCCTCCAAATAAAGGCCATTATATAAGTAGCTGGTATCTATTTATAAAAGTTTTGAAAATTCTAGAGGGAATAGTATAACTAGAAATAGAGAGAAGTTGTAATCCTACGTACGAATTCAATACAAGTTTTCATCATTTTGTTTTTCAAGTTTATTATCTATTTTTATTGTGATCTTCCTTTATTATATTTCATCAAGTGATAGAATACTAGGTGATTGTTTCCTCACCAAAGATTAGTCGCCTATTGAAAATGCGGAAGCGAGATACTGGATTTGGTTCCTTCGCATTCGGAAGGAAAAACTGTGACAAAAAAAGAACACAAAAATATTTTCTCCATCGATGATCGAATAATATCACCGCTGCTACTTGCTTCGATTGATGAAGTTGTGTGAAAGAATAAGAATCCCTTCAATGAAGGAGATTGCGGATGAGACAAGTCTACTGTGAAAGATGAGAGGCACACGAAGATAAGAGGTGCACACCGATGCAGTTTGAAGAATCGAGAAAATGTTTTAAACACCTCATTTCTCAATTTTATATCGATAAACATCAAAACTTGAAAATAACATACACAATGTATAATCCTTATAATAGAGAGATAGAATGTGAAATGTCAAAATAAGATAAAGATGAGAAAATGTGATAGCAGGGGAACAATACCGAAAAATTAAAAAAAATACGATGGCAGGCGAGCGATAGCGAAAAATGAGAAAAATGTGAGGCGACGACACCAAACAAATATAATTACTTTCAAATCATTAAACGACGAAATGGTTCAACAATCATGTTTGTAGTTAATTTTCTTTAAAATATGATATCAAAAAATTAATTTACAGTTGAACAACTAGTCCGCTAGTAAGCGTATAGATGTTTTACAATGATATTTAAAGTTATTGTTAAATATGTGTAAACACTCTTTTAGATTAAAACAACAACTAGATTTCTTATTAAAGATGAATTTACAATATCTATTTGTTTTTCTTGTGACGACTAAATGTTTAGAGTTATTTATACTTGATAGCTAAATGTGTATCAAACTTTTGTATAAACACACAACTAGTGGCGTATCCAGGACAAAAATATTATGGTGTCCTGGACCTCTTGGATATTATCATATAGAAAAATACAAAATTGTTATAACAAATATTGTTTGTATTAAAATCTCATATATTAAATTGTCATCGTCATGAGATAATATACGTTACACAAATAACTAAAATGTGACAAAAAAAAACTAAAATAAAAATAAAAATATAAGTTAATTTTACTTGTACTTTTCTCTTACTCATTTTTGAAAAAGGTGAAGGATAGTTGTAGTTAGGATTTTTAATGATAAAAAACGTATTAGATTTTGAAAGTACACTAAAAAATAATAATAACTATTTTAGTTACTAAAATCATAAATTATAAATATGAACCTATATTATCTTTAAATCAATATATCTATTTATATTAATATAAGATATATTTTTGGTTACTAATATTACCAAATCTATATTTAAATCAATATATATATATATATATATATTATATATATTCGTAAATAAATAATATATGATAAAAGAAAGCGATCCAAACCTTGATATCCGACCTCCACTTGCTTGACACACATTGAAGAGTGTACTTCCTCATCTTGAAGAAAGCTCTCACCCACCGTTAATCTCTCTTCGTTTAATTCCCAAAATCACAAACCATAACTCGCGAAAGAGAAAACATCACCAACCAAAATTCAATCACGAAGCAACATCTAGATCACTTCTGGATGCGATTCTCGAAAGTGCAATCGAAAAAGGAACAAATTCAAGAAATTAGCCTTCAATGGAGCTAAACAAAACACATGCAGACCAAGAAGATCGCATATTATACTTCAACATACACCAGCCTTCGATTGAGCTAAACAAAGAACATACAGACCAAAACGATCGCAGTTTATACTTCAACAGACATGAAGATTTTCCACCACTGACGAAAACCAACTCAAGAATAGAGAACGGGCTACCCCAAATGTTTTCGAACCCGATTTTCGAAAAAACCCTTCCTAATGGAGAAATAAATTCAAAAGGAAATCATACGCAGACATGATAGGAGGAGGATGAGCAAGCAATGAGTTCATTCAAAGTGGAGTCATACACGAGGAACATGAAAACTAATCATCAGTACATTTCCAGCCTTCAGATAAGTTCTCATTAACCATAATTTTTGAAACAACATTAATTGCCAAATTCTCATTTCAGAGTCCTACTCTCAATGAGTTCAAAGCATACATATCATCATTTAGATTTTTAGGAGCATGTAGTATTTATAAGTGGGACTATAGGAATTTCTTTGCAGAATTAGAACTGTTAGAAGACGTTAAAACATTATGGGGAAAAACTATTCGATCAATTAGGTAAACTATCATACAGAATACTTAAATGGACACTGGAATTTTAACCCAAGAAGAAGTCTCTGTTGACTCATTTTTGGATATTCCTACCTAAAGTACCTTAAATATTATATAACCCTCATTCAATAACTCATATTACTAAGGAAATTGGATTCCCCTTAGCAGTATGGGTCCCTAAAAACAATATTGCAAGTTACAACAAATGTAAGACATGTATTTTAGGTGACATCTCTAATCCTCTTCGCCAAAGAATTTGGTTATGCTTTGAGGAAAATAATGGTTACTCGAAAGACATTTCATACTTAAGCAAACCTTTTTACTGTAAAAATATAAACACATAGGACACCAAGAAAAATAATGTAAAAAGGGAAAAATTAGAGCAAATAACGAATAAAAACAGAACCAACAAAAATAATTCTAAAACCTAATCAAAACTTCTTTCAAAAGAAGTTTGGATCCGAAAAATAAACCTTGAAATTAACAAGGAATTACAAACAGAAGCACTGATAACTTAAAATGGAAAGAATACAGAATTAGAAACAATAACAATTGAAAATGTTATAGTCTCTAATCAATCTAATGAATCACCTGAAAAAGATACTAAAAATGTATGACTGATGACAGGAGTGATGAAACAGAAAATACCAACTTAAGTAACTCACTTTTACAAACTGAAAATAACCTACATTGGGGCTAAGAACCCTGGTTAGTCACCGGTGTTTGACACCTGTTGTATTCCTGCCACTAAGCTTCATTCGTCCCCAAAACTGATCATCGGTCTCCAAAAATATTGCATTTTTGCCATTGGCGCGTGCAAATTAACTAGGAGCTAACACGTGGCAGACCAGAATACCCAGATTTTCTGTACATACGGTCCTCCTTACTTTTCTTCCAAAAACACCCTTGTTAGTCAATTTACCATATTTACTTAAATTTTTACCTTTTACCACTTGACCTTAGATTTACCCACCCATTTAACTATTTACCCGACCCATCTTCTTTAATTTCACCCAAATATAACCCATCCACTTAATAATAGCCCAATCCATTTGTTAATTGCACCCAAATCCTTATCTGACCCAATTGTGATTGCCCCCCCCCCCCAAATCTTACAACCCTAACATTTTCCCTCCTGAATTCTACTCTTGGAATCTCAACGAACAATAGCCATTCTTCCCTCCTAACTGACTATCTTGATCTCTCTCTCTCCCTTAATCGTGATTTCATCTGCTATCACATTTTCTCACTCAATGACTCTCTAAACCGTAGGTCACTCACCCACTGCCCCTGAAAACTCTAAGTCACTCACCCACTGCCCCTGAAAACCCTAGTTCGTTGTTCGTCCTTGTGACCATCCATTTATGTAAAACCGTAGTTCGTTCTATCGTACTTTCCCCTAATTGAAAACCCTAGGGTTTGGTTAGGGCAACAATGGAGAAAGCTTCTTACCAAGGTTAATTTCAGACTACACTATTTGTCTTTTGTTTAATTTATTTTTTATAGCGTCATTTGTTAGTGAATCGTGTTCTAATGAGTGTTTTTTATGATTTCAGCTGCTAACAAACACCTTTTTTCTCTGGATTATCATTATAATGGGAAGATTAAAGGAAGACGGATTTTGAAATACGTTGGAGGGAAGTCGACGACTATCGACTTCATCAACTCAAACAAGTTCTCCATCATGGAGCTCCATGAGATTCACTCACTCACTGATGCAGCGGAATCGGGTGGCTATTTCCAGTTTGCTTACAAGCTGCCTGGTGTGAATCACAAAATCCATCTAATCAACAATGATGCAGATGCTTACGCAATGACCCAGATGTTGGATGACACCAGGTTAGTGACGATATACTCAGACAGGACACCTCCTTTAGAGATCGTGTCTCCTTCGAAATGAAAAAAAGCCACAAAGAGTGCCAGAAACAGTGCCTATAGTTGACGTAGCGGGCACCAGTAGCATCATACTTAGGGGTGAACCTATAGACATTGGTTCAGGTCAGGGTAGAGACGATGTTCAATTTGATTTTGTTGAAAAGGAATTTGTTTCAAATGTTGCTGATGAAAATGAATTTGTCTCAAATGTTGCTGTTGAAAAGGAGTTTGAATCAAATATTGCTGTTGTGGTAGATGATGGTGCACCTGTTGAAAATAATGATGGTGCACCTGACCCTAATGCTGTTGAGAATAATCCAGAGGGTGGTGCTGATCATAATGCTGTTGAGAACAATGCAGAGGTTGACTACGATGAAGCGCTTGAAAAATTCATCGATGAAATGTACGATAAGTTCTACCCGAACAAAAAAGGTTCTGGTGAAAGTGATGGGTTAGACGGTAAGGGTAATGTTGAGGATGTAGATAGGGTAGATGTTGAGGATGTTGAAGATGTAGATAGGGTAGATGATAATATCATAGATGATGGTGCACTGTTACAGCTGGTGTACATGATGATAGGATAGATGATGGTGCACCTGTTGAAAATAATGATGGTGCACCTGTTGAAAATAATGATGGTGCACCTGACCCTAATGCTGTTGAGAATAATGCAGAGGGTGGTTCTGATCCTAATGCTGTTGAGAACAATGCAGAGGTTGACTACAATGAAGTGCTTGGAAAATTCATCGATGAAATGTACGATGAGTTCTACCCGAACAAAAAGGTGCAGAAAACAGTCTTGAAGTTTCTGGTGAAAGTGATGGGTTAAACGGTAAGGGTAATGATGGGTTAGATGGTAAGAGTGATGTTGAGGATGTAGATAGGGTTGATGATAATGTCGTAGATGATGGTGCACCTGTTACAGCTGGTGTGCATGATGATAGGGTAGATAGTGGTGCACCTGGTTTGAATGATGAAAGGGTAGATGTTAATGTGGTGGTTGGTTCAGATTTTGATAAGGATATGGTAGAAGACAATTTGAATGTAGATGTAAATGAAAATTTGGTGGCCAGTGCAGATCGCGGTGTTGATATGGATATGGTAGAAGACAATTTGAATGAAGATGTAACTGAAAATTTGGTGGATAGTGCAGATCGCGGTGTTGAATTGATAGGGTAGAAGACAATTTGAATGTTGATGTAAATGAGAATATGGGGGCTGGTGCAGATCATAGTGTTAATATTGATAGGGTAGAAGACAGTGGTGTTGAAGCAAGTATAGAATGTGGAGGTGTAAAGGCTAGTATATAAAGTGATGGTGTTGGTGATGCAGTCAAGGGTGTAGTTGATGTTGATGGGTCTGCTGATGGAGGTGGGGGTGAAAATGGGGGCCAAGATAGGGTCGAAGATGTTGGTATGAATGTAGAGGGAGAAGAGGGTCAAGGCGGGGGTCAAGATGGGGGTGCAGGTGATGGTATTGATAGGGCTGCTCAAGATTTGGTATGAATGTAGAGGCAGAAGGGGGTCAAGGTGGAGGTCAAGATGAAGGTGCAGGTGATGGTTTAGAAGGCATTGATGCTTCTTTATTCGATGGTGTTGACATGACACAGTTTGACGAGGTGCCTGCTCAGCCAGCACAACCTGTTGAGCCTTTTAATAACTCGGAGGACAGCGGCGATAGTAATTACGGTCCAGGGGAGTACAGCGAAAGTGGAAGTGAAGATGATGAGATATGTTCAAATGGGAGTTTAGAAAGCGAGTGCAGTACATAGGAGGATTTCGTCAGTTCAGACAACCTAACTAGCCCCGATACGGAAGAGGAAGATGAAGCTACTGCATCTAGGAGGAGTAGGCCTAGGAAGTTTAAACCAAAGCTGAGAACATTCAGGCCACCAACTGAATTGAAGTACCTACAGTTGACAGTTGGTATTGAATTCTCTTCTGCCAATGCATTTAAAGAGGTTGTCAAACAATACAGCATCAAACAGCATCGTAGCATGAAGGTGTACAAAAACGACAAAATGAGGTGCAGTTATAAGTGTAGAGAGGCGTCGTGTAAATGGTTTATTTGGGCTTCTTGCTAAGGTTGCGCCCCTTTATGGAGGATCAAAACTCTTAACGATAACCACACTTGTGTTCCCACACACATTAATAGATACATTGACATCACATGGATTGCAAAACATTACTTGAGGCAATGGCAAGCTGATCCAGACTGGTCTGTAAAGAGCTTGATGGCCGAGTTAGCGAAGGATTATTTGGTAAAGATCACTAGGGCAAAGGAGTACTGTGCGAAGTCGAGAGATCTCAATATGATTCTCGGTGATGACAGAATTCAGTTCAGAAAGCTTAGACAATACGGTGAAGAACTGTTACGAACTAATCGAGGTTCTACGGTTGCTATCAAGTGCAACGATTCGGTCTTCAAAAGAGTTTACATCTGTCTGGAAGCGTTGAAGAAGGGGTCCGCTGCTGGTTGTAGGCCAGTTCTTGTGTTAGATGGATGGTTCCTGAAAGGGCCTTTCGGGGGACAACTGCTTGTTGCCGTTGCTGTTGACGCCAACGATCAGATGTATCCACTAGCATGGGCTGTGGTGGAAAGTGAAAATAGGGGATCTTGGCAGTGGTTTCTGGAGCTGTTATCCATTGATATTAACATTCAAAACCAATGAATCTTCACTTAGATTTCAGACAAGCAAAAAGGTCTTGTCCCGGCCTTGAAGGAGTTGTTCCCTAATGCAGAACATCGGTTCTGTGCTCGACATCTATACGCCAACATGAAGAAGTTGTTCCCTAGAAAAGAAGAACATGTACTGTTTTGGGCTTGTGCGAGGTCGTTGTTTGTACCTGAATTTGAGTTTCACATGGCAGAGATGAGAAGGTGCAACACAGCTTGTCATGAATGGCTAGCACAAAAGCCGCCATCTGAGTGGAGTAGAGCTCATTACAGAGAAGATAACAAGTGTTTCATGCAAACATCGAATCTGGCAGAAACATTTAACTCGATTATCTTAGATTATAGATCTAAAGGGGTAATAAGTTTGTTGGAGGGTATAAGAGAGGAGACAGTTCGTAGGATTGTAAAGAAAATGACCCAGATACCAAAGAGGGATCAGCCTATATGTCCTTCTGTGTATAAAAACTTACCAAGAACTACAAGCTTGCCGGTGACTCCAATTTTCTTCCTTCTGGTGGACCCAAGTTTCAGGTGGAAGAGAGAAGGGTGCAATATAAGTTCGTGGTTGACTTGGAAGCCTGGGAATGTGCCTGCCGTAAATGGCAGCTGTCCGGCATTCCTTGTAGTCACGCTGTTGCTTGTATTTGGTTTATCAGTGGCAACCCGGTGGATTACGTGGCTAAATGGTTTCGTATGGCTACGCAGAAGGCGATTTATATTAATATAGTTAACCCAATTAATGGATACCAGCATTGGCCAATGAACCATCTACATCATGTCCAACCTCCACCGGTTAAGATAGTACGAGCAAGGCGACAAACTGCTAGGAGGAGGGATCCTTCGGAGATACTACAACCCCCTTTGCAAGACACAACATCTGGAGTGACACGGTTGTCTCGAAAGTACAATACAGCCCATTGCTCCAAGTGTAAGGCACCAGGACATAATAAACGAAGGTGCACCTCTACTCCCGGTCAAGCAAGTGTTGCTGCCACTTCCACAGCCAATACTCCTTCTGCACCAGTGAGTCTTCTATACCAACATTTTATTGGTACCTCTGTTTGTGATGGTTGTTGATATTGTATATTCTTTGTAACAGGTTGCATCCACAACTCCAACGTCTGCTCCTCAAACTCCAAGATCTACTGGATTGCCGGTACGTTTGAGATGGTTGTGGTTTTATTTTCATGATTCTGATGCTTGTGCTTGTGGTGAGTGCCTTGTTTGGTTGAAAGAGCTCCATATACTTTTATTGCTGTTTTTGATGTTATCTCTCTTGTAACAGCATGAAGGAGCCTCTATAGGAAGTCAAGGGACATTAATGCCTGATGTAAGTTCTGTCTCTTAGTATGGTCCAAATTTACTTTTAAAGTTATTATCATTTGTGGTCCAGTTGGTGGAGCTGTATAATGGTCCTTTTTTTTGGGTATTCCCATTACTTTAACATTTACATTAACTTTTTTTTGGTTGGTGTGTGTGTGAACAGGGTAGTGTGATCCACTGTTTTGAAAGAAGGGACAACTCCTTGACCAGGCACATAACCCCACCTGTAAGATTCCCACACTTTATCTATTAAAGTGATTTTGTGATTTGTCCATTGTCTAGCACAATTGAAGTTTTATAATATATTTTAAATTGCAGGCTGCTACTATATATTCCTCTCAAAATAGTATAAGTTCACCACATAGTGGTTGGGTTAGTGGAGGAAGTATGCAAGGTTACAAGGACGCTCTGAAGGTGCAAACCAGAGGTAAAAAGAGGAAGCTACCTCAAACAGTTGGAGGTCCTTTCAAGCAGCCCAGGGTAGGTGGACCTTTATCATATGCGCCTCGTTTTTCTCTGCGGCAACACATGGTGCTGCAGCAGCTGCTGGTGGGTCTGTATCAGCAGCTTCTGGTGGATCCACCGGGAAATCGGGCAACAAAGCAGTGGCAACTGGTGGTTCACAGGCGTCGGTGGAAGGAAGTGGTAATCATGTCGTTAATATTACCCAACCACAAGACTAGGTTAAAGTGTCTTTTTTGTGTAGACAACCCATGCTCTGGGTTTTTTTTGGTAATATGCTGTATGTTATGCACAACATAACAGTTCTCTATGTTACGATGTTGGGTGCTGTTGTTTAAGAACTTAAGACTTAATTTCATGGTTTATGTAATCATGGTTTATATTATGTAGTCATCGTTCTCTTTGTCTGTGGCTCATTGTTTTTGTTGTGTACTCACTCTTGGTTTTGTTTAATCACATATTTTGTTACTGGTTTTGTTTAATTTCATGGTTCATGTTTCATGGTTTATGTGACTGGTTTTGTTGATGTTGGTATGGAACTTTAGCTGCCAGTGTGGTGATGTTGGTTTTCTTTCATGGTTTCATGGTTGATGTTGTTTAATTTCATGGTTCATGTTTGTAAACTGAATACTACTAATTGGTGTTATTTCATGCGTAAATTACAAACACCACAAATGCTGCATTTACTTGCTTACCTAAATTACAGACACCACAAATGCTGCATTTACTTGCTTAATTAAATTACAGGTCTCAAATTACAGGTCTCAAATTAATTCATAACAATAAAAACCAATACCAAAACCATAAATTTCAATTCAATCACATTACATTCAAATTACAAACAATTACAGGTCCCAAATTAATTCATAACTACAAAAACCAATACGACAACATCAAATTTCACTTAAATTACGTTTCCATTCAGATTACAAACCCTGTAATTGACATTAACTTTAATAATTTAGCAGACACACTGACAAAATTACCTACGCCTGACTCAGATTACTTAAACACAGAGACTAAAAACACACAATCACCAACAAACAGTAACCTAAACATATAATAAGAACCCTAATTATCCAGTTCTTCCTTTCAATCTCTGCTTCCATCTTTCCATGTTGCTTCAATAGACCGTTAATCACGGACTGCGACCTATTGTTAACCGCTGGATCGATCCATCTAAAGTATTTGCAATATTGACCTTTCTAATAAATAAAAATCAGTTAAGAGGTGACGAAATACAATAACCAATGAAGCCATAAATAACCCGGTTCACTGTCAAATAGAACTCACCCCGTAATTACAACATCCACTGAATCTTCTACCAGGATTTGGGACTGTCCATGCGGTTTTCGTTATGCTTGGTAGCCCACATTCACAAAACCCTAAATTGGTTGGGTGTTTTGAGTGTTGAGAGGTACTGGACGATGTCGACATCGTTAGGTTGGTTGAAGATAGAAAATTCGATGAAGTAAAGTAGCAAGGGTTTGTAGAAGAAATGAATATCAGATGGTGACTATGGTGGAAAGTGAGAATTAGGGTTTGTGAGAATTCAGGAAGCTGTCTATAGTGAGTGAAGAAAATTAGGGTTAGATGGTGAAGGAGGGGTTATATTTGGGTGAAATTAAAGAAGATGGGTGGGTAAATCTAATGTGAAGGGGTAAAAGGTAAAAAATTAAGTAAATAAGGCAAATTGACTAACAAGGGTGTTTTTGGAAGAAAAGTAAGGAGGACCGTATGTACAGAAAAGTTGGGCATTCTGGCCTGCCACGTGTCAGCTCCTAGTAAATTTGCACGCGCCAATTTCAAAAATGCAACGTTTTTGGAGACCGATGATCAGTTTTCGGGACGAATGAAGCTTAGTGGCAGGAATGCAACAGGTGTCAAACACAGGTGACTAACCAGGGTTTTTAGCCCCTGCACTGGTAATTGTAAATGAAAAGAATAAATACTTAGAGGAATTAACAAATACTGAAGAACAAAGAGAAAACATTTTAATCCTTAATCAACTTAATAAACCACTTGAAGTTACTGAAAATGATATAATTGATGTTATACATACCATTAACTTAAGAAACTCTTTTAATATACTTAATGAAGAAGAATTGGAAGAATTATCTGAATCTGTACATGAGTTTTCAATGACTAGGACTAATCTGAGCTTACCTCAATCACCTGAACATAAACAATCTAAAAAAAGGTCAATTAAAACTCCTATAAGAAGATCTTCAAAAGGAAAAATACTGGTAAATATAATAAACTCTAAAGGATCATTAAGATCCTTAAAAAAAATCTTTAAAATGAACATAGTTATACTTAACTTGAATGCTAGAGGATTAAGAAATCAAAAAACATTAAGAAGAATTAAAATCATTGCCATAAAATTCTCAACTGATATCGTACCTCTACAAGAACCTATGATATCAGCTGATAACTTACAATCAACATGTAAAAAACTTGGTTTTGAATCACATTTTGCAAATATGCATAATAAAATTTGGATTTTCTGGAAAATGGCTTTATTATCAACATACTAGATAATTCTGAACAACTTGTTAACTCTATGGTAAGTCATACTTCTACTAACAAAGTAGTCTTGCTTACCATAGTTTATGTAAAATGTACCAGATACCATAGTGCCTTTATGGGATCAATTAAGAACCATTTCTGACACAAACCTGCTTTGGCTTGTTGTTGGAGATTTTAATACAATCTCCAACAAAAGTGAACAACTATCTTTCTCCATACTAGAAGACCTAGGATGACTTTAATAACATTATTTTACATTGCAAACTAGAAGACCTAGGATATACAGGCCCAAACTTCACATGGACAAACAAACATAAATGTAAACGATTAGACAGATCCTTACACAATAATAAATGGAGGGAAACCTTTCATATTACAAGGGTGAAACACATGGCCAGAACCTATTCTGACCATTCAGCCTTGATAATATCAGTTACATTAAATTCTACACATAAAAAAACCTTCATTTAAATTCCAAAACATGTTGAAACATGAAGATTTTCTCAAAACTGTAGAAAACAACTCGTCTAAACATCTTACCGATTCCTCTAATATTACATATTTTGGTCCAAACTAAAAAGACTTAAAAAACATCTAAAAAGTTGGAACAAAAATGTCTATGGTAATATTTTTTACTGTTGAAACAAAATTGAAGAAGAAATTAAAATAGCTGAAACAAAGTTAGAAGAAACAAACAGCCCGGAGAATGAAACTAATTTATCTAACCTTAATGCTAAACATATAACATTACTTAAAAAAATAAATATATTGGCAAAAAAGAGCTATATAAAGTGTTTAAAATATGGTAACAACAACTCTGCAACCTTCCACAACTATGTTAAAAAAAGATCTAAAAACAGAATTAATGGTATTCAAACTAAAGATAAATGGATTGAAGATGATGATATAATTGGCTTATATGTTGTAGAATATTTCTCTACTATATTAAACAAACCAACTATACAGAATAACCTATCAATAATAAAGGACATCATTTCTAAAATTATACCTGATCAAAACAATGAACATATCTTGAAGATACCATCAATGGAAGAGTAACATAATGTCATAAAAAGCCTAAATCTTAATAGTGCTTCTGGAGTTGATGGATTCAACTCCAGATTTTACTTATCATGTTGGTTTATACTTAAAGAGGACATACTTAAAGCCATCACATGACTACTTTACAATCAAAGATATCCCTAAAGGCCTTTTTGCAACCCTTATTTTTTAATACCCAACGTTAAATCACCCAAAACCTAGCTGCAATTTAGACCTATAAGCTTATGCTCATTTCTAAATATAGTTATTTCTAAAATACTGAATAACAGATTAGCTAAGTTACTTTCATTAATCATTTCAAAAGAACAAGGTTCTTATATTGAAAAAAGAACCATACAAGAGAACATCTTAATAACTCAAAAATGGTTAGAGATCTTAATAGAAAAACGAGAGGTGACAACTTAATAATCATCTTAGATATGTCAAAAGCATTTGAAAAAATTGAATTTAGGTTCATATATGAAGTTATGTTATCTTTTGGTTTTAATCAACAAGTAATAAAGCTAACAAAGAGAAGTATTGAAAATATCTCATATTCAGTGATTAATGGAAAAACCAATGGTTTCTTTAACTCTAGTAATGGATTAAGGCAGGGGGACCCTTTGTCCCCAAACCTTTTTATTATAGCTGAAGAATTTTTAATAAGAGGCATAAATAACTTAATTGGCCAACACAAATCAATGTCCTATAACATGAGAGGTTCTTTATATATTAACTATTTTGCATACGTTGATGATATTATCCTATTCCTAAATGGTTCACTAATAAACATAAATAAACTTTCAAAATATTTAGATATATATCAACTACTCTCTGGCCAACAAATAAATAGACAAAAAACAACATTCATAGTCTCTACAAACATGAACAAACCTTGGATAAATGCTATGGTAAAACTTTTAGACTTTAAACAAGCTAATTTACCTTTCAAATACTTAGGTATCCCAATACACACCAATAACTATTTTGCTCACTTTGAGGACTTAATAGGAAAAAATAAGGAACAAAATCAATGAATGGAGCTCAAAAAACATTTCATTAGGGGGAAAAATAACACTACTCAAATCTGTTCGCTTATCTTACCCAGCTTATTACTTACAATCCATTAAACTACCTTTGAAAATAATATCACGAATTAGCAAACTTGTAAATAAATTCCTATGGGGTTACAGTGAAAAAAACAAATCGATGTTATGGTGCAACTAGAATAATATATGTAAACCACATAATGAAAATGGCCTTAATATTAGGAATCTAAAGGATATTCATAAAGCTTATTCATTTAAACTATGGTTTATCTTTAGAGACAATAAAATCCTGTGGTCCGAGTTGATGCACTTTAAATATTGCCAAAACATTCATCCATTACAATCTTCTTTAAGATCCACAGACTCTAAAACATGGAAAATAATGTTTGAGATTAAAGAAGAAACTGAAAAACATATAATTTGGAAATTATGCAAGGGAAACTTGGACTTCTGGTTAGATATACGGCACCATTATGAACCCCTTAATCACTTTAACAGTAGCTAATTCACATCACTATTCTCTAACAAAGGTAACTGAATACTGGAATAATAATAATTGGGACTCACCTAAACTATAGTCTTACTTACCACTAGCAAATATTAATAGAAATATTAAAACACATATCAACTTAAATGCTGATAATTCCATCATCTGGAAGATTTCCACTGATGGAGCCCTTAATTTAAAAGACACAGTTAATGAAATAAGGCAAAAAGACACAATCTCACTAATTAAAGGGAAAATTTAGAACAATATTTTTCCAAAGAAGTGTTCCTTCACCATTTGGAAAGTATTAAATAACTTAATAAGTGTAGATACAATAATACAAAGAAAAGGATTCCAACTTGCTTCAAAATGTCTTAGTTGTCAGAACATTGAATCATTAAACCATGTCTTCCTTTCTTGTGAATCTGTCTGGTCTGTTTGGTCTGTCTTTTCTGAAAAATTTAGTATTAGAATAGACAGGCACATAATAATTAATCACATTGTTAACCTATGGCTACTATCAACTTCTAAAACAATCCACATACGTACCATTTTACCTTCATTGATAATTTGGTCTATATGGAATGCCAGAAACAACTGTAAACATAAACACATAGCTATCTCACATAAAAAGATAATTACTCATATATCTTTTATGCTCATTTCTTTAGATTCTTCATCATCACTTGCTCGAAAACATTGGATAGGTGATTCCCATATAGCTAAAGACTTAAGCTGTTTTAATCATATTAAACATTCCAAACCTTTTATATATGTAAAATGAAATTTACCTTTACATAATCGCTTTAAGCTGAACTGTGATGGTTCAACTTTAATTAACGGTGAATCAAGTTATAGCTCTATCTTAAGGGATGCACTAGGTAACTTAATTCTGGCTAAAGGAAGTGTAATAGGAAAATGTTCACCAATTATTGATGAAATTTAGGCTTTATTAAATGGTTTGCTATGCTTAAAGATAAAAACTTCAACATGATTGGCATTGAGATAGATTCTTTAGGATTGTTTAACATGTTAGCCTTAGATAAATATTCATGGCATTTAGAACGAATTATCCTATGTTGTAAGAACCTGATTAAACCTCAAATGACCCTTAAGCTTATTTATAGAGTTGTTGCTGCGGACTGGTTAGCTAAGCATGCCCTTAAAGAACACATAGAATTTGAAATTAATGCTAACCACTCTTTAAATGCTATATCTGCTATTATATTACTAGACTCATTGAACTTAGGTCATCATAGGTTCTTTGAGTGGCACTAACAGCTTGGCAGGTTGAAAAATCTAACCACCATCTCCTTTACTTTTACAGGACACAGAAACAGCAAAGAAATTGAAGAATAAAAACTCTAGAAAGATGACAAGCAGATGATGATTTCAATTATGGATAAATTCAACGGTGATAGACTGATGGACTCAAGTCGTTGAAACTCAAAATACGGATGGGCCGCAAAATATAAAGCAGTAGCTCTTAATCTACTAAATTGAAATAAGTTAGGAACATATATAAAAAAAATCAACATCAATAAAACAAGATTTTTTTAATAATATTAATAATATTAATAATAATAATAATAATATATATATATATGATAAAAATCTCAAACAAATCTACATAATATATATATAAATGGTAAATAGATATATAATTGTATAAATGCATATATTTAAAATTAAATATTATATATGATAAAAAAATATAAAAAAATAAATATTTTGTATTAATTTACATATATATTAATTATGTATTCAAAATTAAACATTATATATTATAAAAATATGTGGGAAGAGCGGATTTTTAGTTTTATTCAATTACGTCAAATTTTAAGTGTTCTTATCTAATAAAAAAATATTATATAAAAATTTGAATTTTTGGACTCATATAAATATTATTTTAACTTACTATTTATAGTTATTTCGCTTATGGAAACCAACTATTCAATATCACTTATGATTAATAATTATATATGTGTTTAATTTAAAATTAATAATTATATATGTGTTTAATTTAAAATTGAATATAACATTTTAGTGAGGTAATATATTATATAAATGTTACAGTAGTTAAATGACAACAAACCTAATGTCAAATGTCTGGTAAAACGTTTGAAATTAGAAAATAAAGAAAATCACATATCCAAACATACTAATATGAACACTGAATGATAGATCATCACAATTGGCCAAATGAAGTCATTATTCATATATGTTGAGATTAATTTTTTAACTTCAAATAATTAATTCAGGTCACTCCAAATTATATTTGGAGTGTTGACCGTTCACTTTAGAGCAAGAGAGGAAGAAGAATCTAGAGAGAACGAAAAACAAATATTTGAAGTGTTGCACTTAATCAAAATAGTTTATATTTTTTCAATATGGCATAAAAATCGCCTAAAAATTCACAACTAATTACATGCCATGTATTGATACCATAAGATCCACCTAATATTTAAAAGCAAGTTAATACGAGACAAATCACTCGAATTAATTCAAGCAGTAAATGTACTTTTTAGTCTACATCTCAACTATTTATAAACTAAACTCTAATCATTCTTCAAAGTTTTTATGTATCACTCTAGTATTGTTCCTTGTTTATTTTTATTGGAGAAAGATATCAACATTTATGGTTGACTATATTATAACCAATACAACAAGAGTCTAAAATCGCAAGCAAACCAAATCAAATTAAATTACAAAAGTCAAAAAATTATAGGAATCAGTATTTCATTTTTGAATAAGATTCCGAAATTTTATAAACAATTCCAAATTAAAATATTTTTGGATTCTTCAAAATTCCAATTGGATAAAAATCAACTGAACCAATCTTTTTATAGTTCCATTTCATGTGACAGTTAGGATAGTTGCAGTACTTAAGGTCGTATGACATAAATTAAGTTTTGAATTAAAAACTGTTAAAATTTAAAATTTAAATAAACTTTTAAATTTTCAAATTTTAAATTTGATCGACGAATCGTAGCATGTAATGTATCGTGATTAAATGAAAGTGTCACTCTATTCAATTAGATACTAATACGCATGTTTTTAAACCTGGGCTAGTAGGTGTGACTCGTCATTAGTAGTCTTATTTTCAAGTCATAGTTTAGAAATAAAAATTAGCTAGACATTGTGATGACGCGGCGGAAACAGAAGAAGAAGCAACGATAGATGAAACCCTAATTCAAGGGTAACATGATGCAACCCTAATCTAAGGGTAACAAAGAGTGAAATTTTCACTTATAAAAATATATTATTCTCAAGACTTAAAATAACTTAAGGCATAAGAGGCTTTATATAATAGCTTCTCAAAACCCTAAATTAGAATACAAAGAAATAAAATAAATATTCTAAAATAAAATAAAATAAAATAAAATAAAATAAAATCTTAATATAATTAGATTTGATTTAAATACATAAGATATTTGAATAAAATAAAATAAAATAAAAAGGCTTTTGTTTGGACTTTCTGGGCTACATCATCCTCAGCACCATCACCATCAAGAATCCAAAATATTTATTTTATTTTATTCAATAGTTACATTGGGAATTATAATTGTTGACCTTATCGGAATACGATAAATTCTTTTCGAATGTTCCTTATTCAAAGTAACATTGAAGCCATCAAGTTGAAGGAAAAAAATAGTTTCGAAAACCTTTTCATAGCCTGAAGACAACATCCCCATGTCCAGTTGATGAAAAAAATGGTTTTGAAAACCTCTTCATAGCCTGAGATAGCATCTCGATAAGAAATTTTTACCTTGATTCGACGATTGGTAACCAATTTAAACTCCTTCAGTAACCGGTCAATACGATCGTCATTGAAACGGTTGGTATGACCCCTCATACTCAAACGATCTTCCCGATCTTCATGACCATGTGTGCTGTTCTCTTCTTCAAACCTTGAATCAGATGAAATCAGGATTCAGAAACATGCTTGACCCGTAGCAGGAACTTCGGCTCTGATACCAAACTGATGACACGGCGGAAACAGAAGAAGAAGCAACGATAGATGAAACCCTAATTCAAGGGTAACATGATGCAACCCTAATCTAAGGGTAACAAAGAGTGAAATTTTCACTTATAAAAATATATTATTCTCAAGACTTAAAATAACTTAAGGCATAAGAGGCTTTATATAATAGCTTCTCAAAACCCTAAATTAGAATACAAGGAAATAAAATAAATATTCTAAAATAAAATAAAATAAAATAAAATAAAATCTTAATATAATTAGATTTGATTTAAATACATAAGATATTTGAATAAAATAAAATAAAATAAAAAGGTTTTTGTTTGGACTTTCTGAGCTACATCACATTGCACACACAAAATTCTTGTCCATAAAAGGTAACACTAACAAGACTAACTCCTACTTGTTTATAGCATCTTCTAGGCACTTGAATAACAATACAAAACCCAAGCTCCACTCTACCATGACACATACACCTCCAACTTCAAATTATTGCCGAATGCTATACCCATCGAAATTAACTATAGCCTTAATCTCAATCGGTAAGGTTTGCAAATGAGTCATTATAAATTTGTTTTAAATCTTATATGATGAACAAAATAATAATCAATTATTTGTTCACAAATAACATCGAACACTTCAAATTTACAAGGAAAGTTTTAAATTTGTGCCCCATATTAAAAACACATTTTAGGTTTCCATGTCATATAATACTAACAACAAAAAAACCCTTTTATTTTTTTCAAGTAGAAAAATAGAAAACGAAAATATTTTCATATGATTCAAAATATCATAATTTTTTTATTACAGTAGTATTTATGTTTTCAGAAAGTTCTTTGATAAAATTTTTTCTTTTAGAATAAAATATTATTTAAAAATAATAATATCATTTCATGTTTTTATTATATTTAAATTATATATATAATAACTATTAGCCAAAAACCAACCCATATATTTTCAACTATTTTATGAAAGTAACCATCCAAGAGAGGAGGGTTTGGTGTAATCGAAATACTGAAGTTATTCATTTTTATGACTACAAAATTTAAACATCTTCGAATATTCTCTTATAGTGGATTATTTATAGGATTTTTTAGCTATTAAATATATTAAGGTTATGTTAGTAAAGTTATAAATAAAGCTACATTTGTGTATAACTTCTAAGTTATTTTTATAAGAGCTTACTATTAATATTTTAAAATATGATAAAGGTAAAAGTTAGTTTTTTTTATCATCCATAGTATGGATATGGATATTAGTATTAATATCTTTTGAACATATAGGTTTTCAAATAATTTAAAAAATATAAATTTATAGATACGTAGTCTTGATATTAAAAAGCTTCCGCAACCAGAACTGCAGATGTTGGGCATTCCAAAATTAAGAAGACCAAAGGAGACGAAAAATATATAATGAATTCCAAATTTCAATTAGATCACATCTACTATTAGTCTTTCTTTTTATAATTTTACTTTTATTGGTGATACTTATAAACAAAATACAAAGTATAATTTCATTTGGAAAGTTTATTAAAATAAATAAAAAATTATATTCTTTAAAAGCGTGAAGAGAGATTAGAGTACAATAATTTAGTTTATATTATTAGCATAAAATGTAGGTCGAGAATATTAATTTTTAAGGCAACCCAAATTTTTAAACCTTTTATACTTATAGGAATTCTATGTTCTCCATTTTATGTTCTCCATTTCGTCATGATTCTCTAAGCTAAGAAACGCAACACTCAAAAACTTCAACACTATGAGCTACTGACCGAGAAAAACTTGTAAAAGTACACCAATTTAACCTAAATAACCAAGTTAAGAGATTTCGTTGTTTTCGTTTTGACACTAGTTATACTAAAGAATTTGAATAGGAACGATCTGCATCCCCTAACAAAAACCACCACAGATTCAAAACCCACGAAAAAAGAACTAAGATTCAGTGAAGACTCACATCTGATATTCATATTTAACAACTGGCCGCGAGTCAAGTGAAAAGAACAATTTATATATATAATTTAAAATTTTGTTAAGTGTCATATCTTTTTCCCTCCCAACTTTTTTTAGAGTAAAATTTCCTTTTTTAGAAAAAAATATAAGTTAATTCGCAAAAAGATTTTTTTTATATATTTAACTTTTCATTGTAATAATTTTTTAAGTTTATATATTTTACATGGTTGATCTTTTATAGCTAGATTTTTATTCTTTTTTTTATATTTAACTTTTCAACGTTTGTAATATTTTTTTAAGTTTATATATTTTACATAGTTGATCTTTTATAGCTAGATTTTTATTCTTTATTTTCCATTTTTATATCTAATTTTACTTTAATTTGTTAAAAATTAAAAAATGTGAAGAGATTAGATGATTTGTTGTACCAATTTTGAATTGAAATTCAATCGTTTTTTTTGTTGCACCCAACTTTTTATTGAGAGATTTACTGTTTTAGTTTTAGTACTTCCATCTTAATATAGAGAAGTAAACGCCATAATATATATATATATATAATTAAAATTAATGTATTCTATCTAGCATATAAACTAAAATTAGTGTATTTTATTCCAAAAATATAATGTAAATCTTCTATTATTGTTGAAACCTTTGTTTTATGTGGGGTTTGTTTTATGTAGGTATGATCACTAAAATTGTCCCGACTATGTAGCGATGAAATGCTGGTACAAAACCTAAAGCTACTTTGAATTTGTTTAATTGTTCTTTTAAGTGAGATGATGAAATGTGTTGTTTTAGTTTTCTAAAATTATTGTATCATTGGTGGATTTTTGTGTGACTACATATTTGATGTCTGAATTCGATAGATAGTATAATCTAAAATAGATATAGGAGAAGTTACGAAAATATCTTATAATCGAATTATGGTTAAAAAAGAAGTTTCAGATAATAATTTCTAAGTAATAATACATATATAATTATATTATATTTAAGAGACCTACCGTTTAAGATTCACTGACAAAGATAAAAGTTAAAAAACATTAAAATATTTTTCTATATAAAATTGAGCAAATAGTTAAACTTATGTATTTTATTTTATTTTATTTTAAAAAAATTAAAATTCATATTTTTAAATCGTAATAAAATAACTAAAAATATTATTGATTTTGTTTTGTTAAGACGAACATAATTAGTACCACTCATGATATCTTTTGAATATCTTTTAAATAAGATATATTTTACGCACGTTACTCATATATGATAGTGGTATAGTTTCGCATCTAGGAGTAAAAAAAAAGTAAAACATGTTTTGCTTCTAACAAAACAAAAAAGGTTTCGCATCTAGCAAAACAAATAAGATTTAGCATTTTCTTCGTTCATATTAATATATTTTTTAAAAAGTCTATATCTTTTAAACCGTAACTCGAAAAAACAATCCAAAACCACCATTAGTTTTGTTATTTCAAGACAAACAAAACTAAGACCACTCATGAAATGTTTTGAATTTTTTTTTAAAAAAATTATACAGGTTTCTCATCTATCATAGTGGGTTGGTTTGCATTTAGCATCTGTCATAGTTGACTCGTTTACATATAACAGTACAAAATTTAAACATGTTTTGCATTTAGCAAGAGAAAAAATATTTTGCATCTAGCAAAACAAAGAAGGTTTCACATCTTCTTGATTTGCACTATAAATTTAAAAAATTAAAAGTCAGTATGTTTTAAACCGTAACTCGAAAAAAAAAAATCTGAAAAAAGTTTTTCTATACAGGTCTTTCAAGATCTTCTGGACATTCATTATGTTTTCTCACATGACCAGGTAGCAGATCTACTCACAAAATCTTTGTCCCAAAATCGTTTCTTGTTTTTGCGGGACAAACTAGACCTCGGTATACCTCCACTACGTTTGAGGGGGGAAGTCAAAATATCTGGCAATAGATTGAAAAGGTTGGAGAAGGACAAGAAGGTTGAAGAGAAGATAGAGTTGGTTGCTGTATAACATGGAGTCAAACTAGTGTTTGAAATGTCTACAAAGGAATTGGGAGAAGGCCAGTTCACTGAGGCTTTATGTGTTGGGTCAGGATATGAATCGGGTAGACACATAAGGAATGACTTTAAACCCAATGATGACCACTGGTCTCTAACAAGTTGCGCTCTATCTCCAAACCCGATACTAATATAAATAAATAACAACCACTAGTCTCTAACAAGTTGCGCTCTATCTCCAAACCCGATACTAATATAAATAAATAACAAATATAACAGTACGTAACAAAATTCTAAATGTGTATAAAATGAAGTGTAACCATATGTGCAAAGTAAGTGATTTGAATAATAAAAAATACATAGAGTTTTCTTCTCCTTCTCTCAACTTTAACTGGTTCTGATACCAATTGTAGGATAAAAATAAAAAAAAACATTGAATAAAACTAGATTCTAATTCTATTTCTTTTATATTTTTTCCATATCGTACAACTTATTTCTTTTGCTAAAAAACTGTTCTTGAAACATTGTTTCATGTCCTGAACATGCGCTTTTCACACCCTTGCTCTATATTTTTTCCATTAATTCAAAATTCCTAACCTCAAAATCCGTGAAGGATCTGAATCATTATCGTATTCTCTATTTGCGGTAGCAATCTTGTTTCCGAGACAAACATCACTTCCGTTCACTTCCAGATTTCTCTTATTAACAACAGAAGATCTCTCTCTAAGATTCTTTTGACACAACCTCATTAACCTTATATCTCCAAACTACCATTTTATCTCACGATTGCATGCGAACTTAAGTTTTCCCAGTTTTCCACGACGTCACTACCGTTTTCATAAATTTTGTAAATGATTTTTTATTTTATTTTCTCCTTGAATCCTGGAAGGATAAAGCTATTGGTTGCCTCAATCATAATCCGTTGAGTTATATTGTTGTTGTAACCAGATTTTTGTAACGTACATAATACTAGGTCAAGTATGTCTATCCTTGTTTTTTCAATACTCGATTTATTTTTATATTGGGGTGTCTCTTTTGAATCAATAGGACCACTCATATTTAAAAGGTAGTCTATTAGGTAGAGAAAAAAATTGAATTAATTTAAATAATGTATTTTTTCTATTGTATTAGTATGACGTTGAAATCAAATAAAAGATAATTATTATATGAAAATTGGTATAATATTTTTTAGAGAGAAAGTAAAAGAGAGAAAAAAATTATTTCAAATAAAGAATTAAGAAATAATTATTTTACATGTTTTTCGGTTTGGAAGCAAAGATATCAAAATAAAAAATTATATAGAATAATCTTTATTTTTTAGGATTATTTTACGAAATAAATTTAACTTCTCTTTTAAATAGTCTCATTTATCAAAAATAAATTATATTGTTTTTGTTTTTTTTATATCCATTTTTAGTATCTTATTTTGTGCCTAAATTTATTGTGTTCAACCTTTTAATATTTATTAAGACATTTTAAAACATTTTATCAAAAGCTTTGCACATGTAAAGCTAAATAATAATGTTACCATCTTTAACCTTTCTGTTTAAATCATAAAGCACTCTTTAGCAATAAGGATATTGTCTAAAATCTTATTAGCAGGGATGAAGCCACCTTGAGTTTTAGAAATGATTATAGGTAGAATCTTGGCAAACCTATCATTCAAAATCTTAGACATGGTTCGATTAAAAAGAGAACAGATGATGACTGGCCTGTAGTCCTTCCAACTTATAAGATTAGTAGAATTAGGAATGAGGCAAATGCCTGTGGCTAAAACACTTTTAGGAATGTTGTTACCTCTTATGAAGTGATGCATAGCTAAAGTGATTTCACTTTTTATAATGTTCCAACAGGTTTTATAGAAGAACTGATTAAAGCCATCCATACCTGCCACGCTTGAAGCTTTTAAGCTGTTAATGATTCTCCATATTTCCTCCTCACTGAAGTTGAAGCAGACTTTTGTTATCCTCCTGAGTAACAATAGATGGGATGTTTTTGAAGATTGGGTTCAACTTTTTATCATTGTCATCCTGCTTGTTTCTGTAAGGGTAGCTTGCAAGAGCCTCACTGAAATAAGAAACAACAGAAAAACCAATAGCCTCTTTGTGAGTGATCTAGGTGTTGTTTTCTTTGATTCCATTTATGCAGTTGTTCTTTCTTTTCTTAGTGACATAAGTGTGAAACAATTTTGTATTGTTATCCCCATCTTTAGTCCAACTTTCATAACATTTCTGGAGCCAAAATTATTCCTTCATTTTGTGAGCTTGTAATAACAGGGCATTAGCTTTAAATAGATCGGTTTTGGTTTTAGTGTTATTATGCTCTTGATGTCTAACTTCTAACATAATGACTTCATCCACAAGATTCCAAGAAATAAGACCAACCTTTAAGCTTGAGCCAGAATCTGATCAAAAGATCACCATCCAAGTATTGAGCCCAATTATTTTCCACAAAAAGAATTGAGTCACTGTCTAAAGACCACTATTTAGAAATCTAAAACGTTTCCTTGGACAATGATTTTCATTAGAGACTTGAATAATAATGACAATGTGATCAGATCCAGTTCTAGCTTTGTGAATTACTTTAGTTTCTTTAAAGAAATCATTCCAAGTGTTGTTGATGAACACCCAGTCGAGGCATTTCCATTTAGACTTGTTGGACCATATAAATCTGGATCCAGCATAACCAGCATCTATAATTCTGCAACCACTAATCATTTTATTAAAATTATATGCACTATTCTGACAGAAAGAAGAGCACCCAATCTGATCATCAATAATGCTAATTGAGTTAAAATCGCCACAAAGCATCCATTCAGAAGTAATATTAGATATTGAATGCAGAGTGTTCCATAAGTCAAATCTGTTAATCCTTTGACATTTAACAAAAAATTATGTTTAAGCAAAGCATGATTAATCTCAATGTGGATACATTGTATATGATTTATTAAAACATTGACAGCAATATCATTGTGCCAGAAGAGCCATATTTTATTGGTGATATTAGATGTGAAGCGAGTTAAACCAATCTTTTTTAGCAATAACATCTATGCTGTCTCTGCCAATTAATGGTTCTTGAATAGCAACCACATTAGTAATATTTTTGTTAATAAGGTGCTTAAGTCTTCTCAAGGAGATTTGTCCTTAATTCCTCTTATATTCCAGTTGATAATACTAATCATCATTGAGAAAAGGTTTAAGATTACTTGTTCCACTTAAATGGAGAGTTCTTTTTGTTACCTTTTTCTTTTTAGCTTGTTTGAGTTTTCTGTCAATTATTTCCTTGAATCCCTCTTTATTTTATTCTTGGGAATTCTTGAATGACCTCCTTGTTATGCTTCTGACTCTTTGTTAATCTTTTTGCATCCTTTTTTTATAATTCAATCATATCTTTGTGTCCAGCATCATTAACCTCTCTGAAACTTTCTGGAGATCTCTGAATGGAATTGGTGTTGCTATTGGAGATGACTGAAGACTGCCAATATTCCCAAGTTTAAAGGAAGAATTTTCAAATACAAGATTTTCATAAGCCTCATTGTTGGCAATGTTGTATCCAAATTCAAGAGTCTGTATTGCATCGATTATTTCTGATTGTTTAGGAATATCTGCTTCAAAATCTTGTGTAATACCGTGATCATGAACAATAGTATCTTTGGATTTATACAAATCTTGTTCATTCACATACCAATTTTTATTAGTTTTGAGAATAACCGAATTCAATTGAATTATGTTCAGTGTTTTGTCACTCTGTTCAACATCTTCTTGACTGTCTTCTTTCTGATCATCCTGGTAATCCTGATCTTTCGTTTTTATTGCTTGAATATCCTTGTTCTTCTTGAATTGATCAGAACTATGACCAAGATGATAACAGTTGTCACAATATTTTGGAAGGTCCAAATAACTGATTCTCACCCAACATCTTTAGTTGAGGCTAAATCTAATCCAAACATCTTTATGAATCTTTCTGGTAACATCCATCTCTATCCAAGCTAGACAAGAGTTGTGGAAGGCTCTGTTTTTTACGGAACCTTGGTATGAAGCGGCCTACCTATAGCAGAAGTTATATCGATAATTATTTTTTTCGCTATAAAGGTGTTCTGAGAGGTGCTCGATCTTGACCCAGATAGGAGTGATTGGACTTTCATGATTGGTATTGAAATCTTCAGTCCACTTCAGTAATCTCATCATAGAAAAGCCAATAGTCCACACATATTTTCCAAATTTTTCATAGGTCAGAATTTGAGTCTAATTTAATCAGGATATGTCTCGAATCCCTCATTGAGTATCTGTAATCTGATTCAAACCTGAAAGATTGAAAAATATCCAGAAGAAGCTTGCATTTAGGCAAACCAAGAGCAAACTTTCCCACTAATGTGTATTTGGTAGTAGATTTTAGGTGATCAAGAAAATTATTTCCATATTGTAACGAAATATGGTCATGTTTTACACGGATGCTTTCTGGTTCATAAAGCTGTTGTAAGCAAATATGGTCATGTTTTACAAATATGCTTTCTGGTTCATAGAGCTGCTTGTTTCTTTGTTGTTTGGGCGTCAATGCTTCTATGTAGGATTTGGTTGGCTCTCCCTTGCTGTTTTTTACAAATTCTCTGTTTTGTGGATTTTGATGCGAAGAACTATATGCATATTGTAAAGATGGAAGGTGTTTCATCTAGAATGGAAGAGAAAGACCTTAAACAGGGGAATAAGGTATGAGGAATAAAGGTAGATTCAAGGATGAATGACTTTATTGGGGATCAAGAAAGGAAGTTGATTTTCTTGGAGCTCGAGCTTCTCAACGGTGAAAATGAGCCACTCTTTTATTATAAATGTGCTGAGTAAATTTGGCTTCTCTAAAATATTTACTTCTCTTATTAACAAGATGATCTCTAATGTTTTTGTATCTATTATCATCAATGTAGGTTCAATTGGTTTCTTCAAAACGGCTAGGTGATCTGTTATCCCAAGCCTCTTCATTATTGTTGAAAAGGTCCTACTTAGAGGCCTCACTAAGCTTTTTAATGATAACAGACATATGAAATATAAGAATCGCAGCAGTATTAAAGCTACTTTAGTTTCACTTAGCCAATTCTTGCAGATATATCAGGACGTCTCTGGCCAAGTTATAAATAAGAATAAAACTAAAGTCATAACTGCTTCAGGAATTGATGCTATCAGGATTAACTCAATCACTAACAACATTGGTTTCAGGGTTAACCTGCTTCATACAGATTACTTGGGGATCACCATCAACACAAACAACAACTCTTCAAACTATGATAATCTTCTTAATAAAATCAACATCAGAATCAGAGATTGGGAGTCTAAGCATCTCTCTTTTGCTCGGAGGTTAACTCTCATCAACTCTGTTCTTATGGGCATAGTTTTATATTGGATGCAAAACAATGTTATTCCTAATGGTGTTATAAAGAAGATTGAGAAAACTTTTTAAAGATTCTTATGGGGGAGAACTATCATAGTGGGGATCATATTATTCACTGGTGTAATGGAGTCAAGTGTGTAAGCCCTTCAACGAATGAGGATTGAATATCAGAAAATTGTCTGATATTCAAAAATCAGACACAATAAAACCCTTTAGGCCAACCTAATCCACAATTATATACTGTAAAAATCTTCACCCTCTTCAGGTTGCAGACAACAAGCAAGGCTCAATGGTGTGGAAAAGACTCGACAGGATTAAGCATTTTGCTAAACAGTATATCAACTAGAAGCTTGGGGCGGGTTTGATTGACTTCTGGTTAGATAATTAGTCTAACTCTAAGACTCTTTGAACTCTTGACAATACTATTGACAATAGTTGGTATATTTCTGAATAAAGTTAACTATTATGAGCTTTGCCCAGGCTCAAGAGGATAAAAATGATATGACCAATCATATTCTCAGAGCTGATATCCTTATTCTCCATTTTTCTTTTGTTCCTTGCGTGCTAGATTACCCAAACTATGATTGTAGGTAAAATGGTGCGCAAATGAACCTCTTATCCAGTAGACCAGAACCAGGTTCTCACCATGTGAGAAAGAGACATATTCTTCGTGATGTAGATGTTGAAACAAGCTGCAAAATAAATCCAGACCTCCTAAGCCCTTTGACAATCGATAAAAACATGCTTTATATTTTCAGAATTACAACGATGCTGACATTTTGATACTAACTGTGTTTTCTTTCTTTGTAGGACAGAATCCACCGGTAACCAGATTTTTAACGTTCTCCAGAGCATAAAAGAGAATTTGCGAGGAGTGACCTTGTTCCAAAACCTAGCGTAAAGGTAAGATTCATTTCCTTTATTCCTCACCTCAAACCATGTAGCCTTAGTGCAGAAAAGCCCGTCCTCACTAAGTGTCCAGTTGATGGAATCAATGGTATTAGTTTCACAAAATATCTTGAGAACCTTTTGGATTTGACTTTGGTCCAAAATGTTCTCAAGATTGGTGATATTCCGCATGCCAAAATCCCAGTAGTCCTTGACCTTAGAGCCATTATAGAGAGTTTTGTCATCATCACTTGAAAAAATAGTGAAGGCTTCATTATGAAACCACCTATCAATCATGATGTCCATATTTCCTACATTAACTTGCCAAAAAATATACTTCTTAGCTCCATCTCTCACCCTCCAAACCCTTTTCCACGTGAGACACCTCTTAGAGTTAAGGGCAATAATTAAAGGGTGGTTACTGTTAAAATAGATAGACCTCATCAGATTTACCCAGAGAGATTCTTACTTTCTCAAATTAAACCATAGTTTGAAAGAGAAAACCTCCACTATATCTTTAATCCTTCGTAGGTTCAACTCACCTTCTTTATAGCTTTTACATAGAACATACCACTTGCACCAATTTGTAGCAGATTTGCCAGCTTCAGAACCCCATAAAAATTTATTATAAAGAGTCTCCAACCTTTTGGTAGTAGTTTTAGGAATTTCAGTGTTTTAGATAGTGAATATAGGGTAGAAAGCAGGAACAGACTGTATTAATAAACCTTCCCCCAAAATATAACACTTTGTGATCCCATTCATTGATCTTGCTAACTGTTTTGGCTATCAAGTCATCAAAATTTCTAACACTTTTTTTGTTGCTTATGACAGATCCCAAATATTTAAAAGGAAGGTTGCAATGCTTGAATCCCAACAGTATTTCCAAGTCTTTAGCATGAATGGTTGAGCATCTACCAAAGGTAATAACCCTTGATTTTTCTTTATTCACAAGCTGACCAGAAACTTCTTCATAGTGACTAATCATCTCCATAATCTTTGTGACAGAACCAGAAGACCCATTGCAGAAGATCAAGATATCATCATCAAAACACACGTTTGGTAAGTTCAAACTACCTCTATACTTATAGTTGTTGTAGGGAAATCAGTGTACAACCTCCTTAGACCTCTGAGAAGATATTCTTGTCCTAGGATAAAAAGACTCGGTGATAATTGATCACTCTGTCTAAGTCCCTTGTTGGACTTGAAAAAACCCTTTGAGACTCCATTAACCAGCACACAAAATTGACAATTAACCATGTTTCTTTCAATCAACCTTAGAAAGTCATCCCTTAACCCAAGCCATTGAAAAAAATTAGTAAAAAAGTGTGGTCCATCCTATCAAATGCCTTGTCCATGTGCACCTTCATTAAAATATTCCCACCTCTGACCTTGCTTGCAAAATCAGTAACCAACTCCTGAGCAATCATGATATTATCATGTATACTCCTACCCTTGACAAATGCCCTTTGCTCAACTGAGATAAGCTTGGGGAGGATAGTGAATAGCCTATTATTGATGATCTTTGAGATAATTCTATTGAGAAGAGTGGTCAGATTTATTGGCCTAAAGTCTGTCCACGTTTTTGGAGCCTCCACGTTAGGAATTAAATAAAGGATAGTAGCATAGAGACCCATAGAAAATGAACCCTCAATGAAGAAATCCCTTATAGAATACAGAGGTTATCCTTTATTATAGGCCAAAAATGCTTAAAAACTTGCCATTAAACACATTTGGCCGTGCTGCAACATTAGGACATAACCCTTTAATAATTTCATAGATTTCAGTCTCCATTGGCACTCATTAATATGTTGTTATCCTCACTAGAAACCAGCTTATAAATATAGTCTTTGAGTATATTAGGATAGCATGGATTAGGAAGGTCAGATGTAAGAGCTTTAAAATGAGTCACAACAGACTCTCCTATAATATTTTCATCCTCTTCCCACTTTTCACCATTCCAAATACAAGAGATTTTAAATCTATTGTGCTTTTTTTTAACATAATTGTGAAAGAAAACAGTATTTCTTTCAGTATCTCTAGACCATTTAGTGGGGGAATTTTGAATCCAATAATCCTCTTCCTTTTCAAGCAACAATATGTGATTATCTTTAACTTTTTTAAGCACATCATTGTCCTCGGCAGAATTAGTAAAAAGAACTTTAACTTCTAAGGAATTAATCTCCTCCTCCTGACTTCTTATGGAGTCAAACACGTTACCAAAGACATATTTGTTCCACACATTTAGATTGGACTTTAGATGTTTAAGCTTGAACCAGAATTTGAAGATAGGGGGCCCTGAATATTCAACAACCTAGCACTTCTCCGCAAAACTATAGAACTCACTATGAAGGCACCACATGTTTAAAATTTACACGTAGATTTCCTTTTATTGATAGTTGAGGATATATTAATAAGAAAAGGAGAATGATCTAAACAAGTCTTAGGAAGATGAGTAATTGTAGTGTCATCCATATAACCAAACCAATTACTGTTAACCAACATCTTGTCCAACCTTCTCCATTTCCTCCCATTAGACCAAGTGTACTTATTCAAAGAGAACCCAACATACATTAGTTTACAGTACATTATGAAGCTATTGAAATCATCCATACTAGCAGTACAATTTGTAGAGCAGTGTATCTGTTCATCAGGATAGGCAATGGTGTTAAAATCACCAAATAGAATCCATTCATTCCCCTCCTTTTCAACATTCCTTAAACCATCCCAAAGAAGAATCCTTAGGCTTCAAGTACACTTTGCATAGATAACTGTAACCAAAAACTCATTTGCAGCTAGACAGTGCCTAACCTTTAGATGAATAAATTGTTCCTCATTGATCAGAACATCCACAACAAAGTCACAATTCCATATAACCCACACTTTATTACTGATATTACTTGTAAAACCAGGAAACCCACGCTTCTCAGAGATAGATTGAAGCTTTAAAGCACTTACCATAGGCTCTTGAAGAGCAAGAAAATTTAGCCGCCTAGCTCTCTTGATAGAATCTTATTCTAGATTGTGTTTCCTTATTGCCAATACCTCGAACATTCCAGCTTAGGATTGCAATAATCATTTAGAATATTTAGGATTTTTTGCAGCAATTTTATGCTGCAAACATTTAGAGGAGATGATCCCCTTTGAGTTTAATGTTCTAACTTTCTTGATTTTCTTCACCCTTGTTTTCTTATCAGTAACATTTCTATTTACAAGAGACTCTAGTAAACTGCCAGTGGTTTCTTTTGTTGGAGACAAGCTTTCAAATAAAGTATTCAAGGCAAGACTACCAGAGGATTCTTCGTGATTGTTAGTTTCCATTTCAAGCATATGGAGAGCCCCAATCATTTCATTGCTCTCCACCCCAATAGGAGGTAAGTGATTCTCCGATGATTCCTTTCTCAGAAATGATATCCCCCTGAACATCTTTATTTTCATAAATTATAATTGACTTTATTTTATGCTCCTTTTCCTCGAGTTGGAATGCAGGTAACGGAGCATCCAGCAACCTTGGATTTCAGGGTTTTCCCTAAGCAACAAACTTCCTTTGTGGTTCCTTTTTACATTTATTTTAGAGTGGCCCAGGTGATAACAAGCTTTACAGTATTGAGGTAACTTGTCATGCACCAATTCTTTCCAAAACTTATGAGCCCCAAATGTAATCTTGGTTTTTTTTAGGCATAGCTCTAGACACATCCAAAATAGCCCAAATTCTACAGAAATTGTGTCTAACCCTGTTAGATGTAGGAATCCATATGTTAAAAGGAGTTCCTATACATTTAGCCACCTCAGGAATAGTCTCTTCACAATACATATACTCTGGAAAATTTTGCAAGTCAATAAAGACTAGAGTTTTAGGGTTCTCTATATTGGGATTAAAGTTAGGAAACCATTGTAGCAGTCTCATTATTTTGTCCCCTATCTGCCATACATTTCTGCGTCATAAATTCTTTAGGTCTTCTAGTATAGAGAACTCTATGAAGATATGCCTATAATCACAACTGGAGACACTGAATTCAACCTTAAAATTAAACCTTTCAAGAAAAGCCTTGACTATATAGTAGTTTGGCTTCCGAGTAGCAAATTTTCCCACTAATGTATGCGTTGATTTCTGTTTAAGTAATTCAAAATGGATTTCAAAATGATTTTCCTCACTTGTTCTCGTAACATTTTTATGCGCAAGATTAGCTGGATTACCCTTTAAAAGATCAGCAAAAACTTTCTTGTAGCAGATAAGTTAACCTTACTTGTTGCAGATTCAAACATTTGGTTGATCCTGATCTTTGGCTAATCAAGGTTGGATTCCATCATTGGGAATTGCATAATATCATGATCATCTGATCCATGATATGGAGAATAGTTTTCTCTACCCTACATCAGGTGAAGAAATCAAGCAACAAAAAAGAAGACGACTTAGAATTAGAAACTATTATTGAAGAATTCTTGAAAGATGTAACTAACTTCAAGTCTGATCCCAAATATAGCTCAAAATTATTTTTAAAACCTAGTTTCAAAAGATATTAATACTAATACCCTTACTCTTGATGACAAAAAAAACTAACTTCTACCTTTATCATATTTTAAAATATTAATACTAAGTTCTTATAAAATTAAATTAGAAATTATACGCGAATGTAGCTTTATTTATAACTTCTCTAACATAACCTTAATATATTTAATATGAAGAAAAGCTAAAAAATCCTATAAATAATCTATTATAAGATAATATTTGAAGATGTTTAAAACCGTGTAGTTATAAAAATGAATAACTTCAGTATTTCGATTACAGCAAACCCTCCTCTCTTGGATGGTTACTTTGATAAAATAGTTGAAAATATATGGTTTGGTCCTATTTTGTTAATAGTTATTATATACATAATTTAAATATAATAAAAACTTATGAAAATATATTATTATTTTTAAATAATATTTTATTTTGAAAGAAAATTTTTATCAAAGAACTTTCTCACAACATAAATACTACTATAATAAAAAAATTATGATATTTTAAATTATATAAAAATATTTTCGTTTTCTATTTTTCTACTTGATAAAAATAAAAAAGGGTTTTTGTTGTATTATATGACATGGAAACCTCAAAAGGTGTTTTTAATATGGGGCACAAATTTAAAACTTTTGTTCTAAATTTAAAGTGTTCTAATATTGGTTGTTGTTTGTGAACCAGTTATTGATTATTATTTTGTTGATCATATAAGATTGAACACAAATTTATAATGACTCACTTGCAAACCTTATTGATTGAGATTAAGACAATAGCTAATTTCGATCGGTATAACATTAGGCAATAATTTGAAGTTGGAGATGTATGTGTCATGGTAGAGTGGAGCTTGGTTTTTGTATTGTTATTCAAGTGCCTAAAAGATGCTATAAACAAATAGGAGCTAGTCCTGTTAGTTTTACCTTTTATGGAGACGAAGTTTGTGTGTGCAATGTCTAGCTATTTTTTATTTCTAAACTATGACTTGAAAATAAGACTACTAATGACGAGTCATACCTACTAGCCCAGGTTTGAGACCATGTATATTAGTATCTATTTGGATATAGTGGTATTCTCAATTTTGTTAAATATTTTAGTGTGATTTGATCGAAATTAATCACCATACACTATCGAACAAGTCGTAGTCTATTGAATACATGATGAGGTTAATACAAATTTCAATCTGAAAATTTGAATGTTTATTTTAATTTTGAATTCTAGTCTGTAAATAAAAACTAACTACTTCTAAAGCTGAGTTGATTCTTGTTGAATAAATTTGGTTATTTGTAGGCAAATAATTCACTGATAGCAAGGCCGAAGCTAAGGTTTTAAAGTCAGAGTTGCATGAAGAATTGGATTTTTTGAAGTAAAAATAATAATTTGATCCAAGAACTTCTTCTTCTTGGTGAACGTTAAGAGAGGACCCAAGATTATATTACTTACTAGGCAGTGGTGATTGAGTAAACTTGTGTAGATGTTATGAAGGCTCATTCCAGATTAGTCCAAGATTGTCACAAAGAATACCCTAATGTGAATTGAGGTTACTTATGATATTATGTTCCTCAAAGTGAGTGGCCAAATGACTTGGAATTGAGTGACAAATCACATAACTCTCATCCTTTATCTGGATTTATGAAATGAGGTTCTTATATATGTGACATTCTTCAAGAGATTGTAAATAAGGTAGTGAGCAATCAATTAACGACTATGTTTTTATATTCTTCTAAAAGAACTGGGGTTAATAAATATATTATTGTGACAAATAGTGTTCAAGCTATTGAGTCTAGAACTAATAATATTGGAGGTACTAATCTCATATCAACTTATATTTTGACTAGCAATTCCATTTAAAATATACTTGCTTCTGAAAACGATATTCAGACCTAATATTTTATTATTATCTTGTTTTTTATGCTGTAAATATTCTGATATATTTTTTAATGTAATTTTGTACTAAGACTCTTATTTTATTTTGCAATACTCTTTTGTTATACTTTTATTTAACGAGTCTTTGTGTTTTTGTTAAACACTTAACATTCTCTATTTTTTTTTAATTAATTTATCAATCTTAATAAAACAAGACGTCTGATGGAACACTTGTGTTCCTTGTTTGATTTTTTTAGAATTGTTTAAGAATAGTAGAGTCATGCATTCTTCGTTATGGTTTTTCTCTCGTTTTTCTGAGCAGCTGAAGCTTGTTATTTTATCTATAGAATAATTTTTAACCAGTTAACACTTTTTATTATTATATATATAATAAAACATTTACTACTTATAAAGAATTCAGTGTTCCTGGTGGAACCCTTTTTGTTTTTACATGTTGGTCATTTTATTTAGAATTATAACTCTTCTTGAATATATGAAATGGAACTTAGTTTTTAGGAAAAAAACATTTTTTATGTTAAATCCCTTCTTAAAACCGTCCTATACCACCGAAGTAGGAAACAATACATCCCATGGTTTAATAAATATGTTTCACATGTAGTAGTAAGATACAAGATTGAGTCTTAAGGACTATGATAATTTTTCAAGTGCTTTATAATCCAAGGATTCTGAACTTGGTTTCTTTCTTCATCTAGTAGTCTGTAAATTCTTGGGTTTACTTTGGCCTCGACTGTGGGAGGACTCTTCCAATTTGGAGACATTTTTCTAAGATTTTTATCTTTTGTGTGAAGGAAAAATCATCATAACACCTTGTCTCTTGGATTAAATCTCTTGAATCGCACCTTGGAATTTCATTTATTTACCACAAATTCCTTGTAATGTTCCGAGCAAATATGTGCTTTGAATTTTGTTTCATTGATTAAATATATTTGGGGTTGTGCATTACATGTTTCAGCATATGCTGTAATTATATGAGATAACATGAATATTTCGACTGATACTATTATTTTCATTCCATATGCCATGGAAAATTATTTTTCTTCTATTGTGATTCTCGGTGTAGTTTTGTGTGACCATAAGAAATCTTGTAAGTACTCAAGCCAGGTTACTATTGCGCCTTCCAACATCTTCTTGATGCATTTCGTAATTTCCTTATTAGTTACTTCAACTTGCCTATGTCTTAAGGATGAACAATGAAAGAAAATATATTCTTTATTCATGTCTTAGCAGTAGACCATATGAGTTTCTTATTCTGGAACTGGGTTCTATTATCCTTTATAATGACCCTTAGAATTTCAGACCTGTAACATATATTTACCTTTAAGAAAGTTTTTAGCTTAGAGAAGTAATCTATGAAAACATTCCACTTGAATCTATTGGTAAAGCTCCCAGAATATCCAAACCTCATATGTCAAACGGGATTCCTTCGGTTATTATCTAGTATGGTATTGAATGGACTTGTATTAAGTTAGAAAATTGATGGTATATGTCACATTGATATAATTTTGTATTCGTGTCCTCCATTATTGTTGGTCAATAATAGACACATACAAGGATTCTTCAGTAGATTTCCTTCTTTCCACAATGACCACTTTCTTCTCCATCATGTACGTCTTCCCTAATAAAGGTTGCATAATTTTTAGCTAAGAAATGGAGTAATAGCTTAGTTAGACCTCTATTATATAATGTGTCTGGTATCTAGAAAAATATTGTTGACTTCGTATCTATTTGTCTCTCTTTTCTTTTCCAGTTAAGGGATTATTATTTATAAGGTACATCTTAATTAGAGCTCTCCAGTGTTTTTCTTATTCTTCTCATTCTATTAACATTACTCTCGTTGACGTGAATGTTGTTATTAAACGGCTAGGTGATATAATATATGCATTTTCTTGAATGATTAATCCTAGGGTCGAATATGTGCAAGCAAAAAATACAAGTGCGTCAACAACTAAATTCTCAACTATCGGGGCTCGTTTGAATCTCATATGGTTAAAGTAAGAAACTAGTCGTTGTAGTTATTTCACATATTGAATAATGGTTTTATTTTTTGCTCCCTAATGCCAGAGCTGGTGAGGAATTTTACACTTATGGCTCCATAACTAATCCATGTTTAACAACTAATCCTTTGAAAGTATTTGTCTCTCGGGTTAGAACTCCATAAAAAAAACTAGCCAGCGTTTGGGCTTTAATTATCGTTCCTAACTCAAAGTGGATATCATAATCCTTTAGTTCTGCTGACCAACTGGTTAATCTTCCTGATACATGAAGATTTTGTAACATGTTTCGAAAGATAAATAAGGTTTTAACAGTTATTGTATGTTTTTGGGAATATAGTCCCATTTTTCAAGCTACAACTACTAATTTTAATGCAAGCTTATCTAGTTGTAAATAACTAATCCCATCTTGTAGTAGAGATTTAATTACACAATAAACCACTTTAGATTATCTTCATTATTCCATGATTAGCAATGTACTTATTGTGTAGTACTAGACTATAAGATACAAATACAAAGATTCTCCTAGTCGAGGAACATTTGGAGAAGCTAAAAATTTATTTTATATTATTCAATGATTTATCACATATTACTTGTCTAAGGAACCTCAGAAAAACCATTAAATGATACTAATCTTCAAGTCAAAATTTAAACTTCTTCTTCATTTTTTGTTGGCTATATTGCTGCTAGATTTTCAAGTTGTGTAGAATCTTTTTCGTTTCTTCTTTTTCTCATAATGTAGCCTAAACATTTTCCACATCTTACATTGAAGATGAAATTTTCTAGATTGACTCTTCTGATATTTGCAAAATTCTCGGTCAAGTCTGATCGGTGGTCATCTTCATAAAGGCTTGTCACCAACATGTCAACAATATAGGCATATATATTTTACCCTAAGTAATTTTTGATGATCTTGTTTACTAACATTCAAAAGTTTGCCAAGACAACCTTCAATCAAAATGATATTAATTTATAGACATATATCCTTTTTTCGGTGATGAATTTTATGTGTTCTTGGTCCTCTTCAAGCATATATATATTGATTATATCTTGCAAATGATCTATGAAGGATAGAAGTTTGTTTTCGGATGTGGCATCTACTAGCTAGTTAATCCTCGGTAGTGGAAGATTTCTACATACATGTTTTTTAAGGTATATGAATTCCATACACATCATCTACTTGATGTTCTTCTTCTTGAAATTGGATATGAGACTCTCTTATATATCCTAAAATAAATATTTCCAACTTATGCAACAAGCACCTCTATATTTTGTTGAGAGTATGACCTCCTCTTTTATAAAATGACATGAAAGTTGTCATTGATACATAATTGGCGGTCGGTGAATCTGATGGGACTCTGCTTACATCATGCATACTTCATGCAAACATATCCAAGTTATATTTTAAAAAAAGTAATATATTGTTGGATTATTAGGATATTTAAGCCAATATTCATGATCTTTTGCACCTTCTCCTGACGGCACCAATCGGGGTCCTTGTATGGGGTCATTCATGCTTTCCAAGATGACCATTTTCCTTCTTGTTCCTATAATTTAAGTGACAGAGATGTTACATAATACTCCATGCAAGTTTTTAAGTTTCTATACTACAACTATTTTGACATTGATTGGTCATCTTAGGCCTCTGTGAATTGTATGATGTGTATCTGATCGAGCCAATATCACTCCAATATGATGTTGTACGGTGATGGTGGATCTAACACAATGAGTAAATATTGCACTTTCTTTTTATACTTTCGCTTTCTGAGAAAATAAAACCAGAATTAACTCATCTAGTACATCTACAATTGTTGCGGTATAGATGTTGAGTATTATTTAGGTTGAGTTATGCACTAGTGCTCGTGCCATCCTATTATAAGTATCTTTGTACAAAATGTTTTATGAAATACTAGTGTCAATCATCACCATCTTGATTTCCACTCCGGTTACTCCTCTCAAATCATCATGTGTGAATGATAACATGAGCTATAAATTTTGGTACAGATATTGAGACTTCTTTCCTCGATACACCACCTTTATTTCATATGCATATCATTTTTTATTTTTCAAAAAGTATAGAGTATAGATCTTCTTCAGAATTCATACAAATTGATTGTCTGTTTCGATCCCAGTTCCATGTACCAATTCTTTACTTTTGCTATTGTGATAACGTTCGTTGTTCTTCAGCATGTGCTGGCTTGCTTGGTGTTTTCTCTGGAACCTTTCCTTGGTTTATTTTCTTTCTTCTTAACAAACTCCTTTATTTTTCCTTTGTTTACTAAAATTTGGACTTGATCATTTAAAGTCTATATACTAAATTGAGAAATATCACCATGGAACTTACAGTAATTATTTTGATCAATGTGTTGTCATGCTCCATGCAACTTCACCGACTGTTTGTACTCGAGGACATAATTTTTCTTTTCCTAGATTTCCGCTAAAGATTTTGTCAGCTCTATAAAAGTTCCTCTTGTTACTTCTGATGACATCACCTCTTTTGAACTTTCTCTTGTAACTATTAGTTTGATTTTTGCGTGTCATGGCCGAAGTCGATGAACTCTTCCAACGATGATTTTTTTTTGTTCCTCCTTGTGATGGTGAGAAAATAGTTCAAGCTCACTAGGATGGACTACATGATCGATCAAGATGCTCCATCTCCAAATTCTCATCCACATACAGATTATATATTTTTTAAAAATTTGACATTAGCTAATTTTGAGCTTTCTTCTCAACTTTAATTTCGTGAGAATAAAAGTTTTTTTCCACAAATAGGGTCAGCTGATGTGGTAAATTTGGATTGACTAGGTGAATCCGAAAATGATGGGCCAATGTTGACTTGCCAAATTATTTACATCTCTATCAAATTATAATTTTTTTTATTAATAATTAAGTTTCTAAATAATTTCATAGCTTTAAAAATATGAAAGATTGTTAAAATTTCGTTTTATAATTATTTTTAATATTAATTATTTTTAATGAATCAAAAACCAAATTCAAATACAACTTGGAACAAAAGAATACTAAAAATACTTATCTGAGCCACATATTATGCAAGAAACACTCATCCATTGTAAATTAAAGTAAACGTTGAAACACATTTTTCTATTCTGTTTTTTCCGAGGTGACTACTATTGAGTATTTCTCTTTTTCCAATGAAATATTGATAACTAAAACTAAACATTTGATTCTTACAATTTTGATCATTCTCCAAACATTAGATTTATGGAAGGTTGTTTAAAAAAATTTGTCGACTTCGACCATTCTTCGAGTGATCCTCACTGTTTCGAAGTTCTTGAGGAAAAAAATCTTCAAAATCGGAGTTATAAAAATCCATATATCTTCAAGATATCTTACAGTAAGGTAATCCCGCTCATTTTTTTAATTTTTAATGAATGTTGAATTGTATAGATTCGAGTATGGTTGGTTAGTTTTAGAATAATATTTTTACAATTAAGGGTTTTATGATGAAAAAAAATATCATCTATGGTTTCATGTACAATGTATAGGTAGCAAGGCTTGAAATTGAAAACAATATTTTGGGATATGTTTTTTAAAATAAAATTTAAGATTTCTGATGTATTTTAGTATATATTTTAACAACAGTACACAATTCTTATTTAAATTTTAAGAACATTTTAGAAAACATATAGTGATTCACTATATATGTTTGACAAAAATACGTGATTCATATTTTCCATGATTTTTTTATTATTTTAACTTTGGTTTATGATTCAGGCTTTATAATTTAGTAGCTCGTGATTCGTATTTATAATTTATTAGTTTGTGATTCGCAATTATAATTTGTAGTTTGTGCTTTATAATTTAGAAGTGGTTCACGATTTATGTTTTATATTTGGTTGTCATTCGTTGTTTGCGCTTTATATTTTAGAAATAGTTTATGATTTTTTATTTTAGAAAAATGCTATAGCAAATAGATGATATGGACTTCTTCAATTTATTTAATTGATTTCATTTTGAGTTTTAAATAAATAAATAAAACTATATTTGATATCGATTCGAGTATGTTTGTTAGTTTTAAGGCTTCAATTATGCGGTTTTAGGGTCTCATGATAAAAAACTAATACATTTTATAGTTTTTTGAAATAATATTTTAGTTTGATGTTTTGAAATAAGAAAAAAATTAATTGACATCATATTTTTTAAGTTCGATTTCTGATTTAGAGAAAAAAATTAATTTAGATAATATGTTGAGAGTTATTTTAGAGAGAGAAAGAGATTAAGAAAGATTATGGGTGAAAAGTGTCAATCAATCTTTATTTCTCAAATTATATCTCTATTTATAGAAAAAAGGATACGAATAACTGATTTAGTTACGATTTACAAACAATTACACTGTTAGTCCTTAATATTCACACTTTACATTAAATCTACCCTCTAACCATAAAATATTCAAATTAAAATTCTTTTTGTAATTGCTTTCACTCCTTGATTATTTACATCCTTATCATTAGTCCCCATAGTCCTTGTGAAGTTTACCAAATAAGGACTAGTTTTGAATATATGCTAACTTATTGCTCTAAAAATTCCCCCCTCCCCGGCCTTAGTTTTTCTAACTGATCGAATAACTTCAAACAAAACCTTTTTCCTTCATCGGAAACCTATTTATTATTTCCACCATCACCTAAAAAATGTTATATAACTCCCTCAAAAATTTGTGTAACCTTTTTATACTCACCTTGGAATTTGTGTGACCTTTCTACACTCACCTCAGAAATTTGTGTGACCTTTATACACTTTCCTCTTAACATTGTGTGGCTTATTAAACATTAACCTAGAATATAATAGAATCTTAGAAAAGTTTCCTAGTACGTGCATTATCCAATTCTGACACTCTACACGTGCCATCCAACTTTAGACTAGGTAACCGTTATCTATCGATTCGTATTTCAACCTATAGACGCATGTCAAAGTTTTCAGCTTCCTTCTTTAAAAAACTCAACTCTTTATCCATTATTATTCTATAAATACCCTATTAACTCATACTTTTCCTACCATACATAAATTCTAGGGATAGAGAGCGAAAGTCGTCTAGGAGATTTTGCAACCACCATCATCATTATCGTCTTTATCCTTCCTCCACCATATCCTAATTTCTCTGATTTCCATTTACTCTGTTGATGCTTGATTTAAAGAACTTTCATCGAATTAGTTTATTAAAAAACTTAATCCTAGCTAAAAACCCATTTTCGGTATCTACGATTACTTCAGCATCTCAGAGATGACTCCCAAATAACAAGAAACAGATGTGATTGATAACTCCCTAAATCTATCTACAATACCACTTTATATGAGGCGTTTAACCCCGATCAAAGTTATCTTTGAAACCAAATGCTTTCCAATCTAGCCCCTAAAGTTTTCTCACAACAATCTCCTCAAATTATAAAATAAAAAATTCCTCGAAACCAAACATAAGCATATTTTCACGACACTTAAACTCTTCATCGAATGAAACGAAAACAAACGCCTCTAATACATTCAGGAACACTTTCTCAAACAAGTCAACATCCTAAAAAGAGTGAATTTTTAGCAATAAGAGTTTCCAAAGATGTCAACACTTCACAAAAGCCTACACCATCTCCTCCTTAGAAGGAGATGAGTGTGACAAACAAAGATTCATAGACAATTTCTTCATAAACCAACCAACAACCCAACAATATCCAACAAATTGCTGCTACCAATACTGACCCCTTCAATTTTGAGATGAAGTATCTGAGGAGATTGCTGAGTCAGAATCCAGGACAAAAACTGACTCAAATATTCAAGATGCATAAAGCACTCCTCCCTCTGACTCTGAGGATAATGCTTAAAATAAACCAGCTCCAAAGAAGAAGAAGAAAAATGTAAAAGAAAAAATCACTCTTCTCGAGGACATTGCTGCACACCTAAGTATGAATCTCAAGGATGTCATACCCGAGTACCTTATTTCACTAAAAAATGTGCAGTATGAGTATCTTAGCCAATTGACGGCTGAAACTCTCAGAAAAGCAATGGGGTATCCCTGATAATGTCACGCTTTGGTTACCAGTGGTTAGAGAGACACCGCTCTCTTGTGGAGAAAATAAGCTCGACCTCTACCCTGAAATTCTAAACTGGTGCCTTCAGTTCCCATTAGACCCAGTCATAGTTGACTATTTTGAGATAATCGACCTTTGTCTGAAGCAAGTAGTAAACTTATGGTTTACATTGCTATTAAGTATAATGACATGAAGAATTTCCAAAACACCTCTTCTAATAGAGAAGTTCATTACACAGATTGGTGTCTCAAACAACCCCGTTTTGCCCTTCTATTACCTTACGCTCGGAAAATTCTCGAAGATTATTGATAATCTTCTCAAAGCTGACAAGCTTTGGAAACCAATATTTTTTTTTATCTCTAACGCTTGAAAGAATGGAAAATAGATTTCCACCGAGTATCCTTCTAGAGTAAACCTCAAATGGAAAATTACCAGTAAGTACCATAACTTACTTTTACTCCAAATGTAATTCCGTTTCAAAAAGTTTATCTTTTATTCTTCCTCGTCGAAATTTCGATATGGTATAAAATCGATTAAGCTGATACCAAAGACATATTCGCCAAACTAACTGAGTGAATAAAAAATGAATGGTGTAACAAATTTCGCAAGGCATTCATGCCTATGAACTTTGTATTTATTCATTTATGGAAAATCTCCCCGGATTCTGTCATCCCAACTGACAAGGGCACGCCATTTTAACTCTTTGGAATAAATCACAAATCCATTTATCTCCCAAGAACATGAAAAATAAATCTCAATCTAGCTCCTCAAAATATCCAAAAAAGAAAAGTACTCAACGGAAACCGAACAATGCTTTAAATGGAAGCTAGTACTTCAAATTATAACGTCACTTAAATTGGCATCTCGAACAATGCTTTAAATGGACGTTAGCATTTCGATTTATATGACACTAAATTGGTAACTAAAAAATGCTTTAATTTGAATTATATGGAAAATCAAACTCGCACTTTAAATAATGCTTTAAATGGACGTGAGCACTTTAAATCATAATGTCACTTAAATTGGCATCTCGAACAATACTTTAAATGGACGATAGTATTTTGAATTATATGGCACTAAATTGGCAATTCAAACAATGTTTGAAATGGATGTGACCATTTCGAATTATATGGAAACTCAAACTCGCACTTCAAATAATGCTTTAAATGAACGCGAGCACTTCGAATTATATAGTCACTCAAATTGGCACTTTGAACAATGTTTTGAATGGACGTGAGCACTTCAAATTATATATTTATAAATTACCTCAAAGATGATCGGTCTTTGTGTAATTTGAAAAATATTTTTATCATCAATAAAAAACATAATTTGGAAAATAAAATTAATTTATGACTACAAATATATATGTGGCACCTCATTAAAACCTTCTCAACCCACCAGGAGAGGAAAAAGTAAGCCAATGTACAAACTATATATACAGAAAACTACAATATCATAAACATAAAAAATCACTCTTAATACAATTATAAATTCTAAATGTTCCAAAGATGTTGTAAAAGTCTCCCCTCTTTATCTTGGAGGCGATACATACATGGTTTAATAATCTCTACCACTGAATGAGTATCTTCCCAGTTTGGAGCCATTTTTGAGAGTCTTCTATCCTTCGTATGTAAGAATAATTTCCTCAAACTTTTGTCTCCCACCTTGAAATCTCTTTGCCTCACCTTTGAATTATAGCAGCTCCTCATCAAAGTTTGGTAATGCATCAAGTTTAAATATGTCATAACCCTCTTTTCTTAAATTAAATCAAGCTATGTTATTTTATTCTCCTGATTAGTATCCTCAAAATAATTGAGTACTCTATAAGATGGTAAGGTTGACTACGAAGGACTTACAACATCCATTTCATATACTAAAGCAACCGGATACTCTGGAGTCGCTTTTCTAGGTGTCGTTCTATAATCTCATAATACCTCTTGAAGATAGTTAGGCCACTTCCCAGTAGCACTTGTAAATTTTTTCTTAAACCCTTCTAAAATAGATTTGTTAGTGACTTCCACCTGACCATTTGCTTGAGGATGAAATGGTATTGTAAAAATACTATGTAATTCTCATTGAATTATAGAAAGAAGTCATTTATCTATTATTAAACTGAGTTCCATTGTCCGTAGTGATTTTCCAAGGAACCCCAAATCGACAAAAAATATTAGATATAATGAATTTGATTACATCTTTAGCTCTCGTCCTCGATAATGGTTTAGCCTCGGCCACTTTGAAAAACAATCCACTTCTACTATAATCATTTTACATACTCTCGAATCCATGAGAAATGGTCCTACCAAATCTAATCCCCATTTATTAAAAGGAACCGCTTGGGAAATTGACTTTAACGGAATTGTCGATTTATTAATAGAATTTGCAAATCTTTGACAACTATCGTAGTTTTGTACTAAAGTTCTTAGCACTATTAATTATTAATGTCCAATAATACCCTACACATAAAAATCTTATTGTCAAAGCCTTGAATCCACAATGAGCATAGCCCTCCTCATCATGCATTCAGATAAAACTTCGTGAGACTCGTTCTTACCCAAACATCGTCACAACAGCCTACTTATAGACTTCTTATATAATACTCTATCCAATATTGCATAACCATGAGCTTTAAACCTTAACCTCTGAGCTAGTTTTGTGTCTTGAGGTAGTATCTCTTTTAGTAAATATTATGTTATATCAGATTTCCAATCACTTCGATCTCTTTCTACAGTAATAAACACTTTCTTGGAATACTTACAGTGTTCTGGCTTTGTCAATATAGACGAAATTTCTTGTAATAATATCAAAGATACTCCTTTGTATATGCAATATTTGCCAAGGAATCTGCCATTGTATTTTCCCTTCGATTCATGTGTTCGACTATCACCTCATCCAATAAAAGAGTAATCGTTGAAGCTCACAGATTTATAGGAAAAGTTGTTCCTTCTTTGCCTCGAATAACCTTGACATGTGATTCACTACCAACTGTAAATTGTTTTGAAAATGAACTTTCTTTGCCCCACCGATACTTGCAAGCCTCAAACTAGCTAAAGCAGCCTCATATTCTGCTTCGTTATTTGACACACTAAATCCCAACCAAATGGCCTGATACATAGCTTCTTTAGTAGATGCTATCAACTATAATCCCGCACTTGATCCTAAAATATTGGAGCCTTTATCAGTTCGAACCACCCATATTGAATATGTTGGTAATAAATGCATATCATTCTCCTCATCTGAACGACTCAAATGAAATTCAACCAAAAAATCAACTAGAGTTTGAGACTTAATCGTTTTTTGATGAGAAATAAGTTTATATCAAAATATCCTACTTCAACTGACCACTTAGTCATTCTGCCAGAGATATCTGATCGTTGTAACATATTTTTTAATGGAAAAGAAGTTTGGACAACAATTGTATGGGCCTGGAAAGAGGGACGCATTTTTTTATTAGCTACCACCAAATTCAAAGCCAACTTTTCAAGCCTAAATTATCTCTTTTCTAATGAAAATAAACTCTTGCTCATATAGTAAAATGGTTGAGATCTACCTTCTTCTAACATAGCACTAGTGGAAAAATCTGACACAATGACATACAAAATAGTTGTTCCTTTATTCGAGGCTTAGACAAAATTTGTAGTGAAGTTAGGTGCTCTTTAATATTTGAAAATGCCACGTCACATTTTGGTGTATAAATGAATTATGTTTGATGTTGTGACGCTTTAAAAAAAAGAGTACATTTTCAAGAAATTGAGAAATGAATTTATTTAGATCAACCAACCTTCCTGTCGAAATTTGCACCTTTTTAATTGTTAGAGGTGAAGTCATTGTTATCAAAGCCTTTAGTTGGTCAGAATCGGCCTCTATTTCCTTTTCGCTTATAATGTACCCCTAGAACTTTCATAACCTAACACCAAATGCGCGATTTCCCGGATTTAACTTCAATTGCATAGCTCTGAGATTTAAAAAGGTTTCTTCCAAATCTTGTAGATGTCGTCGTCTGATTGGCTTTTGACCAACATATCATCCATATAGACCTTCATATTTCTTCCAATTTGAGAAGAAAACTTCTTGTTTACTAATATTTGATACATTTCCCCAACGCTTTTAGACCAAAAGGCATGACCTGGTAACAATACAATCTTCGGTCACTTATAAACGTAGTACTTTCTTGATCCTCAGATTCATCTGGATCTGATTATAACCCCCGGATGCATCTATAAAAGAAATGGATCCTTCGGACACGCTATATTCAAATTAACAAGTTGACCAATCCTTAGCACAAGAATAGGATCCTTCGGACACGCTATATTCAAATAAGTAAAATCGTCACACATTCTCCATTTTCCGTTCTTATTTTTTACAAACACTAGAGTTATAATGCATAATGGCTATTGTGTCTCCCGTATATGTTCGACCTTGGATAAAAGATCCACTTCATCCACCATATCCTCGGTTTTCCAAGAAAACACATCTAAATTTTCAGACAAATACTTAAGCCATTGTTAACGTAAAGTGAGTCACCATAATATCCTTATTCGCAAAATTTTCCCATTACGAAACATATACTCCTCTGAATTTTCTCTTACCACTATAGGTCTCGGGGTTTCCCTCGAATCATCTACTCTTCCCACATCCGAGGTCAACCCATTTGATTATTATTCATTCATTTGATCACCAGAAGTGACCCTTTTAGAATGTAAACCTATTGCATAACATTCTCTTGTCACTTGATGATCACTTCGAACTACTCCGACGAGATCACCAATTGTATACTTCATGAACTAGTGGACAATTGAAACAACAACATACATCCTAGATAACCGTGACCTCCCAAAAATGGAATTATAGCTGGTCGGACATTCCACCATCATAAACAACACTTAAACGTTTTTTCCTAAAAGGACCTATTCCCAACAAAATATCTGCATCGTATTCTATGATAATTTACGTTGTTACCCTTGTGAACCCAATTACGGTGCGCTCAGATCGTAGAATTTTAGGTGGATTACACATCTTATCATATGTTGATTTGAACAACGCATACGATGAGCTTCTTGTATAAACTAATATTCTTCGGATCTCTGTTATCATAATTGTTTCTCGTGCCAATCACCAACGCATCCTCATAGGCTCCAGCTATGCCGCTCTAATCATTCTCGTCAAATAAAATAAAATGTGTATCATTCCTTCCATAAAGATGAATAGATATTTTACTTTCTATTTGAGTTTCCAAACTTACTACATGTTGTTTTCTTAAACTATTTGTATTTATGGCCATAATATCTCCTTAAAAAATGGCGAGATTCTCAATATACTCCCACAAATTTTGAACCCTCATTTGGTTTGTTTGTTCGTTCATAGCCAACACTATGTTCTGATCTAGGTCTGGATCTAGATATTCCAAAGTCGCATTGAAGCCTTCATGTTTTATAACTTGGAATCTATAATCATTAAGGTGTTTTCTTGTTTTGACGGTGTGTTCAAATTATGTTGCATAGATGTACCTGAGTTGTTCCAACCATTATTTTTTCCTTTAACAAAAGTTGTCAGCTTGTCGTTTTCTATCAAAATCTGAATTTATTTCTTCAGAGCTATACATTTCACAGTATCATGTACAATGTCATTATGGTATTTGCAAAACTTGTTTCTCTCCTCCATTGGTTGACATCAACTGAGGAGGTCGATAAGAAGTTTGAGGTGTTCCTTGTGTTTGATGAGGTAGATTAGTATTCACCCTCAAACACGATGGTATTGGGGATTCAATGAGCTCGCATGTCTCAAATTTCTTTGGGTGGAACTCGACCCACTACGAACTCTGGTCGACTATTTTACCTTAATTTTATCCCCAACTTGAGCCATCAAATCCCTAAATTCCATTGCTATTTTCCTCGTACCCTCATTTGCTAAATCACTTGGAAGCAACCCTTGCCTCAATGCGACCATTACAGTAAGCTCTTCACAATGTTCCAATTATGTCTTAATTAGCATAGGTCATCTTGTATAATCTTTTAACTTCTCTCACATAACTTGTTTACATTGTATTATAGTATCACCATTAGCTCGCATCTGTTTTCTTTCCATGAATTGTCTTCAGAATGGAGTATAAAAACTCCCAAAGCTGGTTATAGATCCACTCAGATTTCTGCTATACTACTTCAAAGAGATACCTTTAAGATTTTGTGAAAAAGCTATACACACCAACCTATCATCATCTTCGAAATTCATCATGTAATTTTTAAACTGTTTATTGTGATCATCGAGATCCTATGTTCCAACCTTTGAAATATAAACGCGCTTAAGAAGAGGTATCGACCTAATTTGAGAAGATAAAGGAGAATTTATCTAGTTCGCTCTTTGCATGTACTGATTAGCTCTAATTGCTCCCATAACTGCAATACAGCTTTTGGTCTACGGTATTATCATACTTATTGGACGTGTTACCCTCGAATAAAAGGTTATCCCTTCTATTCCTAGACTTATCCCTCTTGGATTTATGCTCTTTACGATATTTTCGTTGTCGACTTCATTCTCCCTTCGAAGAACGTCAATATTTTCCTTGCTTAAACGAATCATCTTCAGAATCCGAACTAGAACTATCACTAGTCAAAATATAACGATATTTATCTTTCTTTTCCTTTTGTGTAGAATGTTGTTCCATGTATGAATGCATATATGCTTTTGTATAATCACTTCAAACTTGGTGAGTAGTATAAGATTCATTAGAAAAATTCTCCAACTCGTTTTTCTCATCCACTCGCTGCATCTTGAATCTTAGCCTACAAGATTGAATTAGATGCTCCCTTTGATCAAACTGATTGTTCAAAAGAACTATCATTTCTAATAATTGATTCATTCGATCTACCACATTAGATTTCTTACGTTGTTCATTTCCCTGAATTTTATCCCGGTTTTCTTCTCTAAGCAAACATGATTCAAGCACTTTGTTTTTCATCAAAATTACGTCGTGACTTCAACTGTAAATTTTATGGTTTTAGATTGGTTATCTACGTACCTCTATTTACTCCCTTGTGGTCGCCAATGTTAGATTCTAAACCTTTAGTGAAGAAGGAAAATGATCATAGTAATTTTAAAGAGATACAAAGGTTTAGAGAGATTATGGGTGAAAAGTGCCCATCAATCTTTATTTCTTAAATTCCCACTCTATTTATTGGAAATGTGGTACCAATAACTGATTTAGTTACGAGTTACAACTAATTGCACTATCGGTCCTTAATATTCACACTTTATATTTAATATATCCTTTAACCATAAAATATCAAATTAAAACTTTTTTTTATAATTGCTTTGGCTATACGTGTAATTTGCGGTTCCATTTTATAATTACATGTTTTAACTTTGGTTTACAATTCGGCGTTATAACTAGCTTCGCGTTAACTTATATAATGTGTTTACGATTTTCTTTTAATTTAATTGGCGATCCATGATTCCTGCCTATAAAACTGATTTATTTTGAACATGTATTTGTTGTAGGAAACACATGGGAAAACGTGTTTATTTATATAAAGTCTATATACTAATATACTATCATTAAGAAGATGCATTCTAAAAGAATGTGAATTACTATTTTATTCCCTATCCGCTATAATTTTAACATTTGTCATTCGCATATCAATTTAATTATTTGTTCACGCTTCACGTTTGTGGTTTATTTTATATTCTTGTTTCGTACTCCAACGTTGTAAAATTCATCTACAGTGAATAATAAGTAGAATATTTTTGTAACATTCACAATTTTAATTGTTATCGGTTCATATTTAATATATTCGCATTTATCCGAATTATGTTCTTTATGGTTCATGTTTAACAAAATTATAATTATAAATGTTTGTGAGTTTATATAAACATTATATAACGTGATCCGCAATTCACGTCCACATTAATTCACGATATGATTTGTTATTCATATTTGCTATTCACGTCCACATTAATTCACGATATGATTTGTTATTCATATTTGCTATTCACGTCCACATTAATTCACGATATGATTTGTTATTCACATTTGCTATTAGTGTTTGATCAATCATGATGGTTATCATTTTTATTTGGATTTTCAATTTATAAATAGAAAATAACATGGTAAACTCACTATTTCATCGTTTTCATTTTACAAACGATTCACAATTCGTGTTACAAATCAATTATTTCAGAGTAAAAAAAGAAAATCAGCAAAAAAAACTAATGAAATTTAATCATCAAAATTTTCATCGATAACAAAAAAGTGAGTTTAATACTAATCTATTAGCTTAACTTAGAGTTTCAAGTCCTCACACTTTGACAATGCGTCATCTTCTCTTTATATGAAAATTCTCTTCTTTAGAGTTAGCACTAATATTTTTATCATTGATGGGATCCACTATTGGAATCTCTCCATTAAGTTGGACCGTCACATGTTTTATCGATGTATCGAACTATCGTTAATATTAGTCCAATATAAGTAATCATAAAGAAAAGAACGGACTAGTAGATAAAATATGTATCATGGAGGTAATTGTATAGATACGAGGTTTAATTCCGAATACTGTGAAGGATTGGATTCGGAAATAAACAACTTAAGCAAAACGTAAAGTTTTGGGGTTATTTTGTAAAACAAAATAATACCGGGTTATGGTCTCTAAGGGTGGCAATTTAATAAGGACTAGTCTTCATTAAGTAACCGTCTGGAAGTTACAAACGGTTAAAAGAGAAGACCGGTTTTCTCACTTTAGTTCTATATAAGAATGAGTTCCTCACTCTTAAAAGAAACGAGATCAAATACAGAGAGAAAAATCCTTTAAGAAAAACAAATTGATTCCTCCTTCGAATCAATTACAAAAGTGTGTTTTGGTTGCCATCTCTTGGAAGAATCGATAACCTAGCAAAGGATCATGGATCATCCGCTTCAAGCCAGGAATCTAAAGATCAAAGAATGTCTACATCCTGTAAGTTTTTATTCCGTATTATTACAGGATGATTTAATTTCATTGTTCAATAAGTTAAGTAAGAAATCTGTAGAGTATTTCTTACAAGTGGTATCAAAGCCACCATGAAATGAACTTCTTAAATTTTTAGATTTTCAGTTCATGATATTTGATATTTGGTTATTTGCCGGTTAAAAATACGTATTTATGAGTATTTGAATTGATTTGATAGTCAATTAAAAGAATCTTTAAAATAAGATAGATAAAATCGGCAAATCATATATCTGTATATTAAATAACAGTAGAAGCAACCTTGTTAACCAATTTGCATATTAAGAAGAAATTACGTGTTAGATTGAATTTATCGTATCACTGTTATTTCGTGGCAATACTATAAAAGTTATGAAGATGCATTTCGGTTATAAAGTTAATTCAAATGGTAATACTATAATTGTTGTTTTCGGTTGTTGATTGTTAATTATATTAATATATATATTAATTAATTAATTATAATCGTTTTATAAGACGTGCAGTATTAAACTAATTAAGTTTAATATAATTATGAAATTAAAGAAATTAACGGTTACCTAAATGTTAGCCTAAAATAACTCTAAGCCTAAAAAGTAGGTGCATTAGTAGTGGCGCATTAATTGCGACGTTAGTTGCGCGGCACGTGCATTGAAGCGCGTTAGTTGCACTAATTGTGCGTTATTAACAGATGTTAGTGCAATGCGCAACTAGAGATGTTAGTGCACGCAATTTTTGTATTAAGATAGGCAACTACCTGCTTATAAAATTGAGAGGTATAAATAAAAATTATAATATATATATATATATATATATATATATATATATATATTAATATAGTTAGAGATATATTATAGTATATATACGAATAAGTATTATATATATAAATAAGTATTATATTATAATATATATTAAGAATTATATCCTAATATAATTACACATATATTATAATATAATAAATTTAAGGTGTAAATTTAAGTCGATTAAATTTATACATTGACTACAAAATAGTTTGGAAATTAAGTTAATAGGTAGTCGTATAATATTTTTCGAAATAATTAGCATGTTTTAAGTTGTCCGAACTTGGATAAATAATTAATGATTCAATATATTCCAAAGTGATCCCTATTGCTGAATTAATTATTTTAGAGTTTTGACAAGTCTATGATTGACAAGTATGTACATTTTAATCGGCCCAAAGGAAGGTTAAGGTTTGACATAGTTAATCTTAGACACGAGATAATTATTTGTGAATTGGTCATTAAGAAAATTGAACTAGGAATATCGGCCCAAAGGAAGATTTTCTTACTTAAGTCAATTAGTAGGATCAACATTAATTATGCTCAAACTCATACATATACAAATTAATATGCTTGCCCAAAGGTATCTTATTGATGTTGTAAGAGTATGTTTTATTATGCTATGTTTATTTGTTCAATACTATGGAGATTATATGTTAAGTGATGTTTTTGGCTATTTATTGTTTTTTGTTTGTTATGTTAGCAAATTCGTATTTCTATAACCCAGAAGGCAAAAAGGCACCCATACTTAATGGGAGCAACTTTGAGTTGTGGAAAGAAGATATGTTGCTGCACTTGATGTTCCATGATTACGACTTAGCATTAAGGGTCGATGAACCTAAACCTCTGACTGATGACAGTTCTCCTACGGAGAAGAAAGAGTCAGAGGCGTGGGAAAAGTCGAACAGGATAAGTCTAGGGATTATGAAACAAGCAATTCCATTAGCATTCCGTAATGCAGTTCCACCTGAGATCACTGATGCAAAAATGTTTCTCGAAGAGGTAGATAAATGTTTTGCCAAGAACGATAAAGTAGAGATTAAGACGCTTCTTATTAAGCTAGCCTCTATGAAATATCGTGGCAAAGGGACTGTTCGTGAGCACATCTTGGAAATGTCAAACATCGCTTCCAAACTGAAAGCACTTAAGATTGACCTTCCGGAATATGTTGTGGTAAGATTTGCTTTTCACTCTTTCCCTCCTCAGTATAAGAACTTCGAAACTTCTTATAACTGTCAGCGCGAGAAATTGACTCTCAACGAGCTCATCTTTCAGGCATCGCAAGAGGAGGAAAAGATGAAGCAAGAACATCCAGAAGTGCAAATGGTGAAAGCTCAGGTGGATAAGGGAATTAAGAGAAAGTATAAGGTGCAGATGCACATGCATCCGGTTCGGGACAAAAGAAGCATAAGGGTACGTCTGGTAAAGGGCGTTGCTTCCATTGTAAGAAATCAGGGCACTTTAAGAAAGAACGTGAAAAATGGAGGGCTATGATGAAAACCAAAGGTATTTTCACTTCTATGGTTTGTTCTCAAATCAATTTAGTTTCAGTGCCGAGAAATACTTGGTGAGTTGATACAGCAGCAACAACTCATGTTTGTATTTCTTTGCAGGGTATGATAAGAAACCGAAGCCTGAGTGATGGTGAAACATCCATCTATATAGCTGATGGCAGTTCTTGTTTAGTTCATTCTATTTGTGATTTTCGTTTGTTGCTTACCAGTGGACATTTTTTGTATTTAAAAGACGTATTGTATGTACCTTCTTTTCGAAGGAACTTAATTTCTTTTCCGTTGTTGGACAAATTAAGTTATTCTTGTCTATTTGGAAATGAAAGTTTATGTCTATATTTACATGGTAATGTTGTTGGTTCTGGAAAGTTAATAGCAAAAGATAACTTGTATTTATTGGATACTATAAAGGATCACAAAGAGATAATGAATGTAGATGTACCTAGAAAACTAAATTATAAAATGGAAAAATCAGCAAAACTTTGGCACAAGCGATTAGGTCACATTTCTAGAAATAGAATTGAAAAGCTTGTTTCAGAAGATTTATTAAATGAACTGGATTTTTCGGACTTCAACGTTTGCGTTGAATGTATAAAAGGAAAACAGACCAAAGTGAAACGATTAGATGCATACAGAGCGAAAGCAGTCTTGGATTTGATACATACAGACATCTGTGGTCCGTTCCCTACAGCATCATGGAACGGCCAACAATATTTTGTATCTTTCATTGACGACTTTTCACGATATGGGTATCTATATCTCCTTCACGAAAAATCAGATGCCATTGACAAGTTCAAAGTCTTTAAGACCAAAGTTGAAAAAAAACTTGGTAAAGACATTAAGTGCGTCAGATCGGACCGTGGTGGTGAATACTACGGGAGATATGATGGTTCAGGTGAACAACGTCATGGACCGTTTGCAAAGTTCCTAGAAGAGTGTGGCATAGTCCCTCAGTATACGATGCCGGGTTCGCCCAACATGAATGGAGTATCTGAGAGACGAAATCGTACATTGAAGGATATGGTAAGAAGTATGATTAGTCATTCAACATTACCTATATCACTCTGGGGAGAAGCAATAAAATGTGCGACCTACCTACTTAATAGAGTTCCGTCGAAAGCAACTACTAAGACACCGTATGAATTTTGGACTGGGCGTAAACCTAGTTTAAAACATTTACATGTTTGGGGATGTCCAGCTGAAGCGAAGCCTTATAGGCCGAATGAAAATAAATTGGACTCCAAAACGGTTAGTAGTTATTTCATCGGATATCCCGAGCACAGTAGGGGTTTTAAGTTTTATGATCCTTCCACAAAGAATATATTTGAGACGGGTACAGCAAAATTCTTTGAGGATACAGAGTTTGGGGGGAATAATTTAGTAACGAACACTCATTTTGAGGAAGAATCAATAGAGATTCATGAAGGTTCTAACAATGATACTATAGTGTCAAATGATGATATGGTAATTAGAAGGCCAATCATCACTTCAGATTCGTTAGAACATATAGATACTCAAGATGATGTTAATCTTCTTCCTATGGATGTTGTTCCAATGGAGCAAAATAAAGTTGTTCAAGAAGAACAAACTCTACCTCCTCAAGAAATTCAAGTGCAAAATGAAGAAATTATGCCTTTGCGTGGATCTACTAGAGAAAGAAAGAGCGCTATATCTTGAGACTATATAGTGTATATTCAAAAACATGAAGATTTTTATGGTTCAACAGAAAACGATCCTTTAAGTGTTCGTGAAGCCATGAAAAGTTTTGATTCTCATTTATGGATTAAAGCAATGAACGAAGAGTTTAAATCAATGCAAGATAACGCAGTATGGGAGCTTGTTCCATTACCTGAAGGAAAGAAGCCGATTGGTTGTAAATGGATTTTTAAAACCAAACGGGATTCTAAGGGTAATGTGGAGAGGCATAAAGCGTGACTTGTAGTTAAAGGTTTTACTCAACGTGAAGGGATTGACTTTAAAGAAACCTTCTTTCCAGTTTCTTCGAAGGATTCTTTTCGGACAATCATGGCATTAGTTGCACACTTCGACCTTGAGCTTCATCAAATGGATGTAAAAACCACTTTTCTTAATGTAAACATTAAGGAAACGATCTATATGTTACAACCTGAAAACTTTGTCTCTGGTGATCCAAAGTTGACGGTATGCAAACTGAAGAAATCTATTTATGGTCTCAAGCAAGCGTCTCGACAGTGGTATCACAAATTCCTTGAAGTTATTGTCTCATTTGGTTTCGAGATAAATTCAGTGGAGGATTGTGTGTATCAGAAGTTCAGTTGGAGTAAATTCATATTTCTAGTGCTGTATGTTGATGACATATTATTGGCCACGAACGATAAAGAATTGTTACATACGACCAAGAAATTTCTTTCGGACAAATTCGATATGAAAGATCTTGGTGATACATCATTTGTGTTAGGAATTCAAATTCATAGGAATCGATCCTATGGAATTTTGAGTTTATCACAAAAGGCGTATATTGAGAGTATGTTACAACGTTACAGGATGGCTAACAGCAAAGGAAAGGAAACCCCTATATCAAAAGGTGAAAAGTTTAGCCTTAAGCAATGCCCAAAGACAAAACTTGAGATTGAGGAAATGCAAAAGGTTCCATATGCTTCGGTTGTTGGAAGTCTGATGTATGCTCAAGTTTGTACACGGCCAGATATTGCTTTTATGGTTGGTGTGTTAGGGAGATACGTAAGTAATCCGGGGATGGAACAGTGGAAAACAGTCAAAAGAGTTCTCCGGTATTTGCAACAAACAAAACATCATAGGTTAACATATAAGAAGTCGGATAAACTGGAGGTCATAGGGTATTCCGACTCGGATTTCGCTGGATGTGAGGATTCTCGTCGTTCAACCTCAGGCATTATATTTCTTTTAGCGGGAGGTGCAATATCATGGAAAAGTGTTAAACAAACACTCATTGCATCTTCCACTATGGCTGCGGAATTTTTTGCTTGTTTCGAGGCATCCAATCAGGCGCTTTGGCTGCAAAATTTTGTCACGGGACTGCGAATCGTAGAGGGGATAGAAAGACCCCTTAGATTATATTGTGACAATAACTCGGCAGTTCAGTATTCAAACAGTAACAGGAGCTCAGTTAAGTCCAAACATGTAGATATCAAGTTCCTGTCTGTTAAAGAGAGAGTACAGAGTGGTCAAATCAGTGTGGAGCACATAGGGACAAACTCGATGTTAGCAGATCCTCTTACGAAGGCATTAGTACCTAAAGTTTTTATTGAACACACCATTAACATGGGTGTTGTGTACTTAGAGGATTGTTAGTTTAAGTGGGAGTTTGTATTAAGCTATTAAATTTGTTTGTATTATGATATTCGCGAACTTAAGGTCATTAATGCAAACATATTTATATATAAGTTTTCAGTGTGCTCTTATCTTTGATTATTCGTACTCTGCTGTAAGTAGACCTCCAATTAAGTGGGACTAGTTAAGAATAGATATGTAAGATTACATTTCATATTATTCGTATGCTATGCACCATGTAGTTGATTGTTGCGATATCGTGATTACTGATGCATCTATTTGCGGCTTGAAATGCATTGATGATGACTTTAGTCCTATGTCGTTAATGGTCATTTACGGGATTGTTAAGGTTATCTATGTGACGATAGAAATTAAGAATGTTCATTAAGTGGATGCATCCTATAGTAGCATATGATGATCCAAGTGGGAGATTGTTGGAATTTCTCCATTAAGTTGGACCGTCACATGTTTTATCGATGTATCAAACTATCGTTAATATTAGTCCAATAAAAGTAATCATAAAGAAAAGAACGGACTAGTAGATAAAATATATATCATGGAGGTAATTGTATAGATACCAGGTTTAATTCCGAATACTGTGAAGGATTGGATTCGGAAATAAACAACTTAAGCAAAACGTAAAGTTTTGGGTTATTTTGTAAAACAAAATAATACCGGGTTATGGTCCCTAAGGGTGGCAATTTAATAAGGACCGGTCTTCATTAAGTAACCGTCTGGAAGTTACAAACGTAAAAGAGAGGAACCATTTTCTCACTTCAGTTCTATATAAGAATGAGTTCCTCATTCTTAAAAGAAACGAGATCAAATACAGAGAGAAAAATCCTTTAAGAAAAACAAATTGATTCCTCCTTCGAATCAATTACAAAAGTGTGTTTTGGTTGCCATCTCTTAGAAGAATCGATAACCTAGCAAAGGATCACGGATCATCCGCTTCAAGTCAGGAATCTGAAGATCAAAGAATGTCTACATCCTGTAAGTATTTATTCCGCATTATTACATGATGATTTAATTTCATGGTTCAATAAGTTAAGTAAGAAATCCGTATAGTATTTCTTACATCCACGTCATCAAGTACATGTTGCTATAAGAAATAAGTTCTGGCTATTTGTTTGTTGCGTGACTTCTTACCAGATCATTATGGTGGGAGGCAATGTATGAGCTTTGTGGGAGGATTGAATTTAATCTTTGTCACTTGGGTTTTGTTGGTTAGCAATGCATGAGATTTGTGGAAGAATTGAGTTTAAACTTTGTCACTTGGGTTTTGTTGGTTAGCGATGCATGAGATTTGTGGAAGGATTGAGTTTAAACTCTGTCACTTGGATTTTGTTGTTTAGATGGGCCATGTTTGGTATCTATTTTCTTGATGTAAAAGAGGTTTGGATGATTCCAGACTAAGTGGAGTGCTCTTGTTAAGGTGTGGGGTAGTTTATGTCCTTATTAATTGCAAAAATATATGTCATATAAGTGTTCTCACCTTCTTCAGAAAAGGTGAAGAGTGGTTTGGATGTTTAGACATTATGCATACTTAGCTTTCATTTAAATTTTAGTTTGTAATTCGTAATTAAACTTATAACATGATCCTCATTTCACATATTCGGATGACTCATATTTTGTATTTGTATTTAATACAACACTCACGATTCATTTTTATATTTAATACAACATTTTAAATTTAGATATGAATACAATATTTATGATTCGTGCAACATTTCACTTTATTATCTATATATAAATACAATTCATATTTATATTTATATTTAATAAAACTATTCTCAATTCACATCAAAATAATGATAACTGATTTATATTTGTACGCATATCGTAATTCACATTTTATGACTACAAAATGGTTCATAATTCATAGCACCGTTTCACATGATTCAATTTTTGTGTTTTAAAGATTTTTCAATTTAATACAACATTTACGGATTTGTATTTGTACACATATCGTGATTCACATTTTATGACTACAAAATGGTTCATGATTCACAAACATTGTTTGACATGATTCGCGATTTTTGTTTTCACAACTCTTCAATTTAATACAACATTCACGATTCACGTTTATAATTAATAAAACAGTCACAATATACATCTAAATACAGTCACAATATACATCTAAATACAACATTAACATTTCATATTTATATTTACTTGAACATTAGCGATTCACGTCTAAATAATGATTAACAATTCGTTTATGTACGCAGAGTTTTATTTTTATTTCGCGATTATAAAATGTTCCACGATTCGCAAATATCGTTCACATAACTATATTCGTCTTTTTTAATTTATGGAAGTCTGTTATGAACAAACTTTAAATCATAGATCTAAAACATCAAATGCGTAATATTTTACAACCTCAATCTACCTTGTTTTTGGTCGAAATAAACAACACCTAAAGAAACAATAAAAATTGAAAAAGCTATAAAAAAAAAAAATCGAACATTTGTTCGCCATCAAATATCAACATTAATCATTCTAAAAAACTAACATAATAATGTACTAATCTTATAAACAAATAACGATTTTTTTTTAAAAGAATTAAACCTTATCTAATCGAATTCGGAAATTATTAAAAAATTGTGTTTTAAACTATTTTTTTTAAACCGAATATCGGAGGTTTTGATTTTCATGATGACGATTAAAATTGATACAGTCAATAAAAACTAAAAATTTAATAATAAAATGTGATAAAGTCAATGAAAACTAAAAACTTAATAATAAAATGTGAGGGCAACTAATAAAATAGATTTGGCTTTTTATATTTGATGGTAATTAATCTTATAAAATATGTTTTAAATTTTCAAATCAATTTATCCGATAATATTTTGTTGTCATTTGATACATATATATAAGTAAATAATTTTATTGTTGATTATCAAATGAAATAGTCGTAGTCTAACAAGTACGAGGTACGTAGTATTTTACATGAATAATAGTAACTATATATTCATACCCTAACACAATAACACAAACATAAATAAGAATATTTAATTTTGCTTATTTTATAATAGCAATATATGGTGTAGAAAGTGTCTCTGAATTGGTGTCTCTCAATTGGTATCTTTGAATTATTTTTCTTTAAGATTCATAAACGTAACACTAATATTATGACCAAAATAATTGCAAATAGCTTAACGTAATATGATACGGTCAATATATATTATTTTTATAAACTAAGTTTAATGTATTTGAAAGTAGGAGTGGATTAGATGAGTTTTGTATATAAAATTTGGTTACTGTCCTATTGTATTTTAGTTCAATGTTATATATTTATATAGGTTTTTGTAGAAAATTGGTTAATCTGAATATTTTGAATATGCATATTCTCTAAACTGTTAGATAGTTTAAAATACATAATAAATATGATACTAAATCATTCTATAATATTTAAATTTATACGATTATAAAAACTTGTAAATACAATTATAATATAATATTTGAATTTATATGATAATAAATAATTTATAAATAAATTTAGTTTGGCTTTCCAAATAATTTGATCCACAAATCTCATCGCGTAGTAATTAAAATTTAATTTTAACCAATAATAATATAATACAGATAAACATGGTGTAAAATTTGAATTCAAAACGTAAAACATATTTTATATAATAGAATATACCTTATTTTTGTTAAAAGCATCTAATAAAAAATGTTTATGTAAAAAGATTTTAGAAAACAAACAAATTTTTTTTTTAACAAATCACCAATTTATTAGCAAAAATAATCAGGATCCAATTACAAGAGACCCACAAAGACAGACCTTCGCAACTAAAGACACAGACCCAATCGCTAAAAACATCAAGGCCAAAGAAACCGGCCCAAAAACAAAAACCACGAGATCCGAATTAGAAACCGAATTAGAAAACAAACAAAATTATACCTCAATCTTAATGAAGTTTTTTTATTTCACAAACAATATTTTTTTAATTATAATAAAATATTATAGATAATATGGTAACATATAAATAATTATCTTAAATAAATAATTTTGAAGAACTACCATTGCTGAGATTAAAAGATCCATACATATGCCTATATAAACTAGCAATACCAGAAGTTATGGTTTGGTCCTATCACATCTAATCTTAAATATATATGGATAATTTTAATTTTCTTTAAATAATTACATTTGAAATTCTTTTAATAATATTTGGATTAACACCTATGAAAGCTATATATAAGATAATATTAATATAAAATATTGAATGTGTCTTTTATTACGCTATTTTCTTGTAGGTTGATTACAAACTAGGTAGAAGGTTGAATGTGTCTTTTATTACGCTATTTTGTTGTAGTTCGATTACAATCAAGATACAATGTTGAATGTGTCTTTTATTAGTTTATTTTTTAGGAGGTCGTTATTAGTCTTTTTGTGGGCGATTTCGTCATGGCAGCGTTGAAGAGCCAATTGTTCACACCCATTTATTGTCAAGTAGATGGGTTTTTTGGCGCTGGTTAAACCAAGCATGTACGATTCATTGCTGAAAAAATAGTGTCTGTTGTCTGAGAGGATCCAGTCGCAGGAGGGGAAGGACTTTGGGATTAGGTTTTGGTTTTGGCTAGAAAATCAATTCAATAGTAAATTACAGATATAAATAATGGATGAGTTATTCTTTTGCTAAAAAAATGCCTAAGTCCCATGTTAACAATTTATTTTATGTTAATCCCTATGTTTTACTTGTCCATTCACTTACTAATACGACCCGATCCATCTAAGTAACACAACCCATTAAATGTTTTTATGTAAAGAGTTACATTTTGTTGTCATTTGATACCTATATCATAAGTAAATAATTTTATTGTTTAATATATCAAATGAAATAGTCGAAGTCTAACAAGCACGAGGTTTAGGAACGTAGTGCAACAATAGGAGTGTCCGTTCATTATAGAGTACTTCTGAAACATATAGCCATTAGATAAAAGTATTTAATCTTTGTACAGTAAAAAATTAATGATATGCTTTAATATTTTATATGAATAATAGTAACTATATATTCATACTCTAACACAATAACACAAACATAAATTAGAGTATAAAGTTTTGCTTATTTTATAATAACAACTTCATTAGGACATCATATCTGGTGTAGAAAGTGTCTATGAATTGGTGTCTTTAAAATATTTTCTTTAAGATTCATAAACATAAGACTAATATTATGACCAAAATGATTGCAAATAATAGCTTAACGTAATATCATGTTAACTGTCAATATATATTATTTTTATAAACTAAGTTTAATGTATTTGAAAGTAGAAGGAGATTATATGAGTTTTGCATATAAAATTTGGTGTCTCTTCAGCTTTGAAAAGGACTCTCCTATTGTATTTTAGTTCAATGTTATATATTTATATAGGTTTTTGTAGAAAATTGGTTAACGTGATTATTTTGAATATGCATATTCTCTACACAGTTTAAAATACATAATAAATATCATATTTAATTATTATATAATATTTAAATTTATAGGATTATAAAAACTTATAAATACATTTATAATATAATATTTGAATTTATATGATGATAAATTTAATTTTAATCAATAATAGTTTGATCCATAAATCTAATCGTATAGTAATTAAAATTTAATTTTAATCAATAATAATATAATACAGATAAAGATGAGTACAAATTGAATTCTAAACGTAAAACATATTTTATATAATAGAATATACCTTACTTTTGTTAAAAGCATCTAATAAAAAATGCTTATGTAAAAAAGATTTGAGAAAACAAACAAATTTATACCTCAATCTTATTTCACAAAAACAATATTTATTTTAATTATAATATTATAGATAATATGGTAACATATAAATAATTATCTTAAATAAATAATTTTGAAGAACTACCATTGCTGAGATTAAAAGATCCATATATAAACTAGAAATACCAGAAGTTATGGTTTGGTCCTATCACATTTAATCTTAAATATATATATATATATATATGAATAATTTTAATTTTCTTTAAATAATTACATTTGAAATTGTTCTAATAATATTTGGATTAGAACTTATAGTATCATATTTTTTTTATTGAAGATAAAGAAAGCTATATATATATATAAGATAATATTATTATAAAATATTAAATGTGTCTTTTATTACACTATTTTCTTGTAGGTTGAGTACAAACTCTTATTAGTTGGAACTATGGTAGAATGTTGAATGTGTGTTTTATTAGTTTATTTTTTAGGAGGTTGATACAATTTTTTGATAGTTGCAACTGGAATTTCCAATTATTGTTTTTATAAAATTATTGTTTTTTAAATAAAAAATGGAAAAAAATATTATTTTAAAATATAAAATTCTTGTTTTTTAAATAAAATATGGAAAAAAATATTATTCTTTAAAAAATTGCAGTAATGACTTGACTCAGTACCTCTCCCCTTTTCTGGTGCTTATGTTCTCTTTACTTAGTAGGAGAAAGCCTAAATCTGTGGATTCGCAGTTTTTAACTCAAATCCTCACCAAAATTTATTATTTAAACAAAATAAACAAGGCTAAACAAGAAAGATTTATGGAATCAAATTTTTTCTATTATTTAGTCAAATTGTTTTCTGATTGTTCGTTGGTGAGGAATATTTTTTTATTTTATTTGCTCTAATAAATATATAAACCAGAAAATTATAATTTAAACGACAAAATGATAAAAAAATATTGGGACTAAAAAAATAGTGTTTTAGATGTTGAGTAATTCATACATTATTTTTTGGTGTAAAAAAATTAAATTAATTGAAAATGTTCATACATAATCCTGGGGCATACTCTGAGATAATACAGTATTACAATATAAGTCAACAACAAGTGAAGGAAAATAATATGAGATAGTTTTGTAACCCATTGCCCGTAACATGAGATGACACAATGGGTAATACATCGCATTATAAATAATCTGACAGGGGTGGTGATGATGACTCGGTGGCATAGGCAGACTCCAGGTGTACTCAATCAACGTCCATGCTCCAGTCCATAAAGGTGATCACCTGAATCAATGAAAAATAAAATAAATTAAGTTAGATGGTGGCCAACTACATCGGCGAGACAATCTTGGTTCCATGAAATCTGTAGCGGAGATCCGATAAGATATGGAACGAGATTGAGGATGCTAAAGCGGAGCGGATCCAAAAATTCTTGAATTTCGCTCTTTCCAAACGTGGTAAACACCCGCTTTGAAACAAGTGCGCCATATACAATGTTCACGCTTATTTGACCATCTTGAAGCCTCAAGAATCCAAGATTGCCAGCTTAAGATTATGAATGGGAAGCCAAGTTTATGACTTGTCGCATTCTAGATACTCTGGGCGAAACTACATTCAAAGAGGATATGAGATATAGTTTCCGGAACAGAGGAACAGAGAGGGCACTCAGTTGGGGTGTTGTATCCCCAACTAATGAGCTTGTCTCTGGTGACTAGTTTGCTTTTAATTGCAAGCCAAGATATAAAGGAGTGACGCGGGATGTTGTATTTGTTCCATACTAACCCTGCCCACCCCACAGATGGGTCGGGCTGTCGAATAGCATTGTACGTGTCTTTGATGTTGAAAGTGAGGCATCCCTTCTTCGCTGTCCAGAAAGGGACATCCTTCGAGAGAGTGTTTGGCGGGGGGAGAGTAATGTTTATTTTGTTGAGTTCGTCCAAACTATTCCGACTGCGGGCTCTTGCCGATCTGAGGTTGACCGGCCAATTCCAATCTCCATTTGAAATGATATCCGCAACCTTAAGGCTATTTCCCATTCGAGAGTCATATATTAAATCTGAGCCATAGTGATCTGCTAGCGATGAGGAAAGGAGCCATGGGCCGCGCCAGAAGGAAGTATTCAGACCATTTCCTATTGCAACCCTGAATAATTTACAGGCCAAAGGTCGAAGACGAAGGATTTTTCTCCAGATCCAAGAGGGAGAAGATCCGCAGGATATCTCCCAAAAACTTTTATTTTTAATCTTTTCCGATCTGATCCAGTCACACCAGAGAGATTGGGGTCTATTACTTACTATGGACCAAAGGTGTTTAAGGACAGCCGCCTGATTCCAGATTTTTAAATCCAGGATCCCAAGACCGCCCTCTTTATAAGGAGTGGTAATTGTTGACCATGCCACCTAGGCACCATGGGTTTGTATAATAGAACCCGACCAAAGGAACCTTGGCCCCATTATTTTATTATGCTAGACGGCAGAATGAAAATCGAAGACCAATATACTTGACCCGCAAATAGAACAGACTTAATTAATTGAAGCCGACCCGCGTAAGAGAGATGTTTAGTGGTCCAGTTTTATTTTATGGAGAAAAAAGTCTTCCAGGGCCTCTTTGATAAGGTTGAGAGAGAGGGCATCACCGTGACAAAAAATCATCAAATCGTCTGCGAAGCATAGGTTGATGATTTTTTGCTTTTGGCATTTCCAGTGAAACCTGAAATTCTCATTAAGACTTTTATCTTTGAGGATGCGAGAAAGCACTTGCATTACAAGGACAAAGAGAAGGGGGGATAGAGGATCACCTTGTCTCAGGCCTTTTTTCCCCTTAAAATTTTCATGAAGGTCTCCATTAATAATAATGGAGTAGGAAAGGGTGGAGATACATTTGACAATCCAAGAGATAATTTTCTCAGGAAAATACATCGCAACAAGAACGTCCAGGATGAGATGCCAGCGAACATTATCAAAGGCTTTCATTAAATCTATTTTCAAGGCAATTCATTTGCCTTTCCCAATAGTATGGTAACCTTTGAGAAGCTCTTGGGATATGGGACTATTATCAGAAATATTTCTACCTGGGACGAAGGCTGATTGAGAGGAGTTCCATGATTCGGTCAGAGTGCCAGAGTGAAAGAAATCTTGGACCCCTTTACAAATGTCGGGGCCGACTATATCTCAGGATGATTTAAAGAAACTAGAGTTAAAGCCATCAAGGCCCGGGTATTTATCGTTGTCAATACTATGCAGAGCAGATTTAATTTCCGCGCATGAAATATCACGGATCATATATTCTCTATCGGTGGGGTTAACTTTGGAACAGATAAGAGAGGAGACGTTTTCCAAACCGGGGTAGGCATTAGAATGCTTCATACCATGAGTCTTTTCGAAGAAGTTAACAAAATCTTTTGACACTCTTACCTGGGATGAAACAGTGTCACCTTCATTATTTGAAATCGAGATGATTTTATTTCGGAATAGCCGAGCTTTAATACTTTTGTGGAAAAATTTAGTGTTCCTGCCGCCCAGCTGAATCCAATTTTCTCTAGATTTCTGCTTCAAGAAAGATTCTTCAGCTCGACTTAGAAAAATGAATGAAGCTGAAGCCTCCATTTCATTTCTGACTAGTCTGGGGTTTAGAGGGTCGGAGGCTAATCTAGATTGAGCCTCGAACAGGTCTTTTTGAGCTTTTCGGCTCTGGAGGTAATGTCACTAAAATCTTTGCGGTTTAACAAAGCTAAGATAGTTTACAATCGCTTTAGTTTTTCAGAGACCATCGACATCCCAGAGGAGGAAATAAGGGAGTTCCAGCATTTGGTAACTAATTCCTTGAAAAAGGGATGGGATTGCCACATGTTGAAGAATCGAAACGGCTTTTTCCGCATTGAGCGGGGATCATAATTAGTCTTAATGTATGATTGGAATCATAATTAGTAGCTTTACTACTACGGTAGTGTTAGTGGAGATATAGTTTTGATCATTATCGAAAGAAAGATCGCAAAATAAAACTGAAAAATATATTAAAAAATAGATGATGAGACGAGGTATTTCATGATTAGATGAGGTATTTGAAATGAGTTTAAATCTAATAAAATAGTTTAAAGGGGATAAGATTTATATATGGCTGTTGGTGTTCTTTTATTTGTTTTCTTGTTTTTAAAAGGGTATAATATATCTATAATTAATACGATATAATGTTGCGTGTGGAGTTTTTTAATATAGATATATAAAATTATTAAAAAAATATGTAAGTTTTTTCATCTATATAGAAGATGTTACCATGCATATTAAAAGTGGATTTAACTATGATAAAATCTAGATTTTCTTGAAGTTGGATGGAAGATGCGGTGGCGGGTAAGCTAAAAGTTAGAGTTGTTTTAAGAAATTCATTTGTTTAATTTTTATAACAATAATCAATTAAAGAGTTTATATATTTGTGGAGCTTCTATCATTTTTATATTTGTTTCATCTGTTCAGTGTTATTTGTTAATAAGATTTTAATTCTTTGGAATCCTATAAAGTATTGATTTATTACATGAGGATTACTATTAATAATATTTGGAATAGTATCGATATTGTTTTCTTTTTGCTTACTAATAATTTAATGTTAGGTTTAGGAATTCAAGTAGCATTAACATTTTGAGGTGGTTCCTTAGTTGTTTGTTCAATGTTTTTTTATTGATTCTCTCTTGTGATTCAATATTTTCTTTTTTCTTTTTTACACTAAGCAATAGTATGTCCAAGATGAAAACAACATGGACAATATACTTGTTTATAACCATATTTAACATCCAACCAGAATCTATCTTGTTGGTAAAACTGAATCCATATTTTTTTACAGAGAGGCTTGGATATGTCCAATTCTATCCAAGTCTGAGAGTAACTGAATTTAGAATTAATTTTACTAGGATCCTACATATTTAATGGTTTGCCTAAGGTTTTAGCTATACTAGCTATAGTATCCATATAATATAAGTAGTCAGAAATGTATCATAAGTGTAAGTACATAACATCGTATGTTTCATTTAGGTCCAATTCTATAAATACATACCTCTCGTACCATATATGTTAATGAACAAGCGCAGGATGGTCGAGTGAGTAGATAGATCCGCTGTAAAAGCTCTATTGCTCAGGTGGAGCAACTTCTAATTAGAGTGAGCGGATGAAAAGTCAATTGAGAGGATGCTAAGTGGTACTTTGTTCGAGAATAGGATTTGTTAGGGTAGCGACCAAAGTCCCACATCCCGCATCGGTTAAACATGGGAAGGATCAGTGGTATATAAGTAAGAACATACCTCAACTAGTATGAGGCCTTTTGGTAGTGGACCAAATGCAAAGCTGTGAGGGTCTTTGGGTGCCAAAGCGGACAATATCATACTAGTGTTGAGATCGGTTGTGTCCGTACTTATATACGGAGGCGGAATATGCGGACCAGACCCTCATATTCACAACATCCATATTCCCAACACGTGAGGCGGAATATGCGGTTTGGACCCTCATATTCACAACACCCATATTCCCAACATGTGGTATCAGAACACGTGGTATCAGAGTGTCAGGCCCAGACGGATCACGATGGTGGTGAAATTCTCGGAACATCCATATTCCCAACACGTGAGGCGGAATATGCGGTTTGGACCCTCATATTCACAACACCCATATTCCCAACACGTGGTATCCGAACACGTGGTATCAGAGTGTCAGGCCCAGACGGATCGCGATGGTGGTGAAATTCTCGGAGGTCGTTCATGATGAACCAGTAGTCATGCTCAAGGTGAATGATCTACTCTATACATCCTAGTTCGGAGCGTCCATGACTCATCAAGCGGTGATACTTGATAAATGTACGAATATCATCCAAAGATGGTACTAGTATTGAGATCAGTTGTGTTCTTACTTATATACGAAGGCGGAATATGCGGACCGGGCCCCCATATTCCCAACAATATAGTTATATTGAATTCACCAGTGAATTATACATTCACCAGTGAATTATAGGTTGAACATAAATGTATCAATATCATCCAAAGATGGCCTACCTGGGTTATAAAAACCTACTTAGAAGGTTGAAATTTATCATAAAAACTGAAACCATAGACTTCCTGGCTTTACACGAACCTATGGTTGTTGAAAACAAGTTTATTTAAATCTAAAAAACTCTTGGATTCCATCACGGAACTACAAACATGAATAACAAAATTTGGGTTTTACGGAAATATAATTTTACGGTATATGTTAGTTGCAATCGTGAGCAACTCATCCACCTTAAAATTTACCATATTAACAGAAAAAATTATTTCATGGCCACTTTAATTTATGTCAAATGCTCAAGAATAAATATAACTCCCCTTCGGGAAACAATGAGAGAGATTCCTAACAATCCACTTAAGTGGATTGTTATGGGAGGGTTTAATTGTATAACTAAAGCCTATGAACAATTATATTTCACTTCTTTGTGCTTAAGAAGTCTCGATGACTTCAATAACACAATCTTAGAATGTAATCTTGATTATATTGTTTTATTGGTTCACCATACGCATGGTCTAATAAAAGAAAATATAAAAGGTTAGATAAAATTCTTATAAACAGTCAAATGATGAATTCTTTTGATAATATTCTTGTAAATTATTTGGCAAAAACTTGTTCTTTTCATTACCCTATAACTATAAAAAATTTAAACAACTCTATAACACCAAAAAATTCATTGACATTCTTAAATATGTGGAAATTACATACGCAATTCAACCAGATCATTGAGAAATAACGAGTAGCTCAAATATTTGGCAAACTACTTCATTTTTCTTTGGCAAAAACTCTAAATATTGAAAACTAAATTAAAAACATGGAACCATGACGTTATTCTTATCAAGTCTCTCAAAATCTTGAGGATAAGGCCAACTTATCTAAAGCAAATGCAAACGTTAATCTCTCAAAATCCATGACGTTACATACAATCTCTCACTATTTCATCTTAAATATTCTTAAAGAATTTGTTTTTTACATAAATTTTGTTAATCTTATAAGTAGTGGCATAAAATATGTTTTCTTTTCCATAATTGTAAATGGTGAAACAAAAGGTTACTTCAAGGGTCCTAGTGATGTTAGGCAGGTAGATCTTATATCTCACAACATACTTATCATTGCAGAAGAATACCTCATTAGAGTTATTAATATGATTTTCAATAACTATCATCAAATGAAATACATAACAAAAAGCAATATTGACATAAATTGCTTGACATTTGTTGATGCCTTTGTCATCTACACAAATAGATCCATGAACAATATTAACAAATTGAACACCTTCTTAATTTGGTACCAAAATTTATATGGCCAGTCCATTAATAAAGACAAATCAAACTTGATTGTTTTAACTAGTATTAATATTCAAAAAAAATAAAACTATTAAAGTTGTCACTGGTTTTTAAAGCAAGCATTTACCCTTCAAATACTTAGGTGTTACAATTAAGAATACCAATAAATCCAGCCTTTATGATGACTTACTTAGTAAAGTAAAATCCAGAATTAATGAATGGCATAACACATCTATTTTACTTGGTGGCAGACTTGTATTGATAAAATATGTCCTTATGTATATTCTCATTAATCATATTTGATGTTGTAATATTCTTAACACTGTCCTAAACATAATTTAAAGACTCGTAAATAGATTCTTTTAGGGCCCTAAGGAAACAACTAAAACTCTAATTTAGACACACTAGAATTTTGTATTTAAACCTTACAAAGAAAGTGGTTTAAATGTTAGGAAACTCTTTGAATCACAGACCACATTCTCTTGTAAGATTTGGTATAGATTATGTCAAAATAAATTAATTCGGGCTAACTATATGCACTCAATCTATTGCAAAAATCTCCACCCCTTACAAATCAACTTAAAGACTAATGATTTTAGAACTTGAAGGAGATTAATCTTCATTAGAAATACTTATGAGCCCTACATTCATTTGAAAGTAGGTAATGAGAATTTATATTTCTGGCGCTTGACGACAAGCCTTTAATAAGACTGTCTGATGAAGAAAACAACAATTGGTTTACTATTGACAAAGTGAATATCTTCTGGACTGAAAATAAATGGGACTTAGAGAAGCTATGATCAACTCTGACTCCCACTGAAATCAATAAATTCAGTAAATTTAAAATTAACAATGATAAAGATGATGTCATTCTTTGCTCACTAGACAACTCAGGAAAATTTAATACAAAACTATTTGGAACCATATTAGAACCAAAGATTTTGTCTCATATGTCTTTGTAAAGATTTGGAACCTGTTACCCCCACCAAATACTCTTCTCTTTTATGGAAAATTATAAAAGGTCGGATTTATGTGGGTACAAACCTTGAAAAAATAAATTTTAGTTTTTTCTCAAAATGTCAATTTTGCAATAATATTGAGTCTACCAATATGTGTTTGTAAAATACCCAACAATATGGCCTATTTGGAATAATTTTGTTGCCTTATCTAATATTTATATTAACAATTATATGACCACACAAAATCTAATTAGATGTTGGTTCTGGTCCATCCGTAAAACAATTCATATGAGACTTATATTACCCACCATTATATATTAGTCTATATGACATTATATGAAAAACATAAAACATGATGATTCTACTATCACTTATAAAGTTATCCTAGATAAAACAATCTATATTCTCTCTAATCTAAACAACTCTAATATTCTTAACAAAACAATCTCGTATGGTGACCATAAAATAACTAATAAACTTAGTTGTTTCTTTTACTCAATATTTAGTAAAGAAACTATTATTAAATTGGAAACTCCTAAGGTCAATAGGGTTAAATTGAACATTGTGGTTATTGCCTCCTAAATGGAGAATCTAGTGGTTCTGTTGTCATAAAAGACATCAATGGAAATTTTATCAAGCATATGGTAAACTTTATGGCAAGTAATCCTTGTTGGTTGTTGGAAGTATGGAAATTCTTGATGAACTTGTTGTATGTAATCAAAATGGTTTTAAAAATATAGATATAGAATATGACTCCTATTTGTTGATTGTTATGGTTTCTAAAACAGTTAGCCATTGGTTCTTAAACTCTATATTAAAATGTTGCATAAATTTAATGTTTTCAATAATGACTATTAAATCTATTTCAAGAGTCCAAGACCAAGCAGCTGATTGGCTTGCTATATGGACTTTAAAATACAAAATGAAAATGAACATTGATAAAGGCATAAAATGTCAAGATTATTAAGGGACTTAATTGATAATGTAAAGGCATATAGGGACCTAATTGTAAAATTAGGAGATATAAGAAACAAGTTTAAATATAGGGTCCAATATGTAAATAGTATAAACATAGCATGTGACAGTGGAGCCCACCACTAACACTATATAAAGAAATATCTATTTTTGGGAAAATGGTACTTTCTAATCATTGGTACTTTATTTTGACTACTTTCTCTCTATAAAGCTTTGTACTTATTCACCTGGCACCACTCCACCATACACGTTATTCGATAATTAGTCATGAATTTTCCAAGAACTATCATTCGCGCCGTCTGTGGGAACCAGTGATACCTGGAGATCAGGTTCTCCAAAATCTTGACCCTAATGAAAACTAAAAATTTGGGGAATGGATACGGACCCTAGAAATGGAAAGGCAAAGGATAAAGGCTCTGATAGGAAAATTTCCTATTCAGAGGATCGACGCTCCGATGAGCAATATGGTGATGACGACCAGGGAAACCAAGGCCGAGGCAAACGGTCGACAATTATCATGACCAGACAGCAGCTCTTGGACGACACCGCTAAGCTTAACGCTGAGAAAAAAAATAGCCCTGGCTGAAAAGAATTATCAGCTAGATAGCCGAGGTGAACGGTCGTGCAAAGATGGAAAAGAGGCTAATCGTGCTATCAATCAGGACGAGGCTGATTTTTACAAAGGCAGAGCTCGAGTACAAAAGCACGACGATGTATCAAGGAAAAAATCTGAATTGCGATCCAAGCACGGATATATATATATATATATATATATATATATATATATATATATATATATATATATATATATATATATATATATATATATATATATATATATATATATATATATATATATTCAACTGAGGAAGATATGTATGAGTCATCTTCGCCAGACCGGGACGTCTGATGCTTCAAAAAAGATAAAAAGATGATTAGAGAGCGACAAATTCAAAGACGTAAGTCGCGCCGAGCAAAAATCACCAAACCTCAAGAGGATAGAATCGACAAAGTGACTCCCATTTCTATGGAAAAGGAAAGTGTAATCACAGTTAACAGAGAACAACAAAATATCCCGCAGTTCCAGTTTCCATCAGGAAGCCAATCCTACGGTTACATGGTCGGAGGTCAATTTGCAAACCCAATAGAAGAGGGGCTATATGCAACTCATGCAGAGGGGCTAGGTAGCAAAAATTTTGGATTCGGGTGTAATTGGAGGCCATCTCCCCTTTTAGATAAAATTTTGTCGGGACATCTTCTGAAGCAGTTTGATATCTCGAAACTGGAAAAATACGATGGAAAGAAAGAGCCTGACAACCATTTGAAAACATTCAAGAAATTCATGGTGAGTTTTGACACTGATGATAAGTGGATCCGTGGAGTGTTTTTTATGACATTCAAAGATCAAGCATAAAAATGGTACAATCGGCTGCCAGAGGGATGCATCAAAAAATTTGGCATGTTTTGGCTAATGTTCAGACAACAATTTGTAGGAAGTAAGAACTTTCGCGCCAACAATGATACAATTGTGAAGTAGTACCTGCAGCATGAGAAACGTAGTACTTGCAGCACGAGAAAAGGTGAGCGACTTGTGCAAGTTCTTTGAATCTCTGACTATTTTTGTGGTGATTCGATGGCAGGGATCACCAGCGCTTTTCAGAAAAGGCATGTGTTAAATGTGGCTACGCAGTTAGAAGCAAGAACCTCGCCATACTTATATCAGAACCCATCTCCCATCATGTGTTTCGATGACTATGACATGAGATACATTGTAGGACCTCATGAAGACACCGTCGTAATTGTAGCAGCGATCGTTGGTGAAGAAGTTCGGAGGATATTGGTAGACACTGGGAGTTCGATAAACATCATTTTCTTGTCAAGTTTTTCAAAATTTAAGAATAAGCCGGTAATCATCAAATCAGATCGGACTATTTTTGGTTTTACGGGAGCGTTGTCAGAGGTAGTTGGTGAGTTCGAAGGTGTGGTCCAGCTGGGACGGGGACCTTTTGTAAAAGAAGTAACGATTCTATTTATAGTGGTAGACGCTCCTTCGTCGCATAACGCGATTTCCGGTCGATCTTGGTTGTCAAGGATGCATGCCGTAAATTCTACGATTCACCAGTGCTTGAAATACTTGATCGGGAATAATGTTGGCATTGTGAGAAGCAGCCAAATGACAGCAAGCGAATGTTATCGAGCAGCGTTGGCGGCAAGATCGAATAAGGAAATGGTTGACGCAAGGGATTAGCAATTAGTGGGGTCGGCCCCTGGATCGGAGCCTGCAGATGATCCTAGGGAGACCCCAGGGCTATTGATTACCGACGAGAATTGAAAAAGTTATAAAGTTTCTAAAGGTACAATTTTGAAGATTGGTGTAAATATATCCCCTCTTTTTACAGAAAAAGTTGATTGATTTTTTTAGATAGAAGTTACATTTGTTTGCCTGGTGTTCAGAGGATGTTACAAGGGTTCCTGAGAATGTTATTTATCATCAATTGTCCATAAATCCAAATGTTCGACCCATAACTCAAAAACACCGAGCCTTTTCCCAAGAAAGGACAGAGGTGATTATTTATGAAGTTGAAAGGTTAACTAAGGTAGGACATATAAGGGAGTCCCAATATCTGCGGTGGACAGGAAATTCGGTCTTAGTGAAAAAGAAGAACGGAAAATGAAGAATGTGCGTAGATTTTACAGACCTTAACAGAGCTTGTCCTAAGGATCCATTTCCCGTGCCAATGATCGATCAACTGGTAGATTCGACATCTGGGAACAAATTTTTATCTTATATGGACACTTACGTAGGGTACAACCAGATAAAATTAGATATGAGGGATCAGGTTACCACCACGTTTATCACAGGGAGAGGTTTGTACTGTTATAAGGTTATGCCTTTTGGTCTGAAAAACGCAGGGGCTACTTATCAGAGGCTGGTTAATAAAGTTTTTGAAGGGCAGATTGAACGAAATATTGAGGTTTACATTGATGACATGTTGGGTCAAAAGTGTTACTGATGAAGACCATTTTGTCGACCTTGAGGAAACGTTCAAGAATCTCGGTAAAGTAAACCTCAAGTTGAATCCAGAGAAATGCTCCTTCGAAGTTCGATCCGGAAAATTCCCAGGGGTCGTGATCAGCGAGAAAGGGATAGAAGCTGATCCAATCTACTTGAATGCTTTGAATAGTATGGCGCCCCTAAAGATTATTAAAGAATTACAGATTTCGACCTGACGACATGCAGCACTGGACAAATTGATGTCGCGATCCTCTGACAAATGTGCACTATTTTTTCAAGTATTGAGGAATGCTAAGATTTTTAACTAGACACATTAGTGTACCGAGGAATGTTTTAATATCAAAGTTATTTATCATCCCCAACGCTATTGACAAAAACACTACCCCGAGAGATTTTGTTTCTATACATAGCGGTTTCAGAGCATGCAGTAAGCGCGGCTTTAGTTCGAGAATAGGATAGGGTTCCTAAACCTGTCTAATATGTAAGTAAAAGTTTGTTGGATGCTGAAAAAATGGTATTTGAAGCTTGAAAAGTTAGCATTGGCTCTAGTAACGACTGCTAGAAAAATGCGACCTTATTTTCAAGGCCATTTTATTATGGTTCGAACTGATTTTCCCCTAAAAAGTATGTTACAAATACCTAATATTTCTGGACGTATGTCAAAGTGGTCGGTAGAATTGAGGGACTTTGATATTAATTTCGAACCAAGAACGGCCATTAAAAGGCAAGTTTTAGCAGATTGTTTAGTACAGTTCCACTCCATGAGACCAGAGGAGATATGAGTTGAGCCATAAAAAGATTAAGATGAGTGGATAGTCAGAACGGACGGTGGGTCAAGTATTAATGGATGTGGGGGCGGGGTCTGGATTTCTACATCCTCAGGGATTGTAATGCATCAGGCGATTCGATTCGCCTTTAAGGCTTCAAACAATGATGCTGAGTATGAGGCAGCACTCGCAGGCTTAAGGTTGGCACACATTTGCGGAGCCAGGAACGTTCGGCTGCTAAGCGATTCACAGCTACTGATTAATCATGCAACGGGTCAATCTGAGGCGAGAAACGAACAACTCGTACAATACTTAGCAACCTTAAGAATTTTGGTTTCATCCTTCAAAAATATTACTTACGAGCATGTCTGTAGGGAGGATAATACAATTGTCAATTCGTTGGCAACCACAACGTATGTTGGAGAATACCCTTGGATTCCGACTTAGGAGTATCCTTCTATTCTGAAACGGAAAGACTTAGAATACCGACCAGATATGGCCTATCAAATTTCAACAGCTTTGAGTGCTGACTGGAGGAATAACATTCTAAAGTTCGTGCAAGAGGACATATTGCCCGATGACAAGTCATTGGCAAAAAACGTTCGATATAAGGCGCGAGGTTTTGCTTTATTGGGAAACATACTTTATAAAAAATCTTCAAGTAGACCTCTGCTAAGGTGTTTGGGACACAAAGAATCACAAATGGTGTTTTTCGAACTAAACGATGGTGAAGGGTCGATACATTGAGGATTCAAGACATTAATTAGGAGAGTTTTGCCATCAGCATTCTACTGGCCTACGCTAGCAGCCGACACAAAAGAGTTAGTCAAAAGGCGCGACATTTTCCAGAGGTTCACCAATTCAATCCACACCCCAACAGTCCTTCTCGAGTCCTTTTCAGAAGGTCTACCATTTGATAGATGGGGATAGATTTAGTAGGTCCACTTCCGTTAGCAACCGGAGGATAACAAACCATTGTGGTGGCAGTGGATTATTTCTTAAAATGGGTCGAAGCGGAACCACTGTCAGGAACCAGAGCTAAGGACGTGGTGAAGTTCATATGGTCAAATATTTGTTGTCGATACGGGGTTCGTCAGAAGCTAACCATGGACAATGGCCCCCAGTTTGACAGCAGTGAAATAAGGGGATTTTGTTCAAACCATAATATACAGCCGTATTTCTCGATTCCATTTTATCCTTAAGCTAACAGGCATGTTGAAGTAACAAACAAGACAATCATCAGTGGGCTTAAGAGGATTTTCGAAGGAAAAGCTGGAAAGTGGTCGGATTGTTTTGCAAGAGGTATTGTGGGCATATCAAACCACTCCCCGAACCGCAACGCGGGAATTTCCGTATGCACTGGTATATGGCACAGATGCAGTAATCTTGGCGGAGAAAATATTCCCATCCTTTAGGATCAATCATTATGAGGAGGACGCTAATGATGAAAGTCGAGTTTTGGCTCTGGATCTAATAGAGGAAAAACGAACTAGGGGTCACTTAAGCTCCTTGCATTATCAAACCCTTTTGAGAAGCAGTTACGTTTCAAAGGTTCGAAGAAGAGACTTCAAGGTCGGGGAAAAAGTACTGCGAAACGTATTCCTTCACACCAAAGACAAACATCTGGGGAAATTGGCACCCAATTGGGAAGGGTCGTACTAGGTGACTAGAAAAATTAAAATCAGGGACTTACCGGTTGAAAGATAAATACGGTCTACCTTTACATCTCCCTTGGAATATTGAGCACCTTAAATTGTATTTAGAATGATCAATAATTTTTAATTTTTTCTTTTAACTTCATTGTTAGATAATTTTAGTTGGGGGCACACTCTTTCCTACCCTGGTGGCGCATGGAGGTTTGATGAGATGTCTATATAAACTGACCAGTTTAGTAAATCATTGAAGCCTTAAAACATTTTTGCTATTGTTATATATTTGAACCTATTAAAGGTTTTTTCAACATTAAATTTGATCAACAACGTCGAACCTATTAAAAAATTTCAACATTAAAGTTGATTAACAACGTCGAACCTATTAAAGGGTTTCTCAACTATAAGGTTGATCAACAACGTCGAGCCTATTAAACGGTTTTTAAACATTGAAGTTGATCAATAACATCGGACCTATTAAAGGGTTTTTCAACTCTAAGGTTGATCAACATATTCGAACCTAATAAGGTTTTTCAACTCTAAGGTTGATCAACATATTCGAACCTCTTAAAGGGTTTTTTTCAACATTAAAGTGGATCAACAAAGTCGAACCTGTTACAAGGTTTTTTAGCTTAAAAGTTGATCCATAAATTTGAACACAGTATATGATATAAAAAAAAACCATTGGCTTTGGCATGGAAAACTGATCACTTTTGATTACAAAAAGGGTAGGATATCGAGCAGGGAGTACAAAAAAAACAGGAACGTAAATACATAACAAAAAACAACCAAGTCTTAATTTTTAAAGGAACGCAAACAATATATCCGACCGACAGAGTTTAAGCATCAGAGGGATCTTAAGCTGATTCAGAGTATTCAATAGCAGGGTCGGTACAATCAAAACGTTTTGGGCGATCTTCTTCTGGGACGTCTAGCCACATTGACCCTAACGGCATCCGGGGAAAATGTTCACGAAAGTATAGAACATAGACGACCCTCGCGTCGACAACCTCTTCTTCCATAACGTTTTTGCACTTAGTAGCAAAAAAACGGTTCTCCTCCTTACTCTTTTCGATGACCACTTGGATTTCGCGAAGATTCGTAGCCATTTTCGTCGACCACCAACGAAGGTAGCTATTCTGAAGTTTCTGGGCAGCTAACTCTTCAATGACTTTGGCACGATCTTATTCAGGCTGAGAAACAGATTTTTCCCATTCTTTTCCTTTCACATCAAAAGACCGAATCTTAGCTTCGGCTTTATAAACTCGTGTGTTGGCAAGATAAATTAAGTTCTGCGATTCTTGGGCTTTGGATGAAATGCTTCTCTTGGGCTCCGCAAGTTCGTTTTGAAGTTTCATTACTTCTCTTTTTTTTGGGGCTATTGTGGTCAGCATGTTTTGCAGGGAAGTCGCTAGGACGTCTGAATCTTGAAGGAAAAAAGAGTACGAACTCTAAGCACGAACAGGAAAGATTATAGGATCAGGAGGCATTGAATTTTCTTGACAAGGAGTACAATATGGGTGGGCCACCACGTCAAGACCACCTGAATGGCCAGACACTGTAGCTTTACCAATGTAATGCATTTCCTCTGACCCTTTTTTGTTAACAAAGACTTTGATAGGAGCGGGTGACTTCGTACTACCAAACTGTTTGAACATGATGGGAATGGTAATCTATTTTATGGCTGGATCACAATGCATTTCATCTACAACAATCTTCTTTTTCGATTTTTTGTTTGAAGTATGGTTCCCCTCGTCAGTTGTGGTTTTTTTCTTTCTTTTTCCACCACGTCCTTTCTCTTCCCCTTTGATGATGTCATGAGATTTATCTCCTCTTACGATTGAGTCACTAAGAATGACAGTAGTTTCAGGATCTGAGGGTAGTACTTCAAGGGTTTTGTCTATAGCGACACCATCGGTATTCTTTTGCTCGTCTTCTGGACTATAAACTCCTCTAATTTCACCCGTTTGCTAGGCACCCGATCTCTTTTGGGTAAAAACACTTCAAAATATGGGCCTTCAAGTCTTCTCACGAAGTCGGCAACATGAGGAGGAGTCCGTAACCCTCTGATACTTAAAATATCGTTGGAGCAGCACCGAAGATTCTTGTTGATGAGGTTGGTATTTTTTTAAAGCATCAACGGAATTGTTGACCCCAGTTCTTTCTGGCAAAGGTTCGGAGTTTGGCAAAAAAATATAAATCTTTCTTAAGATGGGCCTTTCTCAACTTCTGAATAGTTACCTTGAAGGTTTAAGAAAGAAGATCGGCTATTAAAAAAAACAAAACCTTCAGGAGTCCATTTGTAAGTTAAGCGCCTCAGATTCTCTTTGTTATATGGCCGACCATTTTTCCCAAGCGCCGCTGATGAAGAAAAATTGGTACTTCCACGATCTTTCAGCTTCCAATAAATTGTTCACTATCTTTTTTGGATTGGCGAGAGAAGAATAGAAGAAGAGAAGCTTCAGAGACTTTGATAACCCAGATATTCCTATGTATTCCTCTATGGATATTGGGACCCCAGCCAATCGAGAAGCCATAATGGTAGACATTAAAGTGTACCAAGCGTTAGGAGTCAACTGGGTCAGGCAGACCTGAAGGATCTCAAAGTATCTGAAGATATCAGGATCAAGGGGAAGCCGCAGACCCCAGTTGAAACGTTTAGTGAAAAATACTATCTCTTGAGCCTTCACAGGCAATGGAGTTTCACCGGGCTTCGGAAAGCGAACGGTTACACAGTCAGGAATCTCCCAAATAATCTTCAAGCCGGCCTCTTTATCGGGAGAATAGTAAAGGTACTTCCCAATAAAAAGAGACATAATATGATCCCTGGGAAGGAGAATATGTTAGCCTTTCACAACATCAGAAACTTGAGGAGATAAAGGTTCATTTTCAGCCTCGCCAACCGCAGTTGTATTTTGAGCTTCTGGAATCGCCGGTGCGTCTGGTTCGGCAATTTTGCTTTCAAAATCGATGGACTAAATTTATAGATTATGCATGTCAATGACTAAATTTATAGATTTTGCAAACTTTAGGAACCCTCACTAGTGATTTTGAAATAATTGGACTAAATAAAAGAAAAGTAGATCGTTGCTAGACTATTTCCTGATTTAATCCTTTTTAGCATCATAAATTTAAAAGATGATATTGTTTAGATTTAAAAAAAAATCAATTTTTACGAGTATAGGTTATATTTGACGATTTTTAATCATCTAATGGTTTTTGGGAAAAGCATTTTTGTTTTGGATTTTCCATAATGGTGTACTTTTTAAAAAGAATATATATATATTTCATAAATTCTATAATCTGGATCTGAGCGTTTCGAACAAAACTGATATTATTTAGATTTTAAAAATCCAGTATTGACAGTAATAAAGTCCTTGGTCATGATGTTTTGAGTTTTGGTATTTTAAATCCTCATGGTCAACAACAAGTACTGATTTTCATAAATCTATTCGCCATTTCTTCTTCCATAATCGCTTGGATCCTGGATGGAATATAACCCTTATTTCTTTGATTCTGAAAATGAACAACCACTCATCCCCTTTTGACTTCAAACTCATTGCTTGATGTAATGTTATGTATAAGGTTATTTCAAAAACAAATTACCAATATGATTAAATAATAGCTTCCTTCACTGATTGATCCCTCTCAATCTGCTTTGTTCCTGGTCTTATCATGTGAGATAATGCTCTCTTATCTCAATAACTAACCCGCGGTTATAACACAAATAAAAAAAGCCATCAAGAAGCCTTTAAGATTGATCTGTTGGTGCCTTCTTCTGGACGTACTCTACTTCATGGAATTCCCTTTAAAAATAAACTCATAGATCATTTAATATATATCATGTTTTTCTCACTTAGTGAACATTAATGGTAATTCATGCGACTCATTCAAGGTAAAGAGAAGCCTTCGTCAATAAGGCCCTTTTCCCCTATTTCTTTGCGTCCTTATTATGCAATTCCTATCGAGTATTCTTCTAGAGAAAAGTCTTGACCTATCCTTTAAATTTCACTTGAAATGTCACAAGATCAAAATGATTAATATATACTCCGCGGACGATCTCATGATCTATATCATGCCAACGACAGTTTCATTAACTTGGTTAAAAGGGTTTATAAGAGTTTGTCACTATCTCAGGTGTCCATCTCTACCCCAAGAAGACCCAAATCTTCCTCTCGGTTGTTAAGGATTCGCTTTGTCATTCCATCATGACCATCATGGCCATTGATATGGGAATGTTTTATGTCCTTTACTTAGGAGTTCCCATCACTACCTCTCATATTTCCTATAACAATTGTAGACCCCTATATTATAAGGTAACCAATATCATTAACTTATATACCTACAAGTATGTCCCTTATGTTTGAAGACTCCAATTAATTAAGGTTATCATTTTTGTAGGCCAGTTTTATTGGTCTTATAGGTTTATTCTTCATATTCCAGACATGAAAGACGTATCCTAGCTTCTCTGACGTTTTCTTTGGTCGAAACCTGAAATTAAAATTTATGGCTCTAAAGTCGTTTGGTCCAAAGTTACGTTGCCCTCACAGGAAGACGGCCTTATTATTATAGATCTTAGGATATGGAATCAGGCTACCATCCTCACAGGAAGTCACTACCCTTATCTTTGATCTCTTATCCAATGATTATATCTTTGTTTTTTTGTTAATTTGACCACTTGGCCGCTACTAAGGTTAGGATAAAACCTTAAAACTGGCGCAGAATGGGATTTGGTTGATGCACAAAATTTTAAGTTGGTTTGGGTTAGCTTAGTGGATCTAAGGGTCAAGGTCAGATTGGTGAACCTTACTCTCTTTTATTTAATTAGTCTAATGAATAAATTGGCTTGCATAAAAAAGACATGAGATCATCAAATAACTCTTATACCATCGAGAATTGTAAAACTTTTCAAAATTAGTAAATACCTTTTTTATTGCTAAAAGAAAATATCTAAATTTTATTGTTAATTTATCCCTATAATTTTTATTAAAAATATAATTTATTTATTTTACTAAATATGTTTTTATTTATCATTCCATTGTGTATTTATCTTTCTATTTTCGACTTTTTAATTCGTAAAAAAATTATAAAATCAAATATGTATCATTTTTTTCTCCTTTGCGAATTACTATCCTCTTTTCAAAACTCAACCAGAACTCTAATTTGGTCAATTTTTATGATATTTTTATTGAGATCTTATGATTTTTGTTTTCCATCAGATTCTAACTAAACTCGATGAAAGGATGGTACTAAAAAAATGTAGGTTATAATGTGATTTATTTTTTCAAAACCGTCAGATACTAGAAAATACGAGAAATTCAAAATATGAAATAAATATTAAATTAGATTAATTTTTTAAAAAACAAGAACTATAAAATGCAAAATAAAGGTTAGATTTGGAAAAACAATATTGTCTATTAGCACGCAAAATAAAAGATAATTCGTTTAAAAATATATATTATGTGAAATAAATGTTAAATTTGAAAAAGGAATTTTTTAAATACAACATATAAAATGAAAAATGAAATAAAATTTAATTTTTATAAAATATGAAGTATGAAACTTGAAAATGCAAAACAATAAGGACTAGTCCTAAAAAATCAAAATCAATAATATTTTAGTATAAAAAAATTAAAATATAGTATGGAATTTATTAGTTTTCAAAAATTTAAATAAAAAATTAGTAAAGATTATTTTTAATAATTTATTTCTATATATAAAAAGTTAAAAAGTTTGTTTAAAAACGTGTGGTACCATCAATCTCAAGACTTTTCTAACAATGTTTTTGAAAGTGAAAAGAGATTAGATGAATTTTGTTGCACCAATTTTTAGAATTGAAGTTTATTTGATTTGGTTTTAGAAACACCCGAAATAGAAAAATGAGTGGTACAACATTATCTTATTTGAAGGATGACTTGAAACAAAATCTATATTTTAAGGATATATATTTTCCACGTTAAATCGGAATAATACCAATATTTTATTTATTAGATTATATTTGGTTGAAACTCATTTTTATATATATATATATATATATATATATATATATATATATTTCATGAATATTAGCCTTCTATTATCATTTAGACTTTGATTATAGTATTGATTGTTACAACCGAAATAAAACAAAACTGGTGAAAAGATTGACGATAGATTTAATTTCTGTAATTTATTTTGTTTAATTATGTAGTCCAAATTGTTCCAGCATATAATCTAATATAAACGTCGACACATACAATATAATTTTTTTAAATATGAAATCAAATTTGAAAAATTATAAAAGTGTATTGTTGATGGTATGACTTTTAATTGGATGAATTGATTTAAATTTTAAAATTAAAAAAATGTTTATAGTTACTAAAAAGATTATTCAATTATTTAGTCTGTTTTATATGTTTTAAAAGGAGGTAATAATATTTTTTAAATAATAATAAAAATTCTATGACATTACTTTTAACCATCAAATTTTATTTGAATTAATAAATTAGATTTATATATTTTTGACTAACTACGTGGATATCAAATATATAGTTAATAAACCATAGGTTTATGAATCGGATCATGTATACTATTATCCCTACTTTCTATTACTTGCGGTGATAAAGAACTAACATTTAATTTCCACAAAATTCACTGACTTTGACGTAGCTTGTATTTTTAGAATTTGGTAGCTTGTATTTTTAGAATTTGGTGTCTGTCGAAGTTTTGAATTTGAATTTGTTGCTTCTATCCCGGTAGAATCCAAATATTTGTTTATTTGGGTTTAATTTACTCTCGCTAAAATATTATTAGAAACGTACCTAATTTGTTCCTACTTAATCTGATTTTGCTTCATTAAAAATAATTTGTTAGTCAAAACCTCTTTTCAAAGATAACATATACTATTTTGCCGTGGGAAGAAAGTACAACTAAGGGTTAATAGATTGTTAGAGTTTTATCCCTTATATTTTATTACCTAATTACTTATTCTTGTTTATTTAGAATTTTTTGATTTTTTTGTTGAAGATGAATGACAGCCCCAGTGTTATTGGTGAATGATGAAAGAATGATGCATTAAGATAATCGAAACATAATATTAGTTTAATAGCTTTGGCAATCAAAACACTAACATTTTATTTCGTTCGAAATTTTGTTGAAGATAGTCGAGTACCACTTCTCCTCCAATCTTTTGTGAAGAATAAAAGAAAGACTAGTGAACTGAATATTTTCTTTAATAATAATTTAATAATTGGAGAGGGTCGGAGCTGGTATCTTTTTTTTCATATCATTCAGACTCGTATGAGTGCAAATGAAGCTTAGAGTGGTTACGAGAACTCTTGAAGTTAGAGGTTTTGTTGTTATTATTAAACACATGGATGAGAGACGAAAAAATGTTAAGATATGGATTAAAGTCTTTTTTTTTAAGCTCACTTGGGCACCTTTCTTTTTATCTCATTTTATCATGGTCATCCATGCTTTTTAGAACTCTATTCATTTATTATGCAAATAAATTGAAGTCATAAAACTTTGAAAGAGTTACCGTTTAAAAAGTTTTTACCTCTGCATAAAAATAATGTTCTTTATTGTTCGTGTTTTTATCGATATTTTTGAACCAGTTTCTTAATTTTTTCTTTTATCCATTTTTTTTCTTTTTTTATTTTTCTTTTATAAACCAAATTATCCTATTTTTATTATTTTATATAGTAAAGTGATTAAGGAGAGCGACAACTAAGATAGTTAAAATAAGACTGGTAGTCCTTCATTTGGTACTCTATCACCTAGTCACTCTGTAGGAAAGGCTTTTGTTATTACTCGCTCAACTCGTCCTACTCGGCAGAACAAGAAGGTTATTGGAAAGAGAGATAAAGCTTTCAATGATATTATGCCAATGTATTTTTTCACTCTCGCTCGTTCTTCTCTTAACAAAACAAACTTTTTTTTCCAATCGGAGGTAATGATGAAGGAAAATCCTTCTCAAAGTATGTCAAAACGTTAAGACTATAGTTTAATCAAAATATTAAGAAGTATAAATAGTATTCTCAAATTAATCAACATTTTCTACAATGATCAAATCTCCTATTTATAATTACTTTATTTCTTGATTATTCGGGATTGATGATGCATGTATCTTGTGACGTGTGTCAATTATTTATTATAAGAATGACTATTTTAGTCTTCAACTACTATGGAATTTAGTGAAGTATCATATCTTTCTCGAATTTTTTATTTTCTATAACCATCCTCCACCGTCTTCAACCATATTTTAGTATCCTCTTTATTCTTCATGTTAATTCTAAATATTACCATCATTTGCTTGTCTTCATCTCATGTACATTGGTTAGCTTGGAGCGTCAACTGCCCAACACTATCTATTTTACCGCGCTTTCACTTAGTTATTTCGTTGATGTTTTCTTTACAAATGCTACTTTGAACCTTCATCTAGCCTACACTTTTATGATATATCTATAAGATGTCTTTGTATTTATGATATGAAACTTTCCATTTACCAAATAAAGGAAATAACATCCCAACAACATATAATCTTATCAAGACCCCTCGTAATCTTGAAATATATCCACATGTTTACATACTATCAGAAAACATAAGAGGGGTAAAATTCATATCCCTTTTCTATTTTAACTTCTCATCGTCTACCTCCATCTTCAAATGCTTATGCATATAGAATTAATTTCAAAGTAAATAAATTAATGACATCATTGATGAGTAAATAGTTGTTTGGAGAATATACTTGGGATCTTGTGCCAGAGGTGACTAGAGAGAGAAAGTATAGAGAGATAAAGGAAGATTCGTAAAAATTAATATTCAATCCCCATTTCAGGCAAGTGGGTCACCCTTTTATACTAGAATAAGGCGGACCCACTTAAGGCCCTTAGTGGGCCGTTACTACTCCAAACAGGGTCCCTCAACTATCTTTATCTTTACATATTGGTCCTTGAAGGACTAAAACACTTTGTTAACTACATCAACTATCGTTTATTGCACTTTGGCCCCTTATGATTTATATCGGCGAATTCCGCCCTCACCAGTAGCCCCCTAGTCTTCGGGAGTTTCATGAGCGGAGACTAGTCAGTGAGCCGTCACCGATCGTCTGATTTATGTCCGACCCTTCAGGTTCTGTTTAGTTCTATTTTCCCGATGCTCGGGGCTTCTTCATCGGTCACACCAGGCCTCTCGTGATGGGCTTGTCTCTACTGATCGTGGTCGCGATGACCCATATCGAGGGTGGATTCATGATGATCTGCTTAGGTCAGCCCTTGTCAACCAGTGGTCAGCACGTGTCACCAGCTAACGGGTCTCCTCTCCGCCAGGCTATGTTCTTAGGGAGACTCTTCATCTTCCCGCTGCGCTTTGGTCGATTGGTATCCCCCGATCTTTCCACCTCGCCTATAAATACCCCAAGATCCTTGGTATCTCTCAGAGGCATTTTAGAGAGAGAAAACGCTGTCAGACCATTTCTAGAGAGAGAAAGAGCTCGTCCGTCCCTTCTTTGTCCTGGCATGCTTGTTGTATGAAACCCGGACACTCGACGCAAAAATCAAACAAGAAAAAGAAAAAGCCTGAGTGGAGTTTCGAAGAGTGGTCCAGCATCGGAGATCGAGCAGAGGAATACCGACGCGCTGGTCTGATCTGGGGGTCTAACTCCAAACATTTTGTTCCCGCTCCGCTTCCTCACGATCCCGTCCTTGCCACCCCGATCCCTGCAGAATCTTTCTTGGTAACCGATCCTCCAATTTCTCCATATCCCAGGGCTAGCCTTTTCCCAGAAACTGTTATCCTTTCGTCCAGAGGCAGCTCTTCTCATTCCTCGGTAGTTGGGTCGAGAAATCCGACCTTATCTCCCGTCAACTCGCACGCTTCCCGACCTGCTTGCAAATCCAAATTCTTGATATTGGGAGAAGACGGTCCCTCTAAGTCCCCCGTAGGAGGTAATTATCTTGAAATGGTTCAACTTACGCCCTCGATTAGAGGGTATCGGACCGGTATTAACACTGCGGTCACTTTTTTAGGTTTGCCCAAACTTCAGCTGACTCCCGAGGAAGTGGAAGCGGCTCATAGGGCCATGGCGAGCGGTATTGCCGATGCTTCTACCTCTCGGGTCAGACCATCGGAAACAGATGCTGCTACCGCCCGAAGCTCTAATCAAGTTCCGACCCAAGAAGCTGGAGAGTCGGAAGTCGATGTGGCACCAACAGAAGTCTGCGTTGCTGCCGCTGGCCACGCGGCAAACCCCCCAGACGTCCCCTTTCCCGAAGCAGTTGCGGAAGCCATCACCACAAAGTATTTCAGCTGGCTTCGAACAAAGGACGTGGTTTCTCTTTTCGAAGGGAAGTACCTATACTTCCCCGAGCCCGATCATAGAGAACTGCTGATCCGCTGGGGAATTCCCGAGTGCGTCAATGTTCGGTTCCCGCTCCCCGGGGAGACCCATGTTCATGTTAGACCCAGGGAGATCGTTGTGTTTACCGAACTGTTCAACTGGGGGTTGCGTTTCCCCTTAGACCCTGAGATCGCGCTCTATTTCCGCACCCTCCAAATCTTCCCGTCGCAGCTGACGCCAAACGCTTGGTATACCCTGATGTCCTGCGTTATGGCTTCTCGCCTCTCAGGTCGGGTCATGCCTATGGAGGAGTACATTGCCATGTCGGGTCTGTTCAAATCCCCAAAGTCCCCATTCTTCTACTCTTCTCTTGGAAACAAGTGGAAAATTGTCAACGATTTCTTGGAAGGAGACAAAGGGTGGAAGCATCGGTTCGTATTCCTGAGCGGGTGTTGGGAAAACGGTCTTCCGTATACTTCGGAGAACCCGAGGCAGCTGCTGCGGACCTGGGTCCATGATGGTACTACCCTTCCCTAAAGTCCCCATTTTTTTGTGTGAAAGATTTACGTATTTACCGATCCTTTGCATAGTGTCGAAGGACTGGCTGCAGGGGGTGAAGAAGGACTACTCGAAAGCTGCCGAGGCCACTTTCGAGGTGCTTAAAAGCTACTCCCGCAGGCACTGGGGTCGTGGTATGCACCGCACCTTTATGGATAAAGACTTGTTCATGAGCAACCTCTGGCGTTGCTCATCCGAGATTCTTACTATCGAACAGTTGCGGGTGCCTCCGAATTTGGACGACGTGGTTGCTCGAACCGGGCTTCCCGGGTACATATTGTACCTGCCTAAACGTAACAAGGCGCCCAGCAAGCGTCCAAAGGCAGACGACGAAGAGGGGGGACAGGAGGCTATAGCCAAGGTGGTTGGCGAATCGATCAGGATGGAGGGGCCCGTGGCAGTACGACCGGATGTAAGTCAGAATCCGGCCGTGGTGCAAAAAAGGAAAAACCGTGCGGAAACGGGGGGATCCAAGGTGAAGAAAGCCAAAACTTCGAAAGAGGGTCTGGCGGTCGTTAGCGCGGGGGCGGGTACTTCAGGTCCTAAACTTCTGGATGAAGTTGTTGACGGCAGAGATCTTCCAAGTGCTGACGTTGTGTTAATTCCCGACGATGCTGAGCCCCCCGAGGCTTCAAATCCGGACGCGTCCTCGTCAAGTGGCCCAAAATTTCCGGTGCTGACAATGCTTGGTAGTCCGCACACCTTTCCTCTTCGGAGCACCGATGGTCTGGCTTTATCGCTATATAATCTACTTGTGTCGGCAGCCATGAAAGAGCGTCGGGCAAAGGAGCTTAGCAAAAAGTTAGCCTTAGCAGAGACAAAGATTGCCAGTCTTACTGCGGAGGTGGAAACTGCCAAGAGTGCCCAGGCGTTAGCGGAGTGTCAGGTTGCCGAAGCTGAACGTAATGCTACCGAGGCGAAAAAGGCCGCGGAGGAGGCGACAAAGGCGATAGAGACGGCACAGAAAACCGCAGAGGATAGGGTGAAGGCTTCGGAGACGGCAACGAAAGCCGCGGAAGACCGCGCCGCTGCTTTGGCACTGGAGGTCCAAAAGTTGAAATCCTCAAACGTTGCTTACATCAACCGGTGTAGGCAGTGGTCGGATAAGGAGACTGCGGATGCCAAAGCCGCGTACGTGCTGTCGCTCTACAACCGCTTCCCAGATCTTCGCCTCGGAACATTGTGGTTAGATGTTCCAGAGAAGGACCGGCCCGAGGGAGTCGACTGCGGGGAATCCGACGACGCTGACGAGGATGACGAGAATGATGACGAGAACGATGACGAGGATGGGGATGAAGACGGGGACCAGTGATACTGTCCTCGTTTTTTTTTTAATTTTGTAACTCTTCGGGGGCCGTGGGCCCCGTGTTGTTGTTTTGGTTGAACCGGTTTAACTGTTGGTTTTGGGGGTCATGGGGCCCCCTGTAAATATTTATTTAGTTTGCTCGATATATCTTTTCGTACGTCTTGAAACCTGCAAGCTGAAGTAGTATTTAAATTTTGAAGTGTATATGTGGTTCGGTAAAACCATAAAACACTATAGGCTAATTTGTGTACAAAGATTATCATCTGTTGTACTTCGGTCTTCATTGGATGCCAATGTGTTATTTTGTAGATCGGTTTGTCATCGAAAAGTTTCCAAAGGGTCGGGGTAACTAAAATGTAGATCGGGAAAACCGAAAAACCATGCAAGGTTCTGTAGATCGATTTATCATCGAAAGTTTTCCAAAGGGTCGGGAAAACGAAAATGTAGATCGGGAAAACCGAAAAACCATTTAAGGTTCTGTAGATCGATTTATCATCGAAAGTTTTCCAAAGGGTCGGGAAAACGAAAATGTAGATCGGGAAAACCGAAAAACCATTTAAGGTTCTGTAGATCGATTTATCATCGAAAGTTTTCCAAAGGGTCGGGAAAACGAAAATGTAGATCGGGAAAACCGAAAAACCATTTAAGGTTCCGTAGATCGATTTATCGTCGAAAGTTTTCCAAAGGGTCGGGAAAACTAGAATGTAGATCCATTGATATTAACAGAAACGGACGATGTCCAGCTCGTCAGCTGTCCAAAGCCATAACAATTTAATATTTGGAAGGCAAAAAGATTTCTTGATTAATATAAGCGGTGGTCGGGTTTTGTTGATGCCTCGTTAAAACCTCCTCGCGCCACCGAGGTAGGAAAGAGTACAACGATATAAACAAAATATCATTCTAGATACAACTTCAAATGTTCAATGTTCCACGGTAGCCTTAACAGTTGTCCGAGCCTATTCTGTAAGCGATACGTCCCGCTCTTGACTTTTTCGACAACTTCGTAGGGCCCTTCCCAATTCGGGGCAAGCTTCCCGAGGTTCTTGTCTTTTGTGTGAAGGAAAACGCGTCGCAGAACCTTGTCTCCTACCTTAAACTCCCGACGACGGACTTTGGATGCGTATCGACTTCTCATTAGCGTCTGGTAATGTAAAGAGTTTAAATGGGCGCGATGGCGTTTCTCATCTATGAGGTCAAGCTCGAGCCGCCGGCTGTCGTCATTCGTTTCCTCCCGATAAGTTCCGACCCTGAAAGAAGGAAAGATAGACTCTGCAGGAGTGACCGCGTCCATTCCATATACCAGTGCGTAAGGCGACTCTTGGGTCGCCGTTCGGGGTGTAGTTCGGTAAGCCCATAACACTTCTTGCAAGTAGTCAGGCCATTTTCCGGCCTTTCCCTCGAGGTTCTTTCTGAGGCCATCCAGAATGGTTCTGTTCGTTACTTCGACCTGGCCATTTGCTTGGGGGTGGAAGGGAGCAGAAAAACACTGTCGGATGTTATGAGTGGTGCAGAACGCTTTCATCTCTGCACTATCAAACTGTGGCCCGTTATCCATGGTTAGTCTCTGCAGTACTCCGAACCGGCAACATATGTTGGCCCAGATGAATTTGACAATATCTTTGGTCTTTGTGGCAGACAGTGGTTCGGCTTCGACCCACTTGGAGAAGTAATCTACCGCCACGACAATCGTCTGTCTTCCTCCTGATGCCATTGGCAATGGTCCGATGAGGTCGATTCCCCATCGGTCAAAAGGCAGCCCTTCGGATATGGATTCCAGGGGAGATGCTGGTAAGTTGATGGCGTTCCCGAACCGTTGACATGTATAGCAGGTTTTTACTATGAGCCGCGCATCTGCCGTTACTGTCGGCCAATAGAATCCCGCGAGAAAAATCCTCCTAATCAGAGCCTTGTACCCACAGTGGGCCGCGCCCTCACCATCATGCAGTTCGGACACAATTACTTGAGATTCATGGTATCCTAGACATCGAAGTAGAGGTCGGCTAAAAGATTTCTTGTATAGCACATCCCCCAAAAGGACGTAGCCCCGTGCTTTGTTACGCAATTTTCGTGCCGCAGCGGTGTCGTCGGGGAGCCGACCCTCAGCGAGGAAAGAGATAAAATCCCGTCGCCAATCAGAGGTCGCGACCGAAGAGATCTGACACGCAATTTCAGGTCGGTTATCCAATTCATGGCGTCTGATGATGGACGGGCTCTCTTGCTCTGTCACCCATGGATAGCTGTTAGAGCAGGAAATTGTTGCCAAGGAATCCGCTGTCGTGTTTTCATTTCGTGGGACATGTTCATAGGTGATTTTGTCAAAAGAAGCAGCTAAAACTCTTAGTGCCGCCAGATATTGTACTAGATGTTCCTTCCATGCCTCTGCATTCCCCGAGGCTTGGTTTATCAAAAGTTGGGAGTCTCTTATGAGGCGTACTTGTTTCGCCCCGCACACCTGTGCCAACCGTAACCCTGCCAAAGTGGCTTCATATTCTGCTTCGTTGTTTGAAGTATGAAAGCCAAAACGGATGGCTTGGAGCATGCTCACGCCCGACGGAGTCACGATTTGTATCCCCGCTCCACAACCACTAACATTCGCCCCCCCCCCCCCCCCCCGTCGGTTCGGACGGTCCATTCGCCCTTCGTCGTTTCTTGTGAAGGCTCCTCCTGCCCGGGTCGTTCCGAGTGGAACTCGACTAAAAAATCGGCCAAGACCTGGCCTTTGATAGCTGTACGGGGTTCAAAATCGATATCAAAATCCCCTAGTTCTACCGAACATTTGGAGATTCTCCCGGACATATCTGGTCGCTGGAAAACATACTTGAGTGGGAAGGACGTGCGGACGACGATAGGGTGATCCTGGAAGTACGGGCGCATTTTCCGCGCTGCCGTCACTAGGGCCAACGCCATTTTTTCTAATTTTAGGTACCGAGTTTCTGCATCTAGCAAGCTTTTGCTCACAAAATACACCGCTGTTGGGGCCGGCCCTGATTCGCTGATTTGAGCTGCGCTGACCGCATAGTCTGTGACCGCGATGTAAAGGAAGAGAGCCTCGCCCATGGTGGGCTTCGTGAGGCGGTTCGGGGATGACAGGTATTCTTTGATCCCTAAAAATGCCTCGTTACATTCGGGAGTCCACACAAAAAATTTCGCTTGTCGTAAGACCTGAAAAAACGGAGCGCACTTATCAGATGAGCGAGAAATGAATCGGTTTAGGGCGGCCAGACGCCCGGTCAGGATCTGGACTTCTTTGACACTTCGGGGAGGAGTCATGTCGGCCAGGACTCGCAGTTGGACAGGGTCTGCTTCAATTCCTTTCTCACTGACGAAGAATCCCAAGAATTTCCCTGATCGGACCCCGAAGGAACATTTCTCCGGGTTTAGCTTAAGGTTGATCCCTCGTAGGTTACCAAAGGTTTCCCTGAGATCCGCGAGATGGGCTTCATCGGTCCCGCTTTTGACCAACATGTCATCGATGTAAACCTCCATGTTTCTCCCGATCTGGCCTTCGAATGTCCTGTTTACTAGCCTTTGGTATGTCGCGCCAGCGTTCTTCAGCCCGAAGGGCATCACTTTGTAGCAATATAGTCCCCGACCCGAAATGAACGTAGTATTCTCCTGGTCCGCGGAGTGTAGCTTAATTTGATTGTAACCGGCATAGGCGTCCATAAATGAGAGTAGCTTGTTACCCGACGTCGAGTCCACCAGCTGGTCGATCCTCGGCATTGGGAAAGGGTCCTTCGGGCATGCCCGATTAAGATCAGTAAAGTCCACGCACATCCTCAATTTCCCGCTTTTCTTTTTAACTAGCACGGGGTTAGAGATCCATAAAGGGTATTTTGCTTCCTTGATATGCCCAACGCTGGTCATTCTCTCAACTTCCCGCAGAATTACATCTGCCTTTTCGAGGGAAAAAGCCCGACGCTTTTGAACGATCGGTCTGACATTTCTGTTGATAGTCAACTTGTGAATCACGAAGGATTTTGGTACCCCCGTGACATCCCCCGAGCACCATGCAAACAAGTCTAGGTTCTCTCGTAGGAGGATCAATAGCTGTTCCCTTAGGGTCGGCAAAAGGTTTACCCCGACCCGCAGATATTGCCCTGCTGCAAAATGATGTAGTTCACATTCCTCATCTGTTGTTAAAAGGCTTGGGGCCTCCCGGGGGTCATCCACCGGTTGCGATCCCGAGGGACCCCCCTTAATTGCTATTCTTGAACTGGAAACATCTCTTGGTCTTTTTTCGGCGCCAACGCAGCTCGGTAACATTCCCGTGCTGCTTTCTGGCTGCTTCGGACCACTCCTACGTTGTTCCCGACCACGTACTTCACACATTGATGAATTGTTGAAGTCACAACATGCATGCGCGATATCCAAGACCGGCCAAGAATGGCGTTGTGCGAGGCCGGCGCGTCCACTACTGCAAACAAAACCGTGACCTCCTTTTTAAATGGACCGCGGCCCAACTAGACCACGCCCTCGAACTCTCCTATTACGTCGGCTGCTGACCCCGTAAACCCGACAACGGTGTGGTCGGATCGCGCAATCACCGGCCGCGTCCTGAACTTGGCAAAAGTAGACGCGAAGATGATATTGGCCGAACTCCCGGTGTCTACCAAGATGCGCCGAACCTCCTCTCCCGCGATTGCTGCCCCGATCACAATGGCATCCTCATGCGGTCCGGCTATGTCGCTCATGTCGTCGTCGTCGAAATGCAAAATCGGCGAGGGGGCGCTTCTGGTTTGGAACCAAGTTCTGGCTTCCAACTGGGTGGTTAAGTTGACGATGTGCCTTTTCCTGGAAGAATGCGTGACTCCCGCCATCGAATCCCCCCGAAAATTGTCAGGGATTCAAAAAGATTACAAAGGCCTCGCACTTTACCGATACTCTCCTCAACTTCTTCCTCAATGATCCCGATAATATTGTGGTTAGCTTTTGGGTCACCGAAGCGCGAGGTCGGGAAAAGGGAACTTCTGGTTTTGAAGCAAGTTTGGGTTTTCAGCTGAATGGTTTGGTCGACCAAGTGCCTTTTCCTAGATGAGTGCGGGACTCCCGTCATTGGTCCTCCCCCGAATACGGTTAATGACTCAAAAAATTCACAGAAACCACGCACGCTACCGACGCTTTCTTCTGCCTCCTCCTCGATGATCCCGATGATATTGCAGTTGGCTTCGGGATCAAGGTACTCAACTGTCACGTCGAAGTGGTCGGTCACCTCTGAAATGGCCATGGTCATCTCTGGTTTTGGTACGATAACCACTTCTTTCGAGGTCGTGCCTTGCTGTGCCTTCTTTACATACTCCAACAGGTTCCCATGTTCTATGAGCATCTGTATCTCCTTCTTCAAGGCTATGCAATCCTTCGTGTCATGCCCGACGTCTTCGTGGTAGCGGCAATAGCGGTTATTCCTTTGTTCCCGGGGCGTCGGGATGGGAAAAGGTCTTCGGTACATTCCGCTCTTCTTGGTTTTTTCGTAGATCGATGACACGCACTCTGTGAGGTCCGCGAAGTAGGCAGGTCGCGTCCATTTATTGGACATGGGTCGAGAAATCGCCTGTCCAGTTTGTCTTGGTCTCAGACCGGTCGGGGTCGGAGGTTTGGTCGACGTAGGTGGGCTCGAACTCTCCTATTACGTCGGCTGCTGACCCCGTAAACCCGACAACGGTGTGGTCGGATCGCGCAATCACCGGCCGCGTCCTGAACTTGGCAAAAGTAGACGCGAAGATGATATTGGCCGAACTCCCGGTGTCTACCAAGATGCGCCGAACCTCCTCTCCCGCGATTGCTGCCCCGATCACAATGGCATCCTCATGCGGTCCGGCTATGTCGCTCATGTCGTCGTCGTCGAAATGCAAAATCGGCGAGGGGGCGCTTCTGGTTTGGAACCAAGTTCTGGCTTCCAACTGGGTGGTTAAGTTGACGATGTGCCTTTTCCTGGAAGAATGCGTGACTCCCGCCATCGAATCCCCCCCGAAAATTGTCAGGGATTCAAAAAGATTACAAAGGCCTCGCACTTTACCGATACTCTCCTCAACTTCTTCCTCAATGATCCCGATAATATTGTGGTTAGCTTTTGGGTCACCGAAGCGCGAGGTCGGGAAAAGGGAACTTCTGGTTTTGAAGCAAGTTTGGGTTTTCAACTGAATGGTTTGGTCGACCAAGTGCCTTTTCCTAGATGAGTGCGGGACTCCCGTCATTGGTCCTCCCCCGAATACGGTTAATGACTCAAAAAATTCACAGAAACCACGCACGCTACCGACGCTTTCTTCTGCCTCCTCCTCGATGATCCCGATGATATTGCGGTTGGCTTCGGGATCAAGGTACTCAACTGTCACGTCGAAGTGGTCGGTCACCTCTGAAATAGCCATGGTCATCTCTGGTTTTGGTACGATAACCACTTCTTTCGAGGTCGTGCCTTGCTGTGCCTTCTTTACATACTCCAACAGGTTCCCATGTTCTATGAGCATCTGTATCTCCTTCTTCAAGGCTATGCAATCCTTCGTGTCATGCCCGACGTCTTCGTGGTAGCGGCAATAGCGGTTATTCCTTTGTTCCCGGGGCGTCGGGATGGGAAAAGGTCTTCGGTACATTCCGCTCTTCTTGGTTTTTTCGTAGATCGATGACACGCACTCTGTGAGGTCCGCGAAGTAGGCAGGTCGCGTCCATTTGTTGGACATGGGTCGAGAAATCGCCTGTCCAGTTTGTCTTGGTCTCAGACCGGTCGGGGTCGGAGGTTTGGTCGACGTAGGTGGGCTCGGGTGTATCGTGCTAACTGGTTGGGCCGCCCTGGCGTAATCTGACCGGGAGCCCTGCCTTATTACGACCGACGCTTGGGCACTCTGCTGGATCTGGGCCGCCAACTCAGATGCTTCTGTCTCTTCAATTAATATATGCTTCTCTACTTGCGCCAGAAGCGCGGAAAAAGTGAATGCTTGCTTTTTTGTCACGGCTTGCTTCATCGGCCCCGGAAGTAGGCCCAAACGAAACGCCGTTAGAGCCACATTCTCTTCGCAATGGTCCAGGTCGGTTTTCGCGTCGATGAACCGCCTTGTGTATTCTCTGAGGCTCTCCCCCAGCTTCTATCTACAATTCATGATGGTATCTCCATTTGCACGGAAACTCTTACTTCCGACGAAGTGTTGCCTGAATATCGTCCAGAAAGTTCCGAAGTTCCGAATGCAACCCTGCGGCAAGCGGTTGTACCACTTAGAAGCTCTGTCTTTGAAAGTCATAGAAAATGCTCTACACATGAGCTTGTCATCGTTGTCGAAGCTTAACATGAAGTTTTTGAAAGCCTCCAAATGGTTATCCGGGTCCTTTTTCCCGTCGTATTTTTCTAGCTTAGAAATGTCAAATCTCCTCGGGAGTTGTCCCGCTAATATCTCATCGAACAATGGAGAGGCCCTCCAGTTGAATCCGAGCTCACATGCTCCTCCCCCAAGACCCTCGGTCCTAACTCCATAGAGCCCCTCGACTCCCGGGCTGACGAATTGGCTACTGGTTCTGTAACCATGGTTCTGGCTATTCGATGGTTGCCACAGAACCGGTGGTAATATTTCCCGCTCTCTGCGGCTGGCGGTATGCATTTCTTCTTTCTCAAAGGATGCCGGGGTCGGCTTATCGGTGCCGCCCTTCTTATACTGCAGAGGGTCTGCCCTGGACCCTCTAAGGCGTCGGGATCGATTCTTTTGCGCTCGCTGAACTCTTTCCCGCCGTAGGTATTCTTTGCCCGACGAATCGTCTGAGGGGTAGTCTGATGTCATGGCCCGATCGTTCTCAAGGTTCCGACGAGTCTTAGCAGCTTCTTCGTCATCGGGGAGAGAATCCCTGTAGTACCTAACAGGTCGGGCCTCTATTCGCGGATCGTTGCCATGGCCAGCTGTCCCCCGATCCTCCAGGAGTGGCTCTTTGCCCTTTCCTTCCCGGGCTCTTTTCTCGCCCAATACCCGCTCCCTTTCTTCTTCTAACCGAGCAATGTCCTCGAGGAGTTGCTTTCGGGTCATTATCAAAGTTGACCGCTTGTCCCGTCTGCCGTGCCATTCTCGACCGGGGACTACCATGCCTCCCGAACCTGAGACGGCTCAGACGACTTCTCTACCGTCCCTCTCTATTGCTGCTTCGCTGTTCATCCCGAAAAATGTGATTTTCAAAGAACAAAAGATTCCTTTTTGGTATCACCGATTCCCACAGACGGCGCCAATGATGAGTAAATAGTTGTTTGGAGAATATACTTGGGATCTTGTGCCAGAGGTGACTAGAGAGAGAAAGTGTAGAGAGATAAAGGAAGATTCGTAAAAATTAATATTCAATCCCCATTTCAGGCAAGTGGGTCACCCTTTTATACTAGAATAAGGCGGACCCACTTAAGGCCCTTAGTGGGCCGTTACTACTCCAAACAGGGTCCCTCAACTATCTTTATCTTTACATATTGGTCCTTGAAGGACTAAAAACACTTTGTTAACTACATCAACTATCGTTTATTGCACTTTGGCCCCTTATGATTTATATCGGCGAATTCCGCCCTCATCAATCATAACATGTATTTTCGACCAATCAACTTCTGATACTTTGTTTTTCTCACACATCTCACATTTTATCTGGACCATTTTATCTCATTTTATACCAATGACTATTATTTATCCCATTTTATATCAATGAATATTATTTATCCATCTACTATATATAATTTTCAATTTCAGTTTTACACTCTTTGGTTTATATAACTTCTCTCACTAATTTCTATCTCCGAATTTATTTTGTGAAACCGACACATTTTTTTCAATCACTTAAAACTACATCTCTATTTGTCGCACTACTAATTTATAATATTATATTTATGTACATTTAACTAGATATAACAAGAATAATACAAATAGAATTAGGAAGGTAATTAGATTCAGACAATACTTTCTCAAACCATCGTCCAACATTCGATTTTTGTTCTTCATCTGTCAAGAAAAATATCAGCGACTACATAACCAAACTGTGACAATCATCCATTGGATTCTCAAAATGATCAACAGAGTGGTTAGTTCGAATACGATGGTAGATCATCGGATCCTAATAAATCTAAAAATTATTCGTCATATTTGTCTTATATTAGTGGGGATGATATCAAGCCGTCAAAAATTGATTAAGCTCCTCTTACTGGTTTTAACCTTCAAACTTAGAAAATGTTAAAGAAAAAAATGCCATCCTTCTCGAGGAACCTTCTAAAGCTCTAGTTTATTATAAAAATGATAATGATAAAGACTTAAGTAAAACTATTACGCCTAGGATTATGTTTTGATCTAGCCAACATGAAGAGAAAGAAGATAGATTTTTTTCCGCGGATGTTTCTTCCGATAAAAAGTATATATTTACTAAAAATAAATTTTAAGAAAAAATACTTCATCGATTTAAATGGGGTGCTTTTTTATGAAGTTAAAATTCACGTTATGTCGGAATAATAATATCCCCATCATGTTGTTGGTAATGAAGTGGTGTTTCTTTCATAGGCATGAAGTGGGGTATTAGGTTCCCATTTCATCCTAAAATAATAGAGTTATCTCCGTTGTGTAGATTATGTCCTACTCAGATTACCTGTAATAGATGGCGGTCAATTATTGGTAATATTATAACATATATCTTGTAAAAGATGATTTTTTAAGTCTCTCAAATTTTACGTGAGTACTAATTTAACAAAGACATAGGTTATTTTCTACTACTTCGTTGCTTCAAAATAAGTGGTGTAGTTATATTACTATCGACTGATCATAATTTGAAGAAAAACATCTTGTATGTTAGTGACAATTGAAAGTCAAAATCACCCAAGCTAGTTGGTGAGACTGAAAGATGTTGGATGAGAAGAAGTGTGTTTGACTTCCATACGTTACTAATTTTTATTCTTATTCTTTAATAAACTATACTTATCATGAATTACTTTAATTTTCCAGAGGCTAAGACAATTTCTAAATAATAGAAGAATAGTAGTTACCGACACAACTTCTTTAACTAACTTTTCTTAGCTACTCAACTAATTTCTGAAGATAAATTTCACAATCTTTTCACGCAATAAAATCTACTTCACTCCTTATTTGGCCACTAAAATGGTTTATTTCTTGAGAAATATGAAATAATAGACGATATTGGTGAATCCTCTGTCAAGGATAAACAATATACCGACGTATTAAAAATAATCTTAGAGGAGATCATAAATAAGGTTTGAATCCTAACATTTTCAAACATTAAGGATCCAAACAAAACAAAGAGCAATCATCTAAAAAAGTTGTGCTATCAAAAGTTGTGCTACCACCATTGATAGACCCATCATAAGTCAAATGCTTCTTAAAAAGAAGAAGAATAATATTTTTAAAGTCTCAAGTTCATAAAAAACACATATTCTAACCTAAGATACAAGCCATCATTGACCAAAATTCATAACCCTTATCGGAAAATATGTCCCTCTTATTTTTGTTGAACGCCGTAAGTATTATCATATTTGTTTCAGCGTGTATCTTCCACTTCTAAATACGAATACTAAAAAATCATTAATTACTTCGATAGTTGATTTATCATTATTGGAACCATGTTCATTTATTGGTCGTTTTGTCACCCAATTGTGACATGCTTTATTAGAGAGGACGAACTACTGGTTAACTCTCTAAACATTAGTGAGTCATCTCTAGTAATGCATGTCACATCCATTAGGTAGTTATCAATAATGGAACACCCCGCATTTTATCGTATGTTTTTTTATAAAAGATGTTTACCGAGTTTCATATATCTATCATTATCTTTTCCACTTCTACCGCTGCCAACTCAACGATAATTAGTCCCCATACCTCTGGTATCTTGTTACCTCTAAACAAAATCATTTTTAAAATGATATAATATGATATGGGTTCGAATATAAGTGAGCTGAAGTTTGGTCGTGATGTTGTAACTCCAAATTATTGTCATATCTCTTTCTCGACCAAAAACTGATTCTCGAGAAAGGGTCTCATCTAATGATGATACAAATTTATTGTCAATTGTTGTCATAATCCACGTATTCTTCTGACAAGATATTGTAGATAGCTCTGTTAGCAAGTGTCATTGGCTCTTTGGCTTTCTCTAGCTTACATCTTTTGTGTCTTACTAGAGAATTATTCTATTTGTTTATGATTCCTTCAGCCCCTTTGTGCTCATACATTTATCTCGTATTCACAACCTTTGAAAGTTTACCTTCATTAACCATTTATTAAACCTGATCCTACAGCGCCCAACAGTCTTTTGTATAATGACCGACATTATTTTGAAACTTGTAATACTTAGATGTATATCGATTCTCTCTTAGGTGGTGAAAATATACACACTTTAGTATCGGCATACATCTTTAGTTTTGAATAGATGGTGGTTATATTCTTTGTCAATTGATAAACGACCCTTATTTAAAGCATCAAATCTTTGGCCACAATATTTGAGATCATTTGACCGAATCAAAACTTATTTATCACGGTTGTTGTATATGATGTTATTGTTGTTCTTTCTATAAATTCCTTTATATCCCCTTCATTTTTTGAAATACCTTGGTTTAATGAGTGTCATGTTATACTTTATATTCTATATTTATGGTTAGGTTTAGCACTTACCTGCGCCACAGATAGTGGCTCTTCACTATATAATAACGACTAACTTTTTTATTAAGTTATTATAGTAGCCATGTCACCTTTTTATCTTTCATGTTACATCTCATCTGACTTGATGTAATGCTCCACTTACTCTAACGGATCACCAAGGACACGTGACTTCTTATTTATGATGGACTTGGAGAAAGTCCCTCGTACGATTCCATAATGGTACATAAGGAAATTATATTATCTGGACAATCCAACAATTTATTTTTGGTCTTCATAAACCTCTATGTGTATGTTCACAGGCTCTCATTTTGTCACTTCTTAGAGTGGATAATATAATTTGCATCACCTTTGATGGATTCGGAGCCGATATAATGGTTGAGGAAGGTTGCCTACAACATGATGTTTTTGGATGTTGCATGCGATAAGCCAGGGTGAACCATATGAGAGTCAGACCTTTCAAATTTAGGATAATGGATTTGCACTTTAAGCTATCATGTGCTCTAGGGTACGTAAGAATTTCCAACCATAAGTTTTTTATGTGATGTCTGCATCTCCCTTTTGAGCGAACTAATCTATCGTGTGAGTCTTGAAATACGGTGACAATAATCCTCGTTCTATTTCTCGGGCATGGTGAGATGTACCATGCATAAACTCATATTAAACATCCTAAAAGATACTAGTTTTATTGATATTTACCTCTCATTTCCCTAGATATTGTTGGTTGAACCTCATTCTCTTATTTGTTGAAGCTCTATTCTTATGCTGATGAGCTATGTAATTATCGGCGGGATAATACCCTAGTTCTTGTCACATGTTATAATTTTATCCATGTGGAGATTATTTCTCATAGAGGCTAACAGAGGCCCATATACTTTGTTGTTATTGATCCAACCAAAGTTGATGAATAACTCGATGACATATTAAGGTAAGTCGGAGTTACGGCGTGATAGTATGAGTGATGTGATTATATGCATGAGGTTTCAGATATTAGAAGTTTCCAAGATTAGCTCATGGATAGGCCTTTAGAGCCCAATAATATCTCATTCGATTAACGCTTAGGGGAACCAGACTGAAGGGTAAGGGAACCTTCTCGTATTGCAACTGGTTCTGAGCAGCTGCTAGAGGAGGGATGGTTTTGGCGGACAAAGTTGTTTTTATCTCATTTCTCATCATCATGGGTTGGTTGATCTTTTGAGGGTCATCCTCTTGTGGTTTCCCATTTTTTTCTTTAGATTTGAGGCGCATCTCCTTATTCTCTTGTTGTTGTCTTTGCGTTTGCCGTTATTCTATGAATATGTCTCCTTATTTTCTTGGTTGATGTTTGTTTGGCTATATTAGTCGTATTTGTCCTCCGCGTTTCCGTTACGGGTTAATTCTATGCTTTGGATTAATTTGTAAAATGAATGGTCTAGATTCAGACAAACATTGAAGGTCAAGATTGCAGAAGCTAAAGAGTGCACACACGTCTACTTAAAATGAGAAACTTTCTTATACTTGTAAATTCATGTTAGTCACTTGCATTTTCACCAAAAAATATGCAAATGATCCTTTCATCTTCTGAAACTTTTCCAATTAAAGACATATAATAAATTCAAATCTCATGCAAACGTATAATATGCTCTCTATAAAAAAATACACCACCATATAACTTCAGTGAAACATATGATGTAAACCTCGGTTGATTAAAAATCCATGACTATTTACGTATGATGATTAGCCGTTACTTTTGTATTCATTAATTACTGTGAGGGGGGGGTACTCAAAGAATTTTAAACGAAAATCAAAGTCGAATAAGCATACTAACATACTAAAAGTGTACATAAACAACTAGTATAGTTTTTCTCTCATCATTTACCAAAGGCTAATGGCTAGTAGAATACCTTCATAATATCAAAGCAATATCTCCACTTCAAATCATTAATAGTCTTAATTTCATCTTTTATCAAGGATTATGGGTAATACTCAACCATAATCAAATAATTTTAAAGCTAGTAGTAATATAAGTAAGTTTTTAAATAGGAGAATAAGTAATACATTAGAAACCTACAAATTGTCACTTGTATTCTTTCCTTTCGGAAAAATAGATCTTTTTATCTTTTGAAGGGTTTTAATGAGGTAAAGACAATTTAGTATGAACCAAATAAAAGACGTCTCTCGTAACAGTTTGGTTACAAATAAATTAGAATTAATAAGGTTTAAGACTCTTAACAGTCTAGTTAAAGATGACTCGAAAAAGGTATCAATATTTAAATAGTATAAAATATAATAACGTTAGATATAGAGACAAATATTCGAAAAGCATCATGTTCAAACATACAATCGTCGTGAAACACCAGGAAGTGTTTCGGCATCACTTAGCATATGCTCCAATCAATGTCAAAAACTTCTAAAAAATTAAAACTAATCAATTTTTGTTATTCGAGCAAATGATTATAAAGGCTAGTAAATAGTAGTATCAACCGTCTATATTGGTTCATCAACAATTTAAATATTTAAAATCCATTACACTTACTCAAACATATCAAACATATGATATCTAAATATTTAGAATAAGATAATATATAATTTTCTTAATATTAAAAAATGTCTTCTATAATTAAAAACTTTATAAATAAAAATTTAATAAAGATCCATAACCTATTTATATGTTCATTTTTAAAAACTTTATACAATATTATTTATTTACCCTTTTTATCTATTATTTTGGATTTTCAATTAAATCGATCACTCGAAATTCACCAAATTAATATCAATGTAAATCATATTTATTGTTCAATATATTAAATAAAATAACCAAGTTTGAAAAGTACGAGGTTTACAAACTAACTAACGGCAGTAAGTGGACGGTTTGTTGGGAACCATGGACGTTTGGGGTTGATATTCAGAGTACTTGTGAAATATGTTTATTTTTTATAACTATAAAATTGCATGGTATAGTATTGATAATATTATAGTATTAAACTAACATAAGCATGGAAAACAAATTGTTTACAGATGATTTTATAATGGGCTAAACTAATTCACGGTCCGTTTTTTAAAACAAGATCGGGCTACCAGAACTTCAATATTTACAATAATGTTATTAATATAAATAATTTTTTATTTACGATTTTCAGCCAAATTCTTTATTTATAGTAATGTTATTAATATAAATAATTTTTTATTTACGATTTTCAGCCAAATTTTTTTTTTCTAAACCCTAACTCTTTCAAATTTGGTTTCCTGAAATTTCTAAAATCCAAATCTATAATACTATGAATGTTGTTTTTTCTATTTCCCTGGTGTAATTTGTTTTGAATTTAGATAAATATTTTAAGTAATATTTAGAATTTAAAGTTTTGTTCGAAAAATCTATTTTTTTCATTTTTATAGTTTTTTTTCGAATCGTAATTAGTCCAATTAGTTAGGATACATTAACATCTACTAATTCATGTAAATTTGTTGGATTTGGTTTGCCCTCGTACCACACATACGATCATGCGTGGATCGACGAGACCTACAAACCTGCATTGTGCAAAACCGCACACGATTGTATGCGTGGATTTGACTATTTGTATAAATTTTGTATTTATTTTATTTTTTAAATGTCTAAATGCAATGCTACTACAAATAAATAAATAATAATATTAATAAGTGCAATGCTGTTACTTATACAAATAAGGAAGGTTCATTTATTATATTCATATTTATTAATAAATATTAATATATTTGATGATATTAATTTAATTGTTTATTAAGTGTATTAATCATCTAACAATGGTTGGCCTTGTTGAATTGGATTCTTTGATTTTAGGCCTCCAAGAAACCTAAAATCGAATCTTGAAATCTTGGCCATGGGCCAAGCCAGTTAACTGAGAAGACTCTCTTCTCAGCCTCACAATCACATGTGTAACCCTAGTGGTATCACAGCCACTTTCATCTCTTTCGTCATTTTCAGATCTAGCCCCAAAACCAAAAATGCCAGAATCAACTTCTGTTCTTCATCAAGAAGAACTAAATCGACCAAAACCACTACAGAAACTACCAAACAACCATATCACAGAGGCTTGTTTCTTTGAAAATCCAATTTTTGAAAGAAACGAGTCTCCGAGCAAAGAATCACACAACGGCGAATCAGAGTTTTCCAAGCAGCTGATTCAACCAACAAGAACGTATGCAGATGCTGTTAAGATGGGAAAGGAGGAGCGGCCATTTCTTGCCGAATCTTCTGGGGGCTTCAAGCACGAAAAAGTGGAAGTAGGTTCTGAAGATGGATATACCTACGTCAGGTTTTGCGAAAAAGATAAGTTCATTCTTAATTCTTTATCTAAATATACTCTGATAGCTAAATTTTCGTATGGTTGTCCTTCTGTGTTTGAGTTTAGAGGGTACTTAGCATCTTTAAAACTTTTAGGAAATTACAGTATATATAAGATGGATTTTAGGCACGTTTTTGTTGAATTTGAAAATATGTTAGATGTAAAAAGTTTTTGGAAGTATAACGTCAGATCTATGGGTCAGTATACGTTTAGGATTTTAAAATAGAGTCCTGATTTCAATCCCAAACGGGAGTCTCCCCAGACTCCTGTTTGGGTTTCTTTTCCGAAATTTCCTGAATATATGTATAATATAGGGCTAGCAAAAATAGGGCTAGCTTTAAATTATTGGTGTTCCTTTAAATTCTTGTTGTTCATTTAAATTATTGGTTGCCTAGCAAAAATAGGGCTAGCTTTAATAATTTTGAAGTTTGGACTGTCTTAGATGTTTCCAGTGTCCTTCCTCAAAAGATTTGGGTTAGTTTTGGGGATAAGAAGGGTTATTGGCAAGATATAATCTATAAAAATAAGCATGCTTATTGTAGAAAATGTAGACATTTAGGTCATAAGGACAATGCTTGCAAATCTGATGATTTAGAATTTAAGAAAACACAGAACTTAAAAAAGATTGAAATTAAATCTAAGGATAAAAAAGAATATTAATGTTTGGATGCCTAAACCTATTAATAATAAAGAGTTTAACAATAATGTGCAATCTGAAATGAATGAGATTCCTGGAAATATGAATACACAGATAGTTGATACACATCTTGATACCAATAATGTTTCTGATACTCTTAATAACATTAAAATTACAGAAACTTATCAACAAGTTAAGAAACCCAGTGATATTGTTAGACAAATTGCATGTGTAAATGTAGATTCTAATGTTGGTATAGTGTCTGTTAAATCTCCTAATACATTGAATGTTGCATCTGCTAGTGTGTCTGACATGGATACTCAATCATTGCATAATATAACATCTGTTAGAATTGATAATAATAGTGTGTAATCTGAAATGAATGAGATTCCTGGAAATATGAATACACAGATAGTTGATACACATCTTGATACTAATAATGTTTCTGATACACTTAATGACATTAAAATTACAGAAACTAATCAACAAGTTGAGAAACCCAGTAATATTGTTAGACAAATTGCATGTGTAAATGTAGATTCTAATGCTGTTAAGTCTCCTAATATATTGAATGTTGCATCTGCTAGTATGTCTGACATGGATACTCAATCATTGCATAATATAACATCTGTTAGGGTTGATAATAATAATGTTAGTATGTCTGCAATGGATAAATCTATGCTGATTGGTAAAAATTGTGAGCATGATATTGTTTTGCATAATGTTTCTAATGCAAGTTGTGCTGATAAGAATGATAACACTTCATGTAAACATGTATTCTCTGAAGATGACATTAATCTTGCTTTTGATGTTTGTACTTCACACGAGGTTGAGCTTAGTAATAAGAATTTAATTGCATCTGAAACTTTTGAATCTGATAATGTTTCAGAAAAAGATATAGATAATGATAACATCTCTTTAGCATGTGAGCATGATTCTGCTGTTGATAATGATATGACATTGGATGTTTTGAATTCTCATGATGTTGTATTTTTTGATAACAACTTAATTGCTTTTAAACAACTTGAACCTGGTGTTGTAACAGAAAAAGATATAGAAAATGCAGTTGTATCCATGAATATAAATAACCCTTTTAATGCTTTATTGAATGAAGATGTAGATGAATTTGAGTCTGTATCTATTAGAAACAGATTAAGTTTTTCCCCTAATTCACATAAAGGAAATAAATGTGATGGAAATTTAAGTTTGCCTGTATCACCTAAACAGAAGAAGAATAAGCCTTCATTGAATAGTTTGCTTAGAAGATCTTCTAGGAATAAGCTTGTTATTAAAACTAGAAACTCTAAAGGATCTTTAGGACCCTCAAAATAACTTTAAAAATAACTTTAAAAATGTTAAATTGGAATGTAAGAGGAGTAGGTAATATTAAAACTATTAGAAGGATTAAGAATTTAACTAAAAAGCATTGTATTAATATATTAGCTTTGCAAGAGCCTATGGTAGCAGTAGATAGAAGTTTAGAAATCTGTTCTAAATTAGGCTTTGAGTCTGTTCAGGCAAACATAAGTAACAAAGTATGGATTTTATGGAGGAATGGCTTTAAGATTGAACTTTTAGATAACTTTGAACAGCTTTTAAGTGTTAGAATTAGTCACTCTGCATATATGGAGATTGTTTTTCTTACTGTTGTATATGCTAAATGTAACATTAGTCATAGGTTAACTTTATGGAATCAGCTTAGAACTATATCTGTAAATATGTTGCCTTGGTTAGTTGTAGGAGACTTTAATTCTACATCTAACATTAGTGAGCAAAGAGCATGTAATAATCTGCATACTAAAAGTTTAGATGATTTTAATGAAATGATTTTTGACTGTAAATTGGAAGACCCTGGTTATGTAGGCTCTAATTTCACTTGGACTAATAAGCATAAATGGAAAAGGTTAGATAGATGTTTATATAATGAACTTTGGACAGATACTTTCAACATTACTAGGGTTGATCACTTGGCCAGAACCTGTTCTGACCATTCACCATTGTTAATAACAATTTCAAAACAAAATAATCTTCAAAAAACATCTTTCAGATTTCAAAACATGTGGTTAAAGCATGATGATTTTATGAAAACTGTAGAAAGTAATTGGTCTATACCTTTAAATGACTCTTCTGATATGTATGTTTTTTGGTCTAAACTTAAGAGATTAAAAAAGCATCTACAAAATTGGAATAAAGTTACATTTGGTAACATTTTTGTTAACATAAATAAAGTTGAGGATGAAATTAAACTTGCTGAAATTATGATTGAGGAAGATAATTGTGTTGAGAACCAAATGAAATTGCAAGAATTAAATGTTGTTCTAATAACTTTGCTTGAAAAAGAAGAAATCTATTGGTGTCAAAAAAGTTATGTCAATTGGACTGCTGAAGGTGATAATAATTCTTCAACTTTTCACAATTATGTTAAGAAAAGGAAAGTTAAGAACATAATTAATGGAATATATGAAAATAACATTTGGGTAGAAAATGAGGAGTTGATAGGTCTCTCTGTTGTAGGCTATTTTAAAAACTTGTTGAACAAGACTTCCCTAATGAATGATCTGTCTATTGTTAGAAGTGTTATACCAGAAATTTTAACAAAACAATGTAATGATAGTATATTGAAAGAACCTACTTTTGAAGAACTATATGATACAATTAGATCTCTTAATAAAAACAGTGCTTCTGGAGTTGATGGTTTCAACTCCAGATTTTATCTTGCTTGTTGGTCTATAATTAAATCTGATTTACTTAATGCTGTTAAAGTTTATTTCTTGTGTTCAGATATACCTAAAGGAGTGTTCTCTACATTGATTTGTCTTATACCTAAAGTTAAATCACCCAAATATTGGACTCAATTCAGACCAATTAGTCTTTTTTCTGTGTTTAATGTGTTAATCTCAAAACTGATACAAAGTAGAATAGCTAAGCTTCTACCATTAATAATTTCAGATGAACAAGGTGCATACATTGAGAATAGAATGATTCAGGAAAATATCTTAATAGTACAGGAGTTAGTAAAGGATTTAAACAGGAAAACTAGAGGTGATAACCTTATTTTAAGTCTAGATATGTCAAAAGCTTTTGATAAACTTGAGTTTAGGTTTATATATGAAGTAATGTCTGCCTTTGGTTTTAATTATCTTGTAATAAATTTAATAAGAAAGTCTATAGAACATATTTTCTTCTATGTTATCACTAATGGAATAACTTCTTGGTATTTTAGGTCTAAGAATGGTCTTAGGCAGGGTGATCCCCTTTCACCTTGCCTATTTATAATTGCTGAAGAGTTTTTTATTAGGGGTATTAAGATGTTGATAGATCAGCAAAAGATCAAACCTTATAGTATGAGAAGTAATTTGAATATTAGTTGCCTAGCTTATGCAGATGATATAATATTATTCTTAAATGGATCATTACCTAGTGTTAAAAATCTAGCTTGTTTCCTAGATTTATATCAAAAGTTATCTGGTCAGCAGTTGAATAAAGAAAAGTCTACTTTTCTAACTTCTTCAAGAATAAACAGAATCAGATTAGATCATCTTAAAGATTTTTTAGGATTTAAGTTTTCTAAGTTACCTTTTACATATTTAGGTATACCTATTCATTCCAATAACTTTGCTGAACATTTTGAAGGCTTAATAGATAAGGTTAAGGATATGATTCATGACTGGAACTCTAAACATATATATTTTGGTGGTAAGATGACATTAATAAATTCAGTACTTATGTCTTATCCTATATATTACTTGCAATCAGTAAAACTACCTTTGAAAGTTGTTTCTAGGTTTAATAAGCTGTTAAATAAATTTCTTTGGGGTTGTAATGAGTTTAACAGAAGTATGATTTGGACAAACTGGACTAGTCTATGTAAGCCATTCAAGGAGAATGGTCTTAATTTTAGAAATTTAGATGATATTCAAACTGCTTTTGCTTATAAATTATGGTTCTCTTTTCGATGTAAAAAATCCTTATGGTCTAAGCTGTTACATTCTAAGTATTGTAATGGTATACATCCTTTGCAAGCTAGATTAAGAAATACTTATTCGAAAGTTTGGAAAAGAATGTTGGAGGTTAGGCTAGAGGCAGAGAAGCATGTTAGGTGGAAAATAGGCCAATGTAATATAGATTTCTGGTTAGATCAATGGAATGATATGAAACCACTAATCTTGTTAACTGATACTAATTATCATCATTATCAGCAAACTAAAGTCAGTGAATATATCATTAATGATACTTGGAATATGCTTAAGCTTCAAAATAGTTTGCCTTTACAATATGTTGATAGGATCATTACAACACATATATACCTAAATGCTTTAGATTCTGCTATTTGGAAGCTGTCTAGTGATGGATCTTTTAAGTTAAAGGAGACTGTGTTAGAACGAAGGAAAAAACATCCTTCATCTATTATTAAAGATAAAATATGGAACAATCTATCTCCTAAAAAATGCTCTTTTTGTCTTTGGAGAGTCTTGAACAATTTGATTAGTGTTGATACTATACTTCAATCAAAAGGTTTTCATCTAGCTAGTAAGTGTATGTACTGTGATAGCACTGAATCATTGCATCATGTATTTGTCTCTTGTGATACTGCATGGCTGGTATGGAGTTTCTTTTCTGAAAAGTTTAATATTATTATAGGAAAACACATGACTATTAATCACATTGTGAATATTTGGTTTCTATCAACTTCTAAGAGAGTTCATGTTAGAACTGTTTTGCCTTCTATGATTATTTGGAGTATCTGGAAAGCCAGGAATAAATATAGGCATAGTAACATTTCTTCTTCATATAAACAGATTGTGAGACAGGTCATGTTAATGATTACTTCATTAGATTTGGCTCATGCATTATCTAGGAAGCATTGGTCCCCTGATTTTAATTCAGCTAAACAGCTAGGTTGTTTTAATCATATAAAGCTTGCCAAACCTTTCATGTACATTAAGTGGGTTAAGCCTGCTAATAATCGTGTTAAGCTTAATTGTGATGGGTCTTCTTTAAACAATGGTGAATCTATTTTTGGATATATAATAAGAGATAACTTAGGTAATATAATAAAGGCTAAAGGGGATGTGATAGGAAAGAGTTCTCCTATTTGTGCAGAAATTGCTGGGTTATTAAATGGCTTAACATATTGTAAAGAGAATAGTCTTAAGTTAGTTGATATTGAATTAGATTTCTTAGCTTTGTTTAATATGCTAGCTTCTGGTTTGAGTCCTTGGTACTTAGAACATAGCTTATTGTGTTGCAGACAATTGATAGGTTCACAAATGACTATTAGACACATTTATAGGGAACAAAATCTGGCTGCAGATTGGCTGTCTAAACATGCTTAGAAAGTTAAAAATAGCTTTTGTATTCAATCTCAGCACAACTTCTGTGAGTTATCTAGCATATTAAGGGCTGATATCTTGGGCTTAGGAAACTTCCGTTATACTTAATACTTGATCTGTTCATTACTTGATCTGACATTGTTTAGCAAGTCTAAGGACTTGACTACATGTTTTTATCTTTGATTGCAGGTTTCAGGTTACCAACAAAGAAGTAAAGGGTGAAGAGCTGTAGAAGATAAGCGCTGGTTTGAAAGAAAATGGCTGAGAAGGACGAAAGACTAAGAGAAGAAAATGTTGTTTATATAAATGCATAAGTTTTGTTAATTAGTTACATTCTGTAAGTCAACGAGCTTTGTGCTCTATGACTGCCTTTAGCAGTCTTGTAAAACTTCTTTTTAATATATATGAAAAAAAAAAATTGGGAAAAAAAATCATCTAACAATGGTTTATTTTTGAATTTAATATCCATAAAATATAATATTTTATGTATACTGTGACAATAAATTTATTACGTTAATAATCATTTAGATTTGGTCACTTTTACTAAACAAAATTTACAAGGGTGACTATGAAATATATTTTGCAAGAGCTTTCGTAATATACTCCGATAACATCAATTTCAATTACAATTATAATTTTAGAGAAAATTACAGAAATTATCGTAGACTTAACGTATTTATGTCATTTGTTGAGTTAAATAGTCTGTAAACAAATCTATTATTTATAAAATTAAATATATTTATATAGTAACATAAAATTATTTTATTTAAGGAAATAGACTAACTTATTTATTTTATTTTTAAAAAATATTATTTAAAAATTTTGAAATAAATGATATTTATAAAAGTTTAAAAGAAGATTTTAAAATATGAATTAAATATAAATATTTAGATTTAAATATATATTGGAAGGTTTATTTTCGATGAATAAATTATTTATATTCAATATAATGTATTTAGTTATAGATGGAGGTAAATGTATTGATACTGTAAATTACATAATATTTAAATTGTGTCAATTTGGACGAAATTATCCATGTAGCGTAAATTTTGTAAAATCACGCAAGAACGGCTTATCCGTTCGCGTAAATTCACATGCAATAATTTTGCGCAAAATCATATGTGTGGTTTTGTACATCATGACGCGTAATGAGTGTGAATTTAAAGTTGTAAAATAACTACAAATTATTTATAGATGATCCGTTAGTGGTCTTCCTCGCCCGAACAAAAATCATCAATGTTGCCGCTAAAATTGCGAAGAGATTAAATGGGTTTTATGTTGATTTGAAAGTATTTGAGAGATGAGATGGGTAGTGGTTGAGGTATAAAGTAATTTTTAGGAATGAGATTAGGGTTTTTATACGCTGTGGTATTTTGGTCTTTTCAACTTTTGAAAAAAATATAGAATTCGAAGTTCTCGTTATAAAAAAATCTCGTTTTAATAATAATTTGATCTTCATAGAAAATTGTGATAATATCAATTTATCTTTAGAAAGCTGTTAATTTAATTGATTTTTATAAATTAAGTTTAATGTATTTGAAAGAGACAATTTTTTAAATTTCATAGATAGAGAAGTGAATGCTACCGCATTGAATTTTGGCAATTGCTAAAAAAACGAAACTACTCCGTGAAGTCGGCTTTTTGTATTTTTCAATATTTACAAAATTGTCACTATGCAAAAAATCTTTAAAAGTTCATTTAATTACCTTTTATGCTATTATTTACTATATGAAGTTGCAAAACATAAAATCTACCATAACCTAACATTTTACTTCCTAAAACTCACTAAAATCATAAAAACTCAAAACTTAAACTAACCGAAACTTTTTTTTTTAACTTTGTAAAATTTAATAAAATGTTAACAAAACTTTCTGAAATGGTAACATAACTTGTTTTTCTACAAACCAACACGAACATTAACCCTTCTATCTTTCTGTTTTTTTATATAAAAAATGATTTTAAAAAGAAAATAAAAAATATCAGTTTTCGCCGCACGATGACGTCCAGGTGGTGTTTGTCGTCATCATCCTATCGAAGAAGATGATACTTTCCGCAAGGCAAATGGCGGACACGATGGTGCTGACGCCATTGCATGACAGAAATAGGAGGTCTGTCCGCCATTCCATGGCATACAGACCCCTGTGTCCGTCGTGCAATGGCGAACAGACCACTGTTTCCGCAATGCAATGGCGTCAGCAACATCGTGCCCACCATTGCATTGGCGAACATATATGTATCGTTTTTTTTTCTAATTTTTTAACATTTATCTTTTAATTTTATCTATTTTTGTAATTCTTTAGTAAGTTCTCACTTACTAAAGTCTTATACTAACTAAAAACAATATCAATTTACACTAAAACAAAATACCCATTATGTTTTGAAAAACCTTTCCAATAAATAAGATGTAAATATGTTTTTTTTTGCAAATAAATCATTTAAGTGTTAGGATCTATGATTAAGTGGTTTGAAGTCAAGGAGTAACATTTTAATTGATAATGATAGTGTTAACTTCTTTAGTTTTAGTTTTAGTTCTAGTTCTTTATGTTTAGAGAGAGAAAGTAAAGAGAAAGTAGAGAAATTGTATCTTTTTTTTTGGAAATTATGATAACTTTACGGAGTAATTTCTTCTATTTATATGATTTCGTGAATGACAAAATCGTCAAAAAAAATAACTTCACGAAGTAATTTTTAAAATTCAAAACAAGCGACTTCACGAAGTAAAAATAGCTTTTTTTTAGCAAATATTTGAATTTATGACTTTTTGCAAACTCATCTACCCCACCGTGTAAGAGTTTAGTTCCAAATCTTGAGATAGATTATCTCATTTTATTCGATTTAGGTTTCCATCTTCAAATAAATTTAGTTTTTAATGCATGATTTTTTTCAAATGCATCACCAAAATTAATTTGAAATAACCCAAATAATTGTTTAAATTTAGTTCTATTAGTGGTACTTTTTATGTTTTAACTTCTACATTTTTTTAATATATTTTTATTTTATTTTTTAATTTTCTATGTTTTAAATAACGGAGCATCTTAAAACTGATGCAGCTTTTCAGCCAGAGCAGAAAAATGTTCTTTTGAATTGACACAATTTATCCGACCTCAAATCAGCTATATACCTTAAAATGAAAAAAAAAGTTACCATATACTAGAAAAATGAAAATAACATAAAAAAATAGTTGACTGTCAATATACCTAGCATTTTTTTGGAAAAGAATATAGACTACTCCACCCTAGACATCAAACTCACCTAAAATGGGTATCACTATATAGACTACTCCAAACTAGACATCAAAGTCACCTAAAATGGTAGCAAAATTATGTACCATATATTTCATAAAGCAAGGTAAATATAGATTGCGGATCTATGTACACCTGCAAAACCTAAATACCCTAGAAGAGAAGGAAAGTAATAATACCTCGTCAAGGTAGTCCGCCTCCAAGTCTCCAAACGTTGGATAACATAACCTAAAAAAGCCGGTTACCTTTAATCTTGTAAAGTTATACGTCCAAACTTTTAATTTTTAAAAAAAAGTTGCATATATTGTTTGTACCGGGAATTGATGGAATAGAATGCAAGGAATTTAATCCAGATCATGTATTTATTATACGGAGAAAAAGGAGTCGTAAATTGAATTTATTCATTTTTTTTCTGAAAAGAAAAAGGAAAAAGCAGAGAATAAAGAGGGCCAAAGGACTTGTTTATCCGAAACAAGCTCAAAAAAGATAACTTATATGAAAAAAAGGAGAAGCAGGTTCCTCAACTTGAACTATTGAAAATTAATAAAAGATATAAATGTAATATTTTTTAAAATATTAGTATCTTAAAAAAACAAAAAAATATTTAAAAAATATTAAATTTAAAAAATAAAAATAAAATTAATATAACTCAATCTCATAAAAAAAACGTACAAAATACTAAACTTATAAATCTTACCACGCTAAAATTTTAAACTCATAACACTAAACAAATAAAAACTTTAATTGTCCACGGATTATTCGAAACTTTTAAAGGTAATATAGTGTATAAGATAAAAGTATTAATAGGATTTTTTTGGCTAAGAATCTTGGTTAGTCACCGGACTTTGTTATGTGTATCAAATATGCCATTGATGTTTTTTTGTACCAAAACGGTCATTTTTGTTGGCTTTTTGTTACATACGTGGTCACTCACGGGTGACCACGGATGTAAATCTAGACAAACAAAAGTGACCACATATGCAAAATGAAACCAACAAAAATGGTTGTTTTGATACAAAAAAACATCAGTGGCATTTTTGATACACATGACAAAGTCTGGTGACTAACCAAGATTCTTAGCCGATTTTTTTTGTCTTTAACCGACTATATTGATAGTTTAAGTTTGTTTAATTGATAAAAATATATGACTTCTAATTAACATGTTCAACTAATATATATATATATATATATATATGATGTTTTAAGTATTTTGACCTTATGAAGAGTACAACATGGTTTTCCCGGTTTCCATGTTTGAATTTAATTGATATTCGATGACTATGATGGTAATTTCCCGGTTTCCATGTTTGAATTTAATTGATATTCGATGACTATGATGGTAATGAAATGAAATTGATGAAAATATTTGTTTGACTTATATTTCTAATTTATTTCGTTTTGATGTTTATGTTTTGTTTTGTATGTAGAATTTGGTGTTTTTTAAGCTTGCGAAAATGATGGTCTATTGAGTTTTTGTTCAATGTTTTGTATATATATATATGTTTGAATTTTTTACGTGGTTTTCATAGAAAACTGGTTTGTAAGATTATTGGGAATACTTATATATCATAAATGAAACATATTACATCTGAGGTTAAATGTATTTATATTGTTTTTTGAATGGTTATATTTGAAATGTCTTTCGATTATGTTTCAGTTAGAACTTGTCCTCTTTAGTGAGTAATAATTTATTTAGTCGACTCAATGTGAAATCCTCCGAATCGAGTTCCTCTAGTACCTTCCCAAAGTTGCGACCGCAGTAATAGTGAATCGTGATACCCACTCCGTTGCCTCAGCCCTCAAGTATGCTCCACATGCACCATCTTCCTTCGTTTCATGTTCCCAAGTCATGACCGGTGCACTTGGTTCCGATGGTGTCGAATCACCCTCGGTATCATCACAAGATAATCAAAAGCAGTCATGACCGGCGCACTTGGTTCCGATGGTGTCGAATCACTCTCGGTATCATCACAAGATAATCAAAAGCAGTAATGGTGGTGACACTGGCCAGTGGCCTGATCATGAGCTGTCTATTGATGCTTGATGCGTAAACACTACAAACTACTAATGTCCACCGTACCAGGAAACAAATATTCTGAAATAGTTGTAAGTAACAATTAGATAATTTACTTCCTCTATATGTATGCATAATATTTCCATGTTTATAAGTTGTACAAATATTTTAAGACTATTATTATTTATTATTCTCATGGTATGGTATGAATACTTCTACTGATTATGCGATTTAAAAGCTTATCATCCCGATAAAACTTGTGTAAACTTTGAAAAACAGTTGTCTGTATCTACAAAACCATTAGAAAAAGTTAAGGAAGACATTAAAAAAATTATACAATAAAAATAGATACATGACGGTTGAATAGATCCTTGCTGATCCAGTAGAGGCAATTTATAGCTACTATTGATTCTTTGTTTTATTTTAGAAACTCTATCTTTTCAGAAAAAGATAAAGAATGAAGTTGATAAAAATGTATGTATATCATTAGCCAAATGAAGTAGAAGTACGTTTGAGATTTAAAAAAAAAATTATATGTGTTATAAAAAGATTTTTACGATAATGCTTTTAATCTTCATCAAGATATCTAACAAACTATTCTTTTATATAAAACTCATAAAATTTCCCAATTATAGTCCAAAGATATTTCCATTGGAAGTTTAACCAAAATGCCAACCACTAGGGACAACGTTCTATATAGACTTAAAAGAAAGTGACTGACCAACCAGAACAGCGTTTATCTATGTATATATAAGAAAACTAACAGAGGAGAGTATATTTTTTTCAAGAATTTATGTGTATTTTATAAATTTATTAATTGGAAAATGAAATAAATTGTTAGGATGATTTAGTACATTAATTTTATAAAATATTTCAAATCAATTTTTTCTTATGATCAATTTATTTTATTTAAAGTATATATCAACATATATAAGTTTTATTGTTTATATCTTAAATGAAATGTCAAGCTATGAAATTTGTGAACCACGTGCAATAGGGTTTATCATCGGGTGAACATTTAAATACCACTTTTGATACTTTCGTGAGTATTATATACAATATCTACTATATTAAGAGTGGATGATTTCATAATAACAAGTTGATGAGTGTGTATGTGAATTGTTATCTTTTAACTAATAAGCATAATTTATAGTAGAAAATTTGTCAATAATTATTTTAAATAATATTAATTTTACTCAAAAATATAAAATTATATATAACAATATTTTGAAAAATAAACCTTTTTTTTTAAAGTAAGAATCAATTAAATAGAATACTATACAACAACTTTTGGTATGAATAAGTTTTTTTTAAGATTGGTATGATATTTATATTTATTACGAGACTCGTCATATGTTCTTTCTTCCGCCTATATTCAAATCTATAAAGAGTTAATTTTTAGTAAACCAAAAGTTTTTCAGAGTAAAATTTGGTGAGGACTAATGTTCACCTTTTATCTTAAAAATTACATTAAAAATATTGTATTTTTGTTTATTATTTTTTAATAATTCTAAAATGTAAGTTTTGACCTTTATATTACTTTTTGTGTTTTTATGTTTTGTTAAAGACAATCAAAATTTTATTGTTTTTATTAGTCAAATCTGTCTTTTTTTTCTTTTCTTTTTCTTAAAAAAACATTTTTAATTCTCTAAGTTTCATCGGTTTTGGTGATGGGGTTTTAAATTTATATTTAACCCGTTACAATTGTACTAAAAGTTGGACGACGAACGATCCATTGATCAACCTTTGTTACTCATTTTTTAAATTTGTTCCACAAATTATGCCGTATATTGAAAGTACAAAAGGAGCTAAGATTGTTTTTGGAGTAGATACCTTAGTGGTTATTCTTTAGAATTCCTTCAATTTGTTCCACAAATTATGACATATATTAAAGTACAAGAGAGCCAAAATATGTAAGTACAAGAGAGCCAAAATATGTTGATCCATGGTCCTCACGAGTTCTATCATCTCCTTTTTTCCTGTTCAATTTTGTAAGGCTGAGTACATCAATATTTACGGTTTCTCATTTCTTATACATTTAATGATATGGCTTATAGAGCACTTATGGTCTGAAATGGGTCGTATTGCTAATATTATCCGAGATTTTTATTGGTTCATTTTTAGGCACTTCATGTCGTCCGTTGTCCTAAAAATCACACTCGCCACGCAGACCAATAGAATGGATTCATCAATTTTTTATTCATGGTTGTTATAATAATGAGCTTGATGACTTTACGATCACTGGTTACCAATTTTCTTATTTCAACAAGCAACCCGACAACCACGTTGCCTCAAAAATTGACCATATCCTTGTCCACAAGGATTATAATTAAATTTTTCCGATGTCATATGGTAATTATGGTCTCTCTAAACCCCGGACTATACTACGGTCACCTTTAACTTAAGACTCACTCGTCTTCATAACATTGTTTCGACATGTGACAGTCACATTTATCTAAGATTGTTATGGTAGTTTGAAACTTTCCAACCATTATTTTTGTATGAATGTCTTAGTCACTGAGCTTTATAAGTTTAAAAAAGGTCACACTGATCTTAATAAATATGAATTTAGTCATATTAGTATAGCGGTTGTAACTATCCAAAATTACATATTCTCTACTATGTCCTCCCTTGCAACTAAACCCGCTTATTCGACCCTTGTGGCTACTTAAATTGTTGCCTCTTTGTTTTTCATATTTTTTTATATCGCTATAATAATATATCTTCGAACATAAATCTAGGGAACCTATCTTAAAGTGGGTGATGGAAATACAAGTTCTAAAGACATTTATTAAAATGGTCTCTTAGGTGGAGAAGATGTTTGTCGATTTCTTCACAAACCTCGTGGGCAAGCCCAGATCTGCTAATTATCTTTACATGAATCATATAAATATACATATCACTTCTAAGGTGAATCCAATGAATCCATGACATATCCTATTCCAATTCCAAATTCAAAAGTTTCATTTAGTATAGATAAAGGTTAAGTCCCATGGTCATGACAGTTTGCATTTTTAAACTCTCTTGGAATATTTTAGGTAATAATGTTTGTAATGGTGTTAGATTTTTTTTTCTGAGAAGTTAGATCATTCGTGGAGTAAAAATTTAATTTCCCTTATTCTTAATATTGAAACCCCTCATATTGTGGCTTACTTTAGATATATTGTTTGTTGCAATAGAATTCCTAAAACTGTTGCCAAAATTTACGTTAATAGAAGTACAAATATTTTCTCTTATCTTGTTGATAAATCATAGTTTGCTTTCATGAGTAGGAGAAGTATCTCTGATATTATTATCTTTTCACAATAGCTACTTAGAGGTTACCAAATCAATAGTAAAGGCCCTAGTATTTCCCGTAAGATTGACATTATGTAAGTTTTCGACATTGTTAGATAACATATTATCCTAGATAGTCTATTCGTTATGGAATTCATAGACAAAAAAATCTCTTGGATCATCTAATTTCTCTCCTCTCCTTCATACTCTATTAATGTTAATATTAACCCTCATGGTATATGTTTTAGACATATAGGGTTGCATCAAGGCGACCCCATTTTCGATAAGTGAAACATAAGATAAAAATCATAAACTTTTACTTTGGAGATAATCTAATGATATTTTATCGAGGCGATACTCATTATTTCGGTTTATTAAATGATGGAATTAGTGAATTTGACAATCTTTCGGGCCTCTAGGTTAGACCTTGTAAGATTAATATTTTTCTCGTATGGATAAATTATTCTCTTGAGCATGACATATTGACCATTCTAGGCTCTGAGATCAGCTTGTTACCGGATAAATATCTTGGTGTCTCACTCATTATTGCCAAATTATTTTTTAATGATTGTATGCCCTTAATTGACCGATTTATTTCTAGAATTAGTGTGTGGACCTCTAAGGATTTATTGTATATTAGTAGAATTTATCTTATTATTTTTGTGTGAAAAGTATATTGTTCTTCTATATTTATTTTCCTAGTACGGATTCTCAGGAGTATTTCTCAATCTCTCTTTAGCTTTTTATGTTCTGGAAATGAGATAAAAGGGTTAGGTGTAAAAGGTTTTTGGTATAATATTACTCTGCCAAAGGTTGAGGGCCACTTTGCCTCCCCTTGTAAACCTCTACCCTGTTATAGCCTCCCTCAGAACACTAATAAGCCCTAAGACTATACTGGTGGCACCAAAAATGACAAATACCACTGATAGACTTAAGTTGTTAATAAAATATCCATCAATAGTTCCACCCGCAAGGGCAAACATCCTATGATTTAGGTTAATTCTAAATCAACCCTAACGTGATTACTGAGCAGTAACCTAGATAAATAAGTTGTCTCCCTTTACAACCTATTTACAATATGGAAAATTTTAAGGTTTGTGAGGAACGCACTAAGGAAGACATGGCCCTCGACCATCCATGATCATTTGGATTGCTTGGAACCCAACGTCATAACCATCAGTCATCTACATCTTTCCCATTCATTTTTGTAAGGTTAACATCATGAATCCCAATACTTCCCTCAAACTGCATGATGTATATAAATTTCATAATTTATAACCGATATAGCCTCCTCTGGTTTAACATTTATCCCGTGGTTTTTCCTCACATCTATTGTTTCTTGATATAAAACTCGTACTATGTGTGAATCTAGGCTTAATGACTACCTCAATATATTTGATCGTATTTTAAATAACACATGGTAAAAGGTCTTTCTAATTCCATCAGAAATGATGATGGCTTCCGTGAGACTATAGACCGTATTCAAGGTCTCCTCCTCCCTATTTTTCCCATGTACTAACAAGGCTGTTATTCATACATCGTAATAATAACAACAATAATTTGTATATTAATGTTATTTATAATGCCACCAGACATCCTGCTTCAATTGTAGTTTGGGCCAAACTTGTTTGCGCGCTGCGCGCGGGAACACACACACATATATATATACATATATATATATATATATATATATATATATATATATATATATATATATATATATATATAATATTTTGCGATTCACATTCATTATTTGGCTTACTATTTTCTATGTCAATCAAAGTATTTTTTTTATTATTTCTTTCAAGAAGCATAAGCTTTTTGTGACCTCGGATGTTATCCATGACACTTCCCAACCTTGGATTAAATGTCTTATTGTTTTTTTATACATGTAAATGTTCCACAAATTAAGGCGTGTGTTGAAAGTGTTGGGAAACCTTTGGTTTGGAAGAGTGTATGGCCTACCCAGAAGGCTATTCATATTTTCAATTCTGTACTCGGTAAGTATGTTAATTTCGTACTCTAAAACCCTTATTAGAATTTTAGGAGCTACTTAACAATCTTGAAAAGTGGGAGCTAATGGCTATCTTACCTAAGGATCCGTTTAAGGATATCCCAATATAAGTTAAGATCTTTAACCCTCGATATGTTGATAAATAGGAAGATAGTTTCACTTGTCTTAGCTTTTTGAGAGTTTGTGTTATGATATGTGCGGGGGCTAAAATTTCAAATATACTCCACATTTGATGTTTATGAAAATCGGCCAACTTGAAATCGGATTATCAGGGTCTCTCACCTTCTCGCGACAAATATTAAATATTTGGATGTACTACCTGTTAAGTTTTTCCGAACTTATCTGCATTTCCAATGAAGCCAGTGCTTGCCATCACTTGAGTAAAATGTATCATAACCTTCAAGTAGAATGTGAAGACAGTGGAGATGAGGCAAGTGTTAAGCACATTAAAGAGAACTGGAGTGAATTGAAAAGACAGTGTAATTTTAGGGGGTTATAAATTACACATTAAGGACTGTAATATTTTTTTCCCTTTTTAAGTGTTACAGTCTCTATAAAACCTAGAGTTAGGGTTTTTTTTTGTATTCACTAGAAACGGCAGTCACTGTGTTCTTCATAATAAAATCGATCTGCAGCAGGTCCGGAGACGTAGGCATAATTTGCTGAACTCCGTTAACAATTGTGTCTTTGATTTCACTTTTGTTTTTGTGCTTTCCTTTTTTCTTTTGATCTGATTTGACAGGAAATTAGCATATTTCCCTTAGAACTGGTTTCAGAGCCAGATTGGTAGCGATCCAAAGGAAATCAGATTTGAGTGGGAGCAATGGCTACAGACGAAGGAAAGGTGAGACTCGAAAAATTCGATGGTGTAGATTTTGGGTTCTGGAAGATGCAGATTGAAGATTATCTGTACCAGAAAAAACTTTATCAACCCCTCTCAGAAAAGAAACCAGAAGGTATGAAAGATGAAGATTGGACCCTTCTTGATAGACAAGCTCTTGGAGTTATCCGATTGACGCTATCTCGCAATATTGCTTTTAACATCATAAAGGAAACAACCACGGCGGGTCTTATGAAGGCTCTCTCCAGTATGTATGAGAAGCCATCAGCGTCTAATAAAGTTCACTTGATGAGGCGTTTATTCAATTTGAGAATGATGGAAGGTGCTTCGGTAGCTCAACACCTCAATGAACTTAATACAATCACAAGCCAGTTGAGTTCAGTTGAAATTGATTTTGATGAAGAAATACGAGCATTGATACTGTTGTCTTCACTACCAGATAGTTGGAATGCTACTGTCACTGCGGTGAGTAGCTCATCAGGAAGCAATAAGTTGAAATTTGATGATGTTCGTGACCTAGTTCTCAATGAAGAGATTCGAAGGAGAGAATCAGGTGAGTCATCAATCTCCTCAGTCTTACATACAGAATCGAGAGGAAGAAATTCAACCAGAGTATATGGACGTGATAAGTCGAACTACCGAGGCAAATCAAGAGACTGGAGGTCCAAGTCTAGGAATCCTAAAAATTCCCAGGGGTTGAGAAACATAGAGTGTTGGAATTGTGGGAAGACCGGGCACTTAAAATATCAGTGCAAGAGAGAACCAAAGGAACAAGAGAAGAAGACAGAGGCAAATATCACTTCAGAAGGAGATGATGCGTTAATATGCTCCTTAGAAAGCAGGGAAGAGTCTTGGATATTAGACTCCGGAGCATCTTTTCACGCGACTTCGAAGAAAGAATTCTTCGAGAGGTATGTCCCTGGTAACCTTGGAAAAGTATATCTTGGTGATGATCAACCTTGTGATATTATTGGTAAAGGTACTGTGAAGATTAAGTTGAATGGGTCTGTATGGGAACTGAAAGATGTCAGACATATCCCCAATCTGAGAAAGAACTTAATCTCAGTAGGTCAGTTGGCTAGCGAAGGCTATAGTACGATCTTCTATGGTGACAATTGGAAAATTTCAAAGGGAGCAATGACGATTGCTCGCGGAAAGAAGAGTGGTACTCTTTACAAGACAGCAGAGATGAGCTATTCAATTGCAATAGCAACAGGAAACGAAAATCCAAATGTTTGGCACCAGAGGCTTGGCCATATGAGTGTGAAGGGTATGAAAATTATGTACTGGAATGGGAAGCTTCCAGGTCTAAAGTCAGTCGATATAGACATGTGTGAAGATTGCATACTTGGAAAACAGAAAAGGGTCAGTTTTCAGACGAGTGGTAGAACCCCAAAGAAAGAAAGGCTGGAGCTTGTTCACTCTGACGTTTGGGGGCCAACAACTGTTTCATCTATTGGAGGGAAACACTATTTCGTGACCTTTATCGATGATCATTCTCGAAAGGTATGGGTTTATTTTCTGAAGCATAAATCTGAAGTGTTTGATGTTTTTAGGAGATGGAAATCTATGGTTGAGAATGAGACAGGTCTGAAGATTAAAAAGCTGAGAACTGATAATGGCAGTGAATATGAGGACACCAAATTCAAGAACTTTTGACATGAGCATGGTATCAGGATGGAGAGAACTGTTCCAGGTACGCCTCAACACAATGGTATTGCCGAACGTATGAATAGAACGTTGACAGAAAGAGCCAGAAGCATTCGAATACAGTCTGGTTTACCGAATCAGTTCTGGGCAGAAGCAATCAACACATCGGCTTACCTGGTTAACCGAGGCCCGTCGGTTCCCTTAGAACATCGAATACCCGAGGAGGTATGAAGTGGTAAGGATATAAAATTATCACATCTAAGAGTTTTTGGTTGTACAACATATGTTCATATAAGTGACCAAGGCAGGAACAAGCTTGATCCGAAATCGAAAAAATGTTTCTTGATCGGCTATGGCGAAGATGAGTTCGGTTATCGTGTTTGGGATGAGGAGAACAAGAAGATGATACGAAGCAGAGATGTGATCTTCAATGAAACATTGATGTACAAGGACAGACATAAAATTGAAGCAAATGACTCAAAGCCGTATGAATCAGTATTCGCAGATATCGAGGGAGTCCCAGATAATCAAGAAATAGAGTCGATCAGATTAACCCCTCAACAAGGAGAGTCTGTTGGACAGATCGATCAACAGCAATCTGATACCTTACAGCCGACCGAGGCAGTTCCTGTTTTGCGAAGATCTTCCCGACCCCATGTACCCAACAGGAGATACTTGAACTATCTGTTACTTACCGATGGAGGAGAACCTGAATGCTATGATGAAGCTTTCCAGACCAGTGATACTAGTAAGTGGGAGTTTGCTATGAAAAATGAGATGAAGTCTTTAATCTCAAATGATACATGGGATCTAACTGAGTTACCAATGGGTAAGAAGGCACTTCATAACAAATGGGTGTATCGGGTGAAAGATGAGCATGATGGCTCTAAGAGATACAAAGCACGACTAGTTGTCAAAGGGTTCCAGCAAAAGGAAGGAATTGATTACACCGATATTTTTGCTCCAGTTGTGAAGCTCAATACTATTAGATCAGTGTTGAGTATTGTTTCCATTGAAGACCTTTATCTTGAACAGTTAGATGTGAAGACTGCATTTCTTCACGGGGATTTGGATGAGGAGATATACATGTATCAACCAGAAGGTTTCTTAAAAGAAGGGAAAGAAAACATGGTATGCAGACTTATGAAAAGTTTGTACGGTTTAAAACAAGCTCCAAGACAGTGGTACATGAAATTTGACGGTTTTATGCACAAAGAGAGTTTTCAGAAGTGTAATGCGGACCACTGTTGCTATTTTAAAAGATGTAAGTCCAGTTATATCATTTTGCTACTCTATGTTGATGATATGTTAGTAGCAGGTTCAGATATGGATGATATTAGAAGATTGAAGCTACAATTGTCAAAAGAATTTGACATGAAGGACTTAGGTCCGGCGAAGAAGATTCTTGGAATGCAAATCATAAGAGATAAGCATAGAAACGTTTTGCAGTTATCTCAGTCAGAGTACATCGATCGCGTTTTGAAGAGATTTAACATGTGTGATGCAAAGCCAGTTAGTACACCATTGGCAGGTCACTTTCGTTTATCCAAGGATCAATCCCCTAAGACGGATGAAGAAAAAGACTTCATGGCTAAGGTTCCTTACGCCTTAGCTATTGGAAGTTTGATGTATGCAATGGTCTGTACGAGACCAGACATTAGTTATGCAGTGGGAGTTGTGAGTAGGTTTATGTCAAATCCAGGGAAAATTCATTGGGAAGCTGTCAAATGGATTTTGAGGTACCTACTAGGTACCATAGAAAAATGTTTGTACTTTGGTAAGGGTGAGTTAAAGGTACAAGGCTACGTAGATGCAGATTTTGGAGGTGAAGTTGATCACCGGAAAAGCACTACCGGTTATATATTTACTGTTGGAACTACAGCTGTTAGTTGGATGTCAAAATTATAGAAAATTGTCACTTTATCAACTACAGAGGCTGAGTACGTAGCAGTGACCGAAGCCAGTAAAGAGATGATATGGCTTCAAGGTTTGTTAACCGAGTTGGGATTCAAACAGAAGAACAACGTTCTGCATAGTGATAGTCAAAGTGCAATTCAATTGGCGAAGAATTCAACATTTCATTCAAGAACCAAGCACATCAGTCTTCGTTATCACTTCATTAGATCTTTATTGGAAGATGAGGTGCTAATACTAGAAAAGATCCAAGGAAGCAAGAATCCAGCTGATATGTTGACAAAGACAGTAGCCATTGAAAAGCTGAAGTTGTGTTCAGCTTCAGTTGGTCTACAAGAGTAATAAGACCAGAAAGATCTGTTGCATAGATCAAGGTGTGAAGACAGGTTGAAACCAGTCTTCAAGTGGGAGATTGTTAAGTTTTTCTGAACTTATCTGCATTTCCAATGAAGCCAGTGCTTGCCATCACTTGAGAAAAATGTATCATAACCTTCAAGTAGAATGTGAAGACAGTGGAGATGAGGCAAGTGCTAAGCACATTAAAGAGAACTGGAGTGAATTGAAAAGACAGTGTAATTTTAGGGGGTTATAAATTACACATTAAGGACTGTAATATTTGTTTCCCTTTTTAAGTGTTACAGTCTCTATAAAACCTAGAGTTAGGGTTTTTTTTTGTATTCACCAGAAACGGCAGTCACTGTGTTCTTCCTAATAAAATCGATCTGCAGCAGGTCCGGAGACGTAGGCATAATTTGCTGAACTCCGTTAACAATTGTGTCTTTGATTTCACTTTTGTTTTTGTGCTTTCCTTTTTTTTGATCTGATTTGACAGGAAATTAGCATATTTCCTTTAGACTACCTTCTTATGCATTGCCCCTACCCCCCCCCCCCCCCATGCATCAGTTTTTCTTAGTTGGGAACGTGTCACTTTATTTCCTTTGTAAACCTTTACTTGGTTATGTACCCTATTGAAAACACTATCAAGCCCCAAGAATCTCCCATTGGCCCCCAAAATGAACAATACCAAAACTAAACTTAAATTGCCAGTAAACGTTCCACCAAAATGCCACCTACAAAGGAAAAAACCTACTATTTTGGTCAATTTTTGAATATGACCCTTGCATAGAGATTACGCACCAACCTATATGAAGAAATTATCTCCCCCAACAACCTCAACTATAATATAAATAAATTTAATACTAGTGAAGAACACAATGTTATCTCCCCCAACGATCTCAATTATAATATAAAGATTGAGCAGCAACCTAGATTAAAGTAGTTCTTTTCCAAAACATCTTAATAAAGGCTTGGTTAGTCCTCTCTTATATAATGTGTATGTTGTCAACATATACCCTGTGAACTTCCTTTTTATCTTTCATGCATCCCTTCTACCTTCGGGTAGTACTTCTTCAATTAAGTAATTTCTATTGGCGTTCACAAACCATCTTCATATTCTTCTCCCTTGATTACCATCATTCCTTCGGATGTGAAGGTCGAGAGTAAGTAATTTGGCAGTATAATTCCTAGTATCGAAAATACACAAGCCAAAGAAGCAAGTGCATCAACTATTCTATTAAGTGGTCTCATAACTTGTTTGAATTTGACATGTTCGAATTAGAAAGTTGAACGATGTAGCTCCTCTAACTATTGAATTATATCCTCTTTTTTGCGTCAACTTTCCCTTTTACTTGACTAACCACTAAGTAGAAGTCAGTTAAGAGTTCTACCTTTTTCGCTCTACATATTTTTGCTAGGCAAAGTCCTCCATGATAAATTTGCATTCAACTTGATTAGATGCTAGAAATATGAACCGTACTGATTGGTTTATGACATACCCAGTTACAAATACAAGTTAGATTCATACATTTGAGCCTTGATTGTTATTCCTCCATCAATCATGACTCTCCATGTATCTTCTAACTCATCATTCATTATAATAGGCCTCTTGGATTTATATTATGTTATAAAATTTACTAATAATTGTGCCTTTATTGTAATTCGAGATTCGAAATTTATATCGTAATGTTCTAATTCTACTTGCCATTTTGTCAGACTTTCGAAGACTTCAGGATTTTCCAATATATTTCTTAGAGGGAATGAAGTTCTAACAATTATACAATAAGCGTGAAACTATAGCTTCATTTTTTTAGCCGCTACTACCAATGCTAAAGCTATTTTTTGTAACCATAATTATCCATTTTATGCTGGTAGTAAAGATTTACTTAGTATATGGATTTAGATTATGTCTATTCCTCCTATTTGAATTTTCTAGCTCATTTCAAAACATGGAAGAACTATTGACACTTGTATGAGGCTCTTGATAAGAACATGTTAAGTGTTGCTAGTCTTCCAGTTAAAATTTGGACTTCCTTTATGTTCCTTAGAGCCTTTATTGCTGCAAGGTTGGAAAACGTTTCTAGATCTACTTTGATTTTTATTTTCACTCACCTTATATCCTAAGAATCTTTCAAACCAAACACAAGAAGTGCATTTTATGAATTTAACTTTCGATTTACATGCCTTTAATTGTCGAACATCTCGGCCAAGTATGCCATATAGTCTTCTTCGTGTAGGCTTGTTACCAACATTTCATCAATATAAGCTTGTATGTTTCTACCTATTTGAGTTGAGAAAATATTATTTACCAACCTTTAATAGGTTGCTCAGTTATTTTTTAATGGCATTACTTTATAGTATTGTATCGCTCTTTCGATAATAAAATTTGTTTGCTCATGGTCCTTCTTTCATTTGTATTTGTTTATATCTTGAAAAGGCATCCATAAAGGATAATGTTTTATTTTATGATGTTGCACATACAAGCTAATCGATTCTTGAGAGTGGAAAAGATTCCTTCAGACATGCCTTGTTTAAGTCCGTAAGTCTAGATACATTCTCCACTTTCTATTTTTATTTTTACCAAGACGAGATTAGTTGTCCATATTGAGTAATTAAACTCTCGTATGTATCCTACAGGTATCAACCTATCTATCTCGACAATGTTCGCATCTTTCTTTTGTTGAGAATAAGATCTCTATTTTTGTATTATGGGCCAAACGTTAATGTTGATATTCAATTAATAAAAAAATACCTTCTTTTGGGAATATTGTTACTTCTCGTATACTTCACACAAACATATCTAAATTATCTTTCAAAAAATAAAATTTTGTACTTGAGATAGATTGGTATGTATAATCCAATCTTCAAGATTGTTTCTTGTTACATGATAAGTTACTAGGTTTATTTCCCCATCTGCACCAGCCAATGGTCTTCGATGGGTCATCTACCTCCTCTGAGACGAACCTTTGACCTTTGAGTTGCTATACTTTAAGAGCCACTGATGTTGCAAAGCACTGTCTGATTATTTTTTGGTTTCCCCTTATCACGATCACTTTACCATTTACAAGATATTATATACACTGGTGAACAGTAGATACTATGGCATGCATTTGATCAAGACACGATCAGCCCAATACTATGTTTTATGGATATGGTGTGTCTACCACTATAAAAAAAACAATCTACATCTTTTAGAAAAATTTTATTTTCGAAGGCCACGTCTAAAGTTAAATATCCTAGGGCACCTGCATTTGCACTTGTGAATCATGTCATGACTTTCTGAATCTTGATCATTACTGTTAACCCTCTCATTCTTTCCTATGTTCCTTTATAAAGCATATTTTATGAGCTACTATTATTGATCGTTATGTTTTCTATATATACTCCTGCCAACTTTATTTTTAGTAGTATTGCATTAGTGTAAGGAAATGTCATTTCATTCAGATCATTATTTGTGAATGATAGGTTCGAGTAAGAGTCTTTAGTATAATTGTGGGGATGTTTTCCCTTGACACACTATTTCAATCTTGTTAGCATACCAATGTCGATTGTTAATCTCTTGATCTCTACCCCTACAATCTCGACTATTATTAGTAGTGCATGTTAGTCCTTTTCTCGCGCAAGTACACGTGGTCAAATAGTAGCAAGTAATAAGTAAGAAAGATCGTTCCCACAAAGACCAGGTGTATATGACAAGAAATCACTTATGCACCAACGTATGATTGTTAGACTGATGCTTGAACGAGTAATAAAGTATGAATATAAATAAGCAAATTAACTAACGAGATTAACTAACGAGTTTACTTATGCGAGAGAAAACATGGAACCCTAACTTCATTGTTTATTTTACTCAAAGTATTAATATACTTAATCCATATGTATGATAACAACGATTACTAATCAGATAACACGAAATCAGTATACGCTACCTTTCAGTACACATAAACCAAACTACTTAAACAACCACAAAAGAGATAGCAGTTAAGCAGACACTGCTTGCATGACAATCCTATATGTCTATACGAATTGAGGTACAATTGGTTTTAAGCACAAGTTATCTATTTCTATTACATAGGGTTATATGATATGGTTAGTGACATATTACGAATCATGAACAATCACAATACGAATCATTTAAGAACCTATGCTAGCATGGCAAGTTCTAAACCTTTAAATCCACTTTCGCATTCATTAAAGATTAACAAACTAGATGTTCGCGACGCATATAACGATAAGCACAACCATATTAGGTAACCGATAAACGTATTTCACAAATCAATCAAGCAATCAAACCATAAGTATTATTCAAACAAATCCATTAGAGTTCCATGACAATGATTAGTTCATAATGGAACGAATCATCATCATGGGCTCAAAAGTTAACATAGTTCTAAGACAAATATAAATAAACGAATAAGAGTTTAGAGAATGTTAAACCGAACAGTAGTCGTAAGTATCGCCTGACAAAAACACTCCGTAAACTGCCGATCAAAATCAAAAATAGCCGTCACCTGCTCCCTCTCCGTCGTCTGGTTGTATGTTGCCGCTGCCAAAAGAACACCCAAAATAGTTGTAACCTGTCTCGTTTTGTATCTTTTAATCGAAAACCCAAAAGGGTAGTCAATTGTGTTTTCTCCTCTCTGTTTGTCCAATTCAAGCCTAAAGAAAACCGAAACGACACTGCCTTTTTTTCTTCTTTTTGTTTTGTATTCTTCCGAAAACCCAAGTCAGTCCCACTCTTCTTTACTTCTTTGCTTGTTTTCTGTTTATATAACCTTTTTCTGAAACCCTAAAAGAAGCCATTACCTTTCTACTGGTCTTTTTTCCTTTTTGTTTTTCTTCTGCTCATGAGCCCAATGACGCCCTTTTATCTCATCGTCTGATTTTATATCAAAATTAACAACCACAATAGTTATATCTATTCACCACCCTCGGATTCGTTTATATCCAATGGCTTATATCAATCTTCAACGGAAGTACCCTCATTCTTTAGTCTTCACTCTTTTTCTTTCCTTTTCTCTCCTTTTGGGCTTATTCTCCTTCCTTGGACAGTCACACACACCTAATAAAAAAACAAATAATGAAAATCCCGCTTTCGACTTTATATTCTGCAGAATATGGCAAAAGAAGAAGCCAATTTCGTTTTTTCCTTTTTTATTGTATATTCTCGGGACTGCATAGTACTAATCAAAAAACAAAACCAGTGCTCCTTTGCATTTCCCTCTCTCTTCCTGAACAAAACGGTTTACTGAACAAAACGTCAAACACGATGTCTTAAATGCCCTGGGAGTTGGCGATGCATCATCCACTCTTCCATGTCTCGTCTTTTTAGTCTCTATTCCTCATGGCGCACGCTCTTAGATTGCAAGAATGTCTGCATTTCCAATCAAATGGGCGAATAGAACGAGGCCCAAAATGGAAATAAGTACGGAAAAATGGTCTTCCCAATGAATGTACTTGTTCACAAATTTTGCCTATATGAACTAAGCTTTTGTAGCCTCACCACATGCAATAGAAATACTTGTCGATAAAATTGGACGGTACCACATTTTTCGTAACTGCGTTCCGAAATATACCGAACTTGAAATCACTATCGTTGGGATCACATGCCTCAAACATATTTGTGTTATTTTTCCAACGCATGTGATTAGTGTCATTGACAGAATTACAGTCCAAGTAATTCAGAAAATATATGACTGCAGAAGTGAAGATTAGAACTTTCTCTCAGTACCAGATCTTACGCCGTATCCAAATGAAATGGGTACGTCCAACATGCAATGGTGCTTTGACCATTAAATCCAGCATAAACTCACTGAGAAGCGGTGAAATGCCATCGACGAGCATCCTACGAGAATGACTGAAAAACACGTTGAAACACAACGAATACTTAAGAACCGGCGACGATTTTAAGAATAATGGAAGCATAATAAGTGACATGAAATGCACTTAACAAACCCCCAAACTTAAACCATTGTTTGTCCTCAAGCAATGCAAAACGGGTTTAACAATGGATGCATGAAAGCAACTGAATTTAAATGAATGCAATGATCCCAAACGCGTAACCGTAACTAATTCAGCATAAATGCCTCAACGAATGGAATGACCTCGAAATGCGAAATAACTAGATACTCAAATTCTAGCAATACAAGTGAAGAAGCGTGCCTGTGTGCTCAAACTCAATCGACATGTGTTTAGTACAAATTAGTGGACCTTACTTGTTCTCATCATAATAATCACAAGATTAGAAACGAAATACAACCTAGATTCTTTATAGTCAAGTTGGACATCCATATTTCCTCGGGGTTGTCAAAGATTTTTATGCTTTACTCTATATACAGACACACAAAGGCATATTTGACCGTGCAATGGACGAGGTCCCCAAAAGACTTATACAATGGTGCCCATGTAGCGAGCTTTAGGTTAGCGGATCCCAGACCGGAAAAGTCTTAGGTAGGTCACTAGGCACAAAGTCCCCTTAGACTTAATAACTCGAGCACCAAAGAGCTCATCCTAGCCGATTTTCCTTTTCTTTTTCATCTTTTCTTTTCTTTTCTTTTCTTTTTTTCTTTCTTTATTTACTTCGTTATTTTTTTTTCTTTTTTTAAGCAGCGATTGGGAATGAGTGTGTTTCGCTCCATCTCATTACACCCCTAGACTACTCGTAATACGCAGCCCCCAGCGAGAGGACGCACGTCAACGAGCGACTACTAGCCTTTGACGCCTAACTGCACAATACGCATATTTATCTTTCAAATCCCCCAAACTTATATTTTTGTAACCCATGAGCTAATAAAGGATTAAGGTATGTTCTGAACCTAAGAAAGGATTATGTATAACAATACTCAAGTGTGTCTGTAACTAGCATAAAAACAATCGATGAGGTTACGTGTATTAATTGTGCTTCTACATCAAGCAAGCTAACTTACAAGCAACCTAATCAGATTTTATTCCTACTGTCATTCCAAAAAAATTTCATCATTGGCTACTTAAGTATAAACAGCAACTCAAAGGATCAAAGACGCAAAATGCATGAACAAAATGCTATGTTAATTGATTAACTCGATCCTAAACACAGTCGATATGATCATGGCATGAATATGCAAATAAGCATGACTAACATGAAGATGCACTGTCTATCATGAGTAACTACTATGATGAATGCAACTACAAGAAATTAAAAGATATAAGAGACACTCCCGTATTCATCCAGCAGTGTTGATCATTGTTTCCCAGTGGGTTTCCTCCCACGAAGCGCTTGTTTAACGTCGATAGCTCGACGATACCGCTCGGAATCATGTAGTGACGAGACTGATGATGAATGCCTCATGGTTCTCCATATCTCCATAGTAATGCTTGAGTCGTTGACCATTGACTTTGAATGCTTTGTCTGGTGATTCTTCATATATTTCAACTGCTCCATGCGGATATACTGTCTTGACTTTTAAAGGTCCAGACCATCTTGACTTGAGCTTCCCAGGGAAAAGCTTTAGATGAGAGTTGAAAAGAAGAACCAGTTGACCCGACTCAAAAGCTTTATGTAGAAGCTTCCTATCATGCCATTTCTTGACTTTTTCTGTATACATCTTCGAGTTCTCATAGGCTTGAAACCTAAATTCGTCAAGTTTATTTAATTGAAGCAAACGCTTCTCATCAGCTGCTTGAATGTCGACATTCAACTTTTTTAAAGCCCAGAATGCCTTATGCTCGAGTTCCGTTAGAAGATGACAAGCCTTACCATATACTAACTGAAATGGTGACATCCCAAGCGGAGTTTTGTAAGCCATTAGGTATGCCCATATTGCTTCATCTAACTTCAGAGACAAATCTTTCCTTGAAGGATTCACCACTTTTTCCAAGATTCGCTTGATTTCTCGATTCGAGACTGCAGCTTGACCATTAGTTTGAGGGTGGTAAGCGGTAGCAACACGATGAGAAACACCATATTTAGCCAACAAGGCTGTGAACTGACGATTGAAAAATTGAGTCCCTTCATCACTGATTATAGCATGAGGAGTTCTGAAGCGAGTGAAGATTTTCTTACGAAGGAAATTGAGCACTACCTTAGCATCGTTAGTTGGGAGATCTTTCACCTCAACCCACTTAGATACGTAATCCACAGCTAAGAGTATTTATAGATTGTTGCAGGAGGACACAAATGGTCCCATGAAATCTATTCCCCACACATCGAATACCTCGACCTCAAGAAGCATATTAAGAGGCATCTCATTTCGCCTAGAAATATTACCCACCCTTTGGCATCGATCGCATCTACGAACGTACAGATGAGCATCCTTAAACAAGGTAGGCCAGTAGAAACCTGCTTGAAGAAGTCGAGCAACTGTCTTATCCCCAACATAATGTCCTCCATAAACCGTAGAGTGACAATCATGTAAAACTTTCTCAATCTCACTGTAAGGGATGCAACGTCGGATCATCTTATCAGCACACTGTTTAAACAAGAGTGGCTCATCCCAAAGATACCATTTCACGTCATGCAGGAATTTCTTCCGTTGAGCCCAAGTAAAATCTGAAGGAATCACATTACTAACCAGATAGTTAACAAAATCAGCAAACCATGGCACCTCTCCTTGGATCAGGAACAACTGCTCATCTAGGAAACATTCGTTCATAAGAATTCCATCTCCCTTGTCTTTCTCATGTTACTCAATTCGTGAGAGATGGTCAGCTACCTGGTTTTCAGTCCCTTTCTTATCTTTAATTTCTAACTCGAATTCCTGAAGCAAGAGTACTCATCGAATTAAACGAGGCTTTGCATCCCTTTTAGACAGCAGGTACTTGATAGCCGAATGATCCGTGAAAATCGTGACCTTAGCACCAAGCAAGTAGGATCTGAACTTCTCAAAGCCATAAACAACAGCCAAAAGCTCTTTTTCAGTAACTGTGTAGTTTTGTTGTGCATCATTGAGGGTTTTACTGGCATAGTGAACCACGTGAAACACCTTCAGCTTCCTCTGATCAAGAACGACTCCCACAATGAAATCACTAGCATCACACATCATCTCAAATGGCTCTTCCCAGTTAGGCGCACTGATGATCGAGGTAAAGTCAACTTTTTCTTCAAGAGCTCAAAAGCAACGAAACACTCTTTAGTGAATCGAAAGGGAACATCCTTTTTAAGTAGACTACAAAGTGGTTTGGTGATCTCTGAGAAGTCCTGAATAAAACATTTATAGAATCCATCATGACCAAGAAAACTACGAATACCTTTTACTGAGATAGGAAGATGAAGCTTTTTGATCGTTTCAAGATTGGCCTTGTCTACTTTAAAACCCCCTCTTAGACACCTTGTGTCCAAGGATAATACCTTCTTGCACCATGAAATGATATTTTCCCAATTAAGAATGAGGTTTGTTTTCACACATCTCTCAAGTACTCTACCCAGATTAGATAGAAAGCCATCGTATGATTTCCCAAAGACTGCGAAATCGTCCATGAACACCTCTATGATATCACCAACCATATCAAAGAAAATATCCCATCATGCACCTTTGAAAAGTAGCGGGTGTATTGCAAAGTCCGAACGAGACACGTCGAAAAGAAAAGGTACCAAAAGGACATGTGAAGGTCGTCTTCTCCTGATCTTCCAGAGCTATACAAATCTGATTGTATCCTGAATATCCATCGAGCATACATTAATACTCATGGCCCGCCAACCTATCCAACATCTAATCAATAAATGGCAAGGAAAAGTGATCTTGTCTAGTGGCCTTATTCAATTTACGATAATCCATGCAAATTCTCCATCCGGTGACTGTCCGAGTGGGGATGAGTTCATTCTTTTTATTTGTTACTACTGTCATTCCTCCCTTCTTTCGTACACATTGCACCGGGCTTACCCGCGGACTATCTGAGATAGGATAGATAATGCCTGCATCTAGCCACTTCAGAATTTCTTTCTTCACCACCTCTTTCATGATAGGATTTAGTCTCCTCTGATGCTCGATAGATGGTTTGCTCCTTTCTTCGAGCAAAATCTTGTGCATGCAGTAAGAGGGACTAATTCCCTTGATATCTGCTATGGTCCAACCAATGGCTGATTTGAAATTCCTCATGACTCAAAATAGCTTTTCTTCCTCACTACCTGAAAGTTTAGATGAAATAATAACATGTAATATAGATGAGTCTCCTAAGAAAGCGTATCTGAGATGATCTGGTAGTGGTTTGAGTTCAAGTTTAGGAGCTTCTTCTAGAGAAGGTTTAAGCCTTTCTTGAGAATCCTTAAGATCACCCAACCCGAGCGACTCATGTGGAATATTGAGCCTCTTTTGATATGGGACTGCATGTAGTAGTTGAACACATTCGGATATCTCTTCGTCTTCGAAGTCAGATTCACCATGTAGAACTCTGCCTAGAACAACTGAACTCGCATACCGATCCACCTCATTACTGTACAAATAATCAATCATATCCAACCTGAAACATTCTTCATCCTCTGTTGGAGATTTCATAGCCTTGAAAACGTTTAAAGTGACATTCTGATCTTGCACTCTCATAGTGAGCTCCCCTTTCTGGACATCAATCAAAGTTTTGCCCATAGCCAAGAATGGCCTTCCCATGATTATGGGGATGTTTTTGTCCTCTTCGAAATCCAAGATAACGAAGTCACCTGGAAAGATGAGCTTGTCTACCTTTACTAAGACATCTTCTACGATACCACGCAGATATGTAATAGAACAATCAGCCAGTTGCAAAGAGATGTTAGTTGGTTTTGGCTCAGGAAGACCAAGTTTCTCAAACACAGATAGGGGCATCAGATTGATGCTCGCTCCCAACTCACATAACCATTTGTTGAAAGTTAAATTACCGATTGAACAAAGAATGGTGAAGCTTCCTGGATCTTTAAGCTTGGGAGGAAATTTTTGTTGTAAGATCGCACTACATTCCTCAGTGAACGCCACTGTCTCAAAATCACCAAGCTTTAGATTTTTTGAAAGAATTCCCTTCATGAACTTGGCATAACTAGGCATTTGCTTTAATGATTCAGCAAATGGTATGTTGATGTGTAGCTTCTTGAATACCTCCAGAAATCTCCCAAACTGAGTATCTAGCTTCTGTTTCTGCAACCTTTGCGGAAAAGGTATAGGAGGGTAGATCGTAGGCTCAACAACTGACTGAGATGACTTTTTAGGTGGTTGATCTTGATCAAGAATTAACCTCAGATGAGGGCTGATTTTGAGCAGAATTTTTCAGAATGGGCTGTTTTTTAGAAGAATCAGCCTCTTGTTCAACTGTGGGGTTCTCGGTAACCTTTCCTGATCTCAAGGTGATAGATTGGCATTGCTCATTGTCGTCCTGTTTACCTGGATTATGCTCTATGTCGCTAGGAAGAACTCCTTGAGGTCTAATGATCATGTTACTGGTCATCTGCCCAATCTGATTTTCTAAGGTCTTGTGAGAAACCATCAGACTTTTAATCATTAACTTCATCTCTTCGAATTCAGAGTCTTTCGCAGAATGTTGAGAAGGGCCAGGATGTTGATTCTGAGGTTGTCTTGGGGCATAGTGTTGAGATTGATGTTGCTGACCTTGTTGCTGAAATCCAGGAGGAGCGTATGGCTTGGTACCATAATGCTGATTACCTTGTTGATTATTGCTCCAACTGAAGTTTGGATGATTTATGTTTCTTGGTTGATAGGTGTTTGAGATTGGTTGTTGATTCTGCCTCTGAAAGTTACTCACAAATTTCATTGACTCAATAGAGATTTAGAATTGTTGAGTGCCATGCCCTCCAGCACAAATCTCGCACACACTAGCTACCTGATGTACCCCTAGTTTAGTCAAAGAATCTACCTTCATGTTTAGAGCTTCAAGCTGAGCTGCTAAAGCAGTGGCAGTGTCTACGTTAAGAATACCAACTACTTTATTTTGTGACTGTCTATAAGAAGGGTTCTGGAATTCATTAGCAGCCATCATCTCAAGAAGCTCCCAAGCTTCACTTAAAGATTCACCATATGACTGAGAAAACTGAGTCATAGAATTCCTCAAGGCGGCTGTTCTTGCCATAGGAAAGAATTTTGAGAGAAATTTATGCGCTAGTATGTCCCAAGTAGTGATAGAACTTGCCGGTAAATAGTGTAACCAGCTCTTAGCTTTGTCCCTCAGAGAAAATGGGAAGAGTCTCAGTCTTATGGAATCATCTGAAACACCGTTGAACTTGAAAGTATCACAAATTTCAAGAAAGGTCATAATATGCATATTAGGATCCTCAGATGAAGCTCCCCCAAACTGACAAGAATTCTGCATCATCTGAATAGTATCGGGTTTAATCTTAAAACTATTCGCAGCAATATTGGGTCTGATAATACTAGACTGAATATCCATGATCTTTGGTTGAGAGTACTCCATGAGTGCTTTTGGGGCTGGATCGCCCATTGTAGAATTAGTATCAGAATCTGAGAATAGTAACTCTGTTCCTTGCTGTGTTTCAAGCTCCTTTTGTACAAGTGCTCTAGTTTGAGACCGTGTTTGCATACATGTTCAAGTACCTGAAGCACAAGAAAACACAAGAAAATAAAGTAACCGAATCAAGTCAGTAGTTTTATAACGACCCCTGCTGATAAGAAATAAAACTGTCAAATAACACCGAGTCCTCGACAACGGCGCCAAAAACGTGTTAGTCCTTTTCTCACACAAGTATACGTGGTCAAATAGTAACAAGTAATAAGTAAGAAAGATCGTTCCCACAAAGACCAGGTCTATATGACGAGATATCACTTATGCAACAATGTATGATTATTAGACTAATGCTTGAACGAGTAATAAAGTATGAATATAACTAAGCAAATTAACTAACGAGATTAACTAACGAGTTTACTTGTGCGAGAGAAAACATGGAACCCTAACTTCATTGTTTATTTTACTCAGAGTATTAATATACTTAATCAATATGTATGATAACAACGATTACTAATCAGATAACACGAAATCAGTATACGCTACCTTTCAGTACACATAAACCAAACTACTTAAACAACCACAAAAGAGATAGTAGTGAAGCAGACATCGCTTACATGACAATCCTATATGTCTATACGAATAGAGGTACAATTGGTTTTAAGCACAAGTTATCTATTTCTATTACATAGGGTTATATGATATGGTTAGTGACATATTACGAATCATGAACAATCACAATACGAATCATTTAAGAACCTATGCTAGCATGTCAAGTTCTAAACCCTTAAATCCACTTTTGCATTCATTAAAGATTAACAAACTAGATGTTCGCGACGCATATAACGATAAGCACAACCATACTAGGTAACTGATAAACGTATTTCACAAATCAATCAAGTAATCAAACCATAAGTATTATTCAAACAAATCCATTAGAGTTCCATGACAACGATTAGTTCATAATCGAACGAATCATCATCATGGGCTCAAAAGTTAACATAGTTCTAAGACGAATATAAATAAACGAATAAGAGTTTAGAGAATATTAAACCTAACAGTAGCCGTAAGTATCGCCTGACAAAAACACTCTGTAAACTGCCAATCGAAATAAAAAACAGCCGTCACCTGCTCCCTCTCCGTCGTCTGGTTGTATGTTGCGTTATCGAAAGAACACCCAAAACAGCTGTCACCTGTCTCATTTGGTATCTTTTAATCGAAAACCAAAAGGGTAGTCAATTGTGTTTTCTCCTCTCTGTTTGTCCAATTCAAGCCTAAAGTAAACCGAAACGGCGCTGCCTTTTTTTCTTCTTTTTGTTTTGTATTCTATCGAAAACCCAAGTCAGTCCCACTCTTCTTTACTTCTTTGCTTGTTTACTGTTTATATAACCTTTTCTGAAACCCTAAAAGAAGCCATTACCTTTCTACTGGGCTTTTTTCCTTTTTGTTTTTCTTCTGCTCATGAGCCCAATGAAGCCCTTTTATCTCGTCGTCTGCTTTTATATCAAGATTGACAACCACAATAGTTATATCAATTCACCATCCTCGGATTCGTTTATATCCAACGGCTTATATCAATCTTCAACGAAAGTACCCTCATTCTTTAGTCTTCACTCTTTTTCTTTCGTTTTCTCTCCTTTTGGGCTTATTCTCCTTCCTTACAAATAATGAAAGGGCGAGGCTAAATTCGGACCCCGTTTGGCTATAATGAGACCCTTCTATAATGAGACCCCATTTGGCTATAATGAGACCTCAAAAAAGACCCATTTACCCTTGATATAAAAGCTGTATTTTTAGCCACAAAGCCTCTTTTATCTCTTCTCTTTACCAAAAGCTCTCAAAATCCGGCAAAAAAAAGGTCAAGATTTCTCAAATCCAAACTTACAAAAATGTTAAGGTACGAATCCTTTACCTATTCATGTAATTTTTAAGCAATTTAATTTAGTATTTTTAGTGATATTTAGAGTTATAGGTTCTGCTTCAAAAGTCTGATTTTCATGTATATGTTGTTGTTTTTTTGAAAAAATATTTGTGGATACGTATTAGTCGAGGCATTATCAACATTTTGGTACAATTTTTGTTGAATTTGGTTGGCTTTTGTGGGTTTTGGGTAGGATTCGAATTCTAGGGATGGGGTTGCTGGTTGTGCGAAATCACGAGCAACCAGCACTCGATTTTGCACGGATTGTGAACAGCCCGTTCGCAACCCGTGCAAGGTCGTGTGCTTGTTGTTCGCGATTTCGCACAACCAGCACTGGTGAAATTGCGAACAGACTATTCGCAATTTCACCAAAATTAGGCGTGAGTGTCCATTCCTACGCCATTGCCACGGTGTCGATCGTTCTGATCACCGGAATGTACCGGGACCAGTTTAATATTGTTTGTTGGTGTCTATTATATGTGTTTATGCTATTTTGTTACAAAAACAGATTTCCAAGTGAGTTTTCATATTTTCAAGTACGCCTTCACATTTGTGTTTCTATTTTCAGGTTATGGAGTTAGGTATGGACTTTTGTTTCAACGAAGACCATCGGTTGCTTCAGGCCGTGAAGTTTGTTAAGTTAACAATGTCCGATGATACGACCGATACTTTTTTCGATCGAGTGCTTTGTACGATGTTTTATGATTATGGACGATTGGAGTTTCCAAATCCGCCACCACAAAGTCGTGAAGAAGTCAAAAGCAGGGTTGTTGAGTGGAATCTGTTCAGGGCAGATTTCGTTACTAGATATATGTTAGAATATCTCGAAAGTAGGGTTGCTGAGATAGAAGATGACATTGGGAACTTCAGACCTATTCCAGAGAACAGAATATACGATTTCGAGTAAGAAATTATATTTCGACTATGTAATGTTGTTAATCTCATCTTGCTGTGAGATCGTTTTATTTACATTATGTATCAAACGTATCATTTTGGATTTCGGATTGTATGATACTGTTTTCTATATTTTGGTGCTCTTGTTGATGGTTGATGTACGATACTATTTTCTCTATTTTAATGTTTTGGTTCATGTATGATACTTTTTCCTTTTTGTTTGATATTATAATATTGTATTTTTGTATCTTGCTATAACAAATTAGAGTAGGTACCCCGGCTGTTATAAAACTCCCAACCGCCGGGGCAATTCTCAACTCTTCATCCGGCGGGAAGAAACAAATGGAGTGAAGGTTTCGCGCCTCAAAAACCTTTAGGTTTCCCGCCTCAGAAACTTTTAGGTTTCCCGCCTCAAAAACTTTTAGGTTTCCTGCCTCTAAAACTTTTAAGCGGGAACAAAAACACCCTTTCCCGCTAATTATTTTAGAATTGAACCACCGAGTTCGAGTCTATAAATACTAGAATCTGACTATGAAACAAAATATTTAAGTTATAACAATGGATGATTCAGGCTGGAACGTGCAAGAAGATGCAAACCTCCTAAGCGCATTTGACTTCGTCAGAGGTACGATGCAAGAGGAGATTCCTGGTTTCGTCGATGTGGTTTTGTGCAGAATGTTCTTCAACCACGGTAAGGAGGCATCTTGTCCAGGATGTTTAATGCGCCGACCACGCGGACGCGAAGAAGTGTTCGATATGTTAGCTTATCTTAAAACAGTGACTATACAGATTGAGTCACTTCCTTACGAAGTCCGAAGCAAAGTCTAAAATTTATTCAACATGGGATTCCAAAGTACAATTACGCAGGAGATGGTGTCTCATGCGATGCAGCAAATGGAACAAGAAATAGCTGACGCAATAGCCAGCGTCGTTGATACTAACTCAACTCCCGAAGGAAGTAGTGACAGTGATTCATACTCATTCGAGAAACGCTTTGAGTATGGACGAAATTATCCGTCTCCATAAAACTAAGTGTGCAATGCTAACTCAGGGTTAGCTTATCTATCATTTGCTTAAGTATTTCTAATTATGCAATGCTTTTGATTAAAGTGTAATGTTTTAATGCAATCGACATATTAAGAAGTTTAAGTATTATTGTTTTTAAGATAAACATCCAAACCAAAAACATCCAAAGTTTACATTAATTACAATCGTCTAGTAATCAAGCAAAGGCAGATAAATTGAAACAACGACTCAAACAACGAGTAAAAACATCAAACAAACATACTGGTCCAAATCTATCAAATCAGACTCGACCCAATCTATCAAATTGGATTTGGTGTAGAAGGTGTCTGTACTAAACACTTTCGTGTAATCGGCCATCGAACATGGCGGTTGATCCGGTCCCTACATATGTGATTGATGCAATTATATGAAAACATACTTAATTGTAACCGAGTATTTAATTTGCAAAACAGGTTAAATTCGCGAGCATAAATTTTGATTTTCTTCCAAATCGCGAACACATTGTTCGTCTATTCAGCGGATTCGTGAACGGAGTGCTTGCAAGGTTGTCCAAATCGCGAACATATTGTTCATCCATTTGGCGGATTCGCGAACAGCCAGTTCACGATTTTGCAAAACAATTCATGGATATTTGCAAATCCTGAGTTCGTAGTTCATCCAATATGTAGCGCTACCAACGCTATATTCGCACTGAAACTAAAAAAAAACAAAAATCACCTCATCTTGGGTTTGCAAATGGTCCGTCAATGGCTCCTCCTCCTCCGACGCAAAATCATCGATATTGCAGCTGAAACCTTCACTCCAATCACTCAAATCCATAGTTTTTTTTGTAGTTTTTAGGATTTTTAGAGAGAGAAAGCTTAAGGGAGAAGTTAGAAAGTTGGTTTTATAAATAAAGGGTAAAATAGACATTTCACATTGAAGAAAAAAATCTGATTTTGGGGTCTCATTATAGCCATTTGGGGTCCCAATATAGCCTAGCCCATAATGAAAATCCCTTTTTCGACTTTATATTCTGCAGAATATGGGAAAATAGGAAGCCAATTTCGTTTTTTCCTCTTTTTCTGTATATTCTCCGGACTGTATAGTACTAATCGGAAAAAAAAACAGTGCTCTTTTGTCTTTCCCTCTCTCTTCCTGAACAAAACGATTTACTGAACAAAACGTCGAATACGATGTCTTAAATGCCCTGGGAGTTGGTGATGCATCATCCACTCTTCCGTGTCTCGTCTTTTTAGTCTCCATTCCTCACGGCGCACGCTCTTAGATTGCAAGAATGTCTGCATATTTCCAATCAAATAGGCGAATAGAACGAGGCCCAAAATGGCAATAAGTACGGCAAAAGTGGTATCCCCAATGAATGTACTTGTTAACAAATTCTGCCCATATGAACTAAGATTTTGTAGCCCCACCACATGCAATAGAAATACTTGTCGATAAAATGGGACGGTACCAAATTTTTCGTAACTACGTTCCGAAATATAACGAACTTGAAATCATTGTCGTTGGGATCACATGCCTTGAATACATTTTTGCTATTTTTCCAACGCATGTGATTAGTGTCATTGACAGAATTACAGTCCAAGTAATTCAGCAAACATTTGACTGCACAGGTGAAGGATAGAACTTTCTCTCAATACCAGATCTTACGCCGTATCCAAATGAAATGGGTACGTCCAACATGAAATGGTGCTTTGACCCTTAAATCCAGCATAAAGTCACCGAGAAGCGGTGAAATATCATCGACGAGCATCCTACGAGAATGACTGAAAAACACGTTGAAACACAACGAATACTTAAGAACCGGCGACGATTTTAAGAATAATGGAAGTGTAATAAGTGACATGAAATGCACTTAATAGTTCATCACTTTGATTAATTGTCATTCCCTTTAAATAATTATTCATGAATGATAGGTCCGGATACGGGTTCTTGTACAAGTGTGGGGATTTTTTCTGTTGACATCTTTAAATCTTGTCACCTTACATTTTCCTTGATTTTTTTTTCTGATTCCAAAGTATAGGGATCTTCGTACAATCACATTGATTGTTTGCTTGTTTGGATCTGGTTCCAAGGAATCTTCTTCATCTTCTAGCTCGACCGTCGTGGTTGCGTTTGTATCCAATATTTGTCTCCTAATTTTTATTTCATCTATTAAAATTGGGAATTGATCCTTCACGTTTGATGAATCCTTCCACTTGGGCCAGTAGATTTCCGAAGTTTAATGGTTAGTTTTCATTATTACACTAGATAAGGTTCATTCTCAAAGTTTTTCATGAATGGTGCTACTACCACCAGATCGTTGCAGTCTTGTAACTCAAATTTCCTTTCGACTAATATTTTGGTATACTCCCTCAAACTCTCTTTAGATTTTTACTTACAATGGATTATATAATCCCCATCTACCTTGATTTATTTTGAACTCACAAAATAATTCTTGAATGTCTTGTGAAGCATTAACCTCTCGTGAAACTATTGAGCTATTGCATTGCATTTTTCTGAGTTTTATGAAAAAACCTCTACACTTTATACCACAATCGGCTCCATACTACAATATTTCATTGTTGAACTACTAGATGTGGTGTTATGGATCTTCTTTACAATCGTATTTGTCCATTTTATGGTTCTCATATAATGGTGGTGTGATGTGAAACAATATTTATGGAGGATATGGGGACTCCTCGTTTAAATGAGCTTTCTCATCCAAATAATAGTCGTTTAGACCATCCATGAACGAGTAAGAGCTTTTTCACTTTTTAGTTAGTGCTGTGTTTTGATATGTTCACCTAGTAATCTAGATTTGGGTGTATGTACCTTAGTAGATATTGCATAATGTTTTGCGCCCATATACGTATCCCATTTTATTTTTACCCTTAGGCAGGGTTTTGTGGATATCCCGGTGAAACTCCTTTCGTGTTTTGGAGTATACCTGGTAGAGCCAATTTTCTCATTTGATAGGTTGTGATGTGTCCATGATGTGGAGGATAGCTTAATGAAGGCTATATCTTAGTGGGGTGGGATGTTGCTGAATTACCCTCACAGTTGGTATTACTCTAGTATTCTCATCTAGTTGAATTACAATGTTTTTTTATTTTTCCATCCTACGATCTTCTCTGCTTTTCTCTCTCTAATCATAGCTAGACATTGGAGTTCGGATCCTCCTCATCATTGATCGAAGTTTTATTTTTCTCTTTTGTGTACTCGCTTGTTACTTTTTTCTTTTTTTTCTCGGGCTTTGTTGAGTTTATCTTGAAACATTCTCGATGTAGCATCATTTCCTTCTTCGTCATCCACTGTATGGCTGACATATTTGATTTTTTGGGGCCTAAAATACTAATTGTTCCTGAAATAATAAACTAACTTTAGCATGTACCTCCCTTAACATCCGAGCCAAACTCTTGATCTCAATTTGAGGTATTGTAAGATTTTATTTGGCCGCTGGGGCCTTCAGTATTCCTTTTGGATAATCCACCTCAATCTTTATTTTTACGGACAAATCAATACTTCTGTTGGATCCTATTATTTATTTCCCTTTATTTTTTTTACTTCTTCTTATTCCAATGGGAACAAAATTCTCATTTTCCATAGACGATGCCAATTGATCTCGATAATTGTGGTTCGTTAGGCTTAGCCAAAATGGATATTGGACTTGGAGTGAAGTGAAGAATAATGAGAAAGGAGATGATTGCAATAAGTAAAAACACAAGTTTAAGAAAAAGATACGTTATCTTATTAAGTTGGACCTTTATTTATAGGTCCTATGATACACTAAATATCTCCCATATATTAGGGGATAATGACCTATATTTTTATAATTAATTAGATTTGTAGTTAAATGTATCTATGATCAAGTCTCTTAAATATTTATATATTTGAATAAGTTGATGGTTCGATAAGTTGGGGTTGGAGTAATTACACTCTTATCGGTACAAATATATCATAAATCTCTTTTAATTCTCGAATGTTTATGATTATCAATTTAACATCAACAGAATTACGCTAACATCTGAAATATGATTTAACTATATCAAACCTTGAAATAATAATTATTATCCAATTGAAATTACCTTTAACATTGAAATCATATACGACTATAAATACATATAATTTTTTTTTAATATGAATTATATATTAACAAGCATATATGCAATTTATACTTTTGTATCGTCTTAGATAGTTCCTCAAATTTACTTAATTTTATATTGATGGCTTTTATTTATATATATTGTTTCTAAGAACCATATACTTCATGATATTCTTAGCCAAGAGACCTTTCTTGATAGAATACGACACATATTACAGAGTTGTAACAGTTTCGAGATTGTTTATAAATAGATTAACCTCTGAGTATAAGTATGTTTATTTTCATTATTCTCATACTTGCAATAATAATATAATTTTCTGTCTTCACAGATTATCGTACTTCTCATTAACTGATCTCCAAAAATGGTACATAGTGATTCAGAATTGTGAATCGACCCCAAAGGTAAAGAACAAAACCATGTTAGAGCACTGCCTTAGAAATTCCTGGAGAATGCTAGGCATAACAGCCTAGGTCATCGTCGAACCTAACCATTATGTTTACAAACTACTTTATGTGATTTTCAGGATGTAATGTCCCATCTTACTTTTCCATCTTAAATAGATCAAATCATTGCAGTAAATTGTCTGTTGTTATGACTCTTGTAGACGATAGATACTTTGAATCATACTTTCCTTACCTGTTGTTATGACTCTTGTAGACGATAGATACTTTGAATCATACTTTCCTTACCTAAGTTGTTTGGCTATCCCATGCTACGTGTGGGTGATGTAAAATTATCTATGATAAAGATAAGGGTTCAGTAGCATCGTGGGATCATCCAATTGATCCTCTTTTTCTTCAATCTTTGGCTCAGTATCTAGAAAATCATGGTTTTGTTGATGACGAACAACATATCGACTTCGCAAGTGAACTCTATAACATATGGGATCACTGCGTTTGTGATTATCAGTTTACTTTTACTTCATATTACGCACGTACGCATTTATTTCGAAGATATTTATCCCACATGAAAAATTATTCATGTTATCGGTGTAGTGAGCAATCACCTCGTCATATTCTTTTAAATGGTTTTTATCTGTATAAAAATTGATTTGTTCACAGTCCTTGCCAGTCTACAATTCATGCGATGATCCTATTTGTACCATTTTTCACGGTGGTGATGAATCGTTTCTTCTTTGTAAGTTTGATGCATATCGTGTACCTACTGTTTGAGTGCGATAATATACTTCCCTCTATAGATGGTAGTAACATTCGGTGGATCAACATATGAAGTTTGAGAAACTTGTGGCATAAATATGTCATGTTGCGCCCATATTAAATAGATTTTGCGTTGCGGCAACATAGGTAAGGTTTTGTGTGGTGGTTTGTACGGTTTATATTATTTCAACCACAATAGGTTTTACGTGGCAGTGATCACCGATGCGAAAAATAAATTTACAAAAGTAACCATGGATGCAACAAAAGTGATCGTGTATATATAGAGAGAAATGAGATTTTTGTAGAAATTAATAGTAATACAATAAACCTTATTAAATAAAAATGAGAGAGCTCTCCTAATTGGTGTTCTTCTCGTGTATATATATCAAATATCAAGTTTAAAAGAGTAAAAGACCAATTCATCTTTATGTATAGGTATAGTGATATAAATTATCATTATCCTGATATTATAACCTTATTGGACCTTCCCTCTAGTCGTTACATTAGAATATAGTAAAACTAAAAGACTAAACAAAGGTCGAATATAATATCTGGATAATGTAATATTTAAGTACTTCCTTCTTCATGTCTCCGATTTCATGCTCCACGTTGTCATACTTTACGTTGTCATGCTTTAAGTCATCATATTTCAGGTCATGTCATACTTCAGGTTGTCATGTTTTAGGTCGCCATGCTTTAGGTTGGTAAAATCAAGTGGTCATGCTTGAGATCCCCATGTTTCACCCAATATCCCGCTTTATATCGTCATGCATCATCATATATCTCTCAAGTCGCTTTACATCAAAGTATGATGAGTTCAGGCTCGTCGTACTAACAAATTTATTACCGAATGAGATTATTTATATGAATAAATTGCATCTTGATAACTTCCAGGTCAGGTTTGTCATGTTGACGAAGTTGTTGCCGAAGGGGATTTGTATCTATAAAAAATTATTTCTTCATAAATTTTAGATGAGGCTCGCTATATTGATGAACTTGTTGCCAAAATAAATTATTTATCTTAACAAATTTTTTTTTCATAACTTCATTTTTATCTTGGTTGCATACTTATTTAGGCAAAATATTCATACTTTTTATTTCCGCTACAAACTTATACTTTCTTTCTCATTGTAGGGGATCTGTATATATGTTTGACCATGACATCAAGGCACAGTATGCTCACTTACGTAGCCTTATGATTTTTCAACCTCAGACTTGGTTTATTAACCATAATCGTTAATTTGACTATTACATCATGGAATTGTATGACCACTTGCATAACCTTTTGATCTTTCAACCTCAGGCTTGGTTTACTAACCATAATCATTAATTTGACTATTACTTCACGGTACAATATGTTCACTTTCTTAACCTTACGTTCTTTTAATCTGAGGCTTGGTTTATTAACATGATCACTAATTTGACTAAAACGCCCATGCATGGTATGGCGACTCACGTAATCTTACGTTTTTTTCAACCTCAGGCTTGGTTTATTAACTATAATCGTTAATTTGTGATTATATACGTACACCTTCCTATCATAAAGTGCACTTAGCTTATTGCTTTTATTCATGGAGATGGAAATCACTTGGGTTATAACCTTTTCATGATGGAGATCACTTAGCTTAATTTTTTTATCATGGAGAAGGAGATCACTTGACTTATAGTTTTTTATCATGGAGATAATTTAGCTTAAGTATTTTTATATCATGAAAATACAGATAATTTAGCTTATAGTGATGCAGTGGAAATATTGAAAAGAACAAAAGATAAATGGAACGATGATGCAAGGATAACAAAAGATAAAAGTAACCATATTTCGCGGAACAAAATCTTATTTCAATGGGAAAAATGAAAACTTCAGTAAAAAGTATTTGATTCAATAGAGTGTGTTTTAAGACTACGGTATGAGATGATTTATATATATACAACATTTTAAATTCTAATCTAATATTATGGAAATAAAATAAAAATATTAAAGAAAAAATCCTATCAAATCTGGATGCAATGATATTTGATTTTCTATTTAAATTATGTTCCTAATGCCTTAATGCATTTTCATCATGGGGATCACTTGACTTAATTCCTTTTTTATCGTAGAGATGAAGATCACTTGGCTTATAGCCTCTTCATGATGGATACTACTCGACTTAAAGTCTTTTTTATCATAGAGACTCGTAGGCTTAAAATATATCATGAAGATTCATCATAGAGATGGAGATCACTTGACTTAAAGCTTTTTTATCATAAAGATGAAGAAAAACTTAGCTTATCGCATTTTCATCATGGCACTTGGCTTAAATCCATTTTTATCATGGAGATCACTTGGCTTAAAGCCTTTTTATGTCATAGATATTCATCATGGAGATGGATAGCACTTGGCTTATAGTCTTTTCATCATGGAGATCACTTGGCTTATAACCTTTTCTATCATGAATATTGAGATAAACCTTATATGCCCCCCCAATCTTTAAATCAAATTCAAAGTATTTTTTCAAAAACTAATAACTTATAATGGAGAATGAACACTCATTGAGAGAATGGGTTGATAATTTTCATTTTTGAACCTTCAATTTTTTCTTTTTGATGTTGACGAACCCCCATATTTTGTTGTTCAATTTTATTCATACTTCAAAAAATTATAAATAATGTTTCAAAATTTTCATCTCATGTTAATAATATTCGTAGTTCACAGTTCATTTATCTTATGTTATGAATTACATTATTCAATTTTATCCAACCTTAACAAATTTAAAAATAGTATTTTGCATTTTGCATTTCTTTTTTTTATAGTGTTTCACATTTTTCATTTCAATTATCAAGTGTGTATTTCACAATTCAATTTTATCCATACTAAACAAATTTTAAAAAAAAATTATTTCGCATTTTATTTTGATAATAGTTTGTAGTTTGCATTTTCATTATTTAGTGTTTCACAATCGCATTACTTATACAACCAAAGTTTTAAATTTACTAAATTAGTTTTTGAAAAATTAAATTCAACTTTAAAAATGTAATAACATAAACTTTTTAATTACATTTGATGAGTACGGATAACTTAACCACTGCCTACTGAGATTTCTGGACAAGGGCAATTCGGACATAACCTGCCTACTGAACTATCCGGACAGGACAAAAGTATAAAATGACTAAACACATTTTTGACTAAGCTATGTGCTAATCAGCTTATTAAGTAAATGAGTCCTTAAACTTGACCCGAAAGCCCATAGATCCATAATTAAGGGTATAAATACCCCCAACTACTTTCATTAATGAGGGTAATGAACATTTAATACAACCAGACAGCTCAAATCTCTCACTACTAAACACCCAAGATTTGATACTCTCAAAATTTTCCAAAATATTTGACAAAACTACCCTCAACTTAAAATAAACCTCGCAAAATTGGCGACCACAGTGGAAGGAGAAGGTACCTGAATCTAGCATTCAAAACCATCAAAGAAAACCGGTTCGGATTGATCCGAACGAGCAAGCAATTCCATCACCTTTGGTGGAGGTGGTGGGGAAAAACAATGAATACACTACCGAAGAGGGAGATAAGTTGAAAGCTGAAATAGAAGCGTTGAGGGCCACTAGAAAGGCAGAGATGGGTTTAAAGGAAAAGTCAAAGGTGTCAGCCATTCACCATACTGACAACCCAAGGGAGAATGACCCATCAGCAAAGACTCATTTGAGCACAAAAAAAACATGTGTCAGTTTCAAGAAGTCTCACCAATTCAAGCCGGTGGAGAGCTCAAAATCTGAGTCCTCCAGTAGCTCTTCGAACGACGATGAGCTTGAGGAGTCCTTCTCATCAAGCAGCGATGAGGGGAGGTCCATGAAGAAATAAAAGCTAGTTAAAAAATATTCAAGAAAGAGAGATAGGCATGGGAGACTAAAGAGGCATCTGGGAAAAGGGTCTTCTCATAGCCACAACCATAGTCACAGGCATGTGGACCACCTATTGATTAATCTCTTTGCTTTCCATGATGAGCCAGGTATTTTTGCAACACCTAATAAAGACACAGTTTTTAGTCGTAGTCGGAACTAGAGGCAATCGCCATTGTCTGCCAAGATACTGTCCGGAAACCTTCCTAAGAGGTTTGACAATACTAAAATGGAGATATACGATGGGAGAAAAGACCTGGACAACCATCTGGAACAGTTTAAAAAATTTATGATGAATTTCGATGATGATGACAAACTTCTGTGTAGAGCCTTCTCCCAATCCTTTACGGGAAGTGCTCTGAAATGGTACAAAAGCTTCCCACAGGGTTCCATCAGAAACTTCGATACATTTTGGGTGGCCTTCCGAAGGAAGTTTGTGGGGAGTAAAGAGTTGAAGGGCAATGGAGATACTATTATCCATTGTGCCCAAGAGCCAAATGAGTCACCGAAAGACTATATAAGCCGGTTCGTAAATACCAAGAATGGGTTAGCTGATTGCTTTGAGCAAGTAACAATAACTTCTTTGAGACAAGGGTTAAACCCTGGGAATCTAGTTGATTCGGTAACAAGAAAGAAGGCCATGACTTGGGGCGGTTTTGCTAAATCAGGTGGGAAAACAAATCAACATTGATGAAACAAAGAAGACTAGGGTACACAGACAAGTGAGGTCTGCCCTAGCTACTCCAAACCAGAACCAGTCCAGATACAAGGCCAAAGAAACCGGACAAGGGTCCAACATGGCCAAACAGACTTAATCCCACCCAAATCCATCTCAGAGCTAGCAGTCCAGAAATAAACAAGGACCTTGGGTCCAACTGGAGTGGTTTTTTGAGTTAAAGGAGAATATGGCAACCATTTATGACAAAACTAAAGATGAGATGCATTTCAGGAAGCCGGCTATGCTTCAATCTCCCAGGGAAAGTCGTAATACTTGTTTTTGCCAGTATCATCATGATATTGGCCACAACACCGAAGACTGCATCGCTTTGAAACAAAATTGAAAGGGGAAAGCTGGGAGCTTATGTCAAGAGAAGGAGTGGAAACACGTTTGACAATACTCCTCGAACTGGCCCAACGAACAATGCGGGGACATCTGCTCCCGAATGGGCTATGGTGATCCTTGAAAGATTTGATGTTGATTCGGAGTATTTGAATCCTGATCCAACTCGGAATAAAGTAGGGGTCATAATAGAACGAACTAAGACAGTGTCCGGACTCATAAGATTTTTTGACTCACTTACTATATTCGGGGGGGACACTATGATTGCACCGACTCTTTCTTCAAGAAAGAGGCATGTTCACACTCTAGCTACTCAGTTAGAGGGAGGCATGTCTTCTTATCAGTCCCAAATTCTTTTTCCTTTCATTGTTTTTTATGAGGATGATTTAATGAATACAGCTGGACCTCATGAGGATTTTGTGGTGATAGGAGCTTCAATTGGGGGTAACGACATCAGGCGAATCCTGATTGACACTGGCAGCTCAGCCAATATTCTCTTTTTAAGTTCTTATAAACAGACGAAGAATCTAGTAGTGATTCAACGTTCGAACAGATCGATTGTGGGCTTCACATGGAGCTATGTGGATGTAATAGGAGAATTTGAGGATGAGGTATTGTTGGGCAAAGGCCATTTCAAGAAGATGGTCATGGTACTATTCGTTATGGTAGATTGCCCCACATATTACAATGCGGTCTTTGGGAGGTCTTGGCTCTCTAGGATGCATGTTGTAGCTTCAACTGTTCATCAATATTTAAAGTATGCAGTTCAAGGACAAGTGGGAGTTGTCCGGAGTAGCCAAAAGATAGCAAGAGAATGTTATGCAACTACACTTGCTCCTAAAACTCTCGGGGCAGTCCAGAGTAGCCAAAAGATAGCAAGAGAATGTTATGCAACTGCACTTGCTCCTAAAACTCTCGGGGCATCCGGATTAATGAAGATTAGTAGTTGTTGGGGCCCTCTAGGGGTGAGGGTTAAATTGATTACCCCAGAGAGACCCCTGGTGTTTTGATACCAATTGAAGAAGTTGAAATGCACTCTCTGGTTGAAGGAAGGAGTGTTAAAGTTGGCTCCAAGATGACACCAGAATTGAAGAAAAAATTGTTGTTTTTTTTACAGGTCACCAACATGTTTTTGCTTGGTGCAATGCTGATGTGACCGGAGTACCAACAAGTGCTATATCATACAAGTTGTCCATCCGAAGAGATGTTGCACGTGTTGTGCAAAAAAAAAAGAGCTTTTTCTAAGGATAAAGCTGATGTAATAGTCCAAGAAGTTGACCGACTTACCAAGATGGGGCACATAAAGGAGTCTCAGTATCCTTTATGGACAACCAACCCAGTGTTAGTTAAGAAAAAGAATGGAAAATTGCGTATGTGTATCGACTTTACTGACCTCAACAGAGTTTGCCCAAAAGCTCTATATCCAATCCCCCTGATAGATTAGTTAGTGGACTCCACATCTAGAAACAAGCTATTATCGTTCATGGATGCCTTCTCCGAATATAACCAGATACAGGTGGATCTGAAGGACCAAAATCACACTACTTTTGTTACAGATATGGGTCTCTATTGTGACAAGGTGATGCCTTTTGGGTTGAAAATGATAGGGCTACTTATTAGAGGTTGGTGAACAAAGCATTTGTTGATCAGATTGGAAGAAATATGGAATTTTATATCGATGACATGATGGTGATAAGTTTAGAAGAAGAGTTTCACCTAAGTGATCTTCAAGAAACTTTTGCCAACTTGACAAAGGTTAATTTAAAATTGAATCCAGAAAAATGTGTATTTGGGGTGCAGTCTGGAAAGATTTTGGGTTATGTAAGAAGTGAAAAGGGGATACAGCCTGATCCGGACCAGCTCGATGCCCTATTAAAAATGGACCATTCTCAAAATATTAAAGAAGTACAAAGGTTGAGAGGAAGATTGGCTACTTTAAATCGTTTTATTTCAAGGTCTACGGAAAAATGTACCCCGTTTTTTCAGACCTTGAAAGGTGCCAAAGACTTCAACTGGTCTCCACAGTGCGGCCAGGCTTTTGATGAAATAAAAAGCATTTGTCTTCTCCCAAAACCCTTTTAAGCCTATTGACGGAGAACCACTTTATGTATACTTGGATGTGTCAGAATGTACTATAAGTCCAGTACTGGTAAGAGAGATGGACAATTATCCTTGTCTGGTGTGCTACATCAGCAAGAGTCTGATGGATGTTGAAAAGAGGTACTTAAAGCTTGAAAAGATGGCACTAGCCTTAGTGATTGCTGCCAGAAAAATGAGGGCATATTTTCAATCTAATTCCATCATCGTCCGAACATCTTTTCCTTTGAAGAATGTTCTTCAGAAAGCGGACTTATCAAGCAGGATGACCAAATGGTCAGTGGAATTGGGTGATTATGACATTGATTTTTCCCCACGAACTGCAATTAAAACTCAATCTATTGCTGATTTCTTGGTAGAGTTTCATTCAAGCAGGAGTACTAAACAAGCTTCAGAAGAGAAAACTAAAAAAGAGTGGGTTTTCTGGACAGATGGTGGATCAAGCACAATGGGTTGTGGGGCTGGGATTTGTTTAACCTCTCCATATGGTGATAAATTATACCACGCTATATGCTTTGCTTTTAGGGCCTCTAACAATGAGTCTGAATATGAAGTAACTATAACTGTTCTAAAGTTAGCTTTTCTGTGTGGGGCTAAAAGAGTTATATTAATGAGTGATTCTTAGCTTCTTATCCACCATGCTCAAGGCCAGTCCGAAGCCAAGAAGGAGAAACTGATCAAATACTTATTCACTCTTAAAGAAGTAGCATCCAACTTTAAAAATGTTTGGTATGAGCATATTCCTAGATCAAAAAACACGCTGGCAGACTCCTTAGCAACCATAGCATACTCTGAGTCCTACCCATGGATTCATGTACAAGAATTCCCATCCATACAATCAAATCAGAGCAAGGAAGAGGAGGAGAGCTTGAGTGTACAAGCGGTTCAATCCAAAGATTGGAGATTTCCCCTTCTTCAATACATCTCTGATGGAATTTTGCCTCTGGAGAAGGCTATGGCAAGGAAAATGAAACACAAGGCTCGTGGTTTCTTGATGATAAGAGAGGTTCTTTATAAAAAGTCGTTCAGCAGACCTCTCCTGCGTTGTTTGGTGGTTGAAGAGTCCCAAATTGTTTTATATGAACTACATGATGGAGAGGGACCAACACACTATGGCTATAGAGCTCTAACCCTGACACATGCATAAGATATGGTAACAAAATTCATATACCAGCAGTTCATATGGAGTCAATTTTTGAGCAAGTGCCTTTTGCTCGTTGGGGGCTGGATTTAGTTGGGCCTCTACCAATTGTGTCCGGAGGGTGCAGGACTATTATTGTAGCCATTGATCATTTCTCAAAGTGGATAGCAGCAGCCCCCTAGCAAATACTACTTCGAAAGTTGTTATAAAATTTATCATGTCTAACATTTGTGGCATATTTGGGGTTCCACAAAAGATAACAACATATAATGGGCCACAATTTGATAACAATGATATGGAGAGTTTATGTGCTTCTAGGGGCATTCAGGATTGCTTCTCTTCTCCTTTCCACCCACGGTAAAATGGCCAAGTTGAAGTGGCAAAAAGGACTATTCTGTCCGGTTTAAAAAAGAATTTAGAAGGGGTTGCAGGGAAGTGGCCAAGCTATTTGCAAGAAGTATTATGGGTGTACCGGACTACTCCTAAAGCTGCTACTCAAGAGTCTCATTTTGCTTTGGTATATGGGATAGATGCAATTACTTCTATAGAAGCAACACTACCATCATACAGAGTCCACAACTATTCCGAACAAGCCAATAAATTGGCAATTAGAAGTTAGTTGAATTAAATAGAAGAAAGAGGAGTTAAGGCTCATCTTAGAACCACCCATTACCAAGATTGATGAGGAACAGATTTGCTTCTAATATCAAGATAAAGGATTTTCAATCAGGAGATAAAGTATTAAGAAAGGTTTTCTTACATACTAAGGAAAAGCAGTTCGGCAAACTGGCTCCGAACTGGAAAAGGCCCTTATGAGGTCTCCGAAAAGCTTAAGCCTGGGACATATAGGCTTAAACACAAATATGGAAGAGTTTTGAAGCACTCATGGAATATTGAACACCTCAGGTTAAATCTAGAATGAAAGGTATGTAAATATTTACTTGTTTAAACTCAATGTAAATATTATGGGGCATACTCTTTCCTACCCTGGTGGCGCGGGGAGGTTTTAATGAAGTGTCCGGTTTTTTCAATAAAATATGATGCCTTCTTACAATATTTGGTGTGGTTTGATTACAATTCTTTTCAAGTCTTCAATTTAATGCTAGGGATCTTTGACAGATCGGATTAATCTGGTTGAATGATGACCATCAAACGCATGTCATCGGAGGTATTAAACAATCTCACTTTAAATATTTTTGAAGTAAAGAAGGGCTATTTATACATTAGCCATTAAAATTGAAAGTAAGTATGGGATAAAACAAGATTTGATAGATAAGCCTATCCGGGTATGAACCGGATAACGTTACTAAAATAAAAAAAAATACCTTGGCCATCCAAGGACTTTAAGTGTTGTGAAAGACTTATCCGGACCCAATCCGGATACAATTACAAAAATGCCTTGGCCATCCAAGGACTTTAGTAGTTCGCAAGATTAAGAAAGCACAAAAAATAGTTAAAAACCTCAGGGTTTATTCCCTTCGGATGTTCCTGCTTCACCTCCTTTTTTTTGGGGCCTTTGAGTTAAGTGCTTGAACTCTCCCCGGTTCATTCTCCTTCATCCGTAGTAGAATCAATTCCACTAGAGTAGTTCTTTTTCTCACCATCTGCTATTGTATGGAACGGGATGTCCTCATACTCCACATATTGCCGCAAGGGACCAAGCGTCCTCTTCGGAAACGTTTTATGAAAAAATAGTACCATGTCAGACTTCACTTCAGCATACCTTGATTCCAAGGAATCTATCACCTTGTTGGTATATTTATCAATATTGGCCTGAATCTTCTGTTTCTGATCTTTCTCCAAGTCTTCTTTCTCATTGGTTGCCTTGGACACAGTCTCTTCAAGAGGAGTCTTTTCACCGGACAAGGCCTATATGGAACCATCTTTGGTCTTCATATCTTCCTTTAAGGTAGAGAGATATTTGTCCAAACCAGAGCACTTAGCCTGGAGCTCAGTGTTAGTATTCTCCGAAGTGGCCAGCTTGGTCGACAGATCCTCCTTATCCTTCTTCAACACTTCATGTTCTTTTTTCAACTCTTCTATGCTCTGATTGGCATTGAGGAGGTTGGTTGACAGAGACTCATTGTCTATATGAAGGGTTTGGATAAGGGTGGACCGATTTTTCATCTGCCTCTCCAGATCAAGCACTGGTTGGATATGACCTAAAAGAGAATGGGCCACCATATCTTGGTCTTCAGAAATAGAAAAATATTTACCATTGTAAGTCACCATATTGGAAGAGCTTGAAGGACGAAAAGGACCAGCAAAGTCATTTTTATCTGAGTCGGTGAAATAAAGACCAATGTCCTGAAGGGCTTTGATGTCAACCCCTCCTCCGGTGCCCTCTCCTAGTTGCAAGTTTGTTGGAATTTTCTCTGCCAAAGTAGGGTCGGCAGGAGCTGGTAGAGGAGGAAGCTCTGAAGGGCGGATAGTTATTTCTCCCCATAAGGTGACCTTTTTCTTCTTGGCAGCCATTTCATAGCTACTAGCTCCCCGTTTTCGGTCCTTCTTGAGAGGCTTTGGTGGATTTGGTTTTTCTCCTACCTCCTCGGCAGTTTCATCTTCAACCATTTGGAGCAAGGAGGCATCGATCCCTCCTTGGTTCTCCCCTCCTTGGTTCTCCGGACGGGTCTCTTCTGCAGCAACCCGAATTGCCCCTGTTGCAGCCTTCTTTTTCTTTCCCTTCATTTTGCTAGAAGCCTTGGCTCTAGAGGGAAAGACCAGCTTACTATCTTTTTCCTCTGTTTGAGGATGACTACTAGGGGAGGGGGTGTGGTCAATTCTTCCCATGTGAGATCTCTCTGTCCTAGGGTATTCCACAGATGAGATCTCACCATATTGCCAGAGGTGAAGCAGTTGTGGAAAGCATTCCCCCAACATTCTACGGCCCATGCATTCATCTTGGCACATGTAGTCTGCCCCTCCTCCAGATGTCCCGTATAATCCTTCGGTAATACTGAAAAAGAAGTAATGAATGATTCAGAAGTTGAATGTTTGTAAAGTGAAAAGGAGAAAATAAAAACAAAATTGAAGAGCTTACTTGTACTCTTCCACCTACTAATAAGCATTCTAGGGTTAGTCTTGGCTTTGATATTTCTCCCATTTTCCAATGACCCACTAATGAATAAAAACTGAGTTCTCTAATTCTTCTCCAACTCCAACAAATCATCTACCACTTTGAAATTATTTCCCATATTGTGGTGATACAATGGGATGTGGCGATTCTTGTACAGACTTGCCACAGTGGCAAATTTCTCTATAGAGAGAGGCATTCCGGACAGCCTTGATACCATTATACAGGCAAGGAGGGAGTACCAAGCATTTGGACTTAATTGGCTTGGGCAAAGCTTTATCAGCTGGAATTACCTGACAATCTATGGGTCTAAGGGGAACCTGAGCCCCTAGTTGAACAGTTCGGTGTAGATGATCACTTCATTAAGTTTGTAGTCCATCGAAGTCTCCGGAGTGACAAGTATCATCACTTTCACCGACTCTGGGATCCCCCACTTTGTCCGGATCCGGCCCAGCTCATCTGTATGAATATAGACATAATTTATGTTTTGCATGGCCAACAAATACTTAACATTGACTTTCTGAAAGCAAGGCCCTACTTTTCCCTCCAAGCATTCCGGGAGATCTGGATGATCCACACCAACCTTCACTTTTCCTTTTTCTTTTCTATCAGAGGCAGCATCCCCAGTTTTCCCTGAGGCTTCAGTTTTGAAGGAAGCCTCTTCAATGCTGTCCTCCATTTGTTGGAGAAGGAAAAAACAGAAATTATCATTTGTTGAACCATGTCAGGAGTGAGTGTGTTTGGAATTTTTATTGGAGAAGGAATATGAACAATCGGCAAGGCATTAGGTAATGCATTAGAACAAAAAGCACTAGTGGAGGCATGATAAGAAGTACCTTGTCGCCGTTCAGGTCGAGTAGGACAAGCAGAGATGATGTGCCATTGTTTCTTGCAGTGGTTGCAAACATTTTTGGGACAATCCCGAGCAATATGACCGAAATAATTACAACTATAGCATTGGATAGCACGCACGTCTCTATTTTTATTTCTTTCTTGTGTTGCATAAGCTACTTGAACCGGTGTACTAATACTAGCTTGATAAATTCTGGAGTTATCATTCGCTTCTCCTCACGAAGAAGTTCACCTAAACATGCATCCAGAGATGGTACGTGATGACGATTCATCATATTAGACCGTGCAATGTCAAAATCTGGTTGTAGCTTCATCAAGAACTGATCTCGTCTGTTGGTTGCATGCATTGTTTGGATAACAAAAAGAGTTGAAGCAGGATTATCAGCATAAATAATATTTGAATAATCTGCCCAAAGGTTTTGAAAACCATGAAAATATTCTTCAATGGAAAGACTTTCTTGAGTGTAATTAGCCATCTCATACTCCAATTGAAATCTCCTAGCAGAGTTGTCTTGATTATAGATTTACTTCAGATAATTTCACATACCAGTAGCGGTTTTATAGGGTTTCAAGGTAAGAACAAAATGAGGTAAGCGAACTAAGAATCCAAGTCATGATTCTAACATATTTTATTTCTCACTTAGACAAAGCATTAGCGTCTAGAGGGGCACGATCATTCCCATCAATATGACCCCATAATTCTTTTCCTTTCACATACAATTGAAATTGAAATTCTCAAGCAGAATATTTTTTCCCCGTAAATTTAATATCAAACGACTCGAATTTATCCAATGACATGATGTAACCAAGAAAAACAGATCCACGATAACAAAAATATGAAATAAAAAAATCCCCAAATTCTCTAAAGAAAAAAAACCCCATTACCCAAATATTCGACGAAAGAAAGAAAAATCTGAAACTAAAATCCCCAAATACTATCGAAATTCAGAAAAAATATCACCACCCAAAATACGCAAAAAACTTACCACCCAAAAACTCTACGAAAAAAAACTATTCCACTCTAATACCATGTCAAAAGTATTTTCTTTCGGAAAAAGTATATCTTATTTATCGTTCTAGTTACCTTTTATACTAATTTACAACTGTTACAACAATATACTTAAATATTTATTTTCCTAAAGTTGACGTAGACTATCGCCTATAATTGATTACAACAGATATTATACTATAATTTATATTAAGTAAATCTTTGACTAAAATAAATTATATATTAATCTAACTTATTTACTTTAACAAAAATTTCATTATATTTCAATACATATTCAAAATTAAAAACTTGACCCACATTTGGATTGGTTTTTATTTATAATTTAGGTAAATTTTATGAAGTTTGTTTTTTATATATATTTGAATGATACTTTTTCTCTTTTGGTACGGGTTCAAAATCCCCTTGCTTGAAAAACGATTTGTCGCCAAATGTATTATAGGTACCGAACGATGCTTTTGTTTTTATTTTGGCTTAGTTCAAAATTTGGTTGACAATGAGTTGTGAATTTATTAATAAATGTATTTGTTTGAACCCGCATAGGTTAACTAGTCGTAAACCTATAATAACAGTTTTGTATTGGACCTCATTATTCGAGACAGGAAAACCAAGATTAATGACTTGAGTCAGGATTTTTCATTGGGGAGATAAATTTGATTCTTGCATCAGAACCATGCTTGTTGCTTCCTCTATCCGTTTGTATTTGTCACGTAGACTTTGTTAATTTTTTTAAACATTCAGACTGAAGTTCCATAAGAAAATCTACTAAAGAGGAAGACTTGCTTGGGATTCTGTATTTATATTGAATGTCATACTCTTCAGTTCGAATGACCACTTTGTTAATCGACACAAAACAACTAGCTTTTTATGTCATATATCTTAATGGAATGAAGTATCGATGATGATGGTATGAGCTTGGAAATAAGACCAAATTTTTATTGTTACCACCACAAGCTCTAAGATTAAATTCTTCAACTAACAAAATTATGTTTTAGTGGTTAATAAAAACATAATTACGTAATATATCACCTTAGACTCTGCATCTTCTTCTCGTATTAATATGAAACTAACAACATAATCTAAAACTGCAAGGTATGAATAAAAGTCTTGCATGCCTTCGCCTTGGTTAATATTTTTAGGAATACGAAAAACTTATTTGTGGTATAAAACACTTCTTCAAAAGTTGGTGGAGTCGGATTTTGAAATTATAAAAAATTTGAGATAGATATTTAGATCTACTTTTAAGGTTAGGATAAAGAATTATGTAGTGGATTTTGAAAAAATAAAAAAAATTATATAAAATTATAAATAACGGGATTCTTGATATAACAAAAAAATTCTTGATCCAATAACCACGAATCTTGATAAAATCTATAGTCAAAAGACAATTTAACCGCAATAACAAAATATAAATCGATGACATGACAGTGAATATTACTCCCTTTGTATCATAATATTAGATGTTTTAGAGAAAACAATTTGGCTCATAATATGTGTCGTTTTGTAGTTCCAATGTGTAATAAATACTAATATTTTATTTTCTACCAATAGGGGTTGAATGTACAACTTTTATTAACTATTGCCCAATTAAATTTATTGCATTTCCCTTCTCAAGAAAAGTTAAAGTGCAATTATAACCCTCATTAAAATGTGTAAAACTACTTAAAACGTCTAATATTATGACACAGATTACAGATGGAGTAAAAAAACTCTTATTTAGTTGATCCGTAAAACTTTTGCCACATTGAGAAAATACTACATCAAATTGAATCTTTCGAAATCCTTTCTCGAGATAATATTGTGGAATTTTCTTGGTTTTAATGAGTATATAAAGGCAAGAAAATCATTGATCCTATGGGAAGTTCAAGGGATGATTGATGCCCAAAATAATAATTAGGTATGTCGTCTAAATAGAAGGGTGACCACTCTAACTACTTCTGTACCCAAGCACGTCTGACATATCCAAGGTACCTTAGGTGCTGGTAAGTTTAAATATGGCTATGGTAAGTTTTAATTGGACGTTAATTTCCGAAATCTCAACAAATACTTTGTATATCCTGAGCTCTTGATGGCCTTAAAATCAATGTTATATTTTGGAGTTTTGAATGGCATTGTGAGTTACACTATTCAAATCAAATAGTTCAATTCGGGTATAAAAATTTATCGATCGGTTCATATTTAGGGACGGACAATCTGAATCTAATATAATTAAATTAGACATCCTAAAACTTACAAAGCTATAAATAATAGGTTGAAGAAATTTTTTTTAATTCGATGGTGAGTTCTCTATTACAAGTTAAAATTGTCGAGCGGGATAGTTAAGGGTTCCTTTTTGAATCAGCCACCGTCTTTTTATGTTTAAGGGTTCCTTTTTTAATCAGTCACCGTCTTTTTATGTTTTTGTATGGTCATGCGTCTGATATTTTGATAACCGTATATGAACTTCAACACTAATGTATTCATATACGATAAGGTATTTATAATCAACTAAATGAACAAGAAAAAATGAGAAAAAAATTTAGGGGGAAGTAATTAACAAATGCACCACTTTATTTATAGTAGTGTTGCTCTTTTTTTAGCAGCAACAACCATTAACAACTTCTAAAAAACTTTTAATAGCTCATATCCCTTCAATCTCTCTAAGCTGAAAGACGTAAATTATTCAACTTATTTTGTTGATACCTTTTATTTTTAACAACCATCAATGATTTCACAATGCTTTAATATAACGGCTATTTATTTGGTTAAGGTCCTTGGAAAATGAAAGCAAATGTCAATGCGGTTGCGTCTACCAAGCCTTACTGCATTCTTTGATAATTTGATAGTGGAAATGTTATCACCTTGAATTGTATTGCATGATTCTAGATTATGTCTCAAACCAGCAAAAACTTTATTCATCTAAATTGGTTGGCAATCACATATTTTAGCTGATATAAAATTTTCTTCAGTAACTGATAAAGTTACTATAGGCTGCTTCTTTAATAACTATGTTACTGCTCCAAAGCTCAACCAAGCTTTATTTTACTAAACCAAGCTCTATGTGTTTGTTTCAGACCATATACCTTTTTTTATTTTTACTTCAGAATCCTTTGGTTGGCACACATATACCTCTTTAATCAAGTCTCCTTGCAGAAAGGTTGACTTCAGATCCAGTTAATAGAGTTTCCAGTTCTTTAGTGTAGTCAGACTTAAAATCATCCTAAGTGTGTTAATCTTAGTTACTAGAGCAAACATCTCTGAATAATCAATGCTCTCTCGTTGGATATAACATTTAACTAAGAGTCTAACCATATACTTGGTCACTTGTCCAGTATCATTTCTCTTTATTTTGAAGGTCTATAATTTTTTTACGGTTATGTGCCAGTTTGGTGAGGCTTCATGTTTTAATTTTTTTCAATAGATTTTATTTCATTCTTCATAGCCAATCTCCACTTCTTATGCATTAATGCTTCATCATAAAACATTGGATAATCTTCCTCATTATGCACCAAGTTCACGTATTCTTGCATATATATTGGTGGCCTAGTTAGTATTTTTCTTGCATTAGTGGTTCTCCATTACTACAAAGTTCATCATTCTCATCCTATGGTCATTGATGTGTGCTTCAGTATTTTGATCAGGTTGATCATCATATAATTTTGTCTCAATAGTATTTTCTTCTCCTTCTTTCCAATTTACACAGTTATCATGTGTCTTTGAATTTATTTATTTATTTTTCTTAGTTTCTCAAGTCCAAAGTCTTTATTCTTCAAACACAACATCTTTTCTTGTTGTTATCTTTTCAGAGACAAGATCCAACCATTTGTAACATTTTTTGCCATCATTTAGCCCAATTGAGATACACAATCTACTCCTCTAATCGACTTTTTCTCTTCTAATTTTAGAGTTATAAGCATGAGCTAAGCTTCCACAGACATTAAAGTATTCCATATATTATTTCTTACTTCTTCATGCTTATTGTGGTGCCATATCTTCAATATATGAAGTGGGACATCAGTTTAAAATATAAAAACTCTACAAAACAGTTTCTGGCTAAAAATTGTTATATATTTTCTTACATGAGATCATATCCTTCACCATATTTATAATGTTTTAGATTTTTGTGTATGTTGTGGTTTTTTGTCTCTTAATTCCTTGTGACTTGCAAAACTCGTCAAACAACAAATAAGTGTACTCTCATCCTCTATATGTTCTCAAACATCTAACAGTAGAGACACTTTCTTTTTCTACCATATTTTTAAACACTTTAAATTTTTCTAGAGCATCAGACTTATTAGCCAACAAGTATATCCAACATTTTCTACTATAGTCATAAATAAAAGTAAGAAAATATATTTTTCTACTATATGATATTTGATTTATAGACCCGCGAATCTCAGAATGTATGAGTTCAAATACCTTGCTAGTTTTTTAAATATATTTCTTTGGCACACTGGTTCCGGTGTATTTTCCATTGACACATTCTTTGAAAATAATCTTCTCTCAATTTATCTTTGCCAATCCAAGCATCATTTTCCTATCATGTATCTTCTGTATTGCTTTATAGTTTAAGTGTCCCAACCTTTGATGCCATAGCCTTGAGATGTCATCTACTTCCACTTTTAGACACTCTTCTTTTGTTATCGTGTACTTGTTGAGCTTAGATAGTATCATAAATATTCGGTTACTCGTCTTTTCAGTGTGAAAAATATCTGTCTTAGTTTGATGTTTCACATACCATCATTGAATATGATACTCATTACTTTCTCCTGGAGTTTTCCTATATTAAGAAGATTATTATTAAAGCTCATGGTCATAGTACACCTTCTTAATTCCATATAGAATGCTTCGTATTTTTATCTTTACAATCCATTTTACTTTCATAAGAAGCTTACTGTTGTTTCCAATTTTATAGAATGGCTGAAACTTTGATCCAGGATGGAAAAAATTTTATTGTTCATGCACATGTGGTTTGATCATACAAAGTTCATGAACCATGTATCTCTTTTTACAACCACTTTACCTTCAAGAAGTCCATCATAAGTATCGCACTTCATCTTCATCAATTGTAGTGTCATAATATTTCTTGTCGTTTCTTTTTGGGAATTCGTATTGATAGTAACCAAGTTTGTGACACTTATAGAATTGATCTTAATTTTTTATAACCTCTTTTGCCACTATTTTCTCCTCTGAACCAAACCTTTCCTTTATGATTCATTCTTAATCTTCATTCCACCTTGAACACATGCTCTTCTTCAAGTATTTTGAATATGTTAAGCTTGTGCTCTGTATAGTGAGTACAAAGAATGTATAATTACACGTGCATAGGACACTAATAAAAGTAACTCATCTGAAAATCATTTCATATTTGGACTTTCAAATTCATATATGTGGCTATGAAACTAATAAAAGTATATAAAGTTGTGGATAGTTTAGTTTCTCAAACAATTAACAAAACACAAACTTGTAATATTTATATTTGAATCACTTGTATATAGCACAAATTTAATTGTAAAAAATCTAAAAAAATAGTAAATACCAAATTAAAGTTTAGAAAGATCATATTTTTGTTTTTTTCAAATCCTTTATTCTATCGAGAAACTTGCATCGATCATACATTTTGTTTTTTTCAAATCTTTTGTCTCAATATAATTTTATTTTCTAGGTTAAAATACAAATATAGTCCTTCATGTTTGGTGAAAATCACAATATTATATTCTATATTTGTGTTTGTATTAAAAATGGATATTTCATTTTTTTTAAATTAGTTCTTGCACTTTGGATTTTTAACATAACTAATAATACAATTTTTTAAACATGAAAGACTTGTTCAATGCAAAAAAAAACATGTGGACCATATTACAAAATTAAAACACAAAATCTATTTAATATAAAAATAAATATGAAAAAATATTGTGCGATAATTGATATACATAGGAAAACTATATTTGTTTATGAATTTTTGTCTACTGCATTCCATATTGTCATCACCAACATCGCTCAATTGTAGATTTGGTGGTGGTTGTCACGTTGGTATCGACCACTGTCTCATGTTAAAAGAGATGTTAAAAGAAGAAGAGATGTTGTGGAACCTATTTCACAACAAGGATGTAAAACAGGTTATCAAGCGAAAAAATGAAAAACAAAATAACGACGAAATCAAATCATGAAAATATGAATGAAATAAAAAAAAAGTGGTAGTAATTAAAAAAAAATACGATGGAGAAAAAAGAAAATAGCAAAAAATAGCAAAAATATAGTCATAATAGTATATAACCTTTTAAGGTTGTTAAAAAATAATTTATAAATATTAAAAATAATAAATTTGTATTTGATATTTTTTTAAAATTATTCATTTGAACTGGATTAAATGACAACTAGTTTTTTATTTGGGTGAGTTAGGATCTAACATCCAGTCCAAAAAGCTATTGTAATTTAATACCAAAAACTATCTACATATATTCTACCTAAAATAGCCTTCTATACCAAATCATCAAGCATGCATACAACCTCTTTTCTTTATTTTATTCATTAAATTTTTTAAAAGTCTGTACTTTTTGATGTGATTTATTTTTGTCTGAGGGTAAGTTTTTAATTTTTGTTTAGAGTTTTGTGGAATTTTGAGAGTATTTAATATTTGGGTAGAATGTAGAGGGAGAATTGAGCTGCCTAGTTGTATTTAATTTTCATTACCCTCATTTAATGTTGGTGGTTGGGTATTTATACCCTTATATTTGGGCCATATGGGCTTTCGGGTCGTGTTTAATGGATTCAGGTCGAGTTTAAAGACTCATTAGTTCTAAGTAAGTAAATAGGCAGCTTAGTCAAAAAGTGATTATGTTTTAAGTACTTTAGTTCTGTTCGGATAGTTCAGTGGATGATAGTTGTCCGAACTGCCCCTGTCCGGTGAAATGGACATTGTCCGAATTGACCCTGTCCGGTTCCCATAAAGTGTGGTGACAGAATCCGGACTCATCAGTAGCCCCTTTTTTAGGTGGTGTTCAAAAACCTTTGGCAAGACCTAAAAAAAATCCTGTTACTGGTGACAGTTACATCCGGACAGGTCCTTCGAACTGTGTTATAGCTTTATCCGAACTGAAAAAGTTCTTGAAAACTAAACGGTTTCTTGCCAGAATTTGTGGGACACGTGTCTCTCTCTGGTTCGTCACATCAGCCGTTTTTTCACCTTGAATGGCGCTCTCACCTTCTCCAAAAAGTAACCTCTTCATTTAATGAAGATGACATCAGCGTCGTTCCTTTAATCATTGCAACCCTTTCGAATTCTCCTAGGTATCAAAGCATCTTTTGCATATTTACTATAAATTAGTTACTCCTTTACTGTTTTATTATCTTCTTCATCCTTACTTTGCTAAATTTCAGAGCTTTCTCTCTTTTTGGTGTGAGTTTATGTTCACAGCTAGGAACGCTTTAATCAAAGGCGGATGGCTTAATCTATCAGAGTTAGAAAAGGCACAAAAAGTTGAACGAGAAAGGCGCATTGCTCCCACCTTCTCCATTTATCGCCATGGGATCAGATGCAGATGTCTCTCCAAATAAGTTAGTTGATCGGAGAAGAGGTCGCCTGGTAAAAGGGCAGGCTCAAAAAGGTACACCTTCCAAATCAGGGGCCAAGTATAGCAACACAGGGTCAGAGGCACCCATGAAAATTCTTAAGGACAAGTTGTCCGAACCGGAGGCATCTAGCTCAAGTCTCCGAAAAGGAACTACTGCATCTGAGCCCCAGCCGGAGGCCAGAGTACAAGAAACCAAAGAAACCCAACAATCCGGGGGGCATACTCGGCCAATCTCTAACTCTCTTCACCCAAAAACAACTGAAAACCCCTCCTTGGTAATGGAAGAAGTAATGGAGGATTCTATTGAAGAGGCTTTGTTTGAGTCCAAAGTCTCCGGGCAAACGAGTGATGCTGGTGTTTCCAAGAAGGATAAAGGCAAAGAAAAACTATGCCTAAGGCATCCAGATCTGCCGGCGATCCTTGAGGGAAACGTGGGACCTTGTTTCCACAAGGTTAGTGTTAAGTATTTAATTGCTTTGCAAAAAATTAATTATCCCTTCATCCACATAGCCGAACTGGGTCGGATGCGAACAAAGTGGGGGATTCCGGAGAATGTAAAAATAAGGATCCCTATAGACCCTGAAACACCGATGGACTGCAAGCTTAGTGAAATAGTTATTTTCACTGAACTCTTTAACTGGGGACTAAGGTTTCCCTTAGATCCGGAGATAGTCAAATACTTCCACCTCATCAAGCTTTGCCCAAGTCAACTGAGCCCTAATGCCTGGTACACTCTCATGGCCTGTATCATGGCCTCTAGGCTCTCCGGAATTCCTCTTCCAATGGAGGAATTCGCAGCTGTGGCCAGCTTCTGTAGAAACCACCATATTCCCTTCTATCACGTCAGCATGGGTGATAACTATAAAGCAGTGGATGACCTGCTCGAGTCGGAGAGAAATTGGAGGACTCACTTTTTGTTTGTGAGTGGTGCCTGGGAGAATGGGAGGAAGATTAAAGCCAGTACCAACCCAAGTCTCCTCACCAGCAGATGGCGAAGTGATGGTAAGAATCCCACCACTCATTCCCATCTTCATTATTTATAAATTTGTTTATCTAACTTGTCTTTGTTTCTTGACAGTGCTGCCTAAAGACTTCAATGATTATTTAAAGGCGGGCAGACTACTTGCACCAAGATAAACACTTGGGCTGCTGAAAAGTGGGGAAATCGCTTCCACAACGCCTTTACCGAAGGCAATCTTGCAAGGTCCCACCTCTGGAACACTACTGACCGGAGGGACTTATCTTGGGAGGAACTTACCACCCCACCCCCTCCGGAGGTAGTCCTTAAAACAACACACGTACCGGGCGGGTCACTGTACCTGCCTGGTCGAGCCAAGGCCCCAAGTAAGATGAAAGGCAAAAAAGGTAAGGGCAAGAAGAGTGCGGTTGAAGCTAACCCCACCGAAGCGGAGGAAACTGCTCCAACAAACCAAGAGGGGCCAGTTCCAAGTCAGATTGATGCTGCTCTTCTAGAAGTAGTGGAGCACGAGAATACTAGGGAAGAGGCAGGATCTCCAAAACCTCCAAGGGTTCCTAAGAGAGACAGGAAACGGGGAGCAGAAAGCAAGGACAGGGAGTCCAAGAAGAAAAAGACCTCCAGGGGTGATGAACTTTCTCTCCGGCCTCCGGAGCCCCTCCCTCATGTTGACCCTAATGATCCAACAAGAGCAGAAGAGATCATTGGTGAATTTTGAACTGATGAGGTTGGAGGAGGAGACATCAGTATCGACGGTGTTGACATTACAGGGCTTGAGGGGCTTGGTGACTAATTTGAAAACCTCCCCAGAGATGACTTTATTGGGCCTTACCTCCCTCCAAGCACTTCAAACATCGTTACCTTCAATGGTAAGTATTTTACTGTTTCAAGTGAAAGAGATGTTATAACTCACTCTATATTGTGTAATATTCAGCCAGTGCTTGGTCTGGAGAAACAAGTGCGAGGTCAATCAGCTATCATTACTGCCCTTAATTCTGACAATGAGAAACTGTCCAACGACCTCCTCATTGCCACCCAAAATGCTGATGTCTTAAGGTAGAAAACGAGGAGTTAAAGAAGAACTAGGAGGGTTGGGCCACAAAGGTAGCTACCTTAGAAGATACTATCAAAGACCTCCGAGCAAAGCAGTCCAGGTTGGAGAAAGATCTCTCCTCTTCGAAAGAGAAAGTGAAGGCCAAGGACCAAGTTATTCATACTTTGACCAATGACAAGATCGCACTCGAGGACTCGGTGTCCAAGGCTGCACAGGAAAAAGTTGACCTGCTAAGGGTGCAAGAGGCCAAAATTCAAGCCAAGATCGATGCTTACACCAACAGTATGATAGATACACAGGAAGAAATGTATGCCAAAGTGAATTCAGACATGGTCTTGCTCTTTCATGAGAAGTTCCTGAAGAGGAATCTGGGAGATTTATGGACTTATGTAGAGTACGAAGACCTTCCCTTCCATACTATGGCTGATGGAGACTTGCATGATTATTCTAGTGTTGACTCATCCGATGAGGAAGAGAACACCGGGGAGAGTCCAAATGAGGAGAATGATGACCTCAAGAAGAAGAAAACGAGTGAGGCTGAGCCATCTTCAAAGGCTCAGTCTTAGAATATCAATTATTTTTTCACCTTTTGTTTTGATTGAACTAAAGTCCTTGGAAGGCCAAGGCATTTTTGTAACTGTGTCCGGTGTTTGATCGGATAGATCTTTTTGCTTTGATTGACAATTTAAAGTCCATGGATGGCCAAGGCACTTCGGTTGTTTTAATGGGCATCTTTACTTTGCACAGCTTTTGCATTCTTTCATAGTTTTTTCAATTTTGGTGGCTAATGTTTAAACAGCCCTTAGTTATTTCATAAATATTCCAAAGTGAGAGTGTTTAAATTCTCCGATGACAAATGTTTAAGTAGTCATCACTCCCTTTAATTTAATCTGGTTTGTGTTTAAATAAAAATTTGACAAGAAATTATTAAGAAAAAACACTCCAAATTTTTAAGAAGGCAACAAATTTTATAAAAGAGCTCGGACACCTCATTAAAACCTCCCCGCGCCACCAGGGTAGGAAAGAGTATACCCCCAAATATTTACATGAACTTTTAAACAAGTAAATATTTACATAGTTCTTATTCCAAGTACAACCGGAGGTGTTCGATATTCCAAGGGTGGTTCAAAATTCTCCCATATTTGTCTTGGAACCGGTATGTTCCAGGCTTAAGCTTTTCAATGACCGCATAGGGCCCTTCCCAAGTTGGAGCCAATTTACCAAACTGCCTCTCTTTAGTGTGTAGGAAAACTTTTCTCAACACCTTATCCCCTGGTTAAAAATCCCTTCTCTTGATTTTAGAAGCAAACCTGCTTCTCGTTAAACCTTGATAGTGCACAGCCCTAAGGTGAGCCTTAACTCTTCTTTCCTTTATCAAGTCAAGCTGGCCTCTGATAGCCCCTTCGTTAGTGTGTTCGGAGAAATTATGAACTCGAAATGAAGGGAGAGTTGCTTCTATGGGAGCTATGGCATCCATCCCATAGACTAAGGCAAAAGTTGACTCTTGTGTTGCAGCCCTAGGTGTAGTCCGGTAAGCCCACAAAACCTCTTGCAAATAACTAGGTCATTTTCCAGCAGCCCCTTCTAATTTTTTCTTCAAACCGGACAGTATAGTTCTGTTAGCCACTTCAACCTGACTATTTTCTTGTGGGTGGAAAGGTGAAGAGAAACAATGTTGTATACCTCTAGAGGCATAGAAAAACTCCATTTCCTTATTGTCGAACTGTGGCCCATTGTCTGTTGTTATCTTCTGTGGAATTCCAAATCTGCAACAGATATTGGATAAAATGAATTTTATAACAGCTTTTGATGTTGTACCTGCCAATGGAGCTGCTTCGATCCACTACGAAAAATAATCAATAGCAACAATTATTGTCATGCGGCCTCCGGATACCATGGGTAGAGGTCCCACCAAATCCAACCTTCATCGAGCAAAAGGTATAGGCTCAGAAATTGACTCTAAAGGGATGGATGGGATATGAATTTCATTGCTATATCTCTGGCATGGGTTACACTTCCTCACCAGCTCCTTAGCATCTTGCATTATAGAGGGCCAATAATAACCAGCCAACAAAACTCTCCTTGTTAGAGCACTGAATCCACAGTGAGCTGATCCCTCACCATCATGTAATTTGGAGAGCACTATTTGAGATTCATCAACCCCCAAACATCGTAAGAGGGGTTTACTATAAGACTTCTTATAAAGAACATCTCTTAGTATGATAAAACCACGAGCCTTGTACTTTACTTTTCTTGCTATTTATTTGTCCGGAGGCAAAATGTCATCTGAAAGATATTGAAGGAGAGGAAACCTCCAATCTTGAGACTGTTTCGTCTGTATATCGAAGCTTTCTTCCTGCTTACCCATACTGAGTTGAATGGAAGGGCACTCCAGCACATGGATCCAAGGGTAAGATTCAGTATAGGCTATGGTTGCCAAGGAGTCTGCCAATTCATTTTTTGTTCGGGGTATGTGCTCATAAACGATGCTCTTGAACTTAAGTGCCTCATTTTTAAGAAGAAGTGAGTATTTTATCAATTGCTCTTTTTTTGCTTTGGATTGACCTTGTGCATGATGCATTAGAAGCTGGGAATCGCTCATCAACTTGACCATTTTGGCTCCACAAATAAAAGCTAGCTTTAAACCAGCTATAACAGCTTCATATTCTGACTCATTATTAGAAGCCCTAAAAGCAAAACATATAGCTTGGTACATTTTGTCACAATACGAAGAGGTCAAGCAAACCCCTGCACCACATCCCATAGTACTTGATCCACCATCAGTCTGGATGACCCAAACTTTTTTATCTTTGGTATCAATTGTTTGTTCTGCATCCCTATCTGAATGGAATTCAACTAAGAAATCAGCCACAGCTTGGGCTTTGATCGCTGTCCGGGGGGCAAAATTAATATCAAAGTCCCCCAATTCCACTGACCACTTAGTCATTATACTTGAAACGTCTGCATTTTGAAGAACGTTTTTTAAGGGAAAAGACGTTCGGACAATAATAGGATGAGCCTGAAAATAAGGCCTCATCTTTCTTGCAGCAATCACCAGTGCTAATGCTAATTTTTCAAGCTTCAGATAACGTTTTTCTGCATCTATCAAGCTCTTGCTGATGTAATACACCGGACGGGGATAATTATCTACCTCCCTCACCAATACGGCACTTATGGCACAACTGGAAACTGCCAAGTATATGAAGAGTGTCTCTCCACCAACAGGTTTAAATAAAGTCTTGGGGGAGGATAGATGTTTTTTAATTTCATTGAAGGCCTCATCACATTGTGGAGTCCAGTCGAATCCCTTTGCTCCTTTTAAAGTTTGAAAAAACGGGGCACATCTGTCCGAAGACCTCGAAATGAATCGATTTAACGCAGCCAACCTCCCACTCAACCGTTGTACTTCTTTAATATTCCGAGGAGGCTCCATTTGGAATAAAGCATTAAGCTTGTCTGGATCAGGCTGTATCCCTTGCTCACTTATTATATACCCTAGGAATATTCCGGATTGTACTCCGAACACACACTTCTCTGGGTTTAGTTTCAAATTTACTTTTACTAAGTTAGCAAACGTTTCTCAGAGATCTGCCAAGTGTAGCTCTTCGTCTATACTTTTTACCATCATGTCGTCGATGTAACTTTCACGTTTCTTCCAATATGATCGGCAAAAGCTTTGTTTACCAACCTCTAATAAGTAGCCCCAGCATTTTTTAACCCAAACGGCATCACCTTGTAACAATGAAGGCCCCTATCAGTTACAAATGTAGTATGCTCCTGATCCTTCAGATCTACTTGAATCTGATTGTACCCGGAGAAGGCATCCATGAAAGATAGTAGTTTATTCCCAGATGTGGAATCCACCAGCTGATCAATCCGGGGAACCGGGTATAAATCCTTTGGGCAAGCCCTGTTGAGATCTGTAAAATCAATACACATACGCCACTTGCCATTTTTCTTTTTCACCAAGACCGACCGGATTGGTTGTCCATAAAGGATACTGAGACTCCTTTATGTGCCCCATTTTGGTAAGTCTGTCAACTTCTTGAACTATGACATCAGCCTTTTCCTTGGAAAAATCTCTTCTCTTTTGTACTACAGGTGCTATGTCTCTTCGGATGGACAGTTGGTGTGATATAATATCTGCTGGTACCCCAGTAACATCAGCATTGCACCAAGCAAAAACATGTTGATGGTCTTTTAAGAACTTCAACATTTTACCCTTTAGTTCGGATGCCATTTTAGACCCTATCTTAACATTTTTTCCCTCTTCCAAAGAATATGTTTCGACTTCCTCAACCGGTATTAAAACTCCAGGGGTCTCTCTGGGGTCATCAATTTCACCCTCACCCCCAGAAAGCCCCTCAAACTGTTATTCCTCATTGATACGAACTGCCCCCAACGTCTGAGGAACCAGTGCTGTTGCATAACACTCTCTTGCTATCTTATGGCTGCTCCGAACAACTCCCACTTATCCTTGCACAACGTATTTCAAATATTGGTGGACTGTTGATGCCACTGCATGCATCCTAGAGAGCCAAGACCTCCCTAGAATAGCATTATAACAAGTGGGACAATCCACCACGACAAACAATATTCTAACCATCTTCTTAAAAGGGCCTTTGCCCAACAAAACTTCCTCTTCGAACTCCCCGATCACATCTACTGAGCTTCCAGTGAAACCCACAATTGACCTATTCGAATGCTGAATTACCACAGGATTTTTCATCTTTTTGTAGGAAGTTAAAAAGAGGATATTGGCTGAACTCCCAATATCCACCAAAAGTCGTCTTATGTCATTGCCACCAATGGATGCTCCTATGACAACAGCATCTTCATGAGGACCTGCTATATCTCTCAAATCATCCTCATCGAACACAATGAAAGGAAATGGAATCTGCGATTGATAGGAAGTCATGCCTCCCTCCAGTTGGGTAGCTAAAGTATGAACATGCCTCTTCCTCGAAGAAGCAGTGGGTGTTGTCATGGTATCCCTTCCGAAATTTGTAAGTGACTCAAAAAAGTTAATAAGCCCGGACACCGTTTTACAATATTCCTCAATGGCACCCACTCTGTTTTGAGTTGGATCAGGGTCCAAGTACTCTGACTCTACATCAAATCTCTCGATTATCACCATAGCTCCCTCCGGAGCAGATGTGCCTGCATTGTTTGGACCAGCCCGATGAGCATTATCAGGCCTATTTCCTCATCTTCTTTTAACATATGCTCCCAACTTTCCTCTTTTATTTAAATTTTGGAGTGCTTGCTTTAAAGCAATACAATCCTCAGTGGTATGGCCAGTATCATTATGATACTGACAGAAGCAATTGTTACGATGCTCCCTAGGAGATTGTAGCGCAGCCGGCCTTCTATAGTGTACTTCTTCCTTTGTTTTGTCATAAATGGTGGCTACACTTTCTTTTAACTCAGCAAACCATTCTGGTTGAACTCAAGGCCCTCTCTTATTTCTAGATTGTTGACTCTGGGCAGGCGCAGCTGGCTGAGACTGAGCTTTAGCTCTGTTATGACCCTGCCCAGCCTCCCTTGCCTTGTTTCCGGACTAATTTTGGTTGGGGTTTGGTGCAGCTGGGGCAGACCTCACCTGCCTGTGCACCATAGTTTTCTTTGTTTCATCCACGTTAATTTGCTTTCCAATCTGATTCAGTAGACCTCCCCATGTCATGGCCTTTTTTCTGGTCACTGAATCAGCCAAATTTCCAGGGTTTAAGCCCTGTCTCAGAGAAGCTATTGATACTTGTTCAAAGCAATCAGCCAACCCATTTTTGGTATTTACAAAGCGACTTATGTATTCTTTCAAAGATTCGTTCGGTTCTTGGGCACAATGGATAATTGTATCCCCATTGCCCTTCACCTCCTTACTTCCAACAAACTGCCTCCGGAAGGCCACCCAAAAGGTATCGAAATTTCTGATGCACCCCTGTGGTAGGCTGTTATACCACTTCAGAGCACTCCCCGTAAAAGACTAGGAGAATGCTCTACAAAGCAACTTATCGTCATCATCGAAATTCATCATAAATTTTTGAATTGTTCCAAGTGATTGTCCGGGTCTTTATTGCCATTGTATTTCTCCATTTTTGTACTATCAAACCTCTTAGGGAGGTTTCTGGACAAAATCTTGGATGACAATGGAGATTGTCTCCAATTCCGGCCACGACTGAAAACGGTATCCTCGTTAGGAGTTGCAAAGATACCTGGTTCATCATGGAAGGCAAAAGGATCCACCAGCATCCGGTCTATGTGTCTCCTGCTATGAGATGACCCTTTCCTTATATGCCTCTTTAACTTTCCATGCCTATCCCTTTTTCTTGAATACTTTTTAACCAACTTTTGTTTCTTTTTAGATCGGCCCTCATCACTACTGGAGGATAAGGACTCTTCAATTCCATCATCGCCCGAGGAGCTACCAGAAGATTCTGAGTCTGAGTCAGAGCTCTCCACTGGCTTGGACCGGTGAGACTTTTTGGAGCTAGCATGAGTCTTCTTGGTACTCACATGGGTCTTCGAAGGCTCATGCTCTCTAGGGTTGTCGGTATGATGAGCAACTGATGCCTTTGACTTCTCTTTTATGCCCATCTTTGCCTTCTCTGCCCTCAGAGCTTCTATCTCGCCCTTTAATCTATCACGCTCCTCGATAGTATATTTATCATTTTCTCCCACCACTTCAAGCAAAGCTGGTGGTACTTCCGGTGCGTCCGGATTCATTCCGACTAATTTTTCTGATGGTTTTGAATGCTAGATTCAGACACCGTCACTCTCCCACTGTGGTCGCCAATTTGATGTGGTTTATTTTTATCTGAGGGTAAGTTTGTAATTTTTGTTTAGATTTTTGTGGAATTTTGGGAGTATTTAATATTTGGGTAGAATGTAGAGGGAGAATTAAGCTGCCTAGTTGTATTTAATTTTCATTACCCTCATTTCATGTTGGTGGTTGGGTATTTATACCCTTATATTTGGGCCATATGGGCTTTCGGGTCGTGTTTAATGGATTTTGGTCGAGTTTAAAGACCCATTAGTTCTAAGTAAGTAAATAGGCAGCTTAGTCAAAAAGTGATTATGTTTTAAGTACTTTAGTTATGTTCCGATAGTTCAGTGGATGATAGTTGTCCGAACTGCCCCTGTCCGGTGAAATGGACATTGTCCGAATTGACCCTGTCCGGTTCCCATAAAGTGTGGTGACAGAATCCGGACTCATCACTTTTTAAACTGCAACTCGAAAAAAAAATTAAAATAATCGATTTTGCTTTTTTAAGACAGCAGAACTAGATCCACGAATAATATTTTTCAAACCAATTTAACATTGGTCTCGCATCTAGTTTTTTGGTTTCGTGTTTATCATCTAAAAATTTTCAGTTTTACACTAGTCACACATCTATTTAATAAATATTTTCTAATGTTTCGCATCTAGTCCTCCATCTATCTAATAAATATGTTACAATACCTCACACTTATCAATAGTCTTGCATCTATCTAAAAAATATTTTACAATGTCTTGCATCTCTCATTCATTACTAGACTCGCATCTATGTAAAAAAAATTATAATATCTTGTGTCTTGCATATATCATTCATCCTGTATTTATCAAAAACATCTTTACAAAATCTCGCATCTATCAATGATCTATCATCTATCATCTAAAAAATATTTTACATTTGTCTCATATTTAGCAAAATTAGATTATTGATGTGAGATGTGAGACATGGATGGTGTGGATTATTTCTAATCGAAGGGTAGTTTGGGAAAGAGTTTTGGGAATTTAATGTTTAGTATAAAATGTAGAGAGATAAGTAAGGTGTGTGCTAGCAGTAAATTTTTATCACCCCCATAAATGAAATTAGTTGGGATATCTATACTTATTTAATGGGTTATGGGCCTTCTGGATCGGATCATAGGCTTGGGTCAAGTTCAAAAACTCATAGGCCTAAGATAAGAAGTGACTAGCAACCAGTTGAGTCACAGTCCACTTGTTTGTCCTGTTCGGTGGGGCATGATACTGGATATGTTTGAACTGTCCTCCGGATATATACAATAGTCTGTGGTGAAGAAATCTGACCTCATCAATGGACACGAGAGACAAACTTACTTGAAAAATACAAAAATACAATAAAACAACCTGAAAATACAAAATCATTTTATTTCTCCAAACAATCTTTAATCCTAAATCTAGAAACATATTCCAATTCGAATGCAAACTTCAACCAAAAATTATGATCATAAACATTAGCAGAAATCAAATAGTGAAAAAACAAAACGGAGAAACTGCAAACAAAAAAACTTAGAAAATGCAAAACACCAAGAGAAGAAATAAAGGAAAAATATGGAAAAAAAGAATCATAAAAAATGGTTTTTAATGAAATTAATCAGTTACAGTTAATTACACCTTAAGAAAAAAAAGAGTTTCTAGTGAAAATATCTAATTTGGAAAAAACAAAATTAGTCTTATATAATCAATAAAATTATTTAGAGTATTATAAAAAAAATAGTTGGATCTTAGATAGTAAATAGAAAAACTGAATGGGTATTTGCTAGAGACATATGATAGTAAGGGTAGTAATTAGATCATAACTTTTCTTTTTGGTATTTATTGATACTTTAATCTTATTATTTTTATATTTAAAAGAAAAAAAATCAACCTAAAAACTTATGTAATCATTTGGTTTTTTCATGCTACTTTCAAAAATAATGAAAAAATAAAAATATTTGTATTTGTCATAGCATTTCAACTATTATGAGTTTGAAGTAAAATTTGAAGATCTGGTTTACTAGTTAATAAGGTTAATATATAAAGATAGTACACATTTCTTATAATGATGAGGTAAGATCATTTTAAAGACTAATAAAAGAATAAGATCCAAGTAACAAAGAAGTGTTTAGACGAGGGTTGTCATGAAGATGTTGGACGAGGGTCGTATGCAAGTGGTTAGATGAAGGTTACTAAGAGGATGTTTGGAAAATGGTCATAAAAGAAAATAAGATGAAGGATGTAAAGAAGCGGTTAGATGAAGGTTATCAAGAAATGTTTAGATAAATATAACCAAAAAGTGGTTAGTCGAGGATCATATAAAATTAGTTAGAAGAGGTATAATGATAAAATGTTATGCAAGGGTCATATAGAAGCGTTTAGATGAAGGTCGTAATGAATATGTAAGATAAGGCAGAAAAACGTAAAGGTGGTTCGAACATTTACAACTGAAAACACGTGTCATCATCTATTAGGTTACCAAAACAGTTTGTTAAGCCGTTGTGACATGTGTAAAGTAATAATTTGTAAAAAAATATTGTAAGTAGTATAAATAAAAACTGAAGTCTTTATTTGGATATTACATACTGAATATACAAAAACGTTATTATCATCGAATGAGTTTTCTTTCCTGATTATTAAGCATTTTGGCTTTAGATTTGATAAGCAGATTCTTTTATCAAATTTGACATCGTCTATTGGAAATTTTTTATTTTCTAAGTTTAAGTTTTCAACAATTTACAAATGGGATTACTAGGTTGGAATCAAAAGGGAAACTCCAAAAATCCGTCTGATTCGAGCTACTCTTGTGATTTTTCCGGGTATTGTAAGTAACTCACCAATTCTTGGGAGTAACCCAAGATAAAATTAACCTTCGGGTATGGCAGCTGGTGTGCACAAAGTAATTGGTCAGAAGCAGAAGACTCTGTTAGTTACCATGGCAGGGGTTAATCGACTAACTAAAACAGCATCTGGTGTGTCTGACTACTTTACACCAGTTCAAGAAGAAAATTTTCCTAACCAAGGTTTGCAAACTACTTATTCTAGTATTTAGAATTTAGAACTGAATATCAAAGAATTGAAACGAGAGCACGCTAGGGTAAATCAGTTACAAGTTGAGAATGATCGATAAAATAAGGAGAGAATGGAAAAGCTAGCGGATGCATTATAATATAATCATAAATTTTTTGTTAAAAATAAGATAAAAAATAAGTTAAACGTAAAGGATAGTAGAGTAATCCATACGAAAAAAAAAACTGACGTGTGTATGTGACAAAGGGGAAGGTGTTGTCTAGATAGATGAAAATAATAATGTAAATAAAAAGAAACGGAAGTAGAAAGACTTTGATTTTGAAGATCAATCAAATAATCTGGTAGTAAAAAGGAATAAAGAGAAAAAATAAAATATAATGAGGAGAGGCTAAAAATGGCATAATATGTACTTCAAGAATCTTCATTTGTTAGAAAGATTCTTGAAGGAAAGATTTCACGAAAGTTCAATCATTTAAGATGGAAACCTATGCTGGCTCGCAAGATCCTGAGTATCATTTAGAATAGTTTAAGAATATGATTATAGGATTTAATCTGGATGATATGTTGATGTACAAAGTCATGTCTATGACTTTCAAAGGAAACATTTAGACGGGTTCATAAGTACCTAAAGGATCGATTTGAGATGTTGAAGGTTTATGGAGGGATTTTAGAAATTATTTCATAGGTAACATAGCATATAAAAAAGAAGGCGATTATATTATGAACATATAAAAAAGGAAGCTGTAAAAAGTTATGTCCAAATATTCGTTCACAAAATGAATAGTCTAGTGACTTGCAAAGAACTTGTTATTGTAGCAGCTTTTAAAAGCGGATTGGATACATATGTAAAATTATATGAAGATCTTGTCAGGTTTTCTGTCGATAGTTTGAGAGATATTTTAGCGACATTCGATCGACTCATTAGGCCTGATGATTCCAAGATGGAAGCTTTTTCGAGTTTGAAATTTCAAGATTCTAAATTAGTGTCACCCGAGAAAAAAAATTATAAAGGGATGAGAGGTCTGATCAATAGACCAAGGATTTTGTACTATGATAATCTGGGTCGTAGGTTCACTCATTAAACCAAGAAAATTTCATTTATTTTTGTAAGACAAAAGTAAAGGTAAAGTATCAAACTCTATGTCATATGTTAGCTTCGAGTAATGATAGATCTCTCATATACTTTTATGTTTATCATAACGACCATGGTCACACAATTATTTACTATTTGCAGGTACAAGATGAAAGTCAAAGACTGATCTACAGTGGTGATTTGATCAAATTCGTTAAAGGAAAAAAATGAGAAAGAAGTGAATGAAAAAATAAATAAAAATAGAAAGAGGAAGAGGTGGGAAAAATAGATAAACAAAAAACAATAACAATTATTTACTATCTTTGGTGGAGATATAATGTCAGGAATAACACAACTTCTAGAAAAAAACACAAAAGAGATTTAAAGGTTCATGTAGTTGATAAATCATCCTATCATCATTTTTGAAATCCATATTCAGATTTGACATTTAAATATGATGATTTGACAGGGGTTGTTACCCCTATTAATAATTGATTCAAACATTTTAGGAGTGATAGTCTAGCGGGTGTTGATAGACAATGAGAGCTCCATTAATGTTGTATTTTAAAATTTGTTACCATCAGATGCTTGGGGTACCTCCACATAAGTCAACAAATATGAAATTTATTTATTATGAAAGAAAGGCTTCAACATGCATCAGTGAGATTGAGCTTTCAATGCCCATAGGTTATGGTAGTACTGGAAAAAAAATTGTGAGGAATTTTTTTATGATTTCTTATACGCCTAGTTCGTATAATATGATTATAAAAAGACCATGGTTGGATAAGATGGAGGTGAAGTCTTATATATTTGAGTTGTATATCAAATATTATGTGGGAAATTTAGTTGGCATTTTTATAGGAATCCAAATAACTACGAAGAGTTGTTATCCAATATCGTTAGATCTTGAAAATTAACATAATAATAATTAAAAATACGAATTATGGTAGTTAGCTAGATGGGAATAGTGAATATTAAAAATAAGTTGATGACCATATGGAGGATATTTAGTGTGAAAATTTGTTAGATGAAAATGTTGAAGAAATATTAAGAGTTGGACAGATAATGAATATTGGGAATTTTATAAATCAAGATTTCAAGATTTTAATATTAATTGATATAGTTGTTAAAAATAAATTCATATGTTTTTACTTGGACCACTAGTCACGTATACGGAGTTAGGTCATCTGTTATCTGCTATGAACTATCAATTTACAAAAGGATGTGGTTAGTTCATCAAAAAAGAAGAGCTTTTATCATAAGAAAGGGAAGGCAGTTGTTAAAGATATGGAGAAACTTTTGAAGTTGGGAATATCATGAAATCAAGATAGCTGACTTGGGTCATTAATCAAGTATTGGTTAAAAACAGACAATGGAAGATGTGTGTGGATTTTACCAATTTCAATAAAGCATACCCATATGATGTTTGTTATCTGCCTTGTATTACCTAAATAGTAGACGATGCCTCGGTCATAATTCTTTTTATTTATATATGCATACTCAAGATATAACCAAATTTGAATGCGTCTCAATAATGAAGAAGATATTGTTTTTCACACTGAAATAAGATTGTATTGCTATAAGGTTATGCCTTTTGGTTTGAAAATACAGGTTCAACTTATTAGTCAACAGAATATTTGAAAAATATCTGAGAAAAAATGAAAGCTTATATGGACGATATGATGGTGAAAAGATGAGGATCGACAAGTTGAAGTTTTATACAAAATATTTGAAAGACTAAGAGAAATCATTCTTAAGTTAAATCCTTTGAAGTGTTCTTTTAGAGTTTGAAGTTGATATTTTCTTAGGTATGTTATTAATAATAACATTATTGAAGCCAATCTAGAACAATTGAAAGCACCATTGAACATGGAGCCACCAAAGACGGTCATAGAAGTTTAAATATTAACAGGTCATTTGGCATCATTGTTAATGTTCATCTCTAAAGCTTCTGACAAAATTCATTTCTTCATTGAGGTACTTAAAAGAGTGAAACAATGCAGTTAGAATGATGATAGTGACAAAAGCTTTCCATGCATTGAGAGAGTATTTGACTTCAACATAAATTATGTCAGCTTCGATACGAGGTGAGGTGTTATACATATATTTATCTGTGTTTGATTTTGTTGTAAGTTCAGTATTACTTAGATAAGATGGGAAAATGCAAAGACCAATTTATCATGTAAGTAAAATCCTGATTGACGCAGAAAAAAATGTATTTGAATTTGGAGAAGTTAGTTTTGATTTTGGTGGTAGCTGCAAGAAATATGAGAACGGACCATATACTGCGATCAAAGCTCAAACAATTTTTTATTTTATTAATCAATTCAGTGAATAAATGGTTGACAATGATAAAAGTATACATTCAAAGGAAGGAAAATTTTGGAATGGATAGTGGAACTTGATGGAGCGTCAAGTCTCAATAGAGAAGGTATTGGGATCGTCTTGAAAGAACCATTTGGTGAAGAAGTTAGTCAATTGGTGAATTTCGGTTTTAAAGTAACATTTTCTTTCTTCAAAACATCTTTTTAGTGGTTATTTTAGCAACCAAATTGTCTTTTTCAATTTTATCTTTAGATAGCTTGTCAGTCTGTTGCTTTTAAATTGTATTCTTCTTTTAAATTTGTCTAAATCATCAGTAAGTTCTCTAATATATCCAAACAACATAGCCCATGGTTTGAAGTTTTGCATTATCTCAATATCTGATGAGGTCATTAGCCGATATACAAGCATCATTTAATTATGATAATTCTGAAAAATATAAAAGGCGATAAGAAAAGTATTTATCAATAATAGATTGAAGAAAGTATTTATTTGAAGCTCAAGTTTCCTTTTCAAGATATTGGCCATACTCATATTATTGTAGTGCGGCAAATTAGAGCAATATTTGTGTGAACAAGTCATCAATAGTGTTGAACATGGAATGTTTATAGATCCAAGTCGTTGACTATAACCTATAGGAGATGCTAGTTGATTTTTTGTGGAAGTTGTTACTTGAACAGTTGGTGAAGTATTAATGAGATTGCTATGTGGATTGGTGTTTTGAGTTGAAGTAAGTAAAGAAGTTGCACATGTTCCTTTATCTTGATCAGAAGATAGGTTTGGAAGTGCATCGGGTTTGCTAACTTCCTCGTTTTCTATTTGTTGATCAGATAATATCATAGAAGATCTTTATTTAGTAAGAGAACCTTGTGTGAGAATTACAGGATTCATCTTTATGGCATGGTACTGACCAGAAGGGGATGAGTTCTTTTTATTATAAAAAGGGACAACATGGGAAGCATGAGGTTTCCTTTAAGTACTTATAATTAGAAGTATATGTGTTATTCAAAATGGCTTCATCACGTTTAGACTATTTATTTTTTATAGCAATAGGATTCATACTAGATATTGTCATACCGTTTTATTTAACAAGGGCCTCGACTTGTCTTACGAGTGTTCGTTTTTTTTTCTTAGGATGTTCTTTAGATGGTGTAGGCTATTCTTAGAAAGTAGGTGGATTATCATTTTGACGAGCAGGGTCTACAACGGTTATATTTCTTTTTTTATATATTGAACAACAAGGGGCATCTCTTGGTATATCAAGCTTGTCATCTTGTAAAGATGATCCTGTGCCAAGTTCAGTTTGAGAGGACCATATACCAAGTTTCGATTGATATTCTTGATGAATATGGTTGCTAGGAGAGGAACTATCTTCATCGTTTGGAACTTTTTTCATATGAACTTTTAAACCAAATCCGTTAAAAAATTACACTTCCAATGTTTTCAGATATAGCCTCTTCTCCATTCTCACTTAGAGTAATCTTCCCATCAACCGTAATTGGTAAGTTTGTTGATATGCAAAAAACCAGTTAGCATAAAAAATTTGATGGCAAAGAGGTAGTGAATCCAAAAACCAAACTGAAAAGGTCGCGGCGTGAAACTTGAAAAAGACTGAAGAGTTGTAGGTACTGACTTGAATTTGTAAAGATATAACATTTTTATAAGGATTAACCAAGTTAGAAAGGAAAACATAAATAAGAATAGAAATATATAATCTTACGTGTATTCATCAATCGTCTTTCAACTCGGCAATGTTCTCGATTAACATTTTAATATTCCTAGTTTACAGTTACAAAAATAAAGGAATTTTTACAATCATGTACAGACATGGGGATGTTAACGATTTTATTCTCGTATTTGATATTTATAAATTAGAAATATGTGTTTTTGTATTTTAAAATGGAAACATTGGTTAGGAAATCTAAAAGATCAACAAGTATTTTTTTTAAATGAGCTAAGTAGCACACTGAACATGGTATGACACCCATTAACAGCTAGTTGAGTGGGGCGGATGCGGATATGCCTAAAGAATTCTTGAATAAATTTGGGAAAAGTGAATCAAAGAACCTAGTGGAATAAGAAGTAAAGAGACATGTTCCGTCTTCTTCACCTTGATGGGGAAATTCACAACATCATCTAAAGACACTGTAAATACCTGTGAAAACTTGATGTTCTTCATTAGACACATTTTTATAGGTAAATTATTTAAAATATATGTTTTAAAAGTCGGGTTTTTTTGCTTTATTTACATGACGGAGTTGGCCTATAGCTACTATTGATGAAGGTGTATTCCTTTTTTGAGCCATTTCTAGGTAAAAAATGTTATCGACATGGTTTTAAGTTAAGTATTGTTTATTTTTTATATTGGTTGTTTCATATGCAGAGGAAAAGTCAGTCTGTTAGGTCTAACATATACGAAATGAAAAAAAAATTATTCTACAAAATTGAAGAATTATTTGACATGTATTATTTTGTTGCATTTGATTCAGTAATCAGGGAGTGTAAAAATTAAAAGGAAAAGAAGAGTGAGTGTATAAAATACCTTATTAAAGGATTTGAAGATAGAGCTTTAACGAATGAAATGCAGAAAGTATAGCAAGTTTGAAGAAGAAGAAGAATCATAAATGATGCAGCTTTCTTAGTTTAAATAAAAGGAATGATGAAAAATCTCAACCGATGGATTAGAAACAATTAACGGTTAAAGTCAAGGTTTAATATATATCATATTAAATTGGAAATGATTATATTTTGAAGAAATAGGACGGTTTTAAAAACTGTCATAATTTATAGGGTCTAGGTGTCATAATTTATAGGGTCTAGGTGTTTAAATTTCTACACGCGGCAAAATAAATATGAGAATTTAATGATTTTAATACATGATTTTTTTAAAACAATAATATAAACTTAACGGGTTAGTAAGTTTCCTGATGATACCCCGTCTAAGTAATTTTTAATAATACTAAAAGAATATTAAAATAAAAATTTACTTTAAGGACCGGAGTCCTGATAAGACTATATTCTAAAGAGAATATATATTCATTATAATGACTAGGCAAGTTCATATCAAAGACTGATATGAATGAGAATGATAAATGAAGAGTGAAATGGCTTTTCTTCAAGAAACTCTGTTCTTCAAGAACAGAGTAAAAATTTTATGATTTGATTAAGCTGTTCATCCGTGATTCTTCTCTTTGCTTGGGAGAATGATCAATAATCTCGATATCTTAAAGGAAGACTTTCCTATACTTAGGAATCCGTCCGTTGCGATTTCAGGTGGAAATGGTGACAAGAACAGAGTTCAAGTGAATGAGAAAAATGATTCTGTTTGTAACCTGATCTCCAATCCTATTTACGAAGAGGTAACTAAAGATAAGAACTTGGATATTCAGATAAACCAAAAAGATTCGTATGCAAATATGTTGAAGCAGAATAAAACGGAGTTTGTTCACTCCTCTGTTTCTATTTCTCGAAGCAGTGATTTTCCTGTAATCACTTTCAACGTTGAAGACAAAGATCATCTTTTAAAGATCTCCAAACACACTTTGGTTGCAAAATTTGCATCTGGAAAACCATCTATGGAAAGCTTGAGAAAGTTTCTATCAAGATTCAATTTTAAAGGGAGTTTCAGTCTCTCCATCTGGGATTTTAGGCACGTCTTTGTGGAATTCACTGATCTTGAGGATTTTAAAACGTTATGGTCTAGAAACGTGTGGGTTTTGGGTGATAAAACTATGAGACTTTTAAAATGGTCTCCTGGCTTTGATCCAAGTCTTGAATCACCATATACGCCAGTTTGGATTTCTCTGCCTAACTTACCTGAGTTCTTGTTTAATCGATCAACAATCACAGAGATAGCGAAGATATTGGGAACACCGTTAAAGGTTTGGGTTCCTTCAATAAATAGGGCTAAGCAGAATTGTTGCAGGTTCTGGGTGGAGATTGATGTTTCGAAACCTCTGGTTCATAAGGTTCAAGTCAAGTTTGGGGATTCTGAAAATTATTGGCTTCAACTGGTTTATGATAAGGTTCCTCTGTATTGTACTCACTGTGCCCACATTGGTCACTCTGTTGATCAATGTAAGAAAATATTGTTAGTTCAAGAAAAGGTTGCTGCAAACGTTGTGAATGATTGTTCTGAAATCCCTGACCAAATTTCTTGTTCTTTAAAGGAGAATCAGGTGATTAATAATGGTAATCTTCTGGATAGGAGTGTTTCTTGTGATCAACAGCCTCAGGAGATTAATGATCTTCCACAGGAAGATGGAAGGGTTGGAAAAACATTAAAGTCTATTTTTGTTAATAAAATATCTCCTGTTGTGGATCAAGATATTGGAAATGTTGAGGAATCTGATAAATTTCAAGATGAGGATTCTGTTCGATGTGTCTTGGCTGATGATGTTTCTACTGAATTAGTTGATGAGAATGAATTAATAGACGCTTTGAGAACCTTGGAAAGAAGAAATGTTTTTGAGACTCTTAATGAAGAAATACATGATTCGCCTACTCATGATGGAAGTCTTAACAACTCTCCTGTGAAGGGAAGTTTAGTTGAGAATAAACAGAAGAGACAGGATTCTAAAAAAGGGAAAAAGACTTTGAATGTTTGGAATACTAAAGGTCCTGTATCTTCAAAGATATTGAAGATGAAAAGGGCTCAGAAATCATCTTATAATACATGACTATTTCGATTTTATGTTGGAATGCAAGAGGTATCGCAAACAAAGAAACCATACAAAGATTGAAGTCTATTGTTATTTCGTCAAAAGTTAGTTTTGTTGCTCTGCAGGAGCCTTTTGTGAATTCTGATAAGTTGGATTGGTTAGCAAAGAAGCTGAAGATGTCTGGTTTTTGTTGTAACATGAATAATAAGATCTGGGTTTGCTGGAAGCAGGATTATAGAGTTGATATGATGTTTGATAGTGATCAGCTCTTACATCTTGAAGTGGCTCATCCTACTTTGAATAAGGTATTTTATGTTTCCATCGTTTATGCAAAGTGTAAAACTGATCTGAGAACTGCTCTTTGGAATGATATTAGAGATCTCAATGTTTCTGCTCAAGAATGGATTTTGCTGGGTGACTTTAACATTATTGCTAGTATTCAAGAGCAGATTGGTTGTTCTACTATTAATCAGAAGGGGATGGATGATTTCAACGGTTGTATCATGGACTGTGGTTTGATGGATGGGGGTTTTACGGGTTCTGCTTTTACATGGTCCAATGGTAGAAAATGGAAGAGGTTGGATCGAGTTTTGTATAACTCTGCCTGGCTTGAATATTTTGATTGTACTTCTGTCTCTCACATGGCTAGAAGCTGTTCTGATCATTGCCCTATCCTTATCAATGTTGCTTCTAATCTTGAAAAGTCGAAATATTCTTTTAGATTTTTGAACATGTGGGCTTCTCACCCAGACTTCTTAAAGATGGTAAAGGATAGTTGGAATGATAATGCTGCTTCTGAGGTTGGTAATCCTATCAAATCTTTTTGGCTTAAGCAACTTCGTTTGAAATCTGAATTAAAAAGATGGAATAAGTGTGTTTTTGGTAACATTTTCGATTCCATTAAGCTTTCTGAAGAATCAATTATTAATAAAGAGGCTTTGCTTATTAATGAATTCAATGAGGAGAATAAGTTGGGATTGGATTTAGCTAGACAACATCATTTAACTTTGCTTAGTAGGGAGGAGTCTTATTGGAAACAGAAGTCTCATACCAGTTGGTTGAAGGATTCTGATAAAAATACTGCTGCATATCATAGCTTTGTTAGGAAAAGGATTAAGAGAAACGGAATTGATAGAATTAAAAGTGGTGAAATTTGGTTGAATGATAAGAAGGAGATTGGTGAGTCTGCTGTGGAGTTTTTTAAAGAGCTTCTTTCTCCTAGTCCTAGTGTTGTGTTGGAGGATGATTTGTTGAATGTTATTCCTTCTATTGTATCTGAGGAGGACAACAACATTTTGACTAGGATTCCTGATGATATTGAAATCTACAATGTGGTTAAAGGTTTGAAATCTGATTCTGCTTCTGGGCCGGATGGGTTTAATGCTGAATTTTACAAGCTTTGTTGGAGTATTGTGGGTTCTGATTTGTGTATGGCTATCAAGGGTTTCTTTCAGGGTTATAGGCTTCCTAAAGGGGTGAAGGCCACTGTAATCTGCCTGATTCCCAAGGTTGATAATCCTAACAAATGGAAGGATTTTAGACCGATTAGTTTAACAACTATTTTTACAAGGATCTTGGGGAAGATTATTAATAATAGACTGGCTCTGTTACTTCCTAGTCTGATATCTGAGGAGCAGGGTGGCTTTGTCAAGGGCAGGAATATTCAAAATTCAATCATGCTTGTTCAAGAATTGTGTTATGATATTGATAGAAACAAGAGAAGTGGTAATGTGATTCTTAAGACTGATATGACTAAGGCTTTTGATAAGCTTAATCATAGTTTTCTCCTTCATGTTCTTAAGGCTTTTGGTTTCAATCAAACGTTTGTTGGTCTGATTCACAGTTGTATAAAAGATGTTTTCTTTTCTATCCTGGTCAATGGGGAGGTTACTGGTTTCTTTCCTAGTTCTCAGGGTCTTAGACAAGGGGATCCACTCTCCCCTAGTCTTTTTATATTGGCTGAAGAGTATCTTATTAGGTGTATTAAGATTAAAGCTTCTGAGCAGTCTGTGATTAGATATAGAACAAGGAGTGATATGTTTATTGATTGCTTAGCTTTTGCTGACGATTTCATGCTCTTTACTACTGCTGATCCTGATACAATGAGAGTGGTTAAAGGCATTATGGATCACTATCAATCTGTTTCTGGCCAACAGATTAACAATATAAAGTCTAAGTTCATTGTTTCTACAAAGATTGATACTCAGAAAATCAGATTCATTGAAGATATGTGGGGGATCAACCATTCGTGTTTGCCCTTTAGTTATTTGGGTTCTACAATATCAAATAATACTAGAATTGCTAACTTTGAATCTATTATTTGTAAAACTAGAAGCAGGCTCCTGGATTGGGACAAGCTTCATTTGTCTTTTGCTGGTCGTCTGATGCTCATTCAATCAGTTTTGATGGCTTTTCCTGTCTACCATTTGCAGCACACTGTTCTTCCTGCTAGTGTGATTAACAGATTGGAAGTGCTTTTCAACAAATTTCTGTGGGGCTGCAAAGAAGATAAAAGAAGCATAAGTTGGGCTAGTTGGAAAAGACTTTGCAAACCATTCAAAGAAGGAGGGCTTAATGTTAACATCCTGATTGATATGCAGCATGTGTATGCAATGAAAAACTGGTATAATTTCAGAAAGCAGTGTTCTCTTTGGTCTAAGTTTATGTTATCTATCTACTGCAGAGATGCTATTCATCCCACTCTGGCCATCTCTTCATATAGAAGGTCTAAGACATGGGCTACAATTATGAATGTTAGGGATGAAACTGAGAAGTTAATGTTCTGGTTACCTGGTCAGGGGCATCTGAGTTTCTGGTATGAAAGGTGGTGCTCAGAGAGACCATTTATTAGTACTACCAATGATAATCAAAGAAGAACTTTATGGGATTGTTCTGATGATCAGGTTAGTCAATTCTGGATAAATGGTAGGTGGGATCTTGATAGAATTCAGTTTTTGGTCACTTCAACAGAGGTTGCCAAGATCAAAGACGTTACATTATCTAACAAGAATGATGAGTTGATGTGGTCTTTATCTCAGAGTGGTTTATTCAATACAAGGGACACATTAAACTACATCAGGTCTAAAGGCAGTATAACAAAGCTTTATGATAAGACTTGGAATTCTGTCTCCCCTAAGAAATGCTCTTTTCTGTTATGGAGGGCTCTTCATAACTGGATTCCAACAGATGAGGTGATGCAGTCTAGGAATTTTCAGTTAGTCTCAAAATGTGTCCATTGTGATAGTACTGAATCAACTCACCATGCGTTGGTTCACTGTCAGGAGGTCTGGTCTGTATGGAGACATTTTAGTGGTATTTTTAAAGTTCAGATTCATTCTTATATGACTATTTCTCATGTGACAATGAAATGGTACTGGGCTGCTCAGAAGAATTGTGATATCTTCACAATATTACCAGCTATCATTACTTGGTGTATATGGTCAGCCAGAAACAAGAAAAAGATGCAGGGTGAGTTTACTAATTCTGCTACTATTATCAAGCATGTATTGTACATTCTTGCCAGTCTAGATCAGAGTAATGTTCTGAACAAAAAAACACTGGGGAAGTTTTAGACGTGAAGCTTTGAAGCTGGGATGCGTTAATCAGGTAAATAAAGGTTTTAAAGCTCTTCACCTAAAATGGAAGAACCCTAAACAGGGGAGATATAAGATAAATGTGGATGGGGCTTGTACCTTAAACGGTGAATCGGCTGGAGGAGTGTTGATTCGTAATAGCAATGGTGACATCGTTGCTGGCATGGGTTGTCTCTTTGGTAAAAGCACCTCTTTGATTGCTGAATGCAGAGCCTTGTTTGAAGGTTTGAAGCTGTGTAATAGGCTTCAAATTACCAATGTGGATGTAGAAATCGACTCCTCAATCTTAATCAGTTTGTTGTTGTATGGTGATGCTCCATGGTATCTTGAGCCAATGTTGCGATGCTGTAGGAAGCTTCTTTATTCAACAATGGTGGTAAATCAGATTTATAGAGAACAAAACTTGGGGGTAGATTGGATTGCCAAGTCTGTTCTTGAAACTAAGTTGGGTTTGGAATTTCGTGGGAATGATGCACCATTAAAGTTGAAAGCAATTGCTTTTCTTGAGAGCATTAATATGGGGTATTTGAGATTTCGAAACTAGGGTTGGATTTGGGGTTTTGGCTGAAGGTTGAAGATGAAGAGGAGGGCGCGAATCTGTTTGGTTTTTAATTTTGTGTAATTTGGCCTTTTGAGGTCTGTACTTTTCTATTTTTTCAATAAAAGCCCTTTTGATAAAAAAAAAGTTCATATCAAAGACTAATAAAAAAATATAAAATCCAAGTAACAAGGAAGTATTCAAACGAGGGCCATCAAAAAAATGTTAGACGAGAGTCACTGAAATAATGTTAGATAAGGATCATATAATGGTTAGATGGAAGTTATCGAGATGATTTTAAAAGAGCGTCCAATACAGAATATGATCAAGAACATAAAAGAAGTGGCTAGATGATGACAAAAACCACCAAAAAAAAAGTCGTAAAAAGAATTAGACAAACGTAATAAAGATATAAAACAGATAGACAAACAGAATTGCTACAAATAAGACACACATATTATCATCTAATAGCTTAATAGCTCAAAAAAAATATAGTAAATAGTATAAATAAAAATATAAATATCTATTGAAAAATTACCCACTTAGTATTAAAAAAAAAATTGTTATCATTGAACTACTTTTCTTTTACGATTATTAAACATTATCTTGCCGTATATTTTTTTAAGGAAAATTCCCTGATCAGTTACTAACTTTATTGTATAGACTTGAGCCGATAAGCTGTTAAATTAGAACGAGATCAAAATACTCTATAGAAAAATGTTGAAACAATATATTTCATGATGAAAGCACAGTTAAAAGAAATTTCTAAAGATAAGCTAACATGACACAACCCAAGACACTATTATCAACAACATTTTTTCTTCATTTTAAGCAAAACAAAGAACCATAGATGGTATCACATTTATTAGATATTTTGTTGGATGCATTTCCATGAGTAAGAATAAGAACATGTCCTGCAAAAGAAACCCCAATTTTATTTTTTCTTTACCTGTCTAAATATGGTATGATGATATAAATATGATCTATATGTTACTTTCAATGTTCTTTCAAGTAGAAAACAGAAAAAACTAAGCAAAGAAAAAAAAGAAAAGGGATATGGTATGATGATCTAGATAAGTTTCTTCCTCAGGAAGTAACGTTTCAAGCGCCAAGACTGCAATACGGAGACGACAATGCAGATGCTGATAGACATGATGCTGTACCCTGCTACCCTCGCTTTTGTTACTTCACTAACTTCTCTCATCTCTGCCTCCCTGTAAGACATATTTTAAGGGTATGGTTGGAACAAAGAAAGATTTAACTATTAAAGAAATGGAGAATTTGCTTTGAATTTTCGAATAGTTTTTCCCAGTCTTCTAGTTTCACAAAACATGAAAGAAATCAAACTTTCAAGCTGTGTTGGGTTCGTATAAACATTTCTATTTTCATTTTTTAATAAAAAGGTTGTAAAATCATTACCGAAAATCAGCCTGTTAATTGTTGAACGTTTTCACAAAATAGTTTGAGGTCAATAGAAAAACAAAGAAAACGTGAGCGTGCAGTTTTCAAAGAAGAGTTTTCGTTTCAGCAGCCAAAGCATGATTTCAGTGATATAACAGAAAACACTAAAATAGTGAATAATTTCATGAACCAACCACAACCTTTCTTGCAGCTTTTAAGTATATTTTAAGTCATGCTGAGGTGTTAACACCCTAACAAAACCTTTGGCTTCTATTTGTACGGGAAGATATAAGACGATTAGATTAGATACCTGATGGATAAGTCGTTTAAGTGTCGATGGATAGAGTCCACTGTTTCCGCAAGTCTCCTCAAATGAAGCTCAACACCCTATAAAAAAAAGAAGGCAATTGGTATAAATATCTAATTATTCACAAGAAAAAACAACCATTAGGATATGTAGACTTGCCTCAATTTTTTCCTTTTTTGCAACTGAATCCCAATCCTTTGCGGCAATACCTATTTTCCAATCAATGCCTAGAGTTATAGGTTGTTTTGCTTCAGTGTGAGGATCAACCGTGAAGCAAGCCATGTAGCTTCCAGACTCGTGAGTTGTAAATGCAAACTGACCATAAGTCACATTTTTTTTGTGGTGAAGATTGTTCCCATAAGGAGACGTTACCTGAAACAAAAATACTAAATCACTAGGGGGCTATGCAAAAAGATTTATCTTTTCGATAGATCAAGCAAGAATCACTTCATGAAGTAAAATAGCCGCGAATAAATACTATACTACCATTTACCAAATTGAGGTATTTCTCTACATTGTCCTCAAATTCTATTCGCAAAAAGCTCCTAAATCCTACTCCTTATCTACGGATCCAACTAAAATTATTAAAATGAAGGAAACTCACATCTTTCAATATATTTGAAAGGATATATATAATATATCACTGATTAAGAATAACAATTCCAATGAAATGAAAGCACTAATCATTTTCAAGATCAAACAAGTTTTCTAACTTCATATAAACGAAAAGTAAAATAAAATAATTTTCAGCAGAAAACATTATTACAATGAGAGCACAGTCTTATAGTCAAAGGAAATTCTCTGCTTGTTCTTGTTAGGACTGAACCTAACTTTAAATAATACTTTTAGAGTCTTAAAGGCTTGTTTGGTGCAATCATAAAAAGGGTTTGTGAAGAACAAAAAACATTTTCTACTTCCATTACCACATCCTTATATTTTCACAAGGAATCAAAAAGACAATTCACATAAACGGATCAATCGAACAAACCGATATAAAAACTTACACTCAAACGCATATCCACAACACAAAGCAAACAAGTCGACCAAACAGAACCCTAACAGAGCAATTTCTAGATATTCGAATTCCATAAATAAAATCCAATCCACTATAGATAAACGGTAAAATCGAATTTGTAATCATACCGTGGCGGTAACAGGTAGGATTTGAGGATCTTCTTGTGTCCCAACAACGTAGTAATCGGCTACAACGACGACGTTGTTATGGATCTCTTCGGACAAACATTTAGTTTCCCCAGCAGAAATCGCTAACCAAACTGCATCCGCAACTGGAAGAAAAAAGATTTTGTTGTCGATGGTTAACGATAACAACCAGATTAGCGATAGAACAGCTTTGGTCGGACACGAAGCCGAAGACCTGTTCGACATTTTAGAACAGGCTGTTTCCTTTTTCTTTTTGTCTGGTCTGTGTTTTTAGGGAGATTGTTGATTTCCTTGGGGAAAAGATGAGCGAGAGTTAGAGACAGAGACAGAACTGGGAGAGGAGAGCGTTTTCTTTTGGTTTTCTTAAGTTTTATAAAAGAGCGTGGATTTGGCAGGCGCGTGGGTTAATGGGGTTTACGTAATATATTGTGTGAATATCCAATTGGGTAAGCCCACGTAGGATCAAAAAGGGATGCGGTATTTTTTTATTTTATGATGCCGCAGTGTAGTGTCAGTCACTGTGTAGATATCCGACTATGGAAAGCTTAATTATAGGCAGCGACCGTATCTTCAATTATTCTGCTTAGTTCTTCTTCATAGTCATAGTCATAGTCATCCACCTCGAAGACGCGAAAGCTAGTTTTTGGCAGCGACCCAATCTTAGAAGTAGTCTGCTCAACAGCCCAAGTGATTTTGCTCGAAAGAATGATTTTGTTTAGTTATGGATTATGACTCGTTGTTCATGCTCTGGCCAATGTTATAGCTAGTCCACTGGTTTGTACACAAACCAGCATAGATGATGGTAAATCGTAAGAAGATGTTTACTATTGATTTGGGTGGGTTTTACTTTATTTTAAAAGACAATAAAATATTAGGACTGAAATTTATCTATTACTTCCGTTAATTCTTTTAGGGTTAAACCAATTATTCAGTTTTTTCTCAATTTCAAAACCATCAATTTTATTTCTGGGTTTCAAAATTTATAGGTTTAGTTATTGGAGTCCCTAAATAAAATTTTGGTCAAATTTATAGATTTTGTCATATAGGTAGATTAAATGTATAAATTTTGTTAAGTACAAAAACCCAAAACATAAAATTAAACAACTAAATAATTATTATTTTAATACTTAATTAGAACTTTTTTTATTAATTTTTTCATTCATAAAAATATCAATTTTAATTTTGGATAAAATTTCATTTAAGAACTAAAATTCGAACTATTATCCACCTAATATTTATATTTTTATTATTTTTCAGATTGGTTTTAGTCAAATATTTATCATTGAAGACACAGTGATACCCTAAATACCCCTACTCTATAATATGAAAGGTTTTTAGACCTATATTTCACATTTTCTCCAATTTTTTCTCTCTTTGTAGGTAAATAGAACAATTCTAACTGTTAGGCGATTCTTCATTTTTTTTACTCAATTTTCTTGTTTTTCCTTTGTTTTCGTATATTTTTTGTTGTGTTTTTAGTTGATTTCTAAGTTTGATTTTGGATATTTGTTTAGATAAGTCGATTTGTGTGTGGTAAGTCGAATTTTGATTTCGGAAACAGGGGTACTCGAGATCTGTTTTTGTTTCTGATTTTTGGTATTTACATGGTTTTTATGTTACTAATGTAGTTTATATGTTGTATTTCAGTTAGTTTTCCGTCGACTTTAGTATGGTTTTGAATTTCTGAAATTTATGTATTAAGTAAAACGCGGGGGGAAGGAGATGCGAAACGTTTGTATTTGTACGTACGGATAGTTACGAAACGTGCAATTCTTTTAGAATGGTAGATGCCAAACACGATTTTGATAGATGCGAAACGTTTGTATCTGTACGTACGGATAGTTGTAAAACGTGCAATTATTCTAGAATGGTAAATGCAAAACACGATTTTGATAGATGCGAAACGTTATTTGTTCTTTAAAAAAATTAAAACAAATTCAAAACATATCATAAGTGGTACTAGTTTTGTTTCTCTTAAAAAGACAAAACCAACGGTACTTTTAATTTTTTTTTTTCTGAGTTACTGTTTGAAAGATACAGACTTTTAAAAATTTCAAATTTATAGGGTAAACGAAGAAGATGCAAAACCTTTTTTGTTTTGATAGATGCGAAACCTTCTTCGTTTTACTAGATGTGAAACCTTTTTTGTTTTGATAAATGTAAAACCTTATTTGTTTTGCTAGATGCGAAACCTTCTTTACTTTAATAGATGTTAAACCTTCTTTATTTTGATAGATGTGAAACCTTTTTTATTTTGATAGATGTGAAACCATCTTTATTTTGCTAGATGAGAAACCTCTTTATTTTGATAGATGTGAAACCTTTTTTATGTTGATAGATGCAAAACCTTCTTTATTTTGATAGATGTTAAACTTTCTTTATTTTGATAGATGTGAAACCGTCTTTATTTGATAAATGCGAAACATTCTTTATTTTGATAGATGTGAATGATGTTGCAAGATCATTGGTTGGTTTTGTTGATTCTGATTTTGCAGGTGATATGGATAAAAGAAGATCTATGACATGATATGTATTTACTCTAGGTGGGAGTGCAATCAGCTGGAAAGCACAGTTGCAAGCTACTGTAGCTTTGTCTACAGCAGAGGCAGAGTATATGGCGGTAACAGAAGCAGTTAAAGAGGCAATATGGTTGCAAGGTTTGGTGACAGATTTGGGCTTGGATAAGACTACTACAAAAGTGTTTTGTGACAGTCAAAGCGTCATACACCTTACAGGAAACCAGATGTACCATGAGCGTACAAAGCACATAGATGTTAGGTATCATTTTATTCGTGATATAATATCAACGGGCATTGTTGATGTCAAGAAAGTGTCTACACACCTTCTTTATTTTTCTAGATGAGAAACCTCTTTGTTTTGATGGATGCGAAACCTTCTTTATTTTGGTAGATGCAAAACCAATCACTAGATGCAAAACCATATAACTAAGAAACGTGTGTAAAAAAAATAAAAAAAATCAAAACATATCATGAATAGTACTACTTTTGTTCGTCTTAAAAAAATAAAACCAATGGTATTTTCGGACTCTTTTTCCGAGTTACGGTTTAAAAGATACGGACCTTTAAAAATTAAAATTAACAAAAAGAAATAAAGAGAAGTTGGTTACTATATTTTATATATAAGGGTATTTAAGGTATAAAGTCTCTTAAAAGTTTTAGGTCTTTATCCGTAATAGGTTTGTTGGATGAGTCATTAATGGTAATTCTCCCTCTTTTTTTTATATATGTGAGCTTTCTTTATATTTTATGTCTTATTAAAATTTTCAATCTTAACCCGTATTTTTATTTTATTTTTCTCTCGATTTTACTTTTATTTAAATTTTGACGTAAAAAAAACCACCTAAACTTCTAACACTTCAACAAAGAATCAATAGTAAATATATAAAGAATTTTAAAAAATTATGTATTATTTTTTGTAATAAATTACAGATGTTATATATTTATGTTGCTACTATTTCGTATAATTTTCACCCACCATACAAATGAAACATCAACTTTTTATATAGTGTATTGATTTTGAGGGGTTTAGGTATTTGCCTCCTCATTCGTGTAGCTTTTTATTTACCCTTCATGTGTTTTATCAGATGGAGATGCATCCTTAGGATATACTTTACCATACAATGTCAGAAACTGGAAAAACTAGGAATCAGACTAAAAGGGGTTAAACAAAATTTTAAAAAATTCATTCAATTGACTACATGATTCATTCTTCGTAAAATGGTTTCATTATCAATTTTTTAAATATGTCTCTCTCATTGTATACAACTATTTAAAGGTATTTTTAATATATCTTAGTATATTATTACATATAAAAAATATTACTTAATGTTAGGATGTCAACCGAAATCTCACATTTTACATCGGTTAAACATGAGCAGTGGCGGATCTACGTTGGGCCCGGGGGCGTAGGCCCCCCCCTTACCTAAAATATACCTTTTATATTTTTTTTAAGGTAATAATATAATATTAAAATAAAAGTTATACGCCCCCTTACCTAAATTATACGCCCTCCTACCTAAAATATATATTTTATATAAATAATATTAAAGTAAAAATTTAAGAAAATAATTGTTTTTTAGGAATGTTATAAATTTAAAGTAAAATTTTAATTTAAAAATTATTATGTTGACTATTTTTAATAAACTTTTTAGATTAAAAGTCTGAGGCGTTAAAAATTTTAATTTAAAAAATCTTGGATTATGGCTATTTTTAAGGAAAAATTTAAGTAAAAAATCTTGAATATTTTAAAATAAAATTTTAAGTTGGTATTTATAAATGGTTGGATGTAGTCTCGGGCATCTCATTCTCTAGAATATTAGAACTCTTGATTGATTTTGTAAGTATTCTCATTCTTTTTTGCGATAATATGTTTTGATTTTATATTCGTTCAATCTTTCTATTTCTAATTAATTATGTTTTATCTCTTATCTCTTACTTTGATTTAGAAAAAGATAATGAATTGCTTCTTATGAACGAGAGAGACGATATTTAAATCAAAGAAAAGGGGAAAAAGGAAGAACACGATCCGAAGGAAGGGGAAAAAGGAAGAACACGATCCGAAGGAAGGGGAAAAAGGAAGAACACGATCCGAAGGAAGAACACGATACGTCCCAATTTATTTTTTCAAGGTATGTATGTTTTTTTTGTTTTCTTTTGAAATTTTATTATTATTTTGATCTTCAAACACTTGATAATCAATATTTTTTTCTGATCTGATTTGTGGTCACTTAGGAAAGTAAAAATAGATTTACATAGTTTTAGATAGCAAAGTTTTATTTACTGAAATTATTTTTTATAAAGTAATTGATTTTAATTTTTAATCTGTTTAAAGACAATATATATGGAAATATTTGTTATTTTTTAAAATAAAATTATATATTTATATTATAAATATCTTTTATATAACCAAATTTTATTTATTTTCATCTATTTTTCAAAAATATATTTTTTTATAACAACTTTTATGTAAATTTTAAAATATCTTTTTAAAATATTAAATTTGGTTTTGTTATATTTTATTTTATTTTATATATCTTTTAAAAATAATATATATTAAGATACATTAAGATTTATTGACGTAATAATAACATATTCTAATAAGATATTTTTATTTGTAGACTTATAATGGAGCGTTATTTTGCGAAAAAACCAAAGAATAGTGTTTCTTCAAGTAGCTCAGAGTAATAATAATAATATGATTCATCCTAATCTGATTTCCTCTATATCAAGACCTAATGATGATAGTGTAGAATTTCATTTGAATGAAGATATATTGAGTGATCCGGGATTACGCCAACTTATTGAAAATCCTCATAGTAATGTACTAATGTTAGAGATAAAATTCGACGAGAATTCATATCAAAAGGACCTTGCCAATCAAAAAATCATATTTTCCCCAAAACACAATTTCGGAAAAATAACCGGAGTTTTCAAGTTACATGGTTCGAAAAATATCAATGGTTGGAATACAGTGTGCATAAGGATGCGTCATTTTGTTTAGCCCCCGCTTACTTCAATTCCTAGATCCGCCACTGAACATGAGGATTGATTAGTGGTATATAAGTAAGCGCATATCTTAACTAGAATGAGGTCTTTTGGAAGTGGACTAAAAGTAAGCTCGTGTGAGCCTCGAGCGTCAAAGTGAGAAATAGCATACTAGTGTTGAGATCGAGTTGTTCTTACTTATATACGGAGACGGAATATGTAGTACACATATTCTCAACAAATGGTATCAGAGCTCAAGGCCCAGACAGAACGTGATGGTGGTGAAATTCTCAGAAGTTGAACCTGATGTCAACCAGTAGCTGTGCTTAAGATGAATGATCTGCTCTAGACATCCTAATTCGGAATGCTCGTGGCTCATCAAGAAGTGTGACTTGGTTTGAGTATATTAAGACGGTGGTACTTAATTGTGGAGTGATACTAGAGAACAAGACAGTGATGGTCTAATAGGAGGTGAGCAGTAACATCTGTAATGACTCTATGATTGAGATAGTCGGTAATCTGATTACAGTGGGCGGATGAAAGTCAATTGAGAGAAGGCTAATGTTGTACTTTGTTCGATAAGAGGATTTGTTAGGGTGGCGACCAAAATCTCACATCCCACATAGGTTAAACATGGAAAGGATGAGTGGTATATAAGTAAGAACATATCTCAACTAGAATGAGATATTTTTGAAGGACCAAAAACAAATCTGTGTGGGCCTTTGAGTGTCAAAGTGGACATCATACTCCGCGGTACCTGTTTTCCCAACTAGTTAACAAAATTTATTTTTTCTTTTTATTTATTTAACTTTGAATTTAGGTTATCAATGTTATTTATTCGTTTAAGGTGGTTCGTGTTCTTCTTTTTCTCCATCTTTTTAATTTATTTAATTAAAATCTGAAACTTCGTGTTCTTTGTTTTCTCCTACTTCTTTAATTTATCTTCTATAAAAAATCACTAATGTAGGACACCATAAGAAGAAAAATATAAATAAAATTTATATCTATGAAGAAGATTAAACCAATATAAAATCCAAACAAATTATAAAAAACAAATTAAGAACACTTACACGGAATTAACTTTATTTTTTCTTCTTTAAATATTAATTTTTTTTTTTTATTTAACTTTGAACTTAGGTTATCTTTGTTATTTATTCGTTTAAGGCGGTTTGTGTTCTTCTTTTTCTCCATCTTTTTAATTTATTTAATTAAAATCTGAAACTTCGTGTTTTTCGTTTTCTCCTTCTTTTTTAATTTATCTTAAATATCAAATAAGTAATGTAGAACACTATAAGAAGACAAATATAAAAAAAAATTATATCTAAGAAGAAGATTAAACCAAAATAAAAATCCAAACAAATTATAGAAAAACAAATTAAGAACACTTACGTAAAATTAACTTAGTTTTATGAATGGTTATACTATTCTAGAAATTGAGATGCAAGATGCGGACTACATCTTGTAATTTATAAATATCTTAACTTAAACTTTTCCTTAAAAGTAGCCATAATTCAATATTGTAACTTAATTTTTTTTCATAATAATAACCATTATTTCATATTTTAAAATTAAAATTTTCCTTAAAATTAACCAATATTTTAGAATTTTAAATTAACATTTTCCTTAAAATATAGTACATTATCCAAAAAAACAGTATATGACATATACTTTAGGCAAGCGGAGGTCGGTACCCTCATTGCCCCTTTGTACATCCACCATTGATGTCAGACCCAACTTTTGTACTAATCATATACGTTTTTTGTACACTTAAGCGATGCTCGGAGGATGTGAGACGCATAGAGGATAAGTGCTAATTTCCTAATGATTGTATGGATGTCGAATGCATATATGTTGCAGACTTATGATGTAGGCGCGCGATACGTTCCTTTCGGAGCGCTTGGAGATGCCCGATAAGGCTTGGCCAAGCTTGTTAGGCTTTGTGGCAATGATTTCTCGAGGTTGAGGTACCATGTTGGTCTCTCCTAAGTTCATGTCGTGCATCGAGGCCAAGCGTTTTGGACTCGGACTTGGATTTTCGGCTAAGTATCTTCTAGTTGTGTGATGTCAAACGGTCAAGTAACTTGGTCTTTTGTTTTTTTGGTTTATCTTAGACTTATTCGTGTCGTATCAGTAACCTCCCTCACTTTGTTTCTTGATGTCGAGCTGATAAAGTGTTTACAATTGTGATCTTATCTTCTGACTTCGCTTATACTTCAAGATGGTCTCTTGTTTTTCAAAGATTTTACTTCAAGATGACTATTGATTCTCCAATTTCTTTCCTTTTTATATTATTAGTTTACGTATTTTTATCACATGTCACTTGGATAAAGGATCCTTAGTTCTTTAAATACTTCATAATTTCAACACTTCATCTTTACTTCTATCTTGAGCCTCACTCATTAGAAACTTTGTTTCTCTCTTTAAAAACTATCCTACCTCTATATGGTGTCATGATATCTTTTCCATGAAGTCAAATTTATGTTCATCAAGATGAATCTTATAGCCAAATTCATGTGTATTAGTTTAGGCTCTTTATAAAGTGTTGGCTCAGAGCAAGCTACCGGGATTATCGGTCCCAACCCCGTAGTGTCACCATCTTCAATGTCCCTCGAGTCCAAGCGTACTTATTACATTGATGTGTCTGATATGTCTGATTATTACTAAAGTCTTGGTTTTGAAGGGCTTCCGCTGAATGTCTATGTTTTTGCTCAAACGCATGGGTCTCATCCCCAAACCACCATCGTTAAACCTTCGACTAATGTTTCTTTCTAAATTAAAAGGAAATGGAAACCATATCGAAGAAGGGGGTGGAGAAGGCAAGAGTTATGCTAAAAAAATATATTAATCCAGATAGTTTCATGTGGGTAAATGAAAGGCCGTCATTGTTCGTGAACATCGTGAAGGAATATTTTGCTTCTCATAAAAATGGTATGCAAGTTGAAGAGGGATCATTCCATGATGATGTTCATTGCTTTGTTGTTCCCGAGCTTACTATGGCTTAAGAAGATCGTAGTTGCCATGAAAAAGTCCAAGAAATCATAACACATGAGGATCAAAAGACTTAATGACGAGTTGATTAATGAAAATGTTGCTCATATGTCCAGTGTCGAGAGAGTAAACCAACTCATTGGCTAACAAATACTCAGTGTCGAGAGATGCTAAAATAGGCTAGTGTTCTTTGGGACGAAGTTTAGAGGTTGTTTGGATCATTGGTTTCCATTTGCAACATGCAAGTTTGAGCGGGGGCTCCCCCGTTTGTTGCTTTCTTTTTTATGTAAACTTGTCCCTGCTCTACTGGTTTGCTCAATTAAGTATCAAGCAAGTCATCGGTCTAGCTTAAACCCATTTTTTTTCTAGATAACGGATTATGGCATGAACTTGTATGAAAGATGGTACTTCTTTTCTTTGTGTCTAATAGGTGCTTTAAATGAAACAGTCTTTCATGAATAAAAAACTTATCATGTTAAACAAACATAATTAGGCAAGAGCATTTAAATATAGTATAGACGCAGATGACCTATGTTCCATGGGATGTGAATTTTCTTTCCGCTCACGTTTTCCAACTAATACGTCATCGATCGATTTCATTATACTATAAGGTCATTCCCAAGTGGGTGTCAAATTTTATGTCCCTCTCTCTTACTAGTGATGGAAGATACGTCTAAGTAAGATCTCTCCAACCTTGATGGGTCAGGGTTTCGACTTCGTATTATAAAGTCTCTTGACCTTCACCCATAGGTAAGCTAAAATGGTGTCTCACATATTGGGCCTTGCAATATTGTTTGGTACATCCAAACTATTTTTGGTAAGAATTTTGGCCAATTTCTTTTTGCTTTTCTCACTCTTCTTTAGGTTTTCTATGATCATCCAGTTAAAAACTTCAACTTGGTCATTTGCTTGCGGGTGGTAAGACAAAGAGAAATGTATCGTATCTCGTACTCAAGGCATAATTATTTTATTTTTTCATTGTCAAATTGTGGTTTGTTATCTGAGATACTCAATAGGGATGTCTAAATGGAATACTATGTTCTTTCATATGAATTTTTTTATTACCTCCCTTTTTATCCGATTAAAGCTTTGGCGTCTGGTCTTTTGGTGAAGTAGTTGATTGCAATGATTATGAACCTGATATTGCCTACTCTGGATGGTAAATGACATACCAAGTTTAGCCCGCACTGATCATACATGCATGCACCTAATATTGATGTTAGCTCAACCCCGAATGGTGTTGAAACTTACACCATCATCGGTAATTGTCGTATTTTTTACTAGGTTCAAGTATTATCCTAAATTCAAGGATTTTGGGCCAGAATTTGATCTTTCAAGTGCCCAGCACCCAAATCTATTTGAATATTTTTGAGGCAATACTCGGCCTCGGTCGGCCGCAATCAATTTATTAAAGGTTGAAAATATCCCATACATAACAAGTTTTCATCCACCATTACGGATTGTGCGGCATGTAGCTTTAGTCTTTGCGTTTCTACTTTGTTAGATGACTGCACCCTGTTGACCATGAATCTTATTAACTTAGTTATCCATGTAGGTAATTGCATTGTGATTTTGCCAACCTCTTCTATATTCACTTTTACAAGGCACCAGTCTCGTTATCTTTGAAATTTCCCTTTTTATGGTGTTTCTCTAGAACTTTCCTTTAAGGCAAGGTCATCTGACATGGTGTAAAATCTCGACCGACCTACTCAAAAGTGACCTTAATGAATTGACCATTCAATTTTTTTACTTGTTCTAAGTATTACCTCATCTGTTCTTCCCTCGTTTCTTACTCCCGACCAGTTAAGAGTCACTTCTTACTCGAATATGTTTTAGGAAAATTCCCTAATTATTTTCAGCTTCATTATCATGGCCTCGTACTCAGTCTCGTTATTTGAGGTTTTGAAACCGAATCCAATAACCATCATAAGTTCTTCTTGGAGTTACGATGTATAATCTTCATTTGCACCCCCCTTACATTGAAATGCCCATTTGTATGCATCAACCATCCCGTATTAACGATACCCTCACTTTGTGGTATTTCTTTTACCTTTTTAGACATAATGTCGACCAATACTTATCGCTTTATAACACTCTGGAAACAAATTCAATTTCGAATTCCCCTAACTCAATGACCTATTTTGCTAAAGGACCCTATGTTTTTGGCGTACTTAAGATTGACTTGATGGATAAGGTTTTGGGCATCTAGATTATGTGGTCTTGTAAATACCTTTATAGCTTTCGAGAAGTTATTACCAATGATAACACGGCCTCTTCTGAGGCAAAGTACGTTGTTTCAACCCTTAAGATAGATTTGCTAACATAATATAGTGGGTGTTATACTTTTTTATCTTTCAACAACTATGACAACGCTTACGACACATGGGGATACCCCACGTATGTGATTAGAGTTTTGCCTCTTGTAGGAACAAACAGTAACTAAAGTGACACGAGGTAGGCTTTTAGATCCTTGAAGACAACATCTCAATCTTCGTTCTATTCAAATTTACCAACCTCTCTCAAAGTTATAAAGAAAGATAGACAAATATATGCCGCTCTTGAAATGAACTATTAAGTGTGACTACTCTTTCGTTCAACCTTTGAACCTTTTTTTACGGTTTGTGATGGATTCATCTCGTTTAATATAGTGAAATAGCCAAAAAATAAAAGTAATCTCATTCAAACAACTCAATCAAAACATTTTTGATAAACTCAATCTTAAAAAAAACAAACACCAACAACTTTTACTAACTAATTCACAAAATAGTTTTCGAAAATAACTAAACAGTCTTTAAAAAAATACATTAAAAAAAACCATATAAAAGACTCATGCAACACCCTCAAAAAATAACTCAATAATTCAGTTTTTTAGTCTCCAAAACGATCTCGTGAGCTTAGAAACTCACCCAAGATAAAAGAAAACTTCAAATTCTGAACTCTACATATAATTTTTCCTAATCAAATGAATTTGAGAAATGATTAGCGCTGAAAAAGTAAAGTCGCACGCCAAACTTGATTTTCATTTTAAGAAGTAATATTGGGCTTCTAATTTTGATTTTAATTCACTAAACTAGAGATAGAAATAGGTCAGGTCACATCATAAATAAATGTAAACACACCATAACTTAAATGGATTCATATAGAAATGTATAGTTATCATGCAATACGCCAGACACGCACACATATAGAGTCACACTTCAGTCATGTACACGTTGAGGCACGTACACGCATAGTCACGCTAATAATAATGACACGCTAATCAATTTTATATTATAATAGATAGTAAAAACATTATTTATGAACTTATTATTATATAAATCATATATTTTTAATTTAAATATTATAAAAAATATGATTGTAATTTTATTATTATATTTTGCATATTATTATTATGATTTGGTTATAAATATTATTGTTGTTGTTATTATTTTATAAATTATAATCATATCTTATAACTTTAAGATATTACAAGTTATATTATTATAATTTTGTTATTACATTTTGATTTTTATTATTATTTGGTTATAAATACTTATAAGTGTTGTTTATAAACCAAAATCTTAAGTTATAATTTTAAAATATTATAATGTATATGAATGGTTATTAATATTTTAAGTGCGGTTATTTTTTTATAAACTAAAATCATATATTATAATTTTAAAATATTATGATTTATATGATTATAATTTTATTATTACATTGTGATAATCATTATTCTAATTTGGTTATAAATAATAACAAGTATAAACCAAAATCATATCTTGTAATGTTAAAATTTTATAATTATATTGTTATAATTTTATTATTACATTATTATTGTTATTATTATTATTATTATTATTATTATTATTATTATTATTATTATTATTATTATTATTTAGTTAGAAATGTTATAGGTGTTGTAATTATTTTATAAACCAAAATCATATCTTATAATGTTAAAATTTTATAAGTTAATTTTTTTTATTACATTATGATTATTATTATGATTTGGTTATAATTTACAAGTATTTTGTATTTTGATAATATTTAGTAGTATAATTGTTGTTATTAGAATGAAAGGTAAATAATATTTTATTTAATTTACTAGTTCATAGTTTATATTCTTGTGGGTCATGAGTTGTACAAATGTTTACAAATTAAAATAAAAATTATAAATTATCTATTACAAATATCATTCATCTTCTTCAAGTTATTCTTCGTACTCAAAATCTTGAGACTCACTTGATTCATCTTCAACTTCATCTTCTTCCAAAATTTCTTGTTCAAGTGTGTCGTCATAATTATCTAGATAATCTTTGAAGATATCGTCTACATTCACTTCATCTCTAAACTCTTTGTCTTGCATCTTTTTATCTGCCGCAGTCCAATCCTTGATTGCCACAAGCACTCCAAGTGTTTTTCCCGTCAATCTTGTTCACTTAGTCGTGTATTGCAAACTCGTTTGGCTAAAAGTACACTCACTTGAACTGTAGACATAAGTATTGCATAAATCTCCCCAACTAAGCTGCTAAGAATAGGATAATCATCGGTTTTGGTACTTCACCATTTTAAGATAACATCAATATTTTGGTTGATATAATTCGTTAAAAAAAACCTAGTGCTATCAGATTGAGGGGTATCCCTAAATTAATTGTTACTTGACATTGACATTTGAACATAGTTAGTAAAAGATCTCAATTTACCCCTATTGTTATTACCCCTTACATTTGAAGTTTGTATCTTTCAGCATACGTATTATACATATTATGAAAAACTCATATACTTCGGAAATATACGCTGGAGGGTTAACTGGTTTACGTTGTGGACTATCTTCTGAAAATTGTAAGGATTTATAAAAAAAAATTAACTAATAATGCAAATTGGGATTTTCGTGAAAAATGATCCAAAATGCACGCAATAGAATAAGCCATCGGGATTGGATGAAAATACTTTGAAAACTTTGCTTCCATTTCTGGTACCAATTCTACACATATATTTTTATCTTTAAATTGATCTATATGTATGGCAAGATTAGTAACCGTAAAAAGGGCCAAGTGAACGTCAAAATGTTTTAGTTGCATCTTGAAAATGCTATAAAAACTATAACATGCTAACACGATAAGTCCGATGTAGATTTTCAATACTTATATTCGGATAAGATCTATCATAAAGCGTAGTAAACTCTTCTTTAAATACATAAGCACATGCAAGCAACATATAAGTAGAATCCCATCTAGTTTCAACATCTAAAATAATTTTTTTTATATGTTTTCCCATTACTAATAACAAGTGTTTTAAACTCTCTTTTTTAGTACCGGAAGTCGTGCAAAATAGGACCCTTTTTTAATACGAGTAATATAATCTTCTGAAATCACATTTATTCCATCTTTCGCAACTAATTGAAGAACATGGCATAAAAAATTTAGTATGAAACAATTTAGGAAACATGAGAATGCAATCATTTTTAAGCAAATATATAACAAAGCTATTTGTGGATGTATTGTCGAACAAAATAGACATAGTTTTATTTTTAATATCATAATTGTTCAAGCATTCAACTATACTCTCTCTAATTATTTGTGCGTTATGATTGCCAATAAATTCAATCCACATATGTCTCCTTTGGAATACCCATTCGAGATCCATCCAATGAAAGATAGCACATATAATATCAAAATCAGTAAAAGTAGTTATGTCACTAATATTGAAAACTTTCCATGGTAAAGCTAGCATAGTTTTAATAATGTTTTTTTTTCAATTTAAAAAATATTTAAAGGCTAGAGATCGCATAGAGCTACGTGGAATGTGTTTGACTCGTGGGTTTACCCCAACTTGCATCCAATTTTCGTATATCTAACTATCCGCATAACCGAAAGGTTGTAAACTACCAATCGCATGAATCTTTGTTTCTAGTCATACCGTCGGTGCCTAAATTTATATTTGGGCCCTTATAAACATAAATTCTTGCGTATATATTACACATAACAGATGTATTTTCAGATTTTGCAGTAAAGTAATCCCAAGGCCAAGATGTTTTCCTACGGGATCTTGACCCACCACTAGTACTTTCACCACCACTTTCGTGGGAGGAGAATGTTTCATTGTAAGAGGAATCTCTAAGAATCTGATCAATAGAATTGAGATTATAATTAGTATGAGGGTGAACATTAGTATTTTCACGTTTTGAAGCTTTTTTAAAACTTAAAACAATTTGAGAAAATAAAATATAAAGTTTCATTTTTTTTCAAATATGCAATAAAACACTAATCGAAACTAATATCGCGATTAATAAAACGCTAATACTAACGGATATCACAAATGAAAATAAATTATTTAGTTTTATTAATAGAAATTAACAAATAAAAACTAATATCTAAACTACTATAACAACCAAATAATTGATAAAAAATCTACAAAGTTATTAATTCAACTAGTATAATGTTATAACAGTAATATTTGATTGATTTTATAAAACAAAGTTTAAGATCGAAAAAAATATTAACTATTTCGAAAGCAGAATTAGAGTTTATAGAATTCGTAACTAATGCTTTAATATAACTCGTAGAAGAAGTAGAGAGATTTAGAATAGTAGTGAGAGTGTACGATTTTAGGATTATTTTTCTCCTCTATTTATAGGGGAGAAACACATAAAGAAAATCAACCTTAAATTGGATATATGATTCAAAAAATTGGATATCCAAATTGAGCTCGTCTGTAACGGCTAGTTTGAATAAACTAGTCGTTACTGCAATCGGATATCCAAATTTCCTATTCAGATATCCGATTTTTAATATAAAAACCCATATAAAGGTGCTCATACCAACAAATTTTCACCTCATCTCTACTCTCTAGTTCTCAACTATCAAATTACTCTATGCTATAAATTTCTTCCTCATTTTTAAACACTAAAAAAGAAACAGATTTACTCATTATGTTTCAAAAAAATCAAAACAGGTCTGGAGAGGTGGAGATGATTCGTCATCGTCTAGAAGAAGAACAATTTCTGAAAGAAGTTCTTCGCATCAAGACGTAGAAGAATATGAGAGTTAAATAATTGAACATCCTGGTGAAAGAGAGGTTCGGATTCATAACACGTCTGCAACACGGTGTGTAGTCAAAATCTACTCGGGTATGTATTTGAGTTACGAAAAAATTATCCAAGTTGAAGGTATGCAAGATTTTTCAAACTTCTTGAGCCTAATAAAATCTTAGGTTGGTTATATCTTGATAGGTTCAGTTTTAATTGGTATATCGAATTAGTATAACAGTTTTATGCCTCTGCACGTATAATTGAGAATGATCCTTAAGGTCGAGGTTTATGAATCAGGTGTGTTATCAATGGTGTTGCCTATAGTGTTTTTGAAAGTGATTTTGAAGATGATTTTTTCCTACCATCTGAACAATTATATAGTGGTGAAAAATTACTGTCGCTTTCTTTATCTCGTATGTATTTGGGTGATGATTGACATACGACTTCGATGAAGCAATGCAGCTTTTGAGTCGTGGTCTACCCCAACCAGAAATTAATGGTAAACGTAAAGTTGTAAGAGATAATTTGGATGGTTTCCGGAAATTAGCTTTGAAATTGGTTAATAATTGTTTTATTCATTATAGTAACAATGATTCACAACTTTCTTATATTCAAACATTTTTCATTGTTGTTATTATAAGAAATGATGGAAAAATTAATTTGGCTAGTTTGATGTTTTTACATATGAATTTTAAAGTGTGTGTGTGGGGGGGGGGGGGTCAATTTACCTTATGGGATGATATTAAGTCATCTTCTTGTTAAGAAAGCTGTTGATGCGAGTATGTACACTCCAATCAAGGTTGAGAACAGTTGTGTTATAAGTAAGCTCTCTATAAGATTGCAAGAGATATATTCTTTGGGTGAGAGAGTTGATATCAAAATGGCAGGCATGAATTCGCCATTTGGAATCTTAGCATCATATATGGGCCGTAAACAACGTTACGAAACCACCAAATCCACCTCCTGGATACCCTCAGCAATAACTGCAGTCACCAACCGTTCCCAATTCTGGTGGTAGTTTTTCTCAAATATGTTGAGTGTGTGTATGGTCAGCGAATGCAGTATGCCGAGTGGTCACTGATGAGGTAAAATATGAAGAACGGAAAGATAATTGTAAAATATATATAAAAGTAAAAGTTAGAAAGATCCACAAGAAAATACCCTCACTGAAACCCTAGCCGAAATAATCTCCCCCCTATAAGAAAAGATCAGTTAGCTTATATAGCAATTGTTGTGGGCTTTTTGGCCTATTGAGCCATTGGACTTTAACAATTGGTCCATTATAGGCTAATTCATCCCACAAACTTACTAAGTAAAAACATATCTACTTCTTATTACAAAGTACATATTGGTTAAATATTCCAAAAATCTGACTTGCGAATCGTGTAAATTTTTCCCTCATCAGTAGCCCCCCTAGTCCTTGCGAAGAATTCTAAGGAAGGACTAGTTTTGTCACTACTTCAAATTTTACTTGTTCCTTATTTGTAGCCCCCAATCGTTGCGAAGAATTCTGAGAGATGAGTAATTTTGGCGCTGCTTCAAATGTTATCTGTGAAAACATAGAATGTCTTGGCCAACAGATGTAGAAAATGTAGACCAACAAATGTTAGAAGATCCATCATATCCAAAATAATAAATTTTAAGTGTTGACCAACTAATGTTGGAAGATCCTTCGGATCCAAAATAACAAATCTCATATGTTGACCAACTAATAGTTGGAAGATCATTTTGATCCAAAATAATGAACTTCGAATGTTGACCAACTAAAATTGAAAGATCCATTAGATCCAAAATAATAATGAATTTTAATTGTTGACCAACTACTGTTGGAAGATCCGGATCCAAAATAATAATGTTGACCAATTAAAATTGGAAGATCCCTTAGATCCAAAATAATAATGAATTTCAAATGTTGACCAACTAGTGTTGGAAGATCCCTCGGATCCAAAATAATAATGAATTTCAAATGTTGACCAACTAGTGTTGGAAGATCCCTCGGATCCAAAATAATAATGAATTTCAAATGTTGACCAACTACTGTTAGAAGATCCTTTAGATCCAAAGTAATAAATTTTGAATGTTGACCAATTAAAATTGGAAGATCCATTAGATCCAAAATAATAATGAATTTCAAATGTTGACCAACTTATGCTAAAGATGACTCTTAATTAAGTCAGCCAGCATATCTAATTTCCCTTGGACAGATTATGAGTGAAATATATTTTATAAAGCAGGCAAGCCAGCATTTCCAACTCCTCGTATGTGACATAGTATTAACAAGAAGTAGGAACTTGAGGACCAATGATCAATATGTACCTTTGGCGGCAGGTGATTTGACAGCAACGTGTTTGTTCTCCTTAGTATAAACTGGTTTACTTTTGCACTCAGTTCCGCAGAGCGCTCAACCCCAGCTTCTTCTGTTCTTCAGTGGCGGTAGGTTCTCTTCCAGAAACTATGGGTGACTAGTAGTAACGGCGAAAGTATGCAGCATCTCCTAGGATTCCTGGATTTGTAAAATTGACCATGGCAAAAAACTCTTCTAGGTCATTCTGCATTGGAGTTCCCGACAATAAGATCCGACGTTTGCAAGAGAGAGCAGCTAATGCCCGGTTGGTTAGTGTCTGATCATTTCTCAGCCTATGAGCCTCATCACATATGAGAAGATCACAGGATTCAGTTTGGCTGAATTTCAACGAATGCATCCGGAATGTCTCATATGAAACAATCAATACATGTAAAGTGCTTCGTGGGCTGGTGAAACTGTCAATTCCAGAGATAACATCGGCTTTAGTACTTTCACAAAGAGATATGAGTTTAACTCTATCTCCAACCCACTTCTTAATTTCAGCCTCCCAATTACTAACAAGGCTGGTCGGTGTCACAATGATGACCCTTTTGACCATTGGCCTCCCTTCGAATCCTTGACGAAGAAGAGTGTATAGTAATGTGATTGACTGTAATGTCTTTCCAAATCCCATGTCATCAGCCAGAATGCACCCGTTTATACTCGCAGCACTGTGTAGCCCCGAAACACATTCAAACATGAACTGAACACCTTCTCTTTGATGGGGACGAATGAAACGAACAAGTAATGGGTCAACAGTTATTGACACTCCTGGACCATCCTCCGCCTCTTCAGAATGCCACAAAACCAAAGGATCAACTCCAGGTGGCAGAGCTACAATTTCCTCTACCATTGTTTTCTCCTCAGTGTTTGGTATGTGCAACCGATTAGATATCCCAACTGACACAGGCGTGGAGGAGCCCCAGGGTACAAACCTTTTACGAGCACAAAGACGGCGTGCAAGCTGTTCATTGCCATCACTGTAACCACCTGAGCAAGGAGGCTTAAAGGGTTTCCTGCAAACTGCAGCTCATTCCGAGACAGAAAGAAATCGGGGAATCAGTGATTGCCTTTTAACAACAAGGTTGCCTCTCACAAGAGAGTCAACAGTTTTTGATTTAATTTCCTCAACTGACATAGGAGACTGCGCCAAGGACTCTTCATTGTCGTCGTCGTCGCCGGTATATTATCCCTGAGCTTCTCTTCTTTCTGCTTTTCATCACTCGTTATGTCATCTCTTAAGGATCTTTTATCAGTAGCCTGTCTGTTATCATCGTGACGCTTATCGCCATCCACCAAACCATCTCTCTTTCTCCTAGCTCGCCTCTCCAAATGCTTTTCATGTTCAGGACTTCGCAACTGATCCTGATTTTGACCGGCCAGAAAAGTGCCAATTAGATTCTCAACGCCATATCCTACCGCAGAAGACCATCTATCAAAATAAAGAGAAAATATAACTCTGAACATTTGTGTTAAAAGAAGATGATAACAAAATTTGGAAATCAAGCAAACCCGTATATCGTTATTAACACGCATTTTCCTACAAAAGCAAATTTCAAACATAAATTGTCCTACAAAAGCAAATTCCATCAAATAGTGCGTACAACACTTCGAAACCAAATGTATCATACCCCAAAGTCACTACAAATGAATAAAAGCATTAAAAACTAGCCTTTTAACTTTTCGCCACAATATCATACCCATATCCATAGAAACATGTTAGACCACATAACAAAGGGTATGCGCCACCAGACAAGCAAAAGAGTTATCTCAATAATTATACTAATAAAAAGTGGTGCTAAGCCTTTGGCAACTGCAGAAAACATCAAGTTTCCCAATGACCCTTGTCCTCACAACAGAATATGGATATTTCGATATAATACCAAAAACCAACTTTGTAGAGAGAGCTTAAATCGTGGAAACATCCATGATTTTCATCCATATAGATATAGCAACCCTTGTCCAAAAAACAAATAGAACCAATCTGAGTAACGAGAAAAAGAAAAAGAAAATGATCCCAAATAGCAGTAGAAAAGCCAAAGGATAATTGAACAAGAGACTTCCTGATCCGCAAGTGCCAATTAAATTTTCATATTCGACTTGTTCTGCAACAGAAAGAAATATCCATACACAGTGGTAAAGCCAGAAAATAATATAAAGGGAAAAAGTAGAAGAAAATAATACCAAACATTACTTGAAACAAAATGAAACAAATCTTGGTAGCAGTCTCCAATTAGTTCCTCAAAAAATCTTGTCAGGTATTTGAAATGGAAATGAATAACGCCAAAATTCAGCAAACCCACATGACATATTCAACAAACCGAACTCATTCCAGCTGTCTACTGAAAACAATTTTGAAGCATTCAAAAACACCGGGAACTAACTGCATATCAATGGCAGATCCATTAAATTCCTTTATATCTGTACTGTATCCATATTTCTGCTGGTTTCCCTCTCCGTGCTGCCTGACATACTCCATTAAAATTGCATCTGCACACATGTCCCAATGGTTATACCAAACTACCTTTTACCCGGTGGGCGAGGGTTCGAATCCCAGGTTGAGATTCTGCAACTAAAACACCAGCATAACAAGAATGAGATATTATCTTCCTGCAACCTCTGTCATTTTAATTCCTTTTCTCCACTCAATAAGAAACAAGTAGACACAGAGAACAAGTCATATTTGACCATAGCATAAGTGCAATGTTTCTTAGATCAAAATGAAGCAAAAATATTGAAACCATCCATGTGATAAACACGAATACGTGAAATCACAAGAGCCACTATCAAAAATAGTAATAAAGAAGAATTCTAAGACTATACTCCATCACCGAACCTGTACAGTGATAATCTTTCCAACAGAAAATCGTGAGAAATCTTTACAAACCCATGAAAATGAATCAATGGCAAAAGAAAAAGATAAGCCCATGAAGAATTAATAACATTTCTAATCAGAGAAAGAAGAGACGTGAAACGAACGAGAAAGAAATATACAGCACAGAAGAAATCTAAGATACTAAAAGCGAATCAGATGGTTAAATGTACAGCAGTCTATCAAAAAAAAAAGAGTCGCTATCTAATTACAATTATAGAAAGCGATGATCAAGATGATAGAAAACTGAAATAAAACACAAAATCCATCTCATAAAATCTTACCAGAAAGCAAAACGAATGGAAAGTCGAAGTAAAATCCAAAGCGAATCAAGAACACACGAGCAAGAAATCAATAGGGATTGAATTAAGAAAGAGATTATGTACAGAGGGAGACGAAAGAGAGAGGAGGCAGCAAGAAAAATAAAACGCAGAAACCTTCTTCAGAACAACTCCTTTCCCTGATCTTCCAGGTTCAACAGTGCGGAATCTAATCAACAATTAAGGTAAAAAAAATTCTACTACAGGTAATCGAAATCCATAGCCGCTCGATTCGGTATGAATCTGTCCAAGTTCTCTTTCGAAGACCTTTCGGTGAGAAAGAGTTGGTCTTGAAGTGGATTTCTAGATCTGGGAATCATGTGTGAACGACCTGGATCCATATCTATCCATATCTGTAAAATACAAAGAAAACACAAACACAAACACACAAAAAAAAAAGACAACAACAAAACACAAACAGTAATACCAAATTCAATGAAAATATTAACAAAACAATAGAACCTGCAAAATTGTTAGATGAATCAATAAATATTATAAACAAAGAGGTGTGTCCAAAATTGTTCAGAGAGAATAGCAAGAATGATCGTCTTTAAAGCTTGGGTTCGAAAGGGAGAGGTTGTAGTGGTTGGCGATGGCCATGGCGAGGAGGCCGATGGAGCTTTGGCTCTCTCGAAGGGGAGTTCGAGTACATAGCAGCAAGTCAGAGGGTAATCCTTTAGGATTCGATTGATAAAAACGATGCTCTCAGACGGCACCATTTGATGAGGTAAAATATGAAGAACGGAAAGATAATTGTAAAATATATATAAAAGGAAAAGTTAGAAAGATCCACAAGAAAATACCCTCACTGAAACCCTAGCCGAAATAATCTCTCCCCTATAAGAAAAGATCAGTTAGCTTATATAGCAATTGTTGTGGGCTTTTTGGCTTATTGAGCCATTGGACTTAAACAATTGGTCCATTATAGGCTAATTCATCCCACAAACTTACTAAGTAAAAACATATCTACTTCTTATTACAAAGTACATATTGGTTAAATATTCCAAAAATCTGACTTGCGAATCGTATAAATTCTTCCCTCATCAGTCATATTATCAACACGTGCAGTGGCATGGTCTTTACACGCAATGACAAGGTCAAAAGGAGCAGTGGTACGGTAAACTTGAGTAGTGGCAGGGTCTAAGCGAGCAACATCATGAACAATATGAGCAGTGTCATGGACAATACAAGAAGTGGTGGGGTCAATACGAGGAGTGCCATAGTCGACAAGAGGTATGGAATAATCAATTTGCAGTCACTCAATTAGAACAATCCAAATACATGCAACAGATGACGGAGTACATGCATTTGCAAGTCGAGCATTCTACTGGTCTACCACCTTTCAACAACGAGGATGAATCCCCTTAGTTTTTCTTTTACATTTGATTGTATTAAACATTTTAATTGTAATGTTTTTTTATTTGATTAAACACGTTGTTATTTGTTTGGTTTTTAATTAATGAATTGTTTGTTTTGTTTATATTTTTTATTATATGTTAATTGAATCTCTTTCGATATTTATTTTATTATTTTTACAAGTAAAAGAATTAAAAAACTAAAGTAGAACTATATAATATTTGAAAAATCTAAAAATTTCAACAAATATTTGATGCCTAAAATTTATACTAGTTATATTATATTTTACGTTATTCAAACAACTAATATTAAATATTAATCTCTAGTTATTTATATATTAGTCAAAGGATTAATTATTTATATATTATTTTAATATTTAAATTAAATTTATATATGAGTATATAAGTATAATTTTTTTAAATATATATATATAAATAAAATTTATCGATTATATATATCAAAATAAATATAGCAAGTATTTTTTTAACGATATACATATCTTAATTATTGAGATCCAAATTAATTAACGAATACAAAATACTGTTTTATAAACGTATAAAAAGTAATTTAAAAATATTGTGTTTAAAAATCTAAATAAAATTATTTTTTTCCCAAGAAATTGAATTTTTATTGATAAAAAACCTTTACAAATGTTAATACATTGAGATAGCTACTGATTATAGCTTTACTACTTATTTTGTACAGATTTAGTAATCAACATTTGTATAGTTATAGGTATTCTCTTCTTACATTTCCATCTTCTGCAATCCTCTTAGTTCTTTCCTTTGCTGCCCTGTATCTACTTGCTCCTATCCCTTCCTTCTTCTTTCTCTCTTTCAAGCTTCACTCCTTACATTCCTTCTTCAGCAATCCTCTTAGACCTTCAATCCCCTTGCTGCCCTATATCTACTTTCTCCTGTTCTGCAAAAAAACAAACACCAAAGTGGTCAAGTCTTTCAACTTGCCAACCAGTTAGTCAAAGAATCTAAAATAACCTAAGTTTAATGATTCCAGCAAAGTAATTGCATTTAGTTCGTTCAAAGAGTGTGATGATTCAACTATAAAACTAGACTGAATTTTTAATGCATACTTTGCCACCCAATCAGCAGCAAAGTTCTGTTCTCTATATATGTGTTTTAAAGTCATTTGTGGCTTAATAAGTGATCTACAATACTGAAGCATCTTGTCTAGATACCATGGATATTTCCCTGTCGCAAGCATATTGAATAAATTGAGACAATCTGTCTCAATATCAACACATGTTAAATCATTATCATTGCAGTACATTAGACCATATACTAGAGCAAAAACTTCAGCAATTATAGCAGAACACTTGCCTATTAAGTCTCCTTTAGCTATTAATGTTGCTCCTAAGCTATTCCTAATAATAAAACCATAGCTAGACTCATCATTATATAGAGAAGAACCATCGCAATTTAATTTCAGTCTATTATTATCAGGCATAGACCAAACAACATACATACTAGATTTAGAACTTTTAACATGATTAAAACATCGTAAATCTTTAGCTATATGTAGGTCCTTTGACCAGTGCTTCCTAGTTAAATGCCTACCTGAATCTAATGATGACAACATGAACAATATGTGATTAACTATTCTTTTAGGTGATAGAACTTTATCATTATGCTTACAGCTATTTCTACCATACCATATAGAGTATACAATCAAGGAAGGTAAAATTGTTCTTATCTGTGTTCTTTTAGTTGTGGACATTAACCAAAGGTTAATAATATTATTCACTGTCATATGCCTACCTATATTTATCCTAAACATGGCAGAGAAGTAAGACCAAATGTACCAAGCAGTATCACATGAAACAAAACATGATTCAAAGATTCTAAATTCTGGCAACTATAACACTTAGATGCTAAACAAAAACCAATTTGCTGAAGTTTACTATCTACACTTAATAAGTTATTCAGAACTCTCCAAAGGACAAAAGAACATTTCTTAGGTGAAACATTATTCCAAATTCTACCTTTTATTTGAGATGTTATGTTTTTTTATTCTTACTTCATTAACTGTTTCTTTTAAATTGAACTTCCCATCAACTGAAAGTTTCCAAATTATAGAATCAGATGTGTGTACATTAAACTTTATCCTAATGATTTCATTCACATATTCAGCAGGCAACATACTTAAAAGTTTATCAGTGTTCCACACATTATCAATCCAGTATTCATTAATCTTAGTAAGTGTATAATGACTAGAATTTAGGGTTGTTAGAGTTATTAGAGGTTTATTATTATACCACTGATCTAACCAGAAATCCAAACTACCATCTCATATCTTCCATCTTACATGTTTCTCAGCTCTATCTTTAACTTCATACATTCTTTTCCAAATTTTAGAGTCTGAAATTTTAAGAGTGGACTGCAAAGGATGAATATTAAGACAGTATTTTGAATGCATCATTCTTGACCATAAAGTTTTATTTTCCCGAAAGTTAAACCATAGCTTAAATGAATAGGCAGTTTGAATGTCTTTTATATTCCTGATATTTAATCCATTTTCATTATATGGTTTACATAACTTATCCCATTTAGACCATATCATATGCTTATCAGTTTCACTAGACCCCCACAAGAACTTATTTAACAGCTTCTCAATCCTATATATTGTTTTCAAAGGTAACTTAATCGACTGCAAATAATATATTGGATATGACATTAAAACAGAGTTTATTAATGTTAATTTACCTCCAAATGATATGCTTTTAGAGTTCCAATCAGAGATTTTACATCTTATCTTGTCAATTAGTTTCTCAAAATGAATAGAATGGTTATTTGAATGAATTGGAATTCCTAAGTAAGTAAAAGGAAGGTCTGTATGCCTAAAACCTAGAATATTTTCTAAGACATTTACTTTAGTTCTATTCATTCTTAAAGGTGTAATAAAGGTAGTCTTTAGCCTATTTATTTGCTGACCAGAAAGAGATTGATAACTATCTAAGAACTTAGATAACTTCTTAATACTTGTTTGTGAACCATTTATAAACAGAATTATATCATCAGCATAAGCAAGGCAATTAACTTTAACTAAGCTTTTCATATTATAAGACATAGAACTATGCTGGTTTATTATAAATAAATCTAAATAAAATTATAAATATTATAAGTAGTTTTTTAGAATATTAAGTAAATTATTTACAATATCTTAATACTATTACAAACAATATCAAAATAACATTACAAGTATTTTTTCTTCACGATACATATATTTTAATTATTGAAATTTGATTTAGTTAATGCATACAAATTATTTTTAATAATCGTATAAAATATTTTTAAAAAATATAATATTAAAAAATCAAAATATAATTAGATGACTCATAGATAGATATTTTAAATAAAATTTTAAAATATTAAATAAATTATCAATATAATTAAAAAATATATCACATAAACTAACTAAAATTTTCATTTATTATACATATTTAATAATTAAAATTCGATTTAATTACCATATACAAATTAGTTTTAAATAATAATATAATTTTTTGATAAAGAGTAACTTAAATGAATTATTTGGCGGATAGGATAATGAATCTATTATACTAGTCATGCTCTACGATAGTCACACGCTAAATATGGATACATCAAATACGCATATACTGAAAAGGCCAAAGCTATTTCTCCATCATATTTATTATTTCCTCCATGATTTGAAATTGGCCAAAGCTATTTTTTCCATGAGAATTTTTATTTTTTCCATAATTTGAAAAAAATCTGATGTTGTTATTTCCTCTATAAAGGAAATTACACATTTGTCCTTCTATCCATTTATTCTACCTCCTTCATTTTCAAGAACGCCATTATTGTGCCCATTTATTCTATTATCCTACCCATTAACAAATTCAAAGAAAAAAAACCACACTTATCTATTTCTTTAGTTTTTAACCTTTTGTTTTTCTTTAGTTTTCGGTACTGTCTTTTGGCTATGACTGTTCTTGTTAGGTTAGGGTTCTTATTTGGTAGATTTAGGGTTCGATTAGGGTTCTTACTTGGTAGATTTAGGGTTCTTATTTGGTATAATTAGGGTTCTATTAAGGTTTATACTATTTGTTTGGATCTATTTTCGAGTTTGGTTCAGTTTTGTGTCTATATGGCATGTTATACTGTATTCTGTTTTTTTTAACGATAGCATATGATTCCGAGAGGCCATCTCGGAATTGTATGCTTTTTTTAACTACAAAACACCTGATTCCGAGTGGCCATCTCGGAATCAGAAGTAATTTGTGATTTTTTTTTGCACCTGATTCCGAGATGGCCACTCGGAATCAGGTGCAATGTCTCTATCTCTTTATTAAGGTTGTAATTTGTTCAAAACAACTGATTCCGAGATATTGCCTCAGAATCAGTTGCGTTTTGCCCAGAAATACAGAAATCGGGAATGCAGTATCAAAACCAACATTTTTGAAGTGATAATCTTAAAACTCTGTATTGTAAAACGAAAAAAACGAGATTAAATTACCTTATTCGTTGCTTGAGTGTTGTTCTCCTCATTGGTATGGGTTTCTTGATTTTCCATGGTCAATCTTATCAATCTTCAATAAAACTGATGTTTTTTGGATTTATGGTTAATTTTAGTTGCAAAAATCAGATATGTAGGATTAAAAATAGGTTAATGATATGTTTTTTCACACTAGACTATCTATTTCAATAATAGCACGTAATATTAAATTTGAAAACAAAATAAGGGTAAACTAGTATTATCATGTTTCAAGCGTTTTAGATATTTCAAATTATGGAGGAAATAAAAATCCTCATGGAGGAAATAGCTTTGGCCTTTGAAATTTCTAAAACACTTGAAACATGTTATTGCTAGATTACCCTTACTTTGTTTTCAAATTTAACATTACGTGCCATTAATCCAATAGAAAGTTGTACAGTGAAAAAACACATCATTAACCTATTTTTTAATCCTAAAATAAAAAAACTTCAGTTTTATTGAAGATTGATTAAAGATTGATCATGAAAAATAAAAAAACCCATACCACGGAGAACAACACTCAAGCAACGAACAAGGTAACGAATATGTATATGTTAACTTTGTATTAAGATTATTTTGCATCTCTACGCAAATTCCGAAATTAAAATAACTTGTTAACAAACGAAACGATTACAAGGATAACATTCGAAAACAAAACATGTAATTTATTAAAGAAACAGAGGGAATGCATCTGATTCAAAGTGGCCATCTCGGAATCAGATGTACATGTGCATTTTTGTTGACAAATTACATATGATTCCGAGATGACCGCTCGGAATCAGATGTAATTTGTCAAAAAAATTGCACTTGATTCTAAAAAAAGACATGTGATTCCGAGACACCATCTCAAAATTACATGTTTTTCAGTTAAAAAAAAGCATGTGATTCCGAGATGGCCTCTCAGAAACACATGCTTTCGTTAAAAAAAACCAAAAAAAAAACCAAAACAGAATAGAATGAGTCAAATAGTCACAAAATCGAACTAAAATCGAAAAAAAATCGAACCAAAATCAAAACCCTAATTGAACCCTAATGTTTGCAGCCCCAAAAACCCTAATTGAACCCTAATGTTGTACTAGTTTAGAACCCTAACCTAACCGAACAGCTGTAGCCAACTTACCTCGGTCCTTGCCTTGCTTCAGTCCTTCGAATTGTAGGTTTATTTTTCTTTGGAATTGTTACTAGGTAGATTAATAGAGGGGAATAATAAGGTACGAGTAATTTAGAAGGTGGTGTGATTAGAATTAATTTAATGGGGTTAGATTGGTTGATGGAACGTAGGAAAGTGAAAGTTAATGGATTGATGGAAGGGTTAATCGTGTTCTTACAAATAAAAGAAATAGAATAAATGAGTGAGAAGCTGTGTCATTTTTTTGGAAATAAAAAAAAGAGATTTTTTTCAAATTAAATAGACCAAGAGGCTAAAAACGGTTAAATGAGTTAATGGACCATAAAGCTGGTCGCCTCTAAACTGGCCCTCCAATCATGCTTCTCGATTTATTTAATAATATTCACTTTTCGTTTAAAAAAAATATAAGATAGAAAAAAAAACTGAACACCTATTTTAAAACATTTTTTATAGGGAATTGCTAAAAAAACGGCCAAAACTACTCCGCGAAGTCGCTTAATTTTTTTTTCAAAACTACTCCGTGAAGTTATTCTATTTGACGATTTTGCCCTTCCGAAATCGTATAAATACTCAATTTTACTCTGCGAAGTTACCATAATTTCAAAAAAAAAACCTCATACTCAAACTCTCCTCTACCTTCTCTCTAAAAAAATTATACCTAAACTAAATTAAATAAATAAAACCTAAACTAAAACTAAATATAATAACCTATACTAAATTTATACCTATACTAAATTACACAAAATTTATACCTAAACTAACTATACACTAATTATACCTAAACTAACTATACAGACAATTGAACTAAACAAATGGGTTTAGTAAAATCTGAAACACAAAAGTAAAGTCTTACCTTACCTTACCTTACCTTACCCATAACAGCACTGCCCTTAACGCGACCCACTGCCGCACAAAACTCCCTAAACCACCGACCCACCGGCACGTACCCATCCACCCACCAGCAACTAACGACACCCACCGGCACATCTACAACGACCACCAGACGACCACCACAGGACCAATATACACCGGATTTGTCGTCGGAGAGACTGTTCGGAATAAGGGGAAGCGCAACCGGAATCGAACAATCACTGTAAGTCGATTATGTTATTGTTAGATAGGCTAGTTAGGTTTAGATAGGTCTAGTTAGGGTAGATCTGTAGAAAAAACCGGTTTTGGGCTGTTTTTTGGCCAAGGCAGAAGCTTTCCATGGCGATGCTGTTCTTCGCCACACACGGGCGAAGAACAGCCTCCCTACGCCATCCACTGGCGTAGGGTTGGACCCGTACGCCACATGGATGGCGTGGGGTTCAGCATGTACGCCCCCCACGCCATCCATGTGGCGTACGGGTCCAACCCTACGCCACATGAGATGGCGTAGGCAACATGGCTCACGCCACCACTGTGGCGTGGGCATGTAGACGTACGCCATCAGTGAGGCGTACGTCTACATGCCCACGCCACGGTGGTGGCCTGAGACATCTCCGGTCACCGGAATGGGCCGGGACCAGATTATTCTTGTTTTTCGGTTTGTTCTAACCTGCCTTATGCTATTTTTTGTCTAAAACGGGTACCACCATTACAATATGTGTTTTCGACGAAACCTGATAGTAAGTATTTTTTTTTCCAGGTGATGGATCACGGCGACGATGCACAGTATACATTGTCTGCTGATGGGTCGCGGACGAGGAGAGTTAAAAAGCGGAGTAGGGTACGTGGCCAGCCAGTTCCACCTGTGCAGATGGATGAGCTCCCCATAGTCTCCGGACCGCATGCGTCCGGATCGAGTTCAGCTTCCGCTTCCGCTTCCCGCGGACGACGCCATCCCCCACCGGGTACAGGGCAGCGTAGAGCTCCTCCTCCGGCCAGATTGCCACCACTGTTCGGCGAGGATTTCACCTCTCACGCTGCATACCACATTTGGATGGGAGAGGTAAGTATCGAAATTAAAATTTTACATTATTTCAAGCTATTTTGTTTTGTCCTATGATAATGGGAACAAATTTTTTTAAGAGCGAGAGATGCGGCTGTATGCCCATTATCCTAGTCATCGAGCATGGAGTTTGGCTGCACAAACTAGGGTACGCGCTGTAGTTGACGCCACCCCGTTCGGTCGTCTGATTGAGCCGTTCTATGAGATGCAGACACACTCCAACATGACGGAGGTTTTCCTAGAGAGGTGGCATGCGAAGACCAATAGCTTCCATTTCGCTTTCGGTGAGATGACGATTACTCTGGACGACGTCCACACTATTTTGGGACTCCCAGTTGATGGTGAGCTTGCTGTGTTTCCCTATATTTCCGACAAGAGTCTGGCCATGCACGAGTGCGCTGAATTGCTTATGGTGGATGATCTATCCTTCGTGACGGAGGTTGAGAAGTGCAAGGGAGTTGGTTTGGGATATAAATGGCTCCGGAGTAGGTTTAGTGGGCCAGAGTTCTGCGATGACAGCCCTAGTTTGAGTGATCTGATGGTGGATGCTGCAGCCCGCGCCTATATATTGCATATGTTCGGCACGGTCATATTCCCCGACAAGAGCAACATGTACTCCAACTACAAGTATTTGTTTCTGTTGCGCGATTTGACTCCGGAGGGTGTTGGCAGGTACTCATGGGGTAGTGCTGTTCTCGCTTACTTGTACCACCATCTGGGTGAGGCCTCCCTGCACGACACGAGGACTATGGCCGGATGTATCGGTATGGTAGACACGTGGATACGGGATCATTTTTCCATGCTTCGGCCCGTTACTCGACGCACCTACATTGAGCGCGACCCCAGTATTGGTAGATGGGATACAGCTGCAGCAGTATCTGACTCACGAACGAAGCTGAACCTTCGTATCTCCGTCAACAACCTGGAAGAGAGCGATGTAAGTGTTTTTGTTTAGTGACCGCAACATTGATTTATTATTGTGTTTATGATCATATCCATTTTTTCCATGCAGGTTTTGTTTGAGCCTTATCGTGCTATACGCGATCATTTCCCGTTCCAAGAGCTATCTTGGTTTCGGGATGTCATATGCGGTGTGGAGCACTCTCAGGCATACTATCCCGAGCGAGTTCAGCGGCAGTTTGGCTGTGTCCAGGGTCGAATCGCGCATCCTCTGTTAGCCATGCAGTCGAAATCAAAGAGCAAACCGAAGACGATGGCGTATGCATCCGATCCGCATGATTGGGACCGGCGGCAGATGAACACGTTGCATCGTGGTTTTCGAGGAGGGATGGTGACAGACGAGATGGAGTCTTTCTGTGAGCCTGAGTACCTACTACTTCACCAGAGTATTAGCTGGTTCGATCTCGTCAACACCGCTATCTACTCGCTCGATGACTACGTCCACGAGGATCGAGAGGGAGCTATCATCCGACATTTGCGCGCTGGTATGCGGAGGATCTCGTTGTTTCCTAGAGTGAGCGAGTTTGATCATGATTTCGATCGTCTGGCTGGGGCTTATGACGATGTTTTGTCCACAGCCAGGAGGCTCGCATAGACATTATGATGTTTTTTGTGTTTGTATGATACTTTGATTCTGTTGTCGCTAACTTGGTTGGTTTCTTGTTTTTTGATACTTTGTATGATACTTTGTATGTAACGTATCATTTGGTTTTGGATTGTGTAATAGTTTCGGTTTGTATGATGCAGTTCGTTTGTTCCCAATAGGTTTCATCTCTTTCTAAAAGAAGAAGCTGATTAGATTTAGTTTTTATCATCATTTCTTTATCATCAAAGTTTTAGGTTACTTGAAATTTATTTTGTATAATAACTGACTTTCTCTTTGGCTTTGGAAATAACATTGAAAATATTTTCAAACACCTCATATTTACAAGACTTAAGAGTTATTATAAGTCATTTTCATATCTCTAAAATACATATAAAATAGGGTTATGGATTAATCAAAACAGTTAAGTGATTAATCAAAACAGTTTCTCAATTGAGAATTAATCTAAACTTTATCAAGCCTTCTCTAGTTTCCAGTATCTTCCATGTTATCCAAATTTTTAGCGCCTCAAAACATACAGAATGATGGTTTCCCGCCTCATTAAGTTGATAGCGGGAACAAAAACACCATTTCCCGCTAATTTTTTGAGAAATGAACCAACAGACTACGAGTATATAAATACTAGAATCTGACTATGAAACTAAACATTTAAATTATAACGATGGGTGATTCAGGCTGGAACGTGTACGGAGATGCAAGCCTCCTAAGCACATTTCATTTCGTCAAAGGTACGATGCAAGAGGATAATCCTGGTTTCATCGATGCGGTTTTGTGCAGGATGTTCTTCAACCACGGTAGGGAGGCATCATGTCCAGGATGCTTAATGCCCCGACCACGCGGACGCCAAGAAGTGTTCGAGAGGCTGGCTTATCTTAAGCCAATGACTATACAGATTGAGTCATTGGATTACGAGACCCGTTTACATGTCGAAGACGTATTCAACATGGGATCCCAAGGTCCAGTTACGGCGGAGATGGTGTCACATGCGACGCAACAAAGGGAGCAAGAAATGGCCGACGCAATCGCAAGCGCCGTTGAAACGTGTTCAACCCCCGAAGGAAGTTATGATTCAGATGATTATAAGTTCGGGAGTGGAATGAACTATCCGACTCCATAAATCTAAGTGTGAAATGTTAACAGAGGGTTAGCCCACCTATCATTTGTCTTCAGTTATTTGCTTATGTATTTCTTATTATGCAATGCTTTGGATTAAATTGTAATGTTTTTATGCAATCGACATATTTTGCAGTTTTAGTGCTACTGTTTTCAAGATGAACATCCAAACATAAAACATCGAATGTTTACATTCATTCAATCACAAGTTCAAATAACAACAACTAACGAAATAAAAACTTCAAACAAATACTGCAATGAAACATCACAAGTTCAAATAACAACAACTAACAAGTTGAAATAGTAGTACTATCTAAAACAACACACATTATGGAGTTACTTAAATAAAAACACAGACTACTAAACATAATAACTCGATGGCACAAACCCGAAAATAGTGAAATGATCAGTCGAAATCGTATCCCAAATTGTCATCCGAATCATCCCCCCCATTACGTGCCGCAATCCTATCCTCCAGAAACGCCACCATATCCCTACTTATGTAGTCTACTACCGTCATGTTCCAGACCAAAGGTGCTTCTATCTTAATCCTGGCTGGTTGAAAAAGGAGGGCAGTGAGCGGTTGGATGAAGTTGTACCTTGATTTGATTTCGTCACGACTACGCACTTGAACGTCTCCTGCTCCTAAATGCCCATAGTTGAAATACATCTGACATAGGAGGCGGTCGAAGAAAGCATCGCTACTATCTTCCCCCATTTGTCGGCGGACAACCTTAACTGCCTTGAGCATATGGTAGTCTTCATCAGCTGTAAACTCCATGTGTTCAAGTGTTTGTGTTCAAGTGTTTGTGTTTTTTTTCTTAAGTGTACTCTTTGCTTATATTACGAATATTACATCATGTGGCATGTTTATATAGTATAGTCATTTTTTGGCGGGAGGTTTTAGGATGTAAACTCCATGGCGGGAGTTTTTGGCTGGAGTCCTTGGCGGGAGCATTTGTCTTGGCGGGGGTTACTTTTTTGCGGGTTTTTATAGGCGGGACTTTTTGTGTTGGCGGGAGTTTTTGTGTTGGTGGGTCCCGGCTGATATCAATAATCTATGCAACTTCACGGAGTAATTCAATAATCTATGAATACAGTTTGTGTAAACGTTCATGTTTAAGTTCATGTTTTAGTTTGCTGTTTTGGTTTACGAGAAGTTAATGTTTGAGCTCCTCTAACTGGTCTACCACTTATATTTCAATTCAATTTTTTTTAAATCTAGTTAAACATTAATTGGAACGTGAATTCAATACATAATGAGTTTCGAACAATACATAATCATTAAAACACAATATTATTCCTACACATAAAGTAAAATGGTTTTTTATTTTAAAAAAAAGTTTGAGAAAAAAATTATATTGTAATCAAAGGGTACCCTATTGCCGCCACAACACGGCGTAGGGATACCCGTTTTCGCCAACCAGTGGCGGCAATAGGTTTAACCCTTAGCCTTGCCTTTGTTCTTTTTGGACAGAGGCAAAAAAAGGGTCCCCTACGCCAGGTGAATGGCGTATGGGGCAATCCCCACGCCATCCCCTGGCGTGGGGTGCTGCAGTTACGCCGTCGCCTGGCGCTCGGGACGTCTGTTACGCCATTATGCTGGCGAAAACGGCTGTCTCGAATTTATGAAGTCAAAATTTTAAAAAAAAAATTCATTTAAAGTAAAGAGGTTTAAAGGGTACAACACATTGTTAGTTTACAGCAAAAAAAGCAAAAACATAGCCGAACACAAAATAAGTTCAATCTTTCGTTAAGTCCACTATCAAATCATCATGTTCAACGGAGTGCGTCGGTGTGGGATTTTGTAGTCTTGAAAATACACGGACTCTATCTAGCAAAGGAATCGACCAAGAAATTGCGTCTTCTCTCGCCGATCTCATCCACGTAGGATCTATAGTCAGTATGGGTGACCCTTTAACCAACTCAACCTACAAATTTCCGTTCAATATAAATGCGCGTTTACAAAATAAAATGCTTAAATGCGTGCGAAAGTTAAAGTTATTTACTCACATGAACAAAATGGTTTTTATTGACGAATGCCACGCCGATCTCCTTTAAAGAACCATCGCTCGGCGGTGCATTTTTCACCGGTAGGTAAGTCGTACATCCACCGGGAGCGAGGCAATAGAAAACGCAATTGAATGTAGTCGCGACTAGTTTTCCGCAACTAGGCAAGGACATCCATTTTGCGTAAGGTGCAGTCTCTTTATTAAAAGTCAACCGGTTTATCTCCTTATCAACTTCTCTTTCATCGTCGAAATATGCAACCCGTTTATAAAACTCCCGATCGCTCTTTAGCTCGTGAACCAAGGCTTCTCTAACCATTAGCCATCCACTTTCGTTACCAACCATACCATGCGCAATGGCTCTAAAACCACAATTACCGTCGGGAATTACATTTGTAATTCGGGTTATGAAAGGACGCATATATTGAGGTATGTCTTTTGAAAATCTCGAGTCCAAAACATTTGGTAATCTGGTCGGTAATGGTATAGCCGTGAATGACGGTATAGCCTTGATGTGGTTCGACGTATCCGGAGTGCCTAAACCGACGCATTGAACCCGTTTTGCTATATTTTTTGGGGGTTTTGCTCCGGAATTAGTCGGAGCATGTGCCTTAACCGTTCTTGCGGTGCTACCGAGAGTGCCGACCGGGGTTGCTATACTAGCGGCGGGTGTTACAACTCGTGGAGTTGCGGCACTATTGTGGGACTCAAACATTTCTTGTTCGACGTATTCGTGATATGAAGGATCTCTTTTCGTAGAATAATCACGTTGGACTTTGCTACCCTTAACGCGACCCCGACCCCGTCCACGACCACGGCTTCCAACACGTCCGGGAGTTCTACCGCGGGTTTTAACCTTCTCGAGGGGTTCGCAAAGGAGTGTAGTCGAAGGATCCAAAAAATTTTAAATTTTTTTGAGCCAATGACTTTGTTCGTAAACATCAAACTCTTCAAGTTTCGCATTTAGATTAGCGAAATTAAATTTCACTTCTTCTTCGCCGGTGAGTTTAACTCGCGGAACGATATCTAGTCTCTTCCAATGCTCATCTATAATCCGAGTAGGTACGTGGCCGTCCACTCTTCGGATTGCCTCAAGGTCGTGGGAACACGGCAAACCATGGATCGTACGATCGGTGCAAACGCACATAGATTTTTCACCGCCGCTTTTATCAACATAATTATCGTATACTATCGCTATTGCAATAGGTGATACGTACCCCCGTAAAAATTTGAACGGTTTGAAATCTTGGAATTTGTGAATTAAACGGCACTTGCTAAGCTCCATCGATTCTTTAATAGTAGAATGTTGCATCGCTAACAAGCCATGCACTTTATCCCAAAACCCATCGAAATCCAATCGGCTAGACCCAACATATTTTTTCAATGTAGCATACGAGCTTTCGGCCCTATTAGAGGTGTGGTTATTAAAATGCATGATCTTGTTAGTATAAGCGTGAACAAACCTCTCTTTATAAGGCGTAATCCACGAGTCAACCACATAGTCCACCGCCTTATCTTGGTCTTTGAACATCGACCGCATCTTAGCCAACCTCTCGTTCATAACCTCAACGGTATCGGATAAAACAACGTCGTTCCAAGCCACCAAAAAACTTTTAGCCACATTTCCGTCTTCAAACATTTTTTTCGTTCTCCCGCTAACATTTTTGTTGATATGCCACTCGCATAACATGTGACTAGCGCTAGGGAAAATTTTTTCGATGCTATTCATCAAGGCTAGTTCGCGGTCCGTAACGATAACACACGGTAATTCACAATCATTCTCCTCCATTACCGTTTTCAAGCATCCCAAAGACCATTCGTAGTTGTCTTGTTTTTCACTCACCATAAACGTGAAACCAATGCAAAACGTTTTGTTCGTAGATGTTACCCCGACTACTTCGAACAAAGGCATCCCGTAACGAATGACTTTATATGTGCTATCCATGATTAGCAAGCGTGGGAAGGTTCGTAGTAAGTCGATACTAAGCGAATGTGCGAAAAACAAATCGGTTATGACGTTAGAACCGTCATTCCCCGTCCGTGTCCAATACTTATACTTGTGCAATTGCAATTTAACTAACAAGCATTGCATTTGGGATCGACCGCCGTTTTCGGCTATCCTCGTTCTTTGACGGTGATTGTAAACGTGACAGATATTTGAAGCATTCTCCGGATCGGCCTTTTTCAAAGCACCAAATATTTGTCGCGGACTTGTCCCGTTCACCGTCAAAAGATCAACGAGCTCTTTTTCCTTACGTTTTTAACTTCGACCATTGCAAATGTCCTTCGGCATACTTGATCGGTTCGTGGTTGTGCTTCCCGGAAAGGACACTAAGAGCCCACTTATCGTCTCATTTTTACGGATTACCCACCAAATGAAAAGGGCAATTTATTTTTTTGCTACCGGTGGCCTTACGCTTACGGTCGCACTCTTTAACGGCCGACTTGAAAATTCCGGATCGCTCGCACCGATAATCCACTCTCGGTGTTCTCCCCCTCTTCCCTACCTCCTTCGATGCTACGTTTATCGAAAAACCCAACGTTTTCCCCCTAACTTTTACCCACTCGGTCATCGACTCTAAGCTATACTCGTCGTGGGTGGTGAAATGGTGAGCGTAGTCCGAAACAAGCGAAATATCGCATTCATTCACCTCCTGCAATACATAAGAAGTAGAAAAACAAATTAAACCGGCATTCCGGATTCGGAAACCACATTTCGCCATTCCAAAGGCGTGTGGCACATTCCATTCGCCATGGCTTGGCGTGGGAGACCTACCGAGCGCCACACGTGTGGCGTACGGATGCTACCCCACGCCAAGCCATGGCGATTGGAATGTGCCATACGCCTTTCAAATGGCGTACGGCATGTCGTCCACGCCGGAGTTTGGCGAAGAACACCATTACGGGTTTTTTTTTCTTCCGAAAATCGATTTTTTGGCCGAAATGAAAGAGGGAAATGCAATGTACCTCCTCCGCGACCATGCTGCTCTGCGTGGGAAGCACTTCCGACCCTTTTCCGTCCATGTTGTGAAGGTTTTGAAATTTTTCAAAAAATGGGTTTAGTTGGTTGTTAAGTTTCTATGTTTAGTATGTTTGGAGAAGATGAAGTTTGAATTTAAGTTTGCAACTTCATGGAGTAGTTTGGTTCTCTTCAATGGCATCACTTGTAAATATTTACACTTCAAAGGGTTTTTTGAGTTTTTTGCCTTGTGACATTTTTGTAAATATTGAAAATCAGAAACATGGGACTTCGCGGAGTAGTTTTGGCCGTTTTTTTAGCAATTCCATTTTTTATAAGGACGTATATTTTTGTGGACAAAATGTTTCGGAGTCGATATAGTGAATGTTAATGTGGCTTTTTCCTCTTAAATAAATTTGCTTCTCTTCCAGGTCGATGTCTGGGCCGGATTAGTTCTAGAGTCCGAAATGGGTGGAATTTAATTAGGGTTGGATCAAAGTATAAGAAAATGAATAATAGTTACAGTCGTGTTAGTGTTCTATCCTCTCACTTGATGGCCTCGGAGAAAGAAGCTGCTCTTGCAGCTGTTCCTAATGATTCTCCGACCATGTAAGTAATCACTTTGCATTTTTCTTATCACTGATTTACCCATTTATTTGACCTGTAATCGTGTTTATACATCCTCCTCTGTAAAGTTTCGACCTTGATTTCGATTCTCCCATGAAGTTTGAAATAAAAAGTCAAACTTTTGATTACTGGGTTTCTTCTTTGATTCTCTATGATATTCAAGAGAATATAGTAGTATAGGGTGTTTTTATATTTTGTGAGGTAGATAAGATCATCACCTAGAATTAGAACAACCATTTCGTCGTGCCGATTGGAAATTACTAAACTTAGCAATGTGTTTGAAGACACTGTACTCGTACATTTGATTGGATAATATAGATTGGGAGCATTACTTGTCACATTTTGCTGCAAACGTTATGTTTTCAAAAGCCAATTGTATGTTTAAGAGCATTTTAAAGAACTAATTCATGCTTAATTCTGTTTTGGACAAAGAATAGTTTTGGAAAATCGTTTTGAGTTTTTTTGGGTTTTGCATATACATTTTCTGGAAGCTAGCAGGAGACCAGCTCTGTCTACTGGAAACATGAGTTTTAGATTGACTTTGGTGTTTGATTTGTAGTTTTGACAAAATCATCAGCAAAGAGATACCTTCAAAGATCGTCTATGAGGATGATAAGGTACTTCCACCTATTTCTTTTCATATTATGAAACTACGTAATTGTGTGAACATCCTTGGCAATCTAGAACCTTCTGGGCTCATTTCTAAGCACTGGAGTTTCATTCTCAGCTTTGTTTAGCTAATTGTTGAGAATGTTCCCTTAAAGATTAAAATTTGAGGGATTCCGTTTATTTGTATATTTATGTACTCTTATTCTAGATTTATAGTATCAGTGGGAGATACTACAGATTGGTGTTATTATTTGAGTGTTGTGTTGTTTTTTCATGCCATACAGAGAACTATAACATATTTAAAATATCTTGTCTCGAAACTTGAAATGCAAATATATAGGGGTTTCGACGGCAATATACCAACTACCAAGGTATATGTAGTGATTTTGTTTCATAGAAGGTTCGTAATACTGTTATTGCTTGACACTATTGATTATTTGATGCACTAGTTAGAGTTTAGTTGAGGTTCTGAAATGACAAACATCTAATAGTCTTGATAAGCATTAGCTACTTTCTTATTATAATTCTATCAACTCATAAGATTACCAAATTTGAAGACAAGTATTGAGTTTAGTTGAGGTTCTGAAATCACAAATTGCTTGTAATATTTTCCTATGGGTAGTCTTGAATTAGCCTTGTATCTTGCCGTGTATATTAGAATACGTGGTTGGAGCTTAGCTATGTTATTGATTCACTATTATATATTTCATTGTGTGTTTTTGTTCTGCAGGTGTTAGCTTTTAGAGACATATCTCCCCAAGCCCCTATTCATATTCTTCTGATTCCCAAAGTGAGGGATGGTTTAACTGGACTGGCTAAGGTATGTCTCACTTGCTTGTTATATGCCACTTCCGGGAAGGTGTTTATAGAAAATGGCATTAAAAGAAAAAAATTAGAGGCTGACTTATAAACAAAAGCGAGTTTGAAAAGGATTCATAATCAGATTTATGAGCGGAATATATATATGGTTTTTACTCTTTAATCTGAAATATTCTATGTCGTAGGCGGAAGAGAAGCATTGCGAGATTTTGGGACGGCTTCTTTACACAGCTAAAGTCGTTGCAAAGCAGGAAGGTCTTGACGATGGCTTCAGGGTTGTGATCAACGATGGACCTACAGGATGTCTGTATAGTTTCTGCTGTTAGATATCCTTGAATTTGTCAACGAATTTGTATTGATGGTTCGTATGCTGTATTGCAGGTCAATCTGTGTACCACCTTCACGTTCATCTACTTGGAGGACGTCAAATGAACTGGCCACCGGGCTAAGAAGTACATCCATGTTTTGTTTGGTGGTGGTATCACTTTGAATAAGTCTGTCGATTTAAGATTGAAGATACTGGTATTGTGAATTTTACTTGTCGAAAGATGATCAAACAAAACAGAACACCTAAATCTTGTTACTTTGAAGTATGGTTCAAACTTAAGAGTTTGCCATGTTATCTTTCTCTCTCTACATATGTATCTCCTGCTTATTAAGTTGCTTTGGTTGTATTTTTTTCCTTTCTCTTATCTGATTTGCGTTTACGATATACATACTCTATAAAAAAAAACTGAATTCAAAAGTTTTTCTACATGAATCTGTTATAGCCTACTAAACACTATCATAGTCGTTGATTGGATAATGTCAAAACTTTAGATAAAATTCAAAGTAAAAATATTTAGTTATTATATATTAAAATTAAAAAATGATTTTAATCCAAGATTTAAGAACGAGGGCAAACAAATGTTAGAACTGAGCTATAGTACTAAATACTAATTATATATATCACTGTGTTTTGCTTATGAACAGTGAACGTTTTACAATCTTGTCTTTAAATAATTCAATTAATTTTTGAAATGTATACCATGAATATTTTTAGGTATAGTCCAAACCCATTAATCAGTTTGAAGCCCATATATATGGATACTGTAGACATTAACCGCTCTTAAATTAATAAATGAAAACGGTGTCTTTTATGTGTCATTTTGCGTGTTGTCACGTGTATAGTTTACATTTCTAATTCATTTAAGATAAAAATTTCTCTACTTTTTTTATTTTAGTAGAAATACACCGCGTCATTAACTTTCTCACCTTCTCTTTAGATCCTGTAAATCCACTCACATCCTCTCTCTCTCTAAATCCTCTTTATATGTACCGTTCCTTTTTTTAGTCTGTAGAAGGTAAATATTTTAGAAAATTAATCTAATATATATTTTTGTTGAAGACGTCTTTTGTTTTTTTTTTTTATATTATTTTATAAATATTTTTTATATCAAAACTAAAACAAATTCATTAATTCAAAGAACTTTATCCTAAAATATAAACGTTTTTTCCGTGGGTTTTAATTTCTTTTCTCTCCACTTTAGTTTTAAATTAATTTTTTTTAGATTTTTTTATTCAAAATTTAAGAGATCGATTGTTTAAAAGAATTTATTCAAGGAAACCTTAGAGAGTTCGTCAAATGACGAATGAGTCTTGGAAGCTGATCAAAAGTAGATCATCAGACGGTTTATATGAGAGCGAATCCGAATGACGATGAACTCAAAATGAACACCAACAAAAACGTCGGCGGAACAGCTCAGGGGAGACAACCCTATTAATCTAGGTATGTCTTCCACCCCCTCTAACGGTCGTATCCTCAAAACTAAGATAGATCAAAGCAAACATGAGAAGCTCTGAGTTGTATAACAACAGCAAGACAATGACGAAAACGCTAGACAGCGTTTCGACGCAATAGTCGATACGCTGCAATGTCTGAGTAAGAAAGTCATTTTTAGAGACACGGACAAGTAGGATATTCCTCCGGAATAATGCGGGGACGACCTCAAGGAGGGAGAAAGAAATTGTATCTATAGAGGCGAACGCATCAGATAAATTAAGAGTAAGAAACAGAGAAGGAAAAAGAGGGCATACTCTAACCGGGAAGACTTGTCCAACAATGGGGTATCTCACGATGACAAGGAACCGGAAATGGTTGGCTATGATCAGGTAAGGTCTATTATGACTGCTTATGTTTTGCAAGAATCTCCTTTTGTCAAGAGTATCCTGAAAGGAAAGCTCCTCCGAAAATTCAACCCACACACGATGGACTCGTATGATGGGTTCAGGGACCCTGAACACCACTTGGAGAAATTTAGGAACATGATGATGACATTCAAACCAGATGACGTATTGTTTTGTAGAGCTTTATTCATGACGTTTAAATGAAACACCTTTGACTGGTTTAATGGCCTACAGAAGGGATTGATCAAGGAATTCGAAGGCCTATGGGTCGCACTCAGATTCACTTCGTGGGAAACGAAGAACACAAACGTGAGGATGACGCAATCATGGACCTATACCAGCAAAGAGAAAAAATGTTAAAGAGCTATGTGCAGAGATTTATACGTGAAATGAACTATATGTCCTCATGTGCAAAATCGGTGATCGTAGCAGCCTTCAAAAGAGGACTGGATAAGAAATTCCCCATCTTCATAAACCTCATTCGATTCCTAGTGAAGAAAATGAGGGATATCATCTCCAGGTCTGATCAGTTTATTCGAGTTAACCATTCAAAGAATGGGGACTCCATGTCGACTTCTAAGCATAAACCTCAAGAGCTCAAACCAATAAGTATGGAGAGGAAACGCTACGAGGACGCTCCCAGTTCAAATTCATCTTGACCTCAAGTAACTCGTCCGCGCCCATCTTGAAACGATAATCACGCAAGGAATTTACACTCCATGATCGAGAACATAACTGCTATTTATGAAAATACAAAAGAGAGAGCCTAATATCAGCCGTCGTGGGGTGTGCTAACAACACTATACAGAAGATCCCTTTACAATTTCTGTGCATATCACAACGACCATGGACACCACACTAATGAGTTATGGAAATTTAAATAGGAAATCTAGAGTTTGATCGACAGTGGTGACCTTGTCCAGTTTGTTAAGCAGAGAGAGAGAGAGAAAACCGTAATAGAGGACGGAGGAGCTAACGTGACGCCTATAGAGACAACTGACAAATCCGGAGAAAAAAAAACAATGGTTGTGCACTATGTTTAGAGAGAACACCTTTTCGCGGACCGATCCAGCGGCACAGAAACGACATCGTAAAGACTTAGACATCCACCTGGTAGGTAGCTCATCGTATCATAATTTTCAGAAACCAATGGCGGATCTCGCGTTTAATGATGATGATTGATGGAAATTATCACACCCTATGGAGATGTCCTGACAATCAATGCCAATATCTTAAGGGGTAATGATCACAAGAATACTCGTGGACAATGGCACCTCGACCAATGTCATTTTCAAGACAAACGATAAGCAGATGTTTGGAGTACCGTTGTTTAAGGCAACTGACAGGCAACTGGTTAGTTACAAGGGAAAATTGACTAAGTGTGTGGGAGAGGTCGAGCTTTCGGTCATAGTAGTGAACGAAAATACCACAAAAGTGGTCCAAACTTTTTCTATGATCGCTAAAGCCCAAAGTTCTTACCACGCTATTATAGGACGACCATGGCTACACAAGCTCAAGACCACAACATGCTCATTCAGATAGTGCATCACGTACCTTGTAGGGAATTTGGTGGGAATAATCAGAGGTAACCAGTAGACAGTAAAGTAATGCTATGGCATAACACTTAACCCATCTAAAGTGCCCCAATAAAAATTAACAAGCTCCATGATTTGGAACCACCACAGAAAGATAGACCAGATAAACTTAAAGGTGGATGATCCCAGAGAAGACAAAAAAGAAGGCGACCCTCTAGGAGAAGAAATAAGTGTTACATTGGAAGAGGGAAAGGTCGTTAGAATAGCTAATAAACTTGATCAATAATTTAAAAACATGTTAATAACTTTGTTGCAGAAAAATAAGGATGTCTTTGCATAGAATGCGGATAAATTAATAGGAGTTGATCCAAATGTCATTGTCATTCATTAGTCGTTAACGGTAACGTTTGCCCAATACAATAAAAACAACGAACCTTTTCCCAAAAAATTCAGATGCAATTTTCAGGAAGGTGGACAAGTTACTCAAGCTGAGTTATATCAAGCAAGCCCAATACCCGACATGGATATCGAACTCAATGTTAGTAAAAAATAAAAGTGAATAATGACGTATGTGTGCAGACTTTACTGATCTCAACCGAGCATGCCCAAAGGATGACTTTCCTATCCCAAAACTCGACCAACTTGTCGATGTCGCTTCCGATAAAGATTTTATGTCGTTTATGGAAGAATACTCCGGATATAACCATATATCTATGAACCCCGCAGACAAGGAATATACCACATTCCAAACCGAGTGAGGCCTCTACTGTTATAAAGTTCTGCTATTTGGACTAAAGAATGCGGGTTCAACATATCAAAGGTTGATCAACAAGATATTTGAAGGCCAACTTGGTCAGCATATGGAAGCTTACATCGATGACATGATTGTGAAAAGCGACTATGGGGAATGATAAGTTGAAGTCCTGGGGACAGCCTTCGAAACGCTACAGAGGTATCGATTAATACTCAACCCTCTTAAATGCTCTTTTGGTGTATGTAGTGGAGCATTTCTAGGTTTTATTGTTAGTAAAAAGGGGATAAAAGTCGACCCCTCTCAGCTAAAGGCAATATTGAGCATGGAGCCTCTGAGAAACATAAAATAAGTATAACAACTAACAAGTTGCTTAGTTACCCTCTCCCGGTCCATCTCCAGAGCATCAGATAAAAGTCAACCATTCTTTAAATTATTAAAGAGAGCTAAAAAATTAAACCAGACATAAAAATTCAGTGAGGCATTCCAAGTATTAAAAACATATTTGACATCTTCAGAAGTATTAACGACACCAGACCCAAGAGAACATCTTTATGTATTTTTCTCGGTGTCGATCTATGCAGTAAGTGGTGTGCTTATACGAGAAATAGCGAGCATATAAGGACTATTGTACTATTTTAGCAAACGATTAGTGAATGCGGAACGAGGTATCTAAATTTAGAAAAGTTAGCCCTCAATTTAGTGGTCCCAACCAAGAAAATAAGCCCATATTTTCAAAGTCACACCATCATCCTACGCACATCATTCCCGTTATAAAAATTACTTTAAAAGACAAATATTTCAGGAATATTGACAAGGTGTTTAGTTGAACTGGGAGCTTACGACATAGGCTATAAGCCAAGAATTGCATAAAAGGCTAAGTGGTAGCTGACTTCATTAATGAGTTCGTAGGAAAGTCGGGGCTTAGACGAAGATGTAACTAAAGAAAAAACAGACATTCCTCAATGGTCAACTAAGGCAGATGGAGCAACCAAAGAAACTAGAAGAGGTGCTTGAATCGTATTGAGGACACCGTTTGGAGATGAAATCCGACAAGTAATACGATTTGCTTTCAAAGCAACCAATAACGTAGAAGAGTATGAATCAGTGCTAGCGAGCCTGAAATTGGCCCATATATGCGGAGCCAAGTGATTGCTAGTTTGCTTGGACGCGTAACTAGTGATTGGTCAAGCTACAAGGACCTTTGAGGCTAAACATGAAAGAACTCAAAGGTACCTCGAAGCTTTGAAAGAACCGGACACAAAATTTGATAGTGTCCAATATAAATAGATACCTCAACTCGACAATTCAATGATAGATTCGCTAGACAAAGTAGCAACTCAAGCAGAAAACCTAACCGTCCTTACCCAGGATTCACCAACGGTAATGGCAAACACATAAAAATCGGAAGTGCACGCACTTACAACAACATTTGATGAGAGGAACGAGTACATCGCATATCTCCAAAATCAAACCCTCCGGGTGGACATGGTAGAGGCAAGATCGTTACAGGTTCGTGAAACTAAATATACACTTTTGGATAACATGTTATACATGAAAAGTGCAATCCGACCGTTATTACGTTGTGTTAATAAAGAGGAAGCATATGTAATCCTTACATACATCCACAAAGGAGAAGCAGGCGCCCACTGTGACTACATGAGTTTAATAAAAAGATTCATACTTGCAAGGTTCTATATTGGTACATAAATGTCATCTCTCGCAATAATTTTCAAATAAGCAACATCTACCCGGTGAACCAATGAGCATCGTACCAACACCGTACCCTTTCGATAAATGTGGGATAACTCTGTCAGACCCCTCAGAATGGGTACTGGTAAACGAAAATTTCTCGTGGTAGTAGTTGACTAATTTACTAAATGGGTTGAAGCCAATGCTTTAGCAAACACTAGATCGAAAGAGATTTGTGATTTCCTCCAAAATCAAATTCTTTCTCGATTTGGAATACCAAGAATCCTTATGACTAACAACAGAACTCAATTCCAAAATGTGATTATGACGACATTCTGCCAAAGGCATGAGATCAGCCAATACTTTTCTACACCATACTACCCATAAGCTAACTGTCAAGTCGAGGCAAAAAATACAACTATTCTTGTAGGGATAAATAAAAATCTTGAAGGCTCAAAGGGAAAATGGTCAACAAACTAGTTGAGGTATTATGGGCATATCAAACTACACCTTGATCAACAACCGGAGATGCCCTTTTCTTGTTGGTATATGGATGGAAGCATTGGTACCAGCTGAGATAATAATACCAAGCCATCGGGTAGCCAACTACTCAGATGACGTAAACGAACAAGAAAGACAATCGCTCATTGACATGATTGAAGAAAGGAGTGATCAGGCCAAGGTTCGATTTGAGCATTACAAGATTTTAATGAGAAGCAGATTCGATTCCAAACTGAAACCTCGAAGCTTCAGAGTAGGTGACTTAGTATTCAAAAAAAAAACTTTTAGCGAGCCTAAGACAAAAATGCAACAGCTTTAGAGTTGAGACACTGTATGATTTCTTGTCAACGCAAAGCTTGGAGACACTGTATGATTTCTTGTAGCGCGACGAATTAGAGTTGAGAGACTTTCCAGACCCAAACAATAAAAGTTCCAATTTGAAGTCCTCTATAGATGTAGCATCAGTTGGGTTCACTTTTTGGTATGCCAACACCATTGAGTTATGGTACTTCTACATCAAGAAGGTTTTATGAAGTAAAAAATAGTAGATAGTTAAAGAACGACATTAACTAATAAGCTAATAGGATAATTACCTCCACTGAAAACTCCAATTGACGTTGAAAGAGGTCTGACATAGTCATGTTTTTGTAAACTGTCATCTTGGGACAATGTTTCAATTGTTGATACATAAGAAGGGAAAGCTTTGGCATGCTAACTGTCAGGGTTTGTTCAGTAAATTCAGGCATTGGAGAATACTCTGTAGTTACAGTACCCAAGGGAGGAACTCTACTTAGAGGGTCATCACTGTTTATAGTCACAACATATTGACAGTTATCTTCGCTGTCATTGATCGCAAACAAAGCCAATGATTCAACATTCAACTTTTTTTGCATGGAGGGTTCCAAAAACAACTCGGATATGGTTGGTTGAGTCAATTGGAGGAGTCTGCTCTCCAGCGGTAACGTTCGAGCCACCCCATACGTCGGCTTTAGAGAAAACAACATGTTCGTGAATGGAGATGAGGGGTATTGCTAACTACCATGGCTAAATTATCCAAGCCAGTTTGGGATTAGTCCTCAGTTCCACCTTGACCACTACTAATAGGGGTCCCATTTTTCTTTAGCACCCTCTTCTTCCTTAAAAACCCACCACTGGACAAAATACTTTGTCTCGTACCCTCGCCCTCTTTTCTCAACGATGATATCACAATGCAATAACTAAAGTACCGTTGATCCGACGCGGTGGGAGTAACAATAGTATCCAAAGCATATGTAGCAACAACAACACAAGCTACCTTGCTTTTAATATTGGGTTTTGACTCAACCACGTTACCATCCCTACAAGATATGTTTTGGCCGAAAATAGCATCAACACCTTCTTCATAATCTTTATTAACCCTTCTGGGGGGAGCTCCAGTCCAACACCTCTTGGATTACTTGCATACACCTTCTCTAACAGTATAGACTCATCAACCTCAGCAGTGACTGGTTCACCAATGGCATTAAGGGTAAGATTTCTATCTTGATACATCTTTATTTAAGCCAAAGGCCATAAGCTAGCTATGATGAATTTAATATGAGTAAATAAGCAAGGGTATTCGAGCTCTCACTATGTGTAGGGGGAAGCAGAGAGACGCGCCAAAGAACTTTCTTTGCGTTCACCGTACAACTTCTTTTACAGTTATTGGTACTTTCCCGATTCATTACCTTTAACAAAGAAAAAAGGAAATATCATAAAATTAGGATATAAACAACGACAACACCATTAAAGAAACTAATTGACTTGAGGCTTACGTGTACTCATCCAACCGCGTTCTAATTGAAGGATATTTTTTTTACAATGGGATGCTCCCATTCCCAGAAACAAAAATAAAAAAATGCTTCCAATGCTTATTAGATTCAAGAAAGGTAATGATTTTAATACGGGTGGATATGTAGTAGTATGGGGTTCATAGAAATTTATACACATCAACACTAGCAAAAATATTCTGCGACACTGATCTCGTTATCTAATAATTTCGAACTAAGTAATACACTAAGCAGAAAACACCAACAATTGGTTGGTAACTGCATGGGACATATTCTAATGTATCTAACGAATTCGTTTATCAACTTCGTAAAGGCATTCAGAGGCCCCAGACAAACAAAGTAGTATACAAACAAGTTTCCCCCTCTCGAGCATGATGGGGATGTTCACCAGGCTTTGGAAGTCTAGTTATTACAGAATCATGAAAGTCATAAACTAATCTAAACCTACAAAGCCCTACGAGGCTTAGATTTTTATAAAGGTACGCGAGCCGGTTGACATAGTTATCAATAAAATTCCATCTTCCACCGGTGGAGTACTTGGGACGATGTTCATGGAAGTTTTCAACTTCTTCGAGGATCCATTGTGAGGAAATTATGGGAGCAAATAGAGAAGTTGATTTCATAAGAGTAATATAATATAATAAAATAGAGTTTCATGGCATAGGGTAGGGAAAACTAACGATCACTAATAATAAAGGAAGATTAAAGATCTATGAAAGATAGGGGTGTTTTATTAATAAAGAAAGTTTCTTAGGAGAATTTGTCAATTATGTAAAGAAAAAAGACTAATGTATAGCAAACAATAGACTTGAGGATAGGACCATAATTATTGAATTGTTAGACTTGTGGGGCCTACTATTTGTACAATAAATAGACCATCCCTTTTTCGAAAATGAGTGATTGATAAATGATTGAGCAATTATTACATTGATTTTCTCTCTCTAAAACACATCTTTCTCTCTCTAAAATATTATCTAAGTAATCCGAGGAACACTTTAGTCCTCAAAGTATTGTTTTACCTAAAAACTTCCTCCAAAGATTTCTTGAACGATCAACTACTATACTAATTAACAAGGATAAAATAAGAAAGGAAGATGAAGAATGAAAGTGAATGATAGTTACCTTGATATTACATTTGGAATCAGAAAGTAGGGGAATGATGAGGAACCCACGAGTGATAGATTTTTCTCTATAAAATAAATTTAAAAACAAGAAAAAAAGATACAACGAATATTTTTACTGCATTTTATACTATATATAAAGGAAGGCAAAAGGCTAACATGGCCCTATTTGTGGGTCATGGGCTAAAAGAATACAAAATGATTGGTCGATTGATTAGGACGGATGTGAAGTGTCATTTTCATCATACACACAACTAGCTACTATATTTTTCAGACATAAGGACACGATTATGGACACATGACGACATGAAACTGACGTCTATATTCGCACGCTTGGCGATACAACTTAGGGAATTGCTAAAAAAATAGCCGAAATTACTCCGCGAAGTCACATATAATTTTTTTTAAAAAACTACTCCGTGAAGTTATTTTGTTTGACGATTTTACCCTAACGAAATCTTATAAATAGTTAAAATTACTCCGCGAAGTTATCATAATTTCAAAAAAAACCCCAATTCTCTAACTTTGCTCCATCTTCTCTCTAAAAAGTTAAAAAAACTATAACTTAAATTTTAACTAAAATTAAAACTAAATCTAACCTAAATTATTTAAGAATCCACTGCTTCAGCTTGGTCTCATACACAGGAAAACTAAATCTAACCTAAATTAAATTAAAAGTGAAGTAAATCTAAAATTATAACTACATAATTAATACTAAAACTAACACTAACCTAATCTAAAATTATAACTACATAATTAATACTAAAACTAACACTAACCTAATCTAAAATTATAACTACATAATTAATACTAAAACTAACACTAACCAATCTAACCCTAACTTCAGACAGAACCCACTCCTCCCACTTGACCAAACAAGTAGACACCCGCAACCCACACCCGTAATCGGATCTTTCTCCCACCTGACCAAACTAACACAACACACCACCCATTCAACCCAAAATCGGCACCGGAGAACGGAATCGGCGTAAGGAAAAGGAACAAGAACGACACCGGCGAGGAAATCCGCCGAATCGGAATCGAAACCGGCTACTGTAAGTTGATTTCTTTGTTGTTAGATAGCTTAGTTAGGTTTAGTTAGGGTATAGGTGTTTGTTTTAGGGTTTTAGGGGTCTAGGTAGGGTCTGGCAGAAGCTTCAAGCTTCTGGCATGGCCAAATTGTCCCGTTCACCGTCAAAAGATCAACGAGCTCTTTTTCCTTCCGTTTTAACTTGGACCATTGCAAAGGTCCTTCGACATACTTAATCGATTCGTGGTTGTGCTTCCCGGAAAGGACACTAAGAGCCCACTTATCGTCTCCTTTTACCGGATTACCCACCAAATGAAAAGGGCAATTTATTTTTTTGCTACCAGTAGCCTTACGCTTACGGTCGCACTCTTTAACGGCCGACTTGAAAATTCCTGATCGCTCGCACCGATAATCCACTCTCGGTGTTCTCCTCCTCTTCCCTACCTCCTTCGATGCTACGTTTATCGAAAAACCCAACGTTTTCCCCCTAAGTTTTACCCACTCGGTCATCGAGTCTAAGTTATACTCGTCGTGAGTGGTGAAATGGTGAGCGTAGTCCGAAACAAGCAAAATATCGAATTCGTTCACCTCCTGCAATATGTAAGAAGTAGAAAAACAAATTAAACCGGCATTCCGGATAAGGTAAGCACATTTCGCCAATAAGAAGGCGTAGGACACCTTCCTTTCTCCACCCACTGGCGTGGACGACAGACAGTACGACACACGTGTGGCGTAGGAAAGGTCCCCCACGCCAATAGACTGCGTGGGAATCATGTTCTACGCCTCCCCAATGGCGTACGGTCTGTCATCTACGCCAGAGGGTGGCGGAAAACACCAGATACATGATTTTTCAAAAACTTTATTTTTTTGCGTAAATGAAAGAGGGAAATGTAATGTACCTCCTCGACGACCATGCTGCTATGTGTGAGAAGTGCTTCCGACTCTTTTCCGTCCATGTTGTAAAGGTTTTGAATTGTTTTAAAAAATGGGTTTTGTTGGTTGTTAAGTTTCTATTTTTAGTAGGTTTGGAGAAGATGAAGTTTGAAATTATGTTTGCAACTTCATGGAGTAGTTTGGACTCTAAAACGGCATGACTTGTAAATATTTAGACTTCCAAGGGTTTTTTGGGTTTTTTGGTTAGTGGCATTTTTGTAAATATTGAAAATCAGAAACATGGGACTTCGCGGAGTAGTTTTGGCTTTTTTTAGCAATTCCCTACAACTTAAAGGTAGGTTATGCATACCACGTGGAAATAGCGTGAACATGAGATAATTAATTCACCTTTCAAGGACTAGGGGGAGTCCTGATAAAGCATAACCTCTCCATCGGTTTATACCCATCACTCAAGAAAAGATACCTACGACTATTAAGTGGTAATAGAGCGGTACTTTTTAAAACATAACCCCCATCGGATTACACACAATAATGAAGTTGAACCACCCTCGATCACACATTAGAGTGGGAGAAACATCAGCTAGAAAATCCAGTATTCGTCCGTGTGAAGGTTGAACCATACCAATGTAGACAAAGAGTAGTTATTAAGCGACTAATGCCACTAGAGGCAGCGGTAAGAACATGGGAACAGATCATGAACCCACGATCAAACATAATAGTGAGTAGAAGGTTTTTAAGGATAGTGGTATGATGTAATTAGTATATAAAGGGATTATAACCCAAGAGAAATGTAAGATTTTCCAACTGGAGTAATAAGATCACAACATGTTTGTTCTTCCAATCATCATAACATATCATTATCATTGAATTCTCTCACCACGAGACCTATCTTTTAGATGATAAATGTAAGACCATTGCAAAATGAAAAATGATAAATGATAAATACGATAGATAAATGGTAAATGATAGACGTGAGACAAAAAAACCAGATGTCAGAACACGGTTAACTGGATTCGTAAAAAAAATAACAGTCATAGCTTTAATTTTGTTCGTCTTTAAAAATATAAAATCAATGATATTGTCATCATTTTATTACAACTTAAAAGATACAAACTTTTGAAAAAAAATTGAAAAATATAAAAAAAGGAAGTTTAAGAGAGAAAAACCCTCCAAGAACTGAAAATAGATTTCTTGGATTACAAGTTTCGATTTGCGATTCTCAGGTGGCTGGTAGTCGGCCAGGCTCTTCCGGCAAAAATAAGATGACAAGAAAGAGCCCATCTCTCATTATTTAATTCCAACAAGAATCAACAAATTTGTAGAGGCTTCAAGACTGAAAACTCAACACTCTATTTCACATAACATGCAAGCACAACAAATTAAAATTGATAAATTCCATTGCATTTTTCAAAAAACAATCGAGGTAATGAAACCACATGGATTAATTCGATTTGAGCAATCTCAGGTTCCCCTGCAACACAAAAAAGTCTGGACACAGAGAGTCTTTTGTAGAGGTTACAAAACCAAAAGTTAAGAACTTCCAAGAAAATTATCAAATAAAGCATAAAAAGCTCATAAAAATATCAAGTTCTCTGCGAGTGTCAAAGAAAACATGTTACAAAAATCAAAATATACACTAATTAGAAAGTTCTTTTCAAGGAAACATCAATATGCTATAATTTAGAGATTCTTAGATTCATTTGGGTGTCGCGGTGATGCCAAAATTTCCCATTAGGACGTAAGCCATATTCTCTCAGAATTTGATCTAGAAGAGTATATTAAAAAATTCGGAAGAATAACGTATGGGCGATTGAAAATGTTGAGGCTTCTAAAATGACAACCTTCCCTTAATACTAATAGAGTGCCCCGTCTGGATCATTTTCTTAAACCGCCCAAAGTATATGTTTGATGAATGTATCATAAGATCATTTGGTAAACCTATAAGGATTCCTCTAAATGTTTGGGTTCCACCTAAGAATAAGGAAAAAATAAATTACTGTAAGGTTTGGTTGGAAATTGATGCGTCGTAAGAAATTTTCACCAATATATAGATATGTTTGGTGAAAATGAGGGATTTTGGCAGGATGTACTCTTATGGGACATGTCATATTATTGTTCAAATTATTTTCATCTTGGTCATGAAACTGAATAATTTAACTAAAAATCATAAAAGACAGGATGACCAATCTCATCATAAGGTTATTAAATCTCAAGAAATGATTTGGAAGCCTAAAGTTAAGTCCATAATTGTTAAAAGAGACTGTTTGATAGATTAATCGGGTTTAAACATATAATCCATTATAGAAGATGTGAATATGGTTTAAAGTTCATACAGTCAAAGTATATCATGGTATGGTTTGTTTTTGTCTGAGGGTAAGTTTGTAATTTTTGTTTAGAGTTTTGTGGAAGTTTGTAAGTATTTAATGTTTGGGTAGAGTGTAGAGGGAGAATTGAGCAGCCTGGTTGTATTTAATTTTTATTACCCTCATTTAATGTTGGTGGTTGGGTATTTATACCCTTATATTTGGGCCTTATGGGCTTTCAGGTCGTGCTTAATGGACCCGGGTCGAGTTTAAGGACCCACTAGTTCTAAGTAGGAGAACAGGCAGCTTAGTCAAGAAGTGATTAGGTTTTAAGTACATTAGTTCTGTTCGAACAGTCCAATGGATGATGGTGTCCGAACTGCCCCTGTCCGGTTAAGTAGACATTGTCCGAACTGACCCTGTGCGAAGTGCTGACAGAATCCGGACTCATCAGTAGCCCCTTTTTCAGATGGTGTTCAAAACCTTTGGCAAGATCTAAAAAACAGTCTGTTGCTAGTGACAGTTACATTCGGACAGGTCCTTCGAAGTGTGTCATAGTTTTATCCGGACTGAAAAAGGTTCCTTGAATTTAAACGATTTTTTGCCAGAGTTCGTGGGACACGTGTCTCTCTCTGGTTCGTTATTTCAGCCTATTTTTCACCTTGAATTTCGCTCCCACCTTCTCTGAAAAGTAACCTCTTCATTAAATGAAGATGACATCAGTGCCGTTCCTTAATCATTGCAAATCCTTTCGAATTCTCCTAGGAATCAAAGCACCTTTTTTGGTTGTTTACTATAAATTAATCACTTCTCCACTGTTTTACCATCATCTTCATATTCACTTTGCTAATTTTCAGAGCTTTCTCTCTCAAACACAAATCCTTCTCTTTGGTTGTGAGTTTATGTTCACGGCTAGGAGCGCTTTAATCAAAGGCGGGTGGCTTAATCTATCAGAGCTAGAAAAAGCACAAAAAGTCGAACGAGAGAGGCGCATTGCTGCAGGCCTACCTACTTCCCCCATCGAAAAACCAGTAATCTCAACCACAGAGCCTGACCAGGGCTCCTCCTCAACCAGAAGTGTAAAGCCGAGGAGATTGTTTCAAACCAACCTTTCTTCTATTGTTTCAGGCTCGTCGGTTCAAGAATCAGAGCCCACTGTTGAACTAGGGCTAGCAGTTACCAGCTTCAAAAATCCTTCTCCATTTATAGCCATGGGGTCAGATGCAGATATCTCTCCCAACAAGTTAGTCGATCGAAGAAAAGGTCGCCTGGTAAAAGGGCAGGCTTCCAAAGGCACCCCTTCAAAATTATGGGTCAAGGACAGCAATACAGGGTCAGAGGCACCCATAAAAGTACCTCAGGACAGGCTGTCCGGACCGGAGGCCACTAGCTCAAGCCTTCGAAGAGAAACCACCACATCTGAGCCCCAGCCGGAGGCCAGAGTTCAGGAAAGTATTGAAGCTCAACAGTCAGGAGGTCAGACTGAACCAAATTCTAATTCCCTCCTCCCAAAGACAACTGAAAACGCCTCCTCGGTAATGGAGGAAATAATAGAGGATTCTATCGAAGAGGCTCCGTTCGAGTCCGAACCCTCCGGACAAACTTCTGATGCTGCTGCCAAGAAAGATAAAGGCAAAGAGAAACTATGCCTTAGGAACCCAGAATTACCAAAACTCCTCGAAGGAAAAGTGGGACCTTGTTTCCACAAGGTAAACGTTAAATATCTTCTTGCCTTACAAAAAATCAACTATGCTTTCATCCATACAGCCGAATTGGGCTGGATGCGTACCAAGTGGGGGATTCCGGAGAACGTGAAAATAAGAATCCCCATAGACCCTGAAACCCCAATGGACTGCAAACTTAGTGAAATAGTTATCTTCACTGAGCTTTTTAACTGGGGTTTAAGGTTCCCCTTAGATCCGGAAATAGTTAGGTATTTCCACCTCATCAAGCTTTGCCCTAGTCAACTGAGCCCCAACGCCTGGTACACACTTATGGCCTGCATCATGGCCTCCAGGCTCTCCGAGATTCCTTTACCAATGGAGGAATTCGCAGCTGTGGCCAGCCTCTGCAGAAACCATCACATTCCCTTCTATCACTTCAACATGGGTGATAATTATAAAATAGTGGATGACCTGCTTGAGTCGGAGAGAAACTGGAGGACTCAATTCTTGTTTGTAAGCGGCGCTTGGGAGAACGGAAGGAAGATCAAAGCTGGAGTCAATCCGAGTCTCCTCACCAGCAGATGGAGAAGTGATCGTAAGGATCCTACCTTACATTCTCATTTTTACTTTTATCGAATTTGTTTAAACTGACTGGTCTTCTCTTTTTTCTTGACAGAGCTGCCCAAAGACTTCAATGAATATTTAAAGGCCGGGCAGACCACTTGTACCAAGATCAACACTTGGGCTGCTGAAAAGTGGGGGAACCGTTTTCATGATGCCTTTACCGGAGTCAATCTTGCCAAGTCTCATCTCTGGAACACTACTGGCCGGAGAGACTTGACCTGGGAAGAACTTACCACTCCACCCCCTCTGGATGTTGTCCTTAAAAGAACACATGCACCGGACGGGTCACTGTACTTGCCAGGTCGAGCCAAGGCCCCAATTAAGATGAAAGGAAAAATAGGGAAAGGCAAGAAGACTGCAGGTGAGGCTAATCCTGCCGAGGTGGAGGAGACTGCTCCCACAAACCCAGAGGGGCCAGCTCCAAGCCAGATTGATGCTGCTCTTCTAGAAGTGGTAGAGCATGAGAGTGCTAGGGAGGAATCAGGATCTCCAAAACCCCCAAGGGTTTCTAAAAGAGACCGGAGACGAGGAGCAGAAAGCAAGGAGAGGGAGGCCAAGAAGAAAAATACTTCCAGGGGTGATGAACTTTCTCTCCAGCCTCCAGAGCCTCTCCCTCCTGTTGACCCTATCGATCCAACAAGAGCAGAGGAGATCCCTAGCGATTTTTGAACTGAAGAGGTTGGAGGAGGAGACCTTAGTATTGATGGTGTCGACCTTACGGGGCTTGAGGGTCTTGGGGAATACTTTGAAAACCTCCCCAGAGATGATTTTGCTGGGCCCTATCTCCCTCCAAGCACTGCGAACACTGTTACCTTTAATGGTAAAACTTTCACTGTTTCAAGTGAAAGAGAGGCTATAACTCACTCCATACTGAGCACCGTTCAACCAGTGTTGGTCTTGGAGAAGCAAGTACGAGGTCAGGAAGCAATCATTACCTCCCTTAACTCTGACAAGGAAACACTGTCCAACGACCTCCTCACTGTCACCCAAAATGCTGACGTTTTGAAGGGAGAAAACGAGGAGCTAAAGAAGAGTTAGGATGGGTTGACCATAAAGGTTGCCACCTTAGAAGATACTATCAAAGATCTCCGGGAAAAGCTGTCCGGATTAGAGAAATATCTCACCTCTTCAAAAGAGGAGGTGAAGGCCAAGGACCAAGTCATCCATAACTTGACAAATGACAAGATTGTGCTCGAGAATTCGGTGTCCAAGGCTGCAAAGGAGAAAGCTGATCTGCTAAGGGAGCAAGAGGTCAAAATTCAGGCCAAGATTGATGCTTATTCCAACAATGTGATAGATAGTCAAGAGGATATGTATGCCAAGGTGAAGTCGGAAATGGTTTTTCTGTTTCACGAGAAGTTCCCGAAGAGGAATCTGGGAGACTTATGGAGTTTTGTAGAGTATCCAGACCTTCCCTTTCATACAATGGCTGAGGATGACAAGTTTGACTTCTCCAGTGCGTCCTCATCCGATGAAGAAGAGAACACTGGGGAGAGTCCAAGTGAGGGGAATGATGACCCCAAGAAAAAGAAAACAGGTGAGGCTCAGCCATCTTCAAAGGCTCAGTCTTAGAATATCAATTATCTCTCGTGTGTGTTTTTTGTTTTGATTAAACTAAAGTCCTTGGAAGGCTAAGGCATTTCGGTAACCGTGTCCGGTGTTTGTTCGGACAGATCTGTTTTTTTGAAAACTTAAAGTCCTTGGATGGCCAAGACACTTCGGTTATTTTAATGGATGTCTTTATTTTGCACAACTCTTGCATTTTTTCATAGTTTGTTTCAATTTTGGTGGCTAGTATTTAAACAGCCCTTAGTTATTTCATAAATATTCTAAAGTGAGAGTGTTTAAATTCTCCGATGACAAATGTTTAAGTAGTCATCATTCCTTTAATTCAATCCGGATGGTGTGACAAGAAACAAAGTAAGAGCACTCCGATTTTTTAAGAAGGCATCAAATTTTATAAAAAAAGCCTGGACACCTCATTAAAACCTCCCCGCGCCACCATGGTAGGAAAGAGTATGCCCCCAAATATTTACATGGATTTTTAAACAAGTAAATATTTACATAGTGGATACTCCAAGTACATTCGGAGATGCTCAATGTTCCAAGGGTGATTCAAAACCCTTCCAGCCTTGTCTTCTTGCCAGTATGTTCCAGGTTTAAGCCTTTCAATGACCATATAAGGTCCTTCCCAAGTTGGGGCCAGCTTACCGAGCAGCTTCTCTTTAGTGTGTAAGAAGACTTTCCTTAACACCTTGTCCCCCAGCTGAAAATCTCTTCTTTTAACTCTGGAAGCAAACCTGCTTCTCATAAAACCCTGATAGTGTGCAGCTCTAAGGTGAGCTTTAACTATTCTTTCTTCTATCAAGTCGAGCTGACCTCTGATTGCCACTTCATTAGCGTGTTTGGAGAAATTATGAACTCAAAATGAAGGGAGAGTTGCCTCTATGGGAGCTATAGCATCCATCCCATAGACCAAGGCAAAATGCGACTCTTGTGTCGCAGCCCCAGGTGTAGTCCTGTAGGCCCACAAAACCTCTTGTAAATAACTAGGCCATTTTCCAGCAGCCCCTTCTAAATTTTTCTTTAAACCGGACAATATAGTTCTGTTAGCCACTTCAACCTGACCATTTGCTTGTGGGTGGAAAGGTGAAGAGAAACAATGTTGTATACCCCTAGAGGCACATAAAGTCTCCATTTCCTTGTTGTCGAACTGTGGCCCATTGTCTGTTGTTATCTTCTGTGGAATGCCAAATCTGCAACATATATTGGATAAAATGAATTTTATGACAGCTTTTGATGTTGTTCCTGCCAGTGGGGCTGCTTCGATCCACTTCGAAAAATAATCAATAGCAACAATTATTGTCCTGCGTCCTCCGGATGCCACAGGGAGAGGTCCCACCAGGTCCAACCCCCATCGAGCAAAAGGTATAGGCTCAGAAATCGACTCTAAAGGGATGGCTGGGACATGAATTTCATTGCTATATCTCTGGCATGGGTCACACCTTTTCACCAGCCCCTTAGCATCTTGCATTATAGATGGCCAGTAATAGCCAACCAATAACACTCTTCTTGTTAGAGCCCTGAATCCACAGTGAGCTGATCCCTCACCATCATGTAATTCAGAGAGGACTATTTGAGATTCATCATCCCCCAAACATCGTAAAAGGGGTTTACTGTAAGACTTCTTATAAAGAACATCTCTTAGTATGATGAAACCACGAGCCTTGTACTTTAATTTTCTTGCTATTGACTTGTCCGGAGAAAAAAATACCACCAGAGAGATATTGCAGTAGAGGAAACCTCCAATCTTGAGGTTGTTTCATCTGTACATCAAAAATTTCCTCCTCCTTACCCATATTGAGTTGAATGGAAGGGCACTCCAGCACATGTATCCAAGGGTATGACTCAGTATAGGCTATGGTTGCCAAGGAATCTGCTAGTTCATATTCTGTTCGGGGTATATGTTCATAAACAATACTTTTAAACTTAAGTGCCTCATTTTTAAGAAGAAGTAAGTACTTCACTAGTTGCTCCTTTTTAGCTTCGGATTGACCCTGTGCATGATGGATAAGAAGTTGGGAATCGCTCATCAACTTGACCCTTTTGGCTCCACAAATGAAAGCCAACTTCAAACCAGCTACAACAGCTTCATATTCGGGCTCATTGTTAGAAGCCCTAAAAACAAAACATATAGCCTGGTACATTTTGTCACCATACGGAGAGGTCAAGCATACCCCTGCACCATATCCCATAGTACTTGATCCACCATACGTTCGGACGATCCAGACCTTTTTATCTTTCATCTCAGTCGTTTGCTCTGTATCCCTATCTGGGTGGAATTCAACTAAGAAATCAGCCACACCTGGGCTTTGATTGCTATTCGAGGAGCAAAATCAATATCAAAGTCCCCCAACTCCACTGACCACTTAGTCATTCTACTTGAAATGTTTGCCTTTTGAAGAACATTTTTCAAGGGATAGGATGTCCGGACGATAATAGGATGAGCCTGAAAATAAGGCCTCGTCTTCCTTACAGCAATTACCAAGGCTAATGCTATTTTTTCGAGCTTTAAATAGCGTTCCTCTGCATCTATCAAGCTCTTGCTGATGTAGTACACTGGACATGGGTAATTATCCACCTCTCTTACCAATACTGTACTGATGGCACAACTGGAAACTGCCAAGTATACGAAGAGTGTTTCTCCATTAACAGGTTTAAATAAAGTCTTGGTGGAGGACAGATGTTTCTTAATCTCATTGAAGGCCTCATCACACTGTGAAGTCCAGTCAAATCCCTTTGCACCCTTTAAAGTTTGAAAAACGGGGCACATCTGTCCGAAGACCTCAAGATAAATCGATTTAAAGCAGCCAACCTCCCAGTTAACCGTTGTACTTCTTTAATATTCCGAGGAGGCTCCATTTGGAATAAAGCATTAAGCTAGTCCGGATCGGGTTGTATTCCTTGCTCACTTATTATATACCCCAGGAATTTTTCGGACTACACTCCGAACACACACTTCTCTGGATTTAATTTCAAATTTACTTTTACTAAGTTAGCAAAAGTTTCTTGGAGATCTGCCAAGTGTAGTTCTTCATCCACACTTTTTACAATCATGTCATCAATGTACACCTCCATATTCTTTCCAATTTGATCAGCAAAGGCTTTGTTCACTAACCTCTGATAGGTAGCCCCAGCATTTTTTTACCCAAATGGCATCACCTTGTAACAATGAAGACCCCTATCAGTGACAAACGTGGTATGCTCCTGATCTTTTGGATCTACTTGAATCTGATTGTACCCGAAGAAGGCATCCATGAAAGACAGTAGCTTATTCCTAGAAGTGGAATTCACCAGCTGATCAATCCGGGGGACCGGGTATAAATATTTTGGGAAAGCCCTATTGAGATCTGTGAAGTAAATGCACATACGCCACTTGCCATTCTTCTTTTTCACCAAGACCGGATTGGCTGTCCATAAAGGATATTGAGACTCCTTTATGTGCCCCATTTTAGTAAGCCTGTCGACCTCTTGAACTATGACATCAACCTTTTCTTTGGAAAAAGCTCTTCTTTTTTGTACCACAGGCGCTATGTCTCTCCGGATTGATAGATGATGTGATATAATATCTGCTGGAACCCCGGTAACATCAGCATTGCACCAAGCAAAAACATGCTGATGGTCTTTTAAAAACTTCAACATTTTACTCTTCAGTTCGGATGGAATTTTGGACATATCTTAACATTTTTTCCCTCTTCCAAAGAATGTGTTTCAACTTCTTCAATCGATATTAACACTCCAGGGGTCTCTCTGGGGTCATCAATTTCACCCTCACCCCCAGAAAGCCCCTCAAACTGCTATTCTTCATTAATACGAACTGCCCCCACTGTTCTTGGAGCCAGTGCTGTGGCATAACACTCTCTTGCAATCTTTTGAATGTTCCGAACAACTCCCACTTGTCCTTGAACAACATATTTCAAACATTGGTGGACTGTTGAGGCCACTGCATGCATCCTAGAGAGCCAAGACCTCTCTAAAATAGCATTATAACAAGTGAGACAATCCACCACAATAAAAAGTACTCTAACCATCTTCTTAAAAAGGCCCTTGCCCAACAAAACTTCCTCTTCGAACTCCCCGATCACATCTGTTGAGCTCCCAGTGAAACCCACAATTGATCTGTCCGAACGCTGAATTATAGCTGGTTTTTTCATCTTTTTGTAAGAGGTTAAAAAGAGGATATTGGCTGAACTCCCAGTATCCACCAAGATTCGTCTTATGTCATTGCCCCCAATGGATGCTCCTATGACAACAACATCTTCATGGGGGCCATCTATATCCCTCAAGTCATCTTCATCAAAATCAATGAAGGGAAATGGAATCTGTGACTGATAAGAGGTCATGCCTCCTTCCAGCTGGGTAGCTAAAGTATGAACGTGCCTCTTTCTCGAAGAAGCAGTGGGTGATGTCATAGTATCCCCTCCGAAAATTGTGAGTGACTCAAAAAAGTTAATAAGTCCGGAGACTGTTTTACAACGTTCCTCAATGGCACCCACTTTGCTTCGAGTTGGATCAGGATCCAAGTATTCTGACTCTACATCGAATCTTTCGATTATAACCATAGCTCCCTCCGGAGCGGAAGTGCCTGCATTATTTGGACCAGGCCGATGAGCATTATCAGGCCTATTTCCTCCTCTTATTTTGACATATGCCCCCAACTTTCCTCTTTTAATTAAATTCTGGACTTCTTGCTTTAAAGAAATACAATCGTCGGTGGTATGGCCAGTATCAGTATGGTACTGATAGAAGGAATTCTTACGATGTTCCCTAGGAGATTGTAGTGCAGCCGGCCTTCTATAGTGTACTTCTTCCTTTATTTTGTCATAAATGGTGGCCACACTTTCTTTCAACTCAGCAAACCACTCCGGTTGAACCCAAGGCCCTTTCTTATTTCTAGATTGTTGACTCTAGGCAGGCGCAGCTGGCTGAGACTTAGCTTTAGCTCTGTTATGACCCTGTCCGGTCTCCCTTGTCTTGTTCCCGGACTGATTTTGGTTGGGGTTATGTGCAACCGGGGCAGACCTCACCTGCCTGTGCACCCTAGTTTTCTTTCTTTCATCAACGTTAATTTGCTTTCCGACCTGATTCAGCAGACCTCCCCAAGTCATGGATTTCTTTCTGGTCACTGAATCAGCCAAATTTCCAGGGTTTAAGCCATGCCTTAAAGATGCTATGGCTACTTGCTCAAAGCAATCAGCCAACCCGTTTTTGGTGTTTACAAAACGACTTATATATTCTTTCAGTGATTCGTTTGGTTCTTGGGCACAATGGATAATTGTATCCCATTGCCCTTCAATTCCTTACTTCCAACAAACTACCTTCGAAAGGCCAACCAAAAGGTATCAAAATTTCTAATGCAACCTTGTGGTAGGCTGTTATACCACTTCAGAGCACTCCCCGTAAAGGATTGGGAGAATGCTCTGCAGAGTAACTTGTCATCATCATCGAAATTCATCATGAAGTTTTTGAATTGTTCAAAGTGGTTTTCCGGATCTTTACTGCCATCGTATTTCTCCATTTTCGTACTATCGAACCTCTTAGGGAGGTTTCCGGACAGGATCTTGGAAGACAATGGAGATTGTCTCCAATTACGGCCACGAATGAAAAAGGTATCCTCATTGGGAGTTGCAAAGATACTTGGTTCATCATGGAAGGTAATAGGATCCACCAGCATCCGCTCTACGTGTCTCCGGCTATGAGATGATCCTTTTCCTATATTCCTCTTTAGCTTCCCATGTCTATTCTTTTTTCTTGAATACTTTTTAATCAACTTTTGTTTCTTTTTAGATCGGCCCTCATCACTACTAGAGGATAAGGACTCTTCAACTCCATCTTCATTCGAGGAGCTACTGAAAGACTCTGAGTCTGAGTCAGAGCTCTCCACTGGCTTGGACCGGTGAGACTTTTTGGAGCTAGCATGATTCTTCTTCGTACTCACATGGGTCTTCGAAGGCTCATGCTCTCTAGGGTTGTCAGTATGATGCGTAGTTGATGCCTTTGACTTCTCTTTTAAGCCCATCTTTGCCTTCTTTGCCCTCAGAGCTTCTATCTCACCTTTTAATCTATCATGCTCCTCGATGGTGTATTCATCATTTTCATCCACCATTTCAAGCAAAGCTGGTGGTACTTCTGGTGCGTCCGGATTCATTCGGACTGGTTTTTCTGATGGTTTTGAATGCTAGACTCAAGCACCGTCGTGCTCCCACTGTGGTCGCCAATTTGGTGTGGTTTGTTTTTGTCTGAGGGTAAGTTTGTAATTTTTGTTTAGAGTTTTGTGGAAGTTTGTAATTATTTAATGTTTGGGTAGAGTGTAGAGGGAGAATTGAGCAGCCTGGTTGTATTTAATTTTTATTACCCTCATTTAATGTTGGTGGTTGGGTAGTTATACCCTTATATTTGGGCCTTATGGGATTTCGGGTCGTGTTTAATGGACCCGGGTCGAGTTTAAGGACCCATTAGTTCTAAGTAGGAGAACAGGCAGCTTAGTCAAGAAGTGATTAGGTTTTAAGTACTTTAGTTATGTTCGAACTGTCCAATGGATGATGGTGTCCGAACTGCCCCTGTCCGGTTAAGTAGACATTGTCCGAACTGACCCTGTGCGAAGTGCTGACAGAATCCGGACTCATCATATCATAAAGTAATAAGTCTCAAAGAAAGGACTGTGGATCTTAACCAGAAACAAAGATGCACATAAAGATCTCAGGTGATCATAGTATCAAAGACTGAAGCAAAGATAAATCTCAAATTAAAGACTCAGAAATACTAGAAGCACTTCAAATAATAGAGACAAATACATTGTTTATTGAAAAAAATATCTTAAAGATCTCAATATCCAACCAATAAATGTTGGGTAGCCTTCCTTCATCGCCAATGTTGAAAAAAATGGAAGTTAGCAATGAAACTAAACTAGTTCTGAGCAAAGAATGATGAAATCAAAGATCAAGAACATCAAAGGTCCTATCTTTTCCAAATCTCTTCTTATTAAAAGGTATAGTAGGCATTTAAATGATTATCAAGATTATAAGTTAGAATATTAAAGGTCTAAGTAATAAGGCTACAATAATAAGATTAAGATCCCTAAACAAATCTGAAAAAACAGAATTTCTTACTGTCAAAGAGCCTATGGTCTATGTGGATATGCTTTTTTTATTTCCAAGAAACTTGGTTTCAATGAATGAACAACCAATATCAATAATAAAATATGGGTTAATATTGATAATTTTGTGGAAGTCATTGTTAATTGTGAACAAATTATCCATCTCAAAGTTAAACATGTTAATTTGGACAAAGAGTTTTGGATTACTATAGTTTACACTAAGTGCCTTAGAAATTTTAGATTGGAACTTTGGGATTGTCTAAGGGATCTATCCAATGTTGTTAAGGAGTGGATGGTATTAAGAAATTTAGTATGATTCGATATTCTCAACAGTAACTCTTATACTATACACTTTGTATTAGAAGTATGGATGAGTTTAGTCATGTAATTATGGACTTCCACTTAAAGGATACTGACTTTATTGGTTCCAAGTTTACTTAGACCAATAACAAGAAATAAAAAATACTAGACAAAGTTCTCTATAACTTTTCATGGTCTGATTATTTTACCAATACAAGGGTGAATCATTTGTCAAGGACATGCTCAGATCATTCACTTGTGTGCGTCACTATTCTTTTTGACCAAATTAAATACAAAGCTTCTTTTAAATTTCAGAATATGTGGATATCACATCCATATTTCTTAAAATTTACAGAAAATAACTGGAAATAAAGCGTGGAGGGTCCTCCTTTACGAACATTTTGGAACAAACTAAAGAGATTGAAGCATAGATTAAGATGTTGGAATTTGGAAGAATTTGGGAACATATTTGAGGCTATAACATAAGCTAAAGAAGATGTTAAATATAGATAAATATATTTTGAAAACACTCAAAATCTTGAAGATAAAGTTAGTTTATCTAAAGCTAAAGCTGGTTTTCTTTACTTATTTTCAAGAGAGGAAGAATATTGGATTCAAAAGAGTAACATAACTTAGCTTAAAGATGAGGATATAAATTATGCCTATTATCATAACTATGTTAAGAGAAAGAGGAGAAAGAATAAAATTCAAGAAATAATGAGTAATGGTAGATGGATTAACGATCAAACTGAATTAGGTAGAGATACCGCTGCATATTTTAAATCTTTACTACTGACCAACCAAATTCCATAGTCTTTGAAGATTTCTCTAGCTACATTCCTAAGCTAATTAATGATAAGGACGATCATTTTCATTACCTTCTGATCAAGAGATTCATGAATTTATTTAATCTCTTTGTCCCTCTAGCACCGCAGGTGTTGTTGACTTCAATGCCAAATTTTATTAGCATTGTTGGCATATATTAGTTGTTGTCTACGCAAAGCTATTAATATCTTCTTCATGGGAGATGTAGTTTCTCAAGGGATCTTTGCCACAACCATATGTCTTATCCCAAAAATAACTACACCTAAATACTGAAAATATTACAGGCTTATTAATTTATGAACCATGCTTAATAGGATAATATTAAAGATCATAAGCAATAAGATATCCTTTATTCTGCCTAAAATTATCTTTGTGGGGCAGATGGGATTTGCCAAATCCAAGAACGTTTAGGGAAATATTCTCATTGCTCAGATTTTAACCCAAGATCTCTACAGGAAAACAAGATGTGTGAACATACTAAGTTAGATTGACACGTCCAAATCATTTGACAATTTTTCATTTAGTTATCGAACTAAATTTTTAGACAATTTTTTTTAACAATAAATGCTTAGACCTCATCCTTAAGAGTATAAATACAACCTAATTTTTAATTATCATGAAGAAAAATATTAATGGTTATTTTTTATAAGGAAGAATAAAAGACAAGGAGAAAAGTGTGAAAAAGAAACATGACTGGAGAAAATAGCAAAGAAAAAGTATGATAGGAGGAAAATGCAGAGAGAAAACTGTGTAAGGACTGAATTGTATAAGCTATCTAAAGAAATAGCCAGAATAGGAGGAAAATAAAATATAGGGACTAAAGATGTAATTAATAAGATATAGGGGCTAAATATGTAATTAACAGGAGTTAAAGCATGTGGGGTCCGTAATTGTACTATAAAAGGACCACACACGCTTCACAAATCCCGAGATGAATAATATAATACTTCTCTCTCTACTTAACCTAATAACTCTTACTTTCTCTCTCTAAAATTGACACTAAGAGATTTCTGTATCACCAAATTGTCACTAAGTAGTCCTCGTATCGCATAATCACCCCTGGGATTTCCTGAAACTCTTCAATTTTAAGGCAACAAAATGAGTAAGACAAGAGGACCCTTTATCCTCTAGTCTCTTTATTATGGCTGATGAATTTTTAATCAAGGGTTGAAATATATTATTTGAAGAAAACCAAGTTTTGAGATATAAAACAAGAAGTGATATGATCAAGCCTTGTTTGGATTATGGTGACAACTTCTTCATTTTTACAAATGGTTCCCTCACAAGCATTAAACTTCTTATTTCTTTCCTATAAAAAAATATCAAAATCTACATGGTCAGGTAATAAATAAGGATAAAACCAAATTTATTACCTCATAAAATTTACCATTATCAAATATCAAGAAGACGGAATTAACAATAGGTTTTATCCATGGTCTTTTCCCTTTCAAATATTTTGGGATTTCAATTCACATAAAAAAACAGGTTAAGTCTGTTTGAAGACTTGGTTACTAAAGTTAAGGGCAAGATTTCAGAATGAGATGGGAAAATATATTCATTTGGAAGAAGGCTTATATTAATCCAATATATTCTTCTTACTATCCCTGCATATCGTATTCAAAGTATTTCCCTCTGTAAAAGAACCATTAAGAGAATTGAAGGATTATATAACAAGTTTTTTTGGGGTTTAACAAGTTCTAAGATAGCCATCAATTGATCTAAATGGTTAAATCTATGTAAACTTTTGATGCACGGGGGCTCAATTTTAGGAGATTAAATTATCTACATTCTACCTACTTTTGCAAGCCGTGGTTTAAATTTAGAGAATATAAATCTCTCTTGGCTAATTCATGAAATCCACATATTGCCATACTTTTAATCCTATTTTAGTAAAAACCAATAATAAGGAATCCAAAACATGGAAAAAGTTGGTAAGTATCAGGGATCTTGCTGAAAGGGTTATGTGTTGGACTATTGGTCAAGGGGACATAAACTTTTGGCTTGAGAAATGGTGCCATCTTTCATCTCTCTTTCTAATACTGATAAAAACTTATGGTAAATTGAAGAAACACTCAGGAAGTTCTAGATTTCTGATAATTGGTGATGGGGTCAAAAATATTCGGGGGTGAGTACTTTAAGAGGATCAGATTTCTTCGAGGGTCAATCCTAACATAAGAAAAATACTACACTTTTACCTTTTGACTTAGCCATCCAAAAGAAAATGTATTTAATAATTTATTACTTATTATTTGGTGTTAAATATATTAATAGATAATTGTTAATGGGCTTTTTTTGTCTTTGGGCTTAATTCATAACCATGGCCCAAATGGTTTGGGTCATTAACCCAAAATCAACATATAAAGGCTCTGAAGAACAACATTTATTGTGATGTAATTTTATCTCTCTAAACATTACCACCAACATTGTTAATGGGCTTTTTTCTGTCTAAACATTGTTAATGGGCTTTTTTGCTCTTTACTTCCTATCTAACACTTACTACACCACCAACAAATTACTTAAATACCTTCCAAACCAATTTAAACCTTATCATTTTGGTGTCCATAATAAGAGGAGTATAATAAGGTACCCATATGGGAAAAATCCAAAATCTGAAGTGTAAAGTTTCCCTTCGAAGTTCTTTGGAACATGGATCATAAAATACAAACATGCCTTTTTTAAAGTAAGAGGTTAGGGTCGAAGATAAGCATATACACTTATGAGCTAGATAATAATCAACAGCATAATCCAAAGCAGTATCAAGATGATAAGCCCACTAAAGCTTGTCGATATTCTAAAAAAGAGCATCAAGTTAAATATTATTTCAGCGCTTCAGAGTCAACTCAGGGATCTACAACAGAATCATAAATCTCCTTATCCTCGTTGGTCAGTAACCATTGTTATAATAAAAAAAAGAAAAGCTTCGGTCTAACAAAAATTTAAATAAGAACCATAAAACAAGTAAGCAGAATTCTTTGGGACAGAAACTGAGCAAAAAAGGTAAAGAGAAAAAGAAAGAATATCAGGAAAAAATGAAGGGGTCAGGTGACCATAGTATATGTCGATTGTTAAGTGATCAATTTGTTGTTCAATCCAAACGTAGGATTTTTGCCACTTCTAATGAGGATCACATGTTCAGGCAAGGATATAATTGAATGCATCCGCCTTTATCTTCGAAAATCCTCTCCAGACATCTACATCACTAAGTGGCTGATAAATATTGAAGTTGATTCTCATTCTATTTGAGATACTTTGGAAAAACGGGGGATATCTCTTCCTCACATCTCTTGTGATGTCCAAGTGGCTGATATTTTTACCAAAGCTATGACTCGTCGACGACATCAATTTCTTATTGACAATTACCGGTTGATTTACCAACATCAATTTGAAGGAGAGGGGGTGTTAAATGGAAATAAATTATATTAATTTTTAAATTATTTTAGTGAAAGATTTAGTTAATATATATTGAAGAATAATATCTACGGTAATCAATTATAGTCAATAGTCTAAGCTAACTTTAGGAAAATAAATATTTAATATTAATTGTTGTAACCGTCGTAAACTATTATTAAAGGTGAACGAGAACGAAAAATAAGACACTTTTTCAGAAAGAAAATACTTTTGATATGGTATTAGAGCAAAATTAATTTTTTTCTCGTAGAGTTTTTGGGTGGTAAGTTTTTCGGGTATTTTGGATAGTGAGATTTTTCTGTATTTTGAGAGTATTTTGGGATTTTAGTTTCAGATTCTTTTTGTCAAACATTTGGGTAATGAGATTTTTTTCTGGAGAATTTGGGGATTTTTTTATTTCAATTTTTTCTCATGGATCTGTTTTTTGTGGTTACATCATGTCACTGGATAAATTCGACTCGTTCCATATTAAATTTACGGGGAAAAATTATACTGCTTGGGAATTTCAGTTTCAATTGTATGTGAAAGGAAAAGAATTATGGGGTCATATTGATCAGAGTGATCCTGCCCCTCTAGATGCTAATGCTTTGTATAGGTGGAAAATAAAAGATGCTAAAATTATGACTTGGATTCTTAGTTTGCTCGAACCTCATCTTGTTCTCACCTTGAAGCTCTATAAAACCGTTGCTGGTATGTGGAATTATCTGAAGACAACTTATAATCAAGACAACTCTGCTAGGAGATTTCAATTGGAGCATGAGATGGCTAATTACACTAAAGGAAGTCTTTCCATTGAAACATAAATTTCTAGTTTTCAAAACCTTTGGGCAGATTATTCAGATATTATTTATGCTGATATTCCTGCTTCAACTCTTTCTGCTATCGAGACAATGCATGCAACCAACATACGAGATCAGTTCTTGATGAAGCTACGACCGGATTTTAACATCACACGGTCTAATTTGGTGAATCGTCATCTCATACCATCTTTGGATGCATGTTTGGGTAAAATTCTTTGTGAGGAGCAGCGAATGATAACTCAGGCATCTATTGACCATCAAGCTAGTATTAGCACACCAGTTCAGGTAGCTTATGCAACACAGAAGAGAAATAAAAATAGATACATGCGTGTTATCCAATGCTATAGGTGTAACTATTTCGGTCATATTGCTCGGGATTGTCCCAAAAACGTCTGTAACTACTGCAAGAAACAAGGGCACATCATCTTTGCTTGTCCAACTCGACATGAACATAGACAAAGTACTGCTTATCATGCCTTCACTAGTGCTTATTGTTCTACTACATTGCATACTGCCTCGCCGATTGTTCATATTCCTTCTCCAACAACAAATCCAAACACAATCACTCCTGAAATGGTTCAACAAATGATCATTTATGTTTTTTTTTCTTCTGCTTTTGGACTCTCATGTAATCCAAAACATTATTCCACACCATGATATTTTAATTATGGAGCCTCGAACCACATAAACAATATCGTTGTTCCTTTGTCTAACATTAGAAATTATGATGGAGATCTGAAAATTAAGACTGTTGATGGTAATTTTATGCCTATTAGTGCTGTTAGTGATCTTTCTCCCACACTCACTAATGTTTTTGTGTCTCCTGACCTCTCGATAAATCTTATTTATGTTGTTCAATTGGTAGATAATAATTGTCATGTCATTTTCTCACGTTCTGGATGTGTTATGCAGGATTAAGTGTCAAGAAAGATTATTGCGAAGGGTCCTAAAGTGGGACAACTCTTTCCACTATATAAGTCTCCTTCCATTGATATTCCCAGTTTTTATTTTTCGTTTGCTTGTAATGTTGTTGGTTCTCGAAACCAAATATGGCATAGACATCTAGGTTATCCAGATTCTGATGTACTTCGTACTTTGGTTCATTCTGGATTAGTATGAAATAATATAAGTTCTTTTCACAATCTTTCTTTTGATTGTACATCATGCAAACTTTGTATAAGTAAGTTTTTACCTTTTCCTCATCATGCATCTCGTGCTTCACAATGCTTTGATGTTATCCATAGTGATGTTTGGGGGATTGCACCCTTTGTTTCTCATGCACACTACAAGTATTTTGTTACATTAATTGATGATTTTAGTCGTTTTAGTTGGGTTTACTTCGTTCGGGCTAAAGCTGAAGTTTTTTCAGTTTTTAAACGTCTTCTTGCATATATGAAAACTTAATTTTCTGCCAATATAAAAATTCTACAATCCGATTCCGGGGGTTAATACGTTCACATGAGTTTCAAAACTTTCTTCAACATAAAAAGATTCTCTCTCAGTGTTCTTGTTCTTCGATACAACGACAAAACGGTATTGCTGAGAGAAAAAGTCGTCACCTTCTTGATGTGGTAAGAACTATTTTACTTGAATCATCTGTCCTCCTTGTTTTTTGTGTGAAGCACTCTTTACAGCTGTTTTTGTTATTAACCGCTTACCTTCTCCTACATTAAATCATGTTTCTCTTTTTTAAGTTGTTTGGTCATGCTCCTTCATATTCTGATATTCGTACTTTTGGATGTGTTTGTTTTGTATACCTTCCTACTCATGACCGTCATAAACTTATTGCTACAAAATCTGCTTTTCTTGGTTATGATATCAAAATATTTTACTTGAATCTATGACTCGTCGACTTTTTCTTATTTTTCTTGGTTATATTTCCACACGTCTACATCGGGTATAGTCCTTCTCTTGGTTTATGTGGATGATATTATCATCACTAGTATTGATTGTAGTTTGATTACTAAGATTCAAAAAACAGTTACATGTAACTTTTTGTATGAATGATCTAGGCCAACTTACATACATCTTAGGATTAGAAGTTCATCATCGGGATAATGGTATTTTTTTAACCAACAAAATTATATTCAAGACCTTATCACTTTGGCTGGTTTGGAGGATGCTTCTTCTGTTGATACTCTTATGGAGGTAAATGTCAAATTTAGGAAAAAATGAATGGAACCTTTTAGATGATCCTATTCTTTATCGGCGATTGGTTGGGAGTCTTATCTACTTGACAACTATGTGTCTTGATATATCCTATGCTGTTCATCAAGTCAGTCAGTTTACATTCTCTTCTCGACATCTACATCTTGCTGCAGTTCGACGCATCATTCATTATCTTCAAAGCTTGCCTACTCGTGGTTTGTTCTTTCCTGGCTCATCTCTTCAACTTGTTTCCTATAGTGATGCTGATTGGGTTGGATGTCAAGATACACGTCGATCTACCACGGGTTGCTGTATGGTTTAATGCGATGCTCTAATTTCTTTGAGGTATAAGAAACAAGATCGTGTTTCTAAATCCTCTACCAAAGCCGAGTATCGGTCTTCTTGACGAGTTTAGGTTTCTTTAAACAACTTCTACCCTCCTTCATGTTGATAACACTAGGGCCATTCAGATTACCAACAATCCTGTTTTCATGAGCACACCAAACACATTGACGTTGATTGTCATTCTATTCGAGATACTTTGGAAAAACGGGTGATATCTCTTCCTCATATCTCTTCTTATCTCCTAGTGGCTGATATTTTCACCGAAGCTATGACTCATCAGCAACATCAATTTCTTCTTGGTAAATTGTTACTGGTTGATTTACCAGCATCAATTTGAGGGATGATGTTAATAGGAAATAAATTAGATTAATATCTAATTTATTTTAGTCAAAGATTTAGTTAATATATATCGTAGAATAATATCTACGGTAATTAATAGTCTAAGCTAACTTTAGGAAAATAAATATTGTAATATTAATTGTTGTGACCACCGTGAACTATCATAAAAGGTGAACGAGAGCGATAAATAAGACATATTTTTTTCAGAAAGAAAATATTTTTGACAAAAGCAGCCCCAATCTACGTAGAATTTCCCCTTCAACACTTCTTCAACAAGCTAGTAGGCAGTCATAAGCTACAGTTATGAATCATTATAGGGATTCTAGACAATTTACTCATCAACCTAGATTGAGATAGGCCACTCAGGGGCCTCAATTTACAGCAAGATGAAATCAATGGGTTCAGCCTGGTTATTTTTCAGAATTCATTGAAATTGATGTAATTGTCTATGACCAGTCAAAGAATTTTGTGCAATTCTAAATGCCCCCACCCATGTAAACTCTAAAGGAGAATCGAAATACACTATTATGTAAATATCACAATGACGTGGGACATGATACAAAGGGTTTTATTACTCTGAAATAAAAATTACAATCGCTAATTGAAAACGGTAAGCTAACTACATTTTTTAAATTACAAGTAGGTAACACACAAATGGGAAAATGTCTTCTTATTTGTATCAAAGTCCTGCTCCTTTCATAGTTTTTTACGAAGATGATATAAGAAATGTTGTTGGGATACATGAGGATGTTGTGGTAATCGAGGCATCTATTAAAGGAACATAAATCCGACGAATCCTGATTGACAATAGTATCACAAATAATATTTTATTTATGTCCATGTATGAGTTAATGGAGCATCAGTCTATTATTCTCTAATCCAATAGAACTATAGAGGGGTTTACGGGAAAATCTGCTGATGTTATTGGAGAATTAGAAAGATAAGAAATTCTTGGTAAATGACCATTTAAGAAAATGGTAAGAGTTATGTTATCCATAATGGATTGTCTGACCCTTTTAATGCCATCTTTGTTAGATCTTGGCTATCAAAGATGCATGATGTTGCATCAACATTTCATTAATACCTGAAATACGCTGCTGAATGCCATGTAGGGGTGGTTTGGAGCAGTCAAAAGGGGGCTAGAGAATGTTATGTTATTGATCTTGCTTCGAAGTTTCTTAAAAATGTGATAACTAAAAAAGAATAACAATTACTAGAGTCCTAGTCTGATCCAAGAAAGATAGACGATCCAAGAGAGACTCTTAGTGCAGTTATTCCTATTGAAGAAGTTGAAGTACACAATTTGGTAGATGAGAAAAGTGTTAAAATTGGAACCAAGTTGCCACCAGAATTAAAGAAAAGTTGTTGTCTTTCTTATCCAATAAATTGTATGTGTTCACTTAGTGTAATGAATATGCAGCAAGTGTACTATCTAGCGTTATTTTTTATAAGTTATATGTATGGTCTGATGCGGGCCCAATGATACAAAGAATAAAGGCTTTTCAAAACAAAAATATGAAGCCATTTTTAAATAGGTAGATAGACTAACAAGGGTGGGACATATTTGAGAATCTCAATACCCATCATGGACCGAAAATCTAGTACTCGTGAAAGATCTTTTCCATACCCCTTGGATAAATCATTTGATAAATTCCACTTCTGGCAATAAGTTGTATTTTATGGATGCATTTACAGGGTACAATCTGATACAAATGGATACGAAGGACCAGGATCATACTATATTTATCACTCACAGGGGGCTGCATTGTTATAAAATGATGCATTTGGCTTGAATAATGTCGTGGCTTCTTACCAACGTTTAGTGAACAAAGTGTTAGCCAATCAGATCATGAGCAACGTTGAATTTTATATTGATGACATGATGGTAAATAGTCTAAAGGAAGAGGACTATTTGTTTAATCTCAAAGAAACTTTCTCCAACCTAGAAGCCATAACTTCAAAGTTAAATCCAGAGAAGTGCATCTTGGTGTGTGATCCAAAATTTTAAACACATTATTGGCTATGGACCCTCCCATATCTACAAAAGAGGTTCAAGGTGTGCATAATTCCTCTAAGTCTTGAGAAATGACAAGGAATTTAACTGGTCCCCTAATTGTGACAAGACATATTTTGAAATAAAAAAGTATCTATCTTCGCCCAAAACTTTGTTTAAACTTGTAATGGGGAAAAACAGTATATATACTTGACAGTATCCAGCCATGCAGTGAGTGCAGTACTAGTGCGGGAAGTTGACAGTTTCCCTCGCTCGGTTTATTATATTAGTATGAGTTTGTTGGATGCTGAGAAAAAATTTCTAAAGTTGGAAAAATTAACCTTAGCCTTGGTAATAGCAACAAGAAAAATGATGTCATATTTCCAAGTACATTCCATCACAGTATGAACTTATTTTCCACTCAAAAGTATGCTACAGAAACCGGATGGGGTCAGATGAACAAGTGGTATGTAGAATTAGGGGATTATAATATTTTACTTTGCTCCTCGAACAACAATCAAGGCACAAGCTATTTCAAACTTTTTGGTTGAGTTTCATTCAGAGCGACCTCATAAAGAACCTTCCATCAATAAGCCTGTGAAAGAATGGGTAATCTGAACATATGGAGGATCTAGTTTGATGGGTATGGGGCAGGAATTTGTTTACACTCCCTCTTTAAAGACTTAATATACCAAGTGATACATTTTGGTTTCAATGCATCAAGCAATGAAGTCGAGTACAAAGCAACAATAGCTGGTTTAAGGCTCGCTCAAATATGTGGTGTCAAAAGAATCCGATCAATAAGGGATTCACAACTTCTTATACATCAAGCTCAGAGAAAATAACGAAGAAAGAACATTTGGTAAAATATATTCAAGTATTAAGATAAACTTCTGCATTATTTACATGTGTTAAGTATGAGCATGTGCCAAGAGCTTAAAATTCAATGGCCAAATCTTTAGTCACTGTTGCGTACACCAAAGAATATCTTTGTATTTTCATACAATAGTGCCCTTCCATAACAACAACCCTTGAAATGAGAGTTGGAACTGAGGAATTTTTTTAAGTATCTACAATAACAAACTAAGATTGGAGGCATGAGATTCAAGAATTCATTACTAAAGGAAGCCTTTCTGAAGAAAAAATCCAAGCAAAGAAACTAAAGTTTAAAGTGATAAGGAAATAGAATGTGGAGGATCAAATTGTGATAAATAAAAACTTTGTATAGTAAGTTACATAATTGTGGGAGAAATTTAAGGCTTTATGTACATATAAAGGACTAGTATGAAATTAGACCTTTTGGATAACAAATTTTTTTACGCTTAAGTGTTTGTGCCTCTATATGAAGGCCATGGCTATACTGAATGGAGGATTCTAATTTTTTGGTTAAACTGTTTACTTTCTCTTGACTTTCTCTTTCAAAACTCTTCTTCTCTACTTTTCTCTCTAAGATCGAATTTATTCAACACCAAATTGGCGACCAAAGTGGGAGGTTTTTAATTGGTACCATGATTTTCTAGATAAAAAACCTTAAGTGATTTCTTTTCTTGTTTCGTTTTGATTGTTCTTGTTTAATTCTCTGAAGCTATTTTGATCGATAATAGAGCCAAGGAATAAACACAATCCTCTGATTCGAAAAGCAGTTGAAATGCTAAAACTTGATCTGAAATGAGGGGAAGGTAAGAAATATGAGATAATACCAGCTCAACAGACTTAATTAGATATTGAAATGTGAATGAACCAATTATTAGATAAAATCATAGCGCTAAATGAGAAGTATAGTCAAAGATAGGAGGATATTCAATCAGCTAGGTTGAAATCTTAGGTGAGGTAAATGGATGATAGAAATGATGTTAACAGCCGATCTAATCAATCTTGTACAACACGTTAGGTTCGAAGTGAGCAGAATAAAACACATTTTGAATCTAATAAAGAGCGTTATACTTCGCGAAAAGAGAAAAATGATAACTAAAGATATGTTACATCTAGTGACGATGAGTTAAATAGTTTAGGGTCTGAGTAAAAGATGTATCGGAGATCCTCAAAAGAGGAAACAGGTCGACCTCAAAAATCACGAAGAGGATACATAACAAGAAATGAGAATATAACACGCTGTTTGAGGGAACTAGAATGGTGTGAAGGGAACACATCGAATCACTATACAAGGATGGATGATCGAAACTTTCATGTTTTTGTGGGAACGAGAAATGATAATCATTATGTATAAGGAGTCGACTCGAGAAATTCTCATTTGACAGCTGAGATAAAGTCTGTCACTCTTCCGAAGCGGTTCGATATCTCTAAGGTTGAGAAGTTCGATGGGATACAAGATCCCGATGACCACATCGAACAATTTAAAAACTACATGATGAATTTCGAGAACGATGATAGGTTGGTGTGCAAATATTTCTTTCAAACGTTCAAAGGAATAGCCTTGAAGTGGTACTACAGGATTCCGAAGGGATCCATTTCCAATTTTAGAGATTTTTATACATCCTTCCGAAGATAATTTATGGGAAGTAAATAGATGCGGGAAAATAGAGACATAATAAATTAGAGTAAACAAGTAGTGGGAGAAAAGCTGAAGGACTACACTAAGCGATTTGTGTTAACCAAAACTGGTTTGGATAATTTTAAGTTGGTCTCAATCGCAGCATTTTGATAAAGATTGATACTATGAGATTTAGATAATGAAACGAAGCGAAGGGCTTTGACTTTTGGAGCGTTGATGGATCAGGTGGAAGATCAAATTAAAATTGAAGAGTCAAATAGAGTTCGAAGAGTAGTTGGGTCTAGTCAAAAGAGTTCATGGCAGGTGCCAAATAATCATGGCCATTTTTCGAACTCAGCCCAACCATCGCGTCTGAGGAAGAACAACAAATTTCCTCCTCGAACTGGAGGGAACCCAACTCAAGCTACATGGTATCAATTTCAGAGACCAAAGGAGAATCAATGGATAAGGGCAGAGTACTATGCTGATTTAACTAAAAACATTGTTGTAATTTACGAAAAGGCTAAGAGGTATGTGATTTTCAAAAAACCTACTCTGATAAATAGACCAATGGAAGAACGTAATAACAAATTTTATAAATATCATAACAATAAAGGACATGATACATCAGACTATATTGCTTTGAAGAATGAGGTGCAAATTCTAATTGAAAATGGTAAATCGTTAGGCTATGTTAAAAGATATAGCAATGTATGAAAGGACCATGTTGCATCGACTTCACAAGTGACGAATCAAAATTACCAGGTATAAAATCTAATGATTCTGGATTCTAAGATTGATGATTTCGATCCTGTATTGGGATATTTAGATACATATCCGGATTGACTGATTCTGATGGCAGTGGATGAGCCAGTAAAGCAAGGACGAGTTCAAATTTTATGTGAATACTTTGTGTCATTGGCAATCTTTGGAGGAGACATTATGACTAGCAATACTGATAGCTCTAGAAAAAGGCATATAGTGAGCTTAGCTACTCAAATAGAATGAGGGATGTCTACTCATTTGTATGGTAAGAAAGATGTTCCTTTTATTCTTTTTTATGAAGATGATTTGAGAGGCACTGCAGGTCCTCATGAAGATACGATGGTTATTGAAGAAAAAGTAGCCGGTGTTGAAATTCGATGTGTTCTAATAGATACATGGAGCTTTGCAAATGTTCTTTTCAAACAACATATGATAAAATACGTAATCCTACTCAGATTTCTCACTCAGACCACACTATAATTGGATTCACATGAGTGACGGCTTAGCTAATTGGAGAATTCGAGGGGGAGGTGTGTTTGGGAAAGGGACCTTTTAGAAAGAAGGTTCAATTTTTGTGCATGGTAGTGGATTGTCCGACCAGCTATAATGCCATTTCCGGGAGATCTTGGCTTTCGAGGATGTATGCAGTTGTATCTACAGTCTACCAATGCTTTTAGTATGTCATCAGAGATCGCGTGGAGTCGTCCAAAGTGATCAGAATATTACTAAAGAATGTTATGCCACAACTCTTCGAATTTAAGGGTCAAGCAGAGACGATAAATTGGTTGAATAGTAATCAGGGGGATTGACCTCGGATCTCGATGAAAGGGTTGATGATCCGAGAGAAACCCCAAGTTCTTTAATAGTAAGTGAAAGTATAGAAGAGTATGCTTTCCCTGATGGGTAGATACTCCGAGTAAGCTCGAGGTGATATGTCATATCCTAGCAATTAATCCGAAGGTTAAACCTGTTATACAAAAAATGCGTGATTTCTCTTTTGAGAAATCTGAGGCTATTGTTACTGAAGTGGACCGTTTGTCAACGGTCGGACATATAAGAGAGTCGCAATATGCCTTATGGACAGCAACCCAGTGGTGGTTGAAAAGAAGAATGGGAAATTGAGAATGTGCATTGACTTCACGGATTTAAATCGAGCTTTTCCTAAGGATCCATTTACAGTTCCTCGAACAGACCAATTGATTGATTCCACTTCAGAAAATAATTTTTTGCCTTTTATGGATTCTTTTGTAGGGTATAATCAAATTCAAATGGATCCAAAGGATCAAGAGAGCACCACATTCATCACGGACTAAGGCTTGCATTGCTACAGGGTTTTGCCTTTTAGGTTAAAGAATGTTGGAGCAACATATTAGAGGTTAATGATTAAATTCTTCGCTTCTCAGATTGGAAGAAACATGAAGGTGTATATTGATGACATGTTGGTCAAAAGTCTAGCAGATGAAACGCACTTGGAAGATTTAAAGACCAAAGGAATTTGAGTGGACAGTGGAATGTGAAGCGGCATTTTCAAGTATTAAGGAATTATTGTCATCACCAGAAATATTATCCAAGCCTCGAATTGGAGAGCAACTTTTTTTTAACATTGCAATGTCAGATTTCACAGTATGTGTTGTGTTGGTAAGTGAAGATTCAAGAATTTTAAAGCCAGTGGATTATGTCAGTTATAATTTGGTGGCCGCAGAGAAGAGATATTTGAAGCTCGAAAAATTGGCCCTGGCTGTACTGGTGGCTGCCAAGAATATGCGCCCCTATGTTCAAGCTCACACTATTGTGGTTTGAACTTCGTTCCCATTGAAAATGTTTTGCACCGCCCTAACATTTCTGGAAGGATGACCAAATGGTCAGTGGATCTCATAGATTTTGACATCATTTTTACGCCTCGAACGGCTATCAAGGCCCAAGATATTGCTGATTTTATTATTGAGTCTCATTCAAGTATATCAAATGAAGAGATAGTCAATGAGGTCTTTCCAAAGAGTTCGATTTGGGTGGTTCGAACTGATAGAGGTTCTAGCATTCTAGGATGCAGTGCGGGAGTTCAACCGATTGCTCTATCTTGGGAGGCAATGTTTCAAGCTATTACATTTGGTTTTCATGGATCGAATAATGAAGCTGAATATAAAGCTGCATTGGCTAGTTTAAGGCTTACGAGTATTTGTGAGCCAACTTCAGTTTTTTTGGAAATAGATTCCCAATTAATAGCAAATTAGGTGGTCGAAATTTCCGAAGCTAAAAAGGATAATATTAGTTTATATCTTCGAGAGCTTCGAAACTTGACTCTTCTATTTGAGAATGTTATTATAGAACATATCAGCCGAGGAGACAATATAGTTGCTGATTCTTTGGTAGCCATGACGTACACAAATAACAAATCACCACATATAACGATTCTCGATTTAACAATAGATAAATGGCTTATTTTTGTGCTTCAAGGGGAATTACACGGTGTTTTTCTACACCTTTTCATCCCCAAGAAAATGACCAGGTGGAAGTAACAAATAGATCTATTTTAGAAGGTTTAAAGAAGAATTTGACAGGGGCTGCATGAAAATGGTCTAACTATTTTCAAGAGGTGTTATGGGCTTATCGAACAACTCCTAGAGAGGCTACTAAAGAAACTCCGTTTTGATTAATGTATAGAATGGATGTTATTAGTCATACATAATATATATTACCTTCTTATAGAGTACTTCAGTATTCTGAGGACCTGAATGACGAAGCAAAAAGAGCAGATTTGGACTTGATTGAAGCAAGAAGAACTAAATCTCATCTGAATATGATTCATTATGAGGATTAGATATAATTCGAAGGTAAAAAAGAGGGATTTCAAAGTTGGTTATAAAGTTCTAAGAAATGTATTCCTCCATACTAAGAAAAAGCGCCTCAGAAATATGGCTTCGAATTGGGAGGGTCACTATATGGTTGCGAAAAGAATAAAACCGGGCTCTTATCGTCTTTTGATGAGCAGGGGGACACTTTAACATCCTTGGAATATACAACATCTAAAATTGTACTAGGAGTAATTTTTTATCTTGAAAACTTTTTGAGTAATTGGCACACTCTTTCATAACTTGTTGGTCCATGAAGGTTTTAATGAGATGCTATGTAAATATTTGATGTTATAAATAAATGTATTGTTTGTCCAATGGTTTTAAACAACCATATTTGAAGTACTACGTTCTTTAAATGCTTTATATTATTCGAAATGCTACGTTCTTTAAACGTACGGTATTATTGGAAGTGCTACGTAATTTAAACTCACTATATTATTCGAAGTGCTACGTTCTTTAACGCACTATATTTTTCGAAATGCTATGTTCTCTAAACACACCATTATATTCGAAGTGCTACGTTCTCTAAATGAATTATGTGTGTCAAAAGTGTTAACCTTATTTAAAGACACTTACGAAGTTCAAAGTTTAATGAACGTAATATTTTGAGGTAAACATGCATTGTTTTATAAAATTATAAATGAAAACATAGTAAAAATATGAGAGAAACAAAATATTGTTGCATTAATGATAATCATATGGTACACAAAAACAAGTTTTTGAATGCCAAGTAAAATAAAATTCACCAAAATCGAGTCACCCTATAACAGTTGGATGACAAGTACAAAAAAAAGGAGAGCAAAGTTATTTGTCCTCAGAGTTTTCTTCGAAGGATTCTCCTCGTTTGTAAGCAGTTTCTTTTGATTTCTATTCTCCGGATGAAGAGATAGGTACATGATCAAAAGCTTCACTACGAAAATTTGCAATGGGAATCAGCTCCCAGAAGTTTGAAAGGCCATCTTTTGGAAATGAGGCATGAATTTCACAAAGAAGGTTAACAATTTGTTGCTCCTCAACATTCCTAATGGCTGCAACCATGGCCTTCGCACATTCATTTTCAACAGCCCCCACATCAAGTTTTTTCTATTCCCCGAATTAAGTCTTAAGAGCATCCATGCTTTCTGTTTATTTTTTCTTTTTATCCTCACTCTTGTTTAGTGAAAGTTGAAGAGTGAAGTAACTTTGTTTCTTCTCAGATAACTCTTGAGCATGTTTGGATTTGAGCTTTTCTATCTCATTTTTGTGAGAAAGTTTGAGCTCTTCTACCTCTTTCTTATGCACAGATCTGAGATGATTTTTGAGGTGAATTATTCCTCTGAGGAACTCTGATCTGGCAGCTTGGAATCCGTGAAATTGGTCCTCCACAAATCCCCCGAATAATTCCTTCATTCTCTTCTCAACAGCAACAATTTTCATTTGGCGAACCATCTCATTCGCCATGAACTTTAAGTTGCCTCAGACATATTCTACTTATTGGCACAAATTTTGTGATGCAACGCCAAGGTTGATAAATGGTTGGAGAGCAAGTGCAACTTCTTCGGATGGCTCTTCAGAATGTATGAATATTGGATTGGTGTAGGGCATAAGAGCGGAGGTACACGGTGGCAAAAAGATCTCTGACTCAGTTACTTTGGGAAAAGTAGAAGCAGAACTTTCACCAAAGTTTTGTAGTTGGCCTTGAATCCCTTGGATATATGGATCTGCATCTTTGTCGAGCTCATAAGTCTGATAAATGTTGAAGAAGATATCATGATCAAAATGATCATCTCCTCCGTCATTATCTCATGCAGTATCTCCTTGCTGATTGCCTCCTTGATCAGTGTCTGCTGCAACTTCTCCTTGTTGATTTTCCAACACTATGACTTCATCAGCATAGGAAGGCAACACTTCTTAAATGGTCTGTATAGTTTTATTTTTTTCCATTTTCTCAAGTGATGTCCTAGATGTGCTCTTCTTTTTCTTCAAAGCAGCAGTTTCCTTTCTTTTTGGGGAAGGCTCAACCTCCTCTTTTTCTTTAATAGTGGGAAGGCTTTTTTTGTTGCTTTCCTCTTTGGTTGTGGTTGCATCGTCAAAATATCTGAGGGGCTAGCACCAGATGTGCTAGCTGCCTTTTTATTATTTTTCCCTTTCTTTTTTGAGGAAAGATGACTATGTGACCTGTTTCGAATTGGGAGAAGCACCTTACCATCAGGTGCCACTAATCTCTTCACATCTAGTTTTGGATTTAGGGGCTTCATCTGATTTTTAGGAAAGTCAGCACCCAGTGTGATTCACCACAAGTGACTGTTGATGAAGTTGATAGACATAAAAGCTAAATGGAACTCATTACCCCACTCTTTTTCTTCCGAAGTTGCTAACTTGGCAAAAATGTCCTTATCATCTTTTTGACGTATTTTATAACACCTCAAAATTTTTGGATGCATTTAAAAAACTAAGCAAAAGATTAAAGCAAAATAATTAAAGAAAAAATAAAAGAAACAAAAGAGCTTACTTTTACTCCTCCATATGAGGTTAAGTCTTGATGGGTTCTCCTCTGATATGTCTTTCCCATTCTCCTAAGCCCCGAAAATGAACTCAAATTTTGTTTCCAAATTTTTTTAGCCTCGAGCAAGTTATCGACGATCTTGAGGTCATCATCCAAAGTGAGGTAATAGAAGGGAAAAACTGGTCCCTTCGAAAGTATAGTCAATAAAATGAAATCTCGAATGGAGAGGGGAATTTGGGCAAGTCTGGAGGCCATAATTATAGAAAGAAGAGTGAACCATTGGTTGGGAGTGGCTTGTGTAAGACAGAGGGATAGGAGTTCGAAGTGCTCCACTATCATTGGATCTAATGGAAACTGAAGACCCCAGTTAATAATTTCAGAGTATACAACCAACTCATCCTTTCCGCGGTCAAGTGGAGTCTCTCTCTCTTTCGGAAGCCAAAACACAATGTTATTTTGCATTCACCATTTCTTTTCTAAGAAAGAAGCTTGGGACTCCGGATAGTAGATATATGGCACATATTTGCGGGAAAATTTTAGGGCTTTATGTATAACAAATTCAGTTACGCTTAAGTCTTTGTGCCTCTATATAAACGTCAGGGCTATACTAAATGGAGGATTCTGATTTTTTGGTTAGACTATTTACTTTCTCTTGACTTTCTCTCTCTAAACTCCACTTTTCTACTTTTCTCTCTAAGATCGAATTTAGTCCACACCATAAAGCACATGGGTTTTTGGTTTTAAGATAGGTTCTCTACAAGAAATCTATTAGCACACATCTATTATGTTGCCTCAGATCCGATGAGTTCCAAGTTATTCTATCTGAATTACATGATGGAGAAGGCTCTGCCAATTGTGTCTACAAAGCTTTTGACTATAAGGGTCTTGTTAGCCAGATATTATTGGTCGTCCATTATGACGGATGCTAAAGATCTAGTTAAAAAAATTGATTCGTGCCAGAGATTTTTAAATGCAATTCATGTATCAGCAGTTCCTATGGAATCAATATCCAAGCAATGTCGTTTGGTAAATGGGCTCTATTTGGTGGAGCCTCTACCAATGGCTTTCAGAGGATGTCGAACCATTATGCTAGCAGTGGATTATTTCTCTAATTGGGTAGAAGTTGTTCCTTTCTCCGAAAATATTTCCAAAGTAGTAATCAAGTTTATTGTTTCCAACATATGTTGTATATTTGTAATTCTTAGAAGTATTACAACAGATAATGGTCCTCAGTTTGATAATAGGGACATGGAATTATTTTGTACAGATAATGGTCCTCCCAAGCTAACAGACAGTTAGAAGTTGTGAACATAGCTATTTTGATTGGTCTAAAAAAATTTAGAAGGGGCAAGGTAAATGGCCATATTACTTACAAGAAGTATTGTGGGCTTATCGAAGCACTCATCATATTGTCACACGAGAATCTCTTTTTTATTTAGTTTATGGAGTGGATACAATAACAGCAATAGAATCTGTTCTTTCTTCTTTTAGAGTTCAAAATTATTTCGAAGAGGATAATGAGAGAGCAGTAAGAGCTTGGCTAGACTTAATTGAAGAAAAAAGAATCAAAACTCACTTAAGAATTGTGCATTATCAAGGTTTTATGAAGAGCAAGTATGCATATAAAATATGAGAAGATAATCCTAAGTGGGGGATAAAGTTTTGAGAAAAGTATTTTTACACACCAAATATAGGAAATTCAGAAAGCTGGTACCAAATTGGGAAGGATCATACACTGTGTGTGAAAATATTAAACAGGGAACGTATCGTTTAGTTTATCAAGAAGGCACTTCTTTGAAGCACTCATGGAACATCGAACACTTAAGGTTGTATCTCTAGAAAATATATATCGTAAATATTTACTTTTTTTTGTTCAATATATATATTTAGGGGTATATTCTTTCCTACCCTAGTGGCTCAGGGAGGTTTTAACGAGGCTTCTGAATCATTAATCTACTGTCTTTGCCTTAAAATAAAATTTTCTTATAAGTATTTTTATGTATTAAATTTGAGTGCCTTCGAATGAAATACCTTAGAATGGTTTCTGTATTGAATTTGTGTGCCTTGTATATTAAAATTATGTACCTTCAAATGAATTACCTTTGAATTTCTTGTATATTAAATTTGTGTGTCTTTGAATGGATTACCTTCGAATGAATTGTGTATTAACTTTGCGTGCCTTCGAATGGATTACCTTCGAATGACTTATGCTCAAGATTGATTAGATTTAAAAAAAATGGATAAAAAAATGTAAATAAAAAGATATAAAGAAATAAGATGAAGTCGTTGAGATAATAACAACTACAAAACGCCTCATGAAACCCAAAGACTTGATGAAATCCGAATTGAAAACAACAAAAATAGTTTGTCATTGCCAAAAACTTACATAAAAGCTTCCAACCCACTATCATAAAATTCCTTGTACACAATAAGGACTTGCACAGTATAACAAAATTTGAATATATTGACCTTTGAGCTTGTTCTCATCGGTTTCTTCTTCTTCCTCTTCTTCTAAACTCCTACTTCTAGAGTCCTCTTCATCACTTTTATCATAACCATCATTGGGTGAGTGCTCAGAAATACCTAGCTGATCAACTATAGGGATATCAGGGGGAAAAAATTTCTTTGGGATTAGTCCCCATAAAGACTTGAGGACTAACGAAGAGAATCTCTTATGGAATTCCAACACCGTGTCTTATTTAATTGAGTCATTCTAGTTGTTTAGGAAATCTATAACCACATCCGCATATGCATATGGCATCATCTGCTCTTGTGTAGATATCTCCTTGAGAGAAACCAAATCATCTTCGTAATTTTTTACAAGAAACGTGAGTGCGATGGTTCCTTGTAAATAGATTTTTGATTTTTTAGCGAAGTGACTTCCCCAGAGCTAGATGATTACAACTTTTCATAATCAGACTTTACCTTGGCTAGTTCTTCCTTGATTGATTTTATTTCGAGCGAAGTTAGCACGAATGAATCATTGATGGAAGTCGTTGGACTACTTCGCCTTTGCCCCCAAATTCAACTTCTTAAAAGTTACCTTCACATATTCCAGATGATGCATATATGGCTTTGAAATGGTTATTAAAGGGAAAAATATAAATATAGGTAATAAAATATTTAGATGAGATAATACGAGTTCCAAAAGGTTCAGAGAGGTTTACATGTATTCTTCTAGAATCTGGTAAGCTGACTCAGATTATCTTAGGAGGTGATTTTCTTACCATTCTCCCACCAGCAACTGATAAAGATAAATTGTGTCTTCCATAGTTATCTACCTCTAACAGATCATCCACCACCTTATATGCATTCCCCATGTTGAAGTAGTAAAAGGGAATTTGGGAGTTGCGAGTCAGACCAGTGATAGCAGCAAGTTGTTCCATTGGCATCCGAATTTTGGATAACCTAAATGCTATAATGTGTTCCATTAATATGAACCGGGTATCCGTACTATCCTGACTCGGATATAATCCAACTAAACTGAAATACCTTACAATATCAGTATCCAAGGGAAATCAGAGGCCCCAATTGAGCACCTCTATATAAACCACTAGCTCCCTAAAATCACTGCTCATCAGAGTCTCTTCGGGTTTAGTAAGCATAACCTTAACCACTTCGGGGAACCCCCACTTAGCACGAATAGCTTCTAGGTCTCTTTCACATTAATAAATGTAAGCAATCTTATCTAGACCCACAAGGTATTTAACGTTGACCTTTTTAAAGTTAGGTATGACGCGTCCGATCAAAGAGAGAGCAAGCGCTTCGGATTTCGTTTTAAGGGCTCTACCTTTTCCATTGTCACTATTACGATATTGTTTCTTCGAACCTTTCTTTTTTGTTGGCCTTGAAGTCTCCCCGGTTTGACCAGATATCTCAAGGGGAAAGCCTTCACTAATGTCGTATATGTTTTATTTCATTACCCCCGGACCAGATCCTGAAGGTTTAATAGGCTAAGTGCTAACGTTCTCCTTTTCGGATGGTGGTTGAGGAAGATATTGGTTAGATTGAGAGGGTTCAGCAGGTTGAGATGCAAGGTTTTCTTCCTTTTTCGGATTTTATGTGGAGGGATTGTTGGAAGTTTTATGTTGTAGTGCTGACCTTATCTCCCTAGATGGTTTAGTTTTGCTTTTTTATCGTTTGGTTAGTCTGTGTGGAGTTTTCATTTTCGGAATCCGAACCCATAGATTTAAAGGTTGAAGGAATCCGACGACTAGTAGCCCCTTGAGATTGAGATGACTTTAGTGAACGGTTGTGTGAGGTAAATGACTAGGCAGTCGAAGAAGGCTTAGAAGGAATCTTACGTTTGTTTTATGGGTAAACACCTTCATAACTAGTTGACTAAGTTATTGCCATTGTGCATGCGGAGACAGGTAACCCAGCAGCAGCCCTTGCATTTTTTTTCTCTTCATCTAGTTTAGATAAATTTAACCAAACTTCTTCAGTTAAAGCATTTTTGGCGGTGAACATACAAACCTTGAAATGTTGTCTAAGAAAAGATTCACGGTGGTTGAAGCGGTGGAGGAAAATAAAGTATCATTGGTGGCTAACTAGATTTTAAGAACAAAGAACAGTTTCTCTATCCATGATGTAAATGTTTATCTTCTAAAAAATATCTAAAGTGAGAAAATGAAAAGAGAGTTTATATAGGCTATAAAAGACTTTTGAGTACCCTACTAGAAAAGTGGGAACGCTGCTAACATCTATAATCCCTAGAGAAACGTTTTTGATTGATTGGATTACCTCACGTAAGGTAAAACAAGTTCGTGGCTCCAATAAAAAAATTGACACGTGTCATGAGGTACAACTAGTTGAAAACTGCAACTTTTGGGCAATACATGTATTCGAGTTGCACCATCGGATGCGGTTCGAATATGTTCACCACCAGAGTTAAAGAGTATTGCAAAATGAGACTTTGGAGAAATAAACAAATGTAATTCGAATATAGGTTGGTGTGGATGAAATATAACCGGAGGGTCTTTTTGGTAGTTTATCAATTAAGTATTAAATTTCTATGTAGAAGGTAGAGAGATAAAAGAGGTGTGTACTTGCATTTAATCTTTTTAGATTAAGTCACACCCTCTTCATGAAGTTGGTTGGAGTATTTATAATTGTCTCTTTCTTGACCCATGGGCCTTATGGGTCAAACCTTATAATCGGGTCACTCCTATGTGACCCCGGGCCCAGTAGATGAACTATTAGGCATACAGTTGAGTCATGGTTCCACTTTCACTACTGTTCCTCTATTATCTTTTATTTGGTTTGTCTAAAAATCCCTTCGGATATTATTGGGATTAGTATGAATATTGCTTCCAACAATATCTGAACTAATCATATGTCATTTAGCCCTCCTAAATTACCTTTGAGAAAGCTAAGAGGGCTAGTTGACGGGGTTGGAAATATTCGGAGGTGATTACTTTAGGAGGATCAGATTTCTTCGAGGTTCAATTCTGACATAAGGAAAATACTACACTTTTACCTTTTGACTTAACCATCCAAAAGAAAATGTATTTAATAATTTTTTTACTTATTATTTAGTGTTAAATATATTAATAGATAATGGTTAATGGGATTTTTCGGTCTTTGGGCTTGACTCATAATCATGACCTAACCTATTTGGTCCATTAACCCAAATTCAGCCTATGAAGGCTCTAAAGAACAACATTTAATGGGATAGACATTTATCTCTCTCAAGATTAAATATAGCAGCTGAATTATCTCTTTACTTCCTATCGAACACTTATTATACCACCAAAAAATTACCTAAATACCCTTCACACTGATTCAAACCTTATAAAATTGGAACCTTGATCTTCTCAAGAATAATGTTATAGTTTCATACATAAGTAAAATATTAAAATTTATAATTAAATATGAAGAGGAAAATTTTCTCAAGTGGTCTTTATCTGAAACTAGAGTATTCTGTGATAAGGGGGGATTCCCCAGGACACGAGCAAGGAGAACTGGGAGTTGGGATTATGATGAGCAGAGAAGAAAAGAACGAGCTCTATAGTTTGGATGAGCTCGACATCAGGTTAACATCAACAATAAATAACGCGGAAGAGATCAATAAGAGGTTGACGTTATTGGGAGATAATGGGGATGATCTCAAAGAGATACTGAGCTCGTCATTGAACCGAGCTCAACGGTGCACGGAGCATGATAATGGAAGTAAACTTAAGAGCATGCATGGTGTTTCTGAACTCAAGATCATGGTGAGCTCGATGATGTAAAAGAAGAGTTGATCAACTGAATTCAAGCTCAAGATGAGCTCGATAACGACATAGTAGAATTGATTGACTATAACAAGGAAGGTGGTAAAAGGAAAGGACCTGAGCGCGTCATAAGTGAGCTCGAGCTCAGCAAAACAGATCAAACTGGGTTCCGAGCTCGAGTTTGAGTTCAGCGAATTAGGTCAACTCTTGTGTTCCTAAAAAGAAGACTTCAGCTCAGATTAAAGTGTAGATTGCACTCAAAGCTTTTATTTGTAATATTAACGCACGATCAAATCCACGAGTTTAGGGAGTGTTAGTTATTCCATGATTATAGGGATAATAGTGGTAGCAGTTCTTAGTTCCACAATTATAGGGATAATGGTTAAAGTGGGTTAAGGGTGCTTTTAGCGTAACCAAATGTAACTACCCACTCGTCTGTATATTATAAATAGGGAAAATCTATTGAGGAATAAAGTGATATCTTTCTTGACTAAAACATAGTAGACTACTTTGGCAGAACTTGTTAGTTCCTTAACAAATTTGGCGTCGTATGTGGGAACTCTTTAACCAATCACCATGGTGGTCACTAGGTCAGGAATTGAGAGAGATAATTAGGAAACTAACAAAACAACAACTCACCGGAGGAGAACCGTAAGTCGTCTCGACCCTATGATTCCTTAGGAGATCAATCCTTTGATACCCCCATCTACCGTGGTAGCAGAGGGACCTTTGGTCCAAATAGACACTGCTCCCAGGAAAGAGACTCATCCTCATCAAATTGATAATGTGTTGGGAGCCCAAAGAGCTACAGAAGTCGTACCGACGAATGACTCAAACGCGAGCAAGATTCGATCATGGATCTTTATCAACGTCGAGGTGAGTCTCTCAAAAGTTATGTTAGACGATTTGTTCATGCCATGAATGCTTTACCACATCTAGCTGAGAACATGGTGGTGGCCTCTTTGAAACGAGGGCTCGATAGGAGAGGGGAGCTATATGCATATCTTATCAGGTTCCCTACTAAAAACATGGGAGATCTGCTTGCAAGAGCAGACACTTTTATCAGAGTTGAGGATGCTAGAAGAGGAACGTCACCCGAGCGGCGTGAGCCAGAGGTCAAAGATGGTGGATCAGAACGGAAAAATTTCGAAGATCAACCAAGGAGGGACTACAATCGAAGACTTTAGCAGCTCGACCAACCTAATAGACGTTTCACTCCATTGACATAGGCTATATCGGTAATCTATGACCAAACAAAGGGGCGTACGAGGTACCAAACTCCACAAAAAATGAGTGCGCCTGGGTTTAAACGATCTAATAGGTACTATTGTGCGTATCACCATGACCATGGGCAATCGACTGATGAATGCTGGCAGTTAAATGATGAAATACAGCGATTGATAGACAATGGTGAGTTGATTCAGTATATCAAACGAACTCAGCTAGATCAAGATGAAGAAGCTCGCCATTTAAGTACTTAAAAACCAGCGCTTGGAGAGGAACCGGAAGCTAATAAGCACCAGTGGTTATTAACCATAGCAGGGGGAAGTTTGGCTACTGGACAGGGGTCTACCCAGCATAAGCGAGCTAGAAATGAGTTCGAGTTTATGAGATAGATGAAAGTTCTTATCGAAATTACAGAGACCCGGTCGCCGATCTCACTTTCAATGATGATGATCTCAGAGGCTTAAGTTTGCCCCATGAAGATGTTCTAATTATTCATTTGGACATAAGAGGAGTAATGGTAACAAGAGTATTGGTTGATGGGGGAAGCTCGGCCAATATTATTTTTAAGGGGAGTTTTGATCGCATGCAGAATGTCCCACCGTATCGACCTACTCAACGAACTTTGGTAGGATATGAACAAAAATCTTCGCAATGTATTGGGGAGGTCGAACTGGTTGTTAAACTCGGACATGGAGCTACAAAGAAGGAATTAAAAATGCTATTTTTTTTTATCTCTGACACGTCGAGTCCTTATCATGCGATCATCAGACGACCGTGGCTCCATGAGATGGAAGCAACGCCATGCACGTATCGGCAATGCATTGAGTATCCAGTGGGTAGTTCGACAGGTATAATTCGAGGTAGCCATAGGACCGCGCGAACTTGTTATATGATCGCATCGGATCCTTCAAAACCCATCCAGTAACAATTAAATGGCGGGATGGGGGGGGGGGGGGGCATTGTTATAGCGGTAACAAGTCTTACCTCGCCAGAACCAGTGGATGATCCACGCGAAAATGAGGATTCACCCACAACGACTGTTACGACAGTGGACACGATCATAGCTGCTAATAGAGTGCTGTGCCTGGGGAATGAACTAACTTCAGAATCAAAGGTATGATTTGTGGATTTATTAGCTAAGAACGTAGATGTATTCGCTTGGGAGGCAGCTGGCGTTTCAGGAGTAAGTCTTGTAATTATAAGTCATGAGTTGGCTATCAATCCATGCGCTAAACTAGAGCGGCGGAAACGAAGAGCATTTTCAGCTAAGAAGCAGGCTGCGATATTGGCAGAGGTCACTAAGCTCACTTGATTGGGGTATATTCGAAAAGCAAGGTATCCGGTGTAGATAGCTAATTTGGTCGAAGAAGAGCGGGCAATGGAGAATGTGTGTGGATTTTACCGATTTGAACCAGGCATGTCCTAAGGATGTTTTCCCATTACCGAGGATAAATCAGCTCGTTGATTCAGCTTCAGGTTGCAAATTTCTATCTCTTATGGACGCGTATTCGGGATATAATGAGATTCACATGCACCCGTCTGATCAAGAGCACACAGTTTTTCAAACCGAGCGGGGCCTCTTTTGTTATACGGTCATGCTCTTTGGGTTGAAGAATGCGAGATCAATGTATCAAAGGCTAGTTAATCACATTTTTCAGGATCATTTAGGACAGCATTTGGAAGTATATATTGATGACATGATTATTAAAAGTCACGAAGAGGAGCAGCACCTTAGCACTTTACAGGTTTTTTTATTTATTTATTACGCAAGTATAACCTAAAACTTAACCTAGAAAAATGTTCTTTTGGTGTGGCCAAGGAAAAATTCCTAGGCTACGTGGTAAGTCTGCAGGGCATTGAGGCAGATCCAATTCAATTAAGTACGATTTTGCAAATGGAACCGCCAATGAATGTTAAGGAAGTCCAATGTCTCACAAGAAGGTTAACAGCCCTTTCAAGGTTCATCTTGCGAGCCTCAGACAAAAGTCATCCCTTTTTTGAAGTACTGCGGGGTGCCAAGAAATTTGGGTGGACAAAGGAGCACGACAAGGCTTTTGATGACATGAAGAAATATTTTACGTCTCCTGAGATTTTATCTGCCCCTGCACTAGAAGAGCTGTTGTTTATATACTTGGCAGTATCGCCTTTTTCTGTAAGTTCGGTTCTTGTACACGATCAAAAGGGGAAACAGTAGCCTGTGTATTACACAAGTAAAACATTAACAGATGCAGAGACAATGTATCTGAACCTTGAGAAATTGGCATTAAGCTTGGTTGTTGCAGCTTGCAGAATGAGGCCATATTTTCAAGGGCATGTTATCACGGTGCGAACGACATATCCTTTGCGAACAGTCCTGCAAAAGCCCAATATTCTGGTAGATAAACTAAATAGAGCATAGAGCTGAGGGAATATGATATTCGTTTTGAGCCACGTGTAGCTATAAAAGGACATGCAATTGCGGATTTTTTAGCTGAGTTCAGCTCGTCAAGGGAAGAGTATGATGAGGAAGGCGGCGAACATACGGTCAGGCTCGATCAATGGATCATTGAAGTAGATGGTGCATCTTCAACAATAGGAGGAGGTGCATGCATTGTGGTCAGAACTCCATTAGGAGAAGAGATTAAGCAGGCAGTGCGTTTCAATTTTTTGGTTACAAATAATGCTGCGGAATATGAAGCTGCCCTATGTGGTATAAAGTTTGCTTTAATGTGTGGAGCTCAAGCTATCAAAATCAGATCTGATTCTCAGTTGGTGGTAAATCAAGCACGAGACCTTTATGACGTTAAGCAAGATGACATCAAGGAATATATCGTAATTCTCAAAGAATATGATTCCAAGTTCACTCAAGTTTCTTATGAACAGATCCTCCGAAGAGATAATTCGGAAGCTGACATTTTGGCAAAGGCAGCAGCTGCAGGAGAGCATCCAGCAATTTTGATCCAGCAACTCCCTGCGACAAAGCTGATTTCAACAGTTGCTACGGTTGATTCGTTTATTAACAAGGATGATTGGCGGACTCCACACCTCCATTACCTTAATCATTGAGTGTTTCCTGAAGGTAAGAGTGAGGCTCGTGCATTGCAAATCAGAGCGGCTAAGTATTGTGTCCTTGCTGATATTTTATATTGGAAGAGCTCAACCAGACCCCTGCTTCGCTGTTTTGATCAAACTGAAGCTAATTCTGTGTTAGAAGGTCTACATTCGGGAGAAGCAGGGGCTCATTGTGGACACTGAATGTTATTCGACGATTCCTGCTCGCTGGATATTATTGGCCTGAGCTAGCAAATGATGCTGAGAATCTCGTCATGCACTGTCATAAATGTCAAAAGTACTCAAACACGCAGCATAAACTGAGCAAGCCCATGCAGAATATTCATGTCCCATGTTCGTTCGATAAATGGGGGATAGATTTGGTAGGACATCTACCAATAACCACAGGCAAGCGACAGTTTCTCATTGTAGCAATCGATTATTTTTCGAAATGAGTGAGAGCTAAAGCTTTGTTTCGAATCCGTGCTTAAGAGGTATGTGATTTTATACACAATCAAATTCTGACTCGGTATGGCATTCCACGAATTTTAATGACAAACAACATGCCTCAATTTCAAAATTCGGTCCTTACAAACTTTTGTAAACGGTATGGTATCCTAAGGAAAACGGACAGGGTGAAGTCACCAACAGAACGTTGTTAGAAGGGATAAAGAAAAATCTGGAATGAGCCAAGGGCAAATGGCCAGACAAGTTAGCAGAGGTTCTATGGGCTTATAGGACCACCCCGCGTTCTACAACAGGTGATACACCTTTTGCTTTGGTATACGGAGCTGAAGCAGTTATACCAGCGGAAGTCATAGTACCGAGCCATAGGATTCAGCACTATGTGGAAGAAGCAAACCTTATAGCTAGATCAACGTCATTGGATCTAATTGACAAAAGACCAGACCAGGCCAGGGTTCGAGCAGAGCATTATCGAAGTCTCATGAGAGGACGTTCCAATGCTCGATTGAAGCCAAGATCATTTAAGGAAGGTGACTTGGTTTTGAAAAAGATGTTTCAGGGTTCTGGTAGCGCCGCAGGTGGTAAGTTAGGACCAAATTGAGAAGGTCCATAGTCAGTCATATCGGCAGGACACCATGGACAAATTAGCAGATCAAGAAGGTCAAGCCCTCAAGCATCCTTGGAATTTTAATCACCTAAAATTGTATCGCCAAAATGTATAAGGTGAAAATATGCGCTCTTTTTCCTCTCTGATGGCGCGGGGAGGTTTTTTACTGAGGCATCTACGAACAAGTTGTTGAGTCTTTTTAATATAGTTTATTATTTTTGCCAAATGTGTGTGTGAGTTTTAATTTTATAACCATCGAATGGGTCAATGACCACGCCTTCGTAAGGCTACGTAACGGACCATACTGAGTCCAGACTAAGTGTTTATAAACGCGTACGGGCTAATTGGCCATGCCTACGGGCTACGCAATGACAATACTGTATCTATACTTTGTATTAGGTATATTAGCGAACTGGTCAAAGACCAAGTCTGAAAAGACCACGCAATAGGGTCCATAGGATCTCTCCGCGAAAATGCTATCATGGCAGATGTTGTCTAAGATACGAAATGAGCCGTACTGAGCTCGGGGTTATAAAAAGTCACCAGATAACTCAGCATACATGTAGTCTACATTTATCAACATACATTTGTAATAATGATTAAAGAAAAGCATGCATCAATTCCAAATTATGGGGTCCAGATACTGCAAGCAGTACTATAAGTTTAACACACAAAAAAGACACTAGTTGAGTTCAATAAGTAAGCATGAAAATTACTAAGACCCATTCGGGGGTAATTGTCCGGAAGGATCCACGACAGTGTTTGTTTCTGTGCTTTTCTCGGGGGCCACGATTGAGGGCGGGGTAGCAGTTTGTAAAAGGTGACCAAAGGAGCCTAGGTTCATACCAGAATTCAGGGCCATCAATCCTGCAACAGCTTTTTGGTTATCCGTGGCAATCATGTCGGTTGTAGCTACGAACAGTTGTGTTTCCCTCTCCTCAACAGCTGCGTTTATCTTTTCTTGCCATTGTTTTCGTTCCCGCTCGAGCTGTTAACACCCTTCTTTGACTTCCTTAGTCAATTTTCTCACCTCAGCAGTTAGAGCAGCAATCTGATCTGCTTGCTCCTCTACCCTGTTCGCCTGGTGGTTAGCCCTGTCCAACAGTTTAACATTTTGTATTTGCAGATCGCAATTCCTCTTCAGCAGGTTCTCGTTCTGATTTATCACCATCTTATGGTTTTCAGACAGAGCCACGACGCGTTGGTCATTGCACAACACAGTCTTTTGTAAAGACGCAACCACTTTCTCTAACCGGGTTTTAGCATCAAAGACTTCGTGTTTAACAGCTTTGGCTGAGGCATATGCATACCTCAAACGGATGACTTCAGCAATGCAGAACTTGGAAGATCCAAAAACATGGCTTTAGGCTTCCATCTCTCCATCGCAGTTACATCAACAAAAGACATATTCTGATAACTCAAGATGAATGAGTTATGATGCATCTGAACGTTCAACAATGAAGGTAAGTATACATATATAGCATACAATTTGGAGTGTATGAGTTAACAGGTTTTACCTCGATAGCTAGCTCTGTTTGTCTTTGTAAGAGCTCTGCGTTGGACACCTTATCATAGTAGGACATATCATGAGGGATGTGGAACTTGCACATTTAGGCGTTCCCCTACAGGTACCCTTTGTTGGCTGGTCTCTGCAACATTATCGGTAGGGTTAATCCTTTCAGTATTCTCCACAGATGGAGCTTGAACTCCTACAGATGAATTCAGTGCCAGTTGCTGAGTTGATGTCGTATGAGTGGGGGGTTGCAACACTGTATCTTTTTCAACTCCATGGTCATTCTCCTCAGAAACAGCTAGATCGAATTTCTCCTTAGCCCCAACAGGATTTTGTCCTTCACCAACTTATTTTATTGATGGGTTACGCGGACCTGATCCATCATTGGAAGTGGCTCCATTTCCTTCTCCTTTTTCATCTCGGAGTATAAATTAATGGTGGTTAGAGGAACAGCTTGAATTACCTTTTGTTTTTTCTTCATCCTCGTGTCGAGAGCACCACATTTAGTCTCTTTGTATTCATCTTCTTCTTCTGCTCGAGGGTCAGTGGGTTGAGCAGTTGCAGGCACAAGGGGTGCTTCTTTTTCATTGAGCTCGACATACCTCTATTTCTCCTTACCACCGTTATTTCCTTGATCAAGGGAGAGAGCTACTGCAAAAGCAGAATCCCCGGCTTCGCTAGCTTTGCGTGTGACTTGAGGTACTGCTAGCCAAACGCCAAGATTGCTTTTCTCACGGAGCTTCTTTTCTAAAATCATCTTGAGACGGTCCATGGTAGCTTTCCTCTTCTGATGTGCTGAGTTCAGGAATGGGCCATAGTCCTGATCGTAGGTAGTTGTATCAAGTGAACAGATGTTTGGGGTCTTGTTGCCAGGTTTCAAATGATAACCTACTAACTCTGATCATGGGATATATGTAATCGTCTGGTCTTCCTTCTTTCCACCAATTCTGGTTTGAGAGTTCACTTGAAGATACAAGGGTATGATTAAACAGTTCGAACAAATTAATATTTTCATACAAAATGAAAATAAGGCTTACAAGTTTTCTTCCATTGGCGTTCTAGTTGAAGATTTAGGGTAGGGTTCCGTGTTCCCAATTACCCGAAACAAAGACAAAGGAATTTTTACAAATCCTATCAGAGTTGGGTAGTTCTACAATCTTATTAATCCCTTTAAAATGGGTGTAGAAGAAGGGAGTTTTGGCTAGCTTGGTTACATCGGGTACCCGAAAGGAGGTCTGATAAACATATTTCGATGTTTAAGAAGTACGAACTAAGGACTATGCTGAGCAATAGCCTCCAACCATTTGTTAACATATAGGTGGGGCAAATACCCAGAACACTGAAGTAGTCACGAATTAATGCAGGGAGGGGTAACCTAAGTCCCCAGTCGAACAAAGTGGTGAAGAGGCAAGTTTTTTCAAAAAGAATAAAGTAGAACACTTGCATAAATATGTTTTTTCAAATAAATGAGGAAGTTATTTGAGTAATGGAACGTTTTTCGCGAACGCGTGAAAGTTATGACATCAATGTCTATTTGAAAATAGTGTTAGGAAGCTAAGTCGCCAAAAGGTAACTGCAGGAAATGGTGTTGTCAGAAAACCGTCATTTGTCTTGATGACACGTGTCAGAAAGAAGCAGACACGGGACGATTCAAATTATTATTATAAGTAGAGCTTCTAATTTATTTATAATTTACAGGTTTATTAATGTCTTAATCAACCTCTAAACTAAGGGAGCCCTGATAAGGGGGGATTCCCCAGGACACGAGCAAGGAGCACTGGGAGTTGGGATTATGATGAGCAGAGAAGAAGAGAACGAGCTCTATGGTTTGGATGAGCTCGACATCAGGTCAACATCAACAATATACAACGCGGAAGAGATCAATAACAGTTTGACGTTATTGGCAGATAATAGGGATGATCTCAAAGAGATACTGAGCTCGTCATTGAACCGAGCTCAACGGTGCACAGAGCATGATAATGGAAGCAAACTTTGAGAGCAGGAATGGTGTTGCTGAACTCAAGATCATGATGAGCTTGATAACGACATAGTAGAATTGATCGACTAGAACAAAGAAAGTGGTAAAAGGAAATGACCTGAGCGCTTCATAAGTGAGCTCGAGCTCAGCACAACAGATCAAACTGGGTTCCGAGCTCGAGTTTGAGTTCAGCGAATTAGGTAAACTCTGGTGTTCCTAAAAAGAAGAGTTTAGCTCAGATTAAAGTGTAGATTGCACTCAGAAATTTTATTTGTAATGTTAACGCACGATCAAATCCACGAGTTTAGGGAGTGTTAGTTATTCCATGATTATAGGGATAATAGTGGTAACACTTGTTAGTTCCACAATTATAGGGATAATGGTTAAAGTGGGTTAGTGGCGCTTTTAGCGTAACCAAATGTAACTACCCACTTGTCTGTATATTATAAATAGGGAAAACCTATTGATGAATAATGGGATCTCTTTCTTGACTAATACATAGTAGACTACTTTGGCAGAACTTGTTAGTTCCTTCACATTATGTACAAAGCCTACTTGAAATTCAATCAAACAAAAAGAAAACAAGTCCAACTTATTTAAGAAAGTCTAGAATTCTATTCTATTCTCCAACAAAGGAATTACTCAATAGTTTCAAAGTGCCAATTTTTGTGGTAACTCTGAATCAATCCAACATCATTTTGTCCAATGTGATGTTGCGTGGGAAGTATGGAAATACTTCGTATGCCTTTTTGGCATTCTTATCAGCAGGAAAATGGCATTCCCTCATATGATAAGAAATTATTTTTGGTCAACTACTAAAGATGTACACATCAAGACTATTATTCCTCCAATAATATGTTAGGTGCTATGGAAATTTAGAAATAAAAGCAAGCATAAAGGGTTATCTCATAATGTTAATTATATTATGTCTCACATCTTCCATATTTTATCTAGTTTGGACTAGGCCAAGATTTTTAAAAGAACTCACTCGTCTTATGACCTTAACCTAACCTTAATTCTAGGTTGTATTCACCATCCGAGTACTCCTAAGTTTTATCTTCTTCTCAAATGGAATTGCCTTAAAGAAACAAATACAAACTCAATATAGATAGATCTTACAAATTTTCAGAGAGGCTTGTGGTGTTGGTCTGATAAGGGATTACAAGGGTAATCTAATTGTTGCATTTGGTCGAATGTATGGAAAACAAAATCCTTTGATTCCTGAAACCATGGCATTACTAGATGGTCTGGTATTATGCAAGGCTAAAGACATCAACTCACTTGATATAGAGACTGATTCAAGTCTTATAATTGAGGTGTTAGCTAACGTTAAGGCCCTTTAGTATCCAGTTCCCCTCATACTCTGCTGTAGAAAGTTAATTACATCAAACGTGACAATTCGTCATGTTTTTAGAGAGCAAAACAGTGCGACCAATTGGATAGCTGAAATGTGACTAAAATCAAAACAAAATCTAAACTACAATCTCACGCAAACTCTAGATGCTCTAAGGGAAATTACCTTTATTAAAAGCCTGAAGAAGGGATACATTATGACAGAAAGCAACTAGCTACAAAAAAAAATAAACTTGACTCTTTAATCATTTTGATCTAATAAATCTAACTTTTAATAGCAGGCAACTCCTAACTACTATTTAAAATCTTTACTCTACCGGTCATGATATATTGTTAGCTTTTCAACAAAAGATCATCAACAGACATGGATTAGAGATGGAACATAAGATTTGTAATGGATAAAAGACCTCCGGATTCCAGAAGGGTACACGAATTCTTTCCAACATTCTAAATCCAAAAATTGATGGGAACAAAAGAGTTTAAACTATAAGAGGTGGTTTCCAACTTCTTTCAATGGCCTCCAGAATGAATTAAAACAGAAAACTCAAAAAATAAAAAACAGATACATAATACAAATACATAATGGTTTATCTTTTTTTAACTGGTTTTGAATTATTAGAATCTGGACATTTCTTCTAGAAAACAAATAAATTATATAGAAAAGGTACGAATTAAATTCGTAATTGGGGTGGGTGGAATTTGTGTTTTTCCTTTTAATCCGCTGACGAAGATTTATACAAAATTTTAACTCGGTAAACCCTTTTATTTCTTTTCAAGTTTAAATTTGGTCCAAAAACTATTAGCTAAGGTCACATAATTCATGTCAAAATTTTAAGTAGTTTTAATATGAGTCAATCTATTTCAAAACAGCCATTCAAATTATATTTGTATCAAAACGAATTATTTTTGTTGGTTTTATTTGCATTAACTGTCACTAACCGTAAAGATTGTAATTTTTTTTTAACATGTAGGTATCCGATCTGAACCAACCCGGTCGGATGAGTTATAGATTTAAAAAAAATTCAGGAATAGGTTGTGGATTTGAAAATTTACTACCCGTTGGGTTTGTGATGGATTATAGGTTTAATAAATTTCTCACGGATACCGAACCCGAACCCGACTCACCAATGATACCTGATAGATACCCGCTAAATTAATATTATATAAAATAATATATTGTTTAATATTATTTATCAAATTTTAAAATAAAATTATTATATTAATATCTTTATTTTGTAATATGAAAATCATATATTATTTGCTAATATATACAATATATTTTAGAAAAATATTATTCAATATTTAAACATTAAATTTGATTTTTTAATTATTTTTTCTCCCCAATAACTGATTTATTATATAAGTATGGATCTAATATTATTAATTAAATTTAAAAACATTACTAATATATACCAAAACCATATATTGATTGTTAATAATCATAACAGATGTCGTATGTTTTAAAAAATATCATTCTACATTTAAACATTAAATTTGGTTTTTTAATTTCTCATTTTTAAATATTTTTTTCTTTTTCAATCTAATAATAATATTAATATTAAATAAATTTAAAAAAAATTACTAACATATACCAAAACTATATATTAATTATTAATAAATAACAAAATATTTGCTAATTAACATTAGTAAAAGTAGATACAATATATTTTGAAAAATATTATTTTATATTTAAACATTGAATTTGATTTTTTAAAACTTTAAAAATATTTTTCCCTTTTTTATAAAAAAGTCATAGCTTTAATTGGTACACGCGGTGCATAAGAAAAATATTGTTATCCGACGAATAAAAAAACCAATAATAGTGACGAAACAAATTGTGGTTGTTTTGAAACAAAAGACTAACTAAAGTGATTATTCATGACTTTCAGTACCAACCTAAATTCTTCCAAAAATATCCTCATTCCAAAAACCTAAGTCTACCCAAAACGTTTTAAGTATAACCATCTTTAAAAACAAAACTTGTTCATCTTAGTCTTTTTACACTGAAATTCAAAACACGAATATAAAACATGAGTCTTCTAATTAATACTGTTTCTTTGTACCTTATTGATTTGTATTGCTTTTACCTTCAATCTTTTGTTAGTGCTCTCAAGAACACCAAACTTCAAAAACCTAAAACTCTATCCGTCGCTACTAATCCACCAGTTTTATCTCAAAGCATAATTAAAATAGATAGGAAAAGAGAAATAGTAAGTCTTCTTCTTCGTTTTAAGGGTTTAACTTGAGTTTTTCGATTTTGTTAATTTTAAAAGATTTTGATTTAGGTATTGAAATTGCTTAATTATAGTGTTATAAGAGAGTTTATCCTGGAATATGAGTGTTGGTGTAGTTCATTTGTGATTGTGCTATGTTGTTGGGTGTTGATTTAGTATATTAAAACTAGTTTTTTGTCGAAAAATAGAACCCTGAATTCTCTGTTTTTCTTCGATGCTAGCAGTGCGATGCACTTTCACCGACAGTGTAAATGCATCACACTGTCAGTGTTGGAAACTGGCAGCGAGATTGAGACCAACCCGTAACCATATAAATCTATTGTGTTGCCAGTAATGTTACACTAACAGCAAGATTGAGACCAACCCGTAACCATATAAATCATGTTGCCAGTAATGTTGCACGGTTCTGTTGGTGTTGTTTGTGTTTCAAATGTCTTCATTTTTTTAATTGTAAGGACGAAAGTCCTTTAATCACACTGTGTAAATTTTATTTTTAATTTAATAAGTAAATTTTAAAATATTTTAGGACTAATTAAATAGATAAATTTATTAAAATATTATAGAAATCAACTATTATTTATTATTATCTTTAAACTACACGTAAATTATTTATTTTGAATTATCTACCTATAATTTAGATTAAAGTCAAATTGGTGATATTTTTATTATAAGTTTAAATTTAAAAAAATTATTTATAAAAAAATGATTTTTGTATTATATTAAAATTATTTCATAATTAACATGTTAAAATTATTTGAATGATATTATTTGATCTATTTAATAAATAGTAAAATTTATTAATATATATTATTACTAATTTATTAATTATATAAAATAAAAGATAATATTAAAATTATTTTATTGGTATTTTATTATCCATTAAATAAATAGATTAATTAGCAATGGTATTTTATGATTACTTAAATAAATAAATATAATCGTTTATCCTTAATATTTTTAATTAAGGAGGTCTTTGTACTGTGTGATCTGAAAAAAGTTAATTCCAATTAATAAGGTTGTTGTTTTCAATTTTTATGTTTTTTTAAAAATTGGATCAGAGTTATTTTTGTTTAAAAATAAAGAAGTCTTTTTTCATAATTAGATTTTTATAAAAAAACTTTGGTTAAATGTTGTTGTTTTGGATGATTTTGATTAAGATTGTATGTCTGTTTCATAATATCCAATTTACTTACTAAGTTCTAAAAAAAATCAAGTTTTTTATTTTATTTTTAAAAGACTAAAAAATATTCTTTTTTAAACCAATAGACAAATTTATGTTTTAGTGATTTTTTTTCATATATTCATATTCTTTTAAATTAGAATAAAAACAATATTTGTTAAATATAATTTTTATATTTTTTATTTTAAAAACTATATATACTTTTTTTATAAAATTAGAGATTAGGCTGTATTTTGATGTGTTTTTTTAAATCTATTAATTTTTTAGTTCCAATTTTTTGTTCAAACGTGAAATTATGTTTTTTTTCTTACTGTTTTAACTCTCTACATTTTAAATTCATATTCTAAAAACAAGGACAAAACCATTTAATTAAAAAAAACAATAAACTTTAACTCATAAACAAAAACACTATACCTCAACTAAGAAAAACTATAACTAAACCATGGCTCTTGAACTTACAAAAGTTGGAACATCGAGCTATAAATTTAAGATGTAATATCAGATTCCAAGGAGAGACACAACACAATCATTGAATTAATTAACAGCTCTTTGTTTTTATTTATTACGATATCGCTAGGCCTGAGCAATGATTCGTGGTGGACTCACTAACAACCAACGAGTTTCGTAACATATTTCACTAATAAGTAGTGAATTTCATCACATACTTCGTCAATAATTAGCAAGTTCATCGAGAATCATCGCTGATACTTAGTTAAATTCGATTACATCATTACTACATCCTAGCAAAAAGTACTAAGTTTATACTATATTTTATCATTTATTAAAATCCAAGTGCTAAAGTTAAACTATATATATACATCATCTATAATTATAATTACTAGGGAAATTTTAAACTATATTTTATCATTATCGTATGACTACTTTTAAAGTTGCATTATAATTTGGAATATGGATTATATAGTGTAGGCTCCCAAAGAACTAGTATATTTGATTGTCGATTACACACACTTGTTTACCATGAAAAAATATTACATTAAAAAAAGAGTGGATGAATAGGTTATACTTATGGAGGAAGACCTAAAATGTAGAATATGCCTCATCATTACCATGTACGATTAGTGTACAACTGAGAAAATTCCTAGGATATATTACCCATGCGAGATGTATGGCAAACACAAACCAAGGGATAGTACAGGTGATGTGAAGAAAAGAATTGTAAAACAAAAAATATGATTTTTTTGAGAGGGTATCTATTAAAGGGTGTCTTGGTTATTGGCTAAAAATTCTAAATGGTCAGCACAGCTATGCACCGGTTGTGCGCTACAAAGGTCATTCGCGATGGATAGACTTAAACAAAACGAAATAGTTCGTAAGTAATATTTAACTGGTTCTTGTCTTAAGAAAATATATATGAATCTGAAAAGTCATAACCTCGAGAATGTATCTAACATGCAAACCCCATACAATGTTCGACTAAAACATCGGATTATTCAAAAATCAAGTCAAACCCAAATGCAATATTTATTATAAAAAAATGAAGGAACTCAATTACTACATGAGGCATCAGACAACCGAAGGATCCGACGTGATCATCGAACTCTTTTCGCGCATACTACACATACTGTTTTATGCATATTCCCACGAATACTTACAAGCCGATTATAATAATTGTCAATTACTGAATATTATTTTGATCAATCAAAAGTTAGCATTGATGTGAGATCTTGGAATTCTTTCCGGATGTTATGCACTTGTTATGCAAATGGCACATAAACAAAAGGGCTCTTGCAAATAAAAGTATGTTCAAAGTGGATGATGCGGAAGAGATGATAAAATTTTGTGACATTATGGTAAATGCAAACACCTTGCAATAGTTTACACAAAACTAACAACAATGCATAATGTATTTTATAGTTTCCCAAAGGTTACATATTATATTATGAATCCATGGATAACACCAAACGACGAATTTTTTACTTATTTGACCAACAAGTTTAAACATATACATAATACAACTACAAATTAGCAAGTTACTCCTCACAAAATATGAACATTATTTAGTTTACAAAAATTCAACTTTTATAATGAATACATTTGTCGTTTGAATTTTATAAGGTCGAGTACGCTTATGCTAATCTAAAATTATATATCGGTTCAAGCTAACTAAATTACAAACATTTTTTGGAAAAAATTCATGTATTGTTTGATCTTCGACATCTAAATTTTTTTGAATCATGCAAGCAAAGTAAGTTTAGAAATTCTAAAAAATATATGGGTGTTTAGATTTTTTATGGTGAATTATCAATTGGCTAAAAATACTATTGTTGATACGGTCGCATGTGGTTGTGCTGTTAAGAAAATACACGGTTTACCTTACGCATGTGAAATAACCATGGTTGAGGGATAATGTAAACACATTGAAAATTTTGAATGCAATAGATTTTGGTGTACATTAAACATTACTTTTCGAGATAAAATCAGGACTGAATATGATCTTACAAGAAAAATTGGGATAATAAATAATATTATATGCGGTTACTTACCCAAAATTCAAGATAAAGTTATTAATAAGTTTATGCAAATCTTTAATCATGAAAAGAGTCATGTGGTACCACTTAAAAAAACGATGATTATTAGGGGTATAAAAAGGTCAGCATATAAATATAGACTAAACGGGGATAAGTTATATTTCGAGAATGTCAATGAGGAATTTTCAAGTGCTACTATTCCCGGTATGATATGTATCAAAACAACAAAAAATAAAAGTAGATGTCCGGTATCATAAATTCAAAAGTGATACAAAAATTCAAAACCTAATATGATATTTGGTAAAAGCATCCTAGAATTTATACATTAGTTTATTACTAGCATGGCAGATATACAACAGACGGGCAGTTCGGTTTTCGTACTGTATCTAGAGCTATATACATGTCGAGTCAGAGTGACCATTGGTTAAATAATATTTGCTAACAAAATTAAATGAGAACCATAATTTATGGTTGGTAGTGTATAACTTAATAAATATTTTATATCAAATGTTATATGGTGTAGGTTGGTTTAAAATGAATCCAAAACCGTGTTATTGGATGACATTACCCGATCTCGACTTTGTTATTGTCACTCACTACCAATGGTTGGTTTATCTTCCATGCAATTTTGTCATGTCTACCACTATGTGGTTCCCCTTCGAGACCTATAAAAGAGATTGGAATCACGTTTTTGAATTATATCCACTTTATCCAAGTAATTAAATCAATTAACTTATTTCTAATGTTATGGTACGTTGATAATGACTAACTTATTTTAATAATAATTTTGTTTAGGTTCATATGGATCCAAATGGATTATTAGAAAAATTATATGAGTTATGGAAGACATGACATAAGGATAAAGTGGATGGTTGGGCATCTCCTACCACAGGATATTCAACTTATTTAGCAAACTCAAGTCGGTCGTGTCACGTAAATAACATGACAAAAACCTTAACGTGACAGATCTAACCAGGAATGTGTGATAGTTTGGCCTAATGCAAATATAATACGTTATGTTATATTATTTTCTCGACAACTTAATTATATAACACGTTATGACTATGTTATTTCTTTATCGGATTTACTTATATAACGTTTGACTATGCATTTTTGCTTTTCAAAAATTAAGTAATTAATGTTCTTTTGGTTAGCTAATCTAATAGTAATGTTTCAATTATTTTAAGACTATGCTGGTTGTACATATTCTTTTACCCCGCTACCTCTAGATTTTCATCAACCATGATTTCTCACCAACTACATCATTTACTTCTCTATAAATAACGATTCAACATAGCACATTTCTTAATCTATCAAATTGTATAACTAATCAAACTTATAATTTTTTTTGAAATGGAATGGACTCTTTAAGAGGACAACCGTTTGATGTAAGTCGTCAAGTATATGAAAAGAATAAGGTTGAATAAGACTACAAATGTATTTTTGAATGAAGGTATGTGTACAATGTACTACATGTATGAGCTCATTATCTACATCCACGCAGTTGTAAAAAAGTCTATAGCAAGTAAAATTATTTGAACTCGGAACTAATGGTTCGAGTGTTCGAACTCACGTCCAAAGTCATGCAAAGGCGTTCAACATATTTTATTTTAATATTATTAATTTCATTACAAAATATATACTTGTTTATTTATATGAGCACCTCGCTGAAAAACTGATAGTGCTAATGAATTGTCCACTTGTTGAAGGATATAAATTTAATGAAAGATATGACTTTAATTAAAATTGTGTACGTTGTCGCATTTTAATTTCAACTTTCTTAAGTTATCTTTGTTTCAATTTCAGCATTCCTAAGTTATCTTTGTTTCAATTTCAGCAACCTAAGCTATTGTAAATTCAATTATCATTGTCTATACTTAGATCAAGTGTGTGGAACGAGAAATTAATTTTTATATAGCCTTATTCACTAGTGTTTAGCGACGTAATTCACTATTTTTTCTATAACATATCGACTATTTATATAAATTCGTTTATTATGAGGAAATGTATGCCTCTTACTTTTGCAAAATAATGTTTTCCCTACATTCAAATACACAGAGGCGTTTTGCTTATATTTGGAAATGTAAGCATGATGTTCGTTACTAATAAGAAAATATATGTTCGAGATTCGTTTATGTCTGGAAAATGTAGGTATGATATTCTCTACTCGTAAGGGAATTCATATAGCAAATTCACTAGTGTATGGTGAATTATGCACTTTAAAAAATGAATCGTAATTACTTAGAACAAGCTAGGACATAATCTAACAAACAAAACCATTTAACGACCCAACAATAGATAAAACCATCAAACAATAGACAAAACCATAATCAAAATATGATAAACCATGAAAATCCCATAAAAAATAAACAAAATAAATCATCCAACATTAGACAAAACCATCCAACAAACATTGAAACATAAAAAATATATTCCAATACAATCTAACAAACATCAAACAACCGATAAAATAAAGTCATATTTTAACAAAGTCATAATCCAACAATCGACAAAATAAAGTCATAACTAAACTCACATGGTTGTACGAGAGTTGCACGCACTGTCGTAAATATTCGCATAGCTTATTCGTATTCCACATATCAATGTATGGATCCATTTCACGAATCATGTACCAATCACGTTTCTCTTCAACGTATGTATCAAGATGGAGTGATTGGAGGTTATCTATGGTGTATCGTAAGTTGTTTCTGATCTAAAATAGATTATCATCTTTTGTACTATGTCGTCTCCCTTCATACCAAGGACCTCTCGCGATGGTAGGAACAATTTAACGATGCTAATACATCAAGATATATCCATCCCATGAAATTGAGCTCTAGTAAGTCTATGTTTCCTAGAACATACCTTACATAATGAGCCTGAAACCATCTAAATGTGCCATCAGTTGTCAAGTCGAGTGCATCGGATAATAAGCTACAAAGGTTTGAAATGAATTCATCGTTGCTTCGATCCAAAATATTGCACAAAGTTGCAGATGCTTTTGTTGATACCGATATGATATAAATTTCACCTGTAAATTATTAAAAATTAAATGTTAGTGTTTATGATTCAAATTAAAATAAGGAAAACATATATTGGATGAAAAACAAGACTTACATCGGCCTTTCTAAACAAGGATGTGATGTAACAAATATTATATATAGTATTCCCCTAGTGCGCCCGAGGAGGAGCTAATTCATATTTACATATTTAGTGAGGTGATCATATAATCAGTGAACTACAGAGCTACAAAATAACAAAAATAAACCAATATTCATGACTCTAGCAACCTAATAAAGCTTGATAAACCACTAGTACTATGAAGTGAGGCCTTCCCAAACGCATTATAAAATTGACTCAATATCATATGACCTCATTTATATTTCTTCATCAAGTCACGATGCTTTATGAATTTGAGATAATAAAGTTAAACAATGTTGTTCGTTTTGTTGGTATATATGGCATACCAAAAAACAAACAAAATATAATCTCATGTATCACATAGGATATGACGCTTAGAGGAGTGCATTTCCTCATGATAAGAATTATCCCTAAAGTTATTCATCAACCCTACCAAACGAATAACATCCAGACTCATACTCTCATAACATATTCTATTTTGCAATACATTTTTCGGTATACCTATTTTTCTTGATATAAAATTGATATTCTCTATTTCGTCTATAAAGTTAAGAGTAATTATTAACTCATCATCAATTAGAAGACTCGTGATTGTATGGACATCATCCAATGTGATTGTAATATCTCCAAAACAGAAATATGACACCGACGTTTTTGTGTGACATCGCTCGATTAATGCCTCGACCCTCTTCGAGAGTGACATTTATATACCAACATCACAAAAAATCTATAAGTGGACCAATACATGTTTCCGTAACTCCTTCTCTAACTAATGTTTGAGAATACAAATCTCATGAATGTGGATTATTGTACAAAGAGTAAATTCGTATGAAAACACGAGGCTGAAAAATATATATCACATTAATAAATAACAATAAATTCAAAATAAACAAGAATATATATATATATATATACATACTTACATCCTCTTTGAATACTTAGTACACCTCGTGGTTAATGTAGCCTGAATTTAGCACATGAAGTAAAGTTGCACATAAAACCTTGTCATGAGGGTAGGTAGACGTCATACTACTTGACCCTCATTTTGTGGGATTTTGAGTTGTATCAACCTCCAAAGCCTCCTAAAACGTGTGTGGTAACAATCGCGCACTGAACAAGAAGTCGACTCATAATTAATTAGGTACTCATCGACTGTTATTATCTAGGCCCGAAGAACTAGCAGCGACCTGTATAAGTGAGCATCCTAACTCGTCCCGTCGCGTTTAATAGTTTTCTAGATTTCTTAATATGTTTATTTAAAAATAATTTGTATGCGTAAATTTAGTCGAATGAGAAAAATTAAGATATTTATATCATAAAATAAATAATTGAGATATTTATTTAATATCTTTTTAAAAAACAAAATATTTAGATATTTTAAATAGTTTATGAGATCATTCAATTTTTTTAAATAAAATTAATTTGTATAAATGCATTTAGCTCAACGAAAATAAAATAAAATATTAATCCTAAACAAAAGATTTGAAATATTAACTAAGATATTTCTCATAAACAAAATATATGAGATATTGTTTTGATATACATATATTCATTATTATATATATAAAGTTGCTGGAATTTTCTATATTTATATAATAATTAAAAAGGTTGAAATTATCTATGTATTCATATACTACTTGTACAACCACAAATAAAATAATATATATATATATATATATATATAATAAAACCATTTAATTAAAACCATTCAATAATAAAACAACAAAGATGAAACAATAAAATAACTTAACAAATAAAAACCATACAATAAATTACTAATTCATCAAATATATAGAATGTTGAAATTTTGATTCATATAACCACATAATGGTCATGTTGGAGCAGATGTTCTACAGATTTTTGTTTAAAAGTTAGAGTTCAACTATAAGCGTGTGAAAAAAACGATTGGATCCACATCTTTTCAGCCATCACTCGTGTGTACTCGTTTTGACATGATTGTTTTCCATTATACCTCTATTCAAAGGTCTCAATTCTAGAGTTTATCTGACTTTCTGTTTCACTATGCATCTGAATTTGCCTCTCGTACATGGTGTGGATAATTATCGCCTGAGGGTAGGCTCGTAATTAGGTTGGTGTTTAACAGTAGTATGTGGGTGTTATGTATTTAGTGTAGAGAGTAGAGAGATAATTAAGCTGGCTGGTAGCAGTTAATTCTCATCACCCACACTTAATGCAGGTGGTTGGGTATTTATACCCTGATGTTTGGGCCCTTATGGGCTTTCGGGTCATGTTTAATGGACCCGGGTCATGTTCAAAGACCCATGAGCTTTAAGTAAGAGAGCAAGTAGCTTAGTCAAGTAGTGTTTAGGTTTTTTAGTACTTTTGTCATAGTTCGAACAGTCCTATGGTCAGAGCGTTCGAAGTGGTCTGTCCGGTCCGGAGGCCTTGGACCGATCTGTCCTTGTCCGGGGAGCATGCAGAATTCAGACTCATCAAGAGCCCCTTTTTTAGGTGTTTGCGCAAATACTCTTGCCAAAGACCTAAAAAACAGTCCGACATCAAGGGTAGTTTTTATCCGGACAGGTCTGTCAATTTGGGCTATGGGTTTATCCGGACAGATAAAGCTTCACGAATTCAAAACGGTTTTTGCCAGAGTTCGTGGGACACGTGTCGTTCTCTGATTGGTTGCTTCAGCCGTTTTTTCACCTTGAATTTTGAACCCACCTTCTTCGAAAAGAAACCTCTTAATTAAAGGTGGTGACATCAGCGCCGTCTTTTAATCATTGCCAAACTTTTCGAATTCTCCTAGGAATCAACTTCCTTTTTTCAGATTTACTATAAATACAAACTCATTTTCTACTGTTTTACCATCTCCTTCAAATTTACTCTGCAAAATCTCTCAAAGCTTTCTCTCTCTAAAGCAAAAACTTTGTTTGATAGTTTATGTTTACAGCGAGGAACGCTCTTGTCAAAGGCGGGTGGCTCAATCTTTCTGAGTTAGAGAAGGCTCAAAAAGTCGAAAGAGAAAGATGGATCGCAGTAGGGTTACCCACCTCGCCTGTTGATAGAGCAATCACCTCTGCTACCGAGTCAGACCGAGGCTCTTCTTCTTCCAAAGGCACTAAGCCTAGAAAACTATTTCAAACCAACCTCTCCCCCATAATCTCTGGTTCCTCAGTTCAGGAATCGGATCCTGCTGTCGAGCCAGGAGTTACAGCCACTAGCCTTAAAAAACCCTCTCCCTTCATTGCAATGGGATCGGATACGGAACACTCTCCTGAGAAGTTAGTCGATAGGAGGAAAGGCTGGTTGGTTAAAGGCCAAAGGTCTAAAAAAACTCCCTCTAAGACGGGGGCAAAGGACAGCAGCACCGGATCAGAGGTGCCTATTAGAGCCCCCAAGGACAGGCTGTCCGGACCGGAGGGTTCCAATCCAAATCTTCAACAAGAAACTTCTGTTCGGGACACTCTACCGGAGAGCAGAAATCAAAGGGGTACTGAGGCCCATCAGTCCGGAGACAAGGCTGAATCAAATTTGAACCCTCCCCCCACTACAGCTGCTGAAATCCCTTCAACAATTATGGAGGAAGTGATGGAGGACTCTGTTGAAGAGGCCCCATTTGAGTCTGAGCCCTTCAGTCAGACCAGCAAAGAGATGGTTGCCAAGAAGGATAAGGGCAATGAGAAATTGTACTTGAGGCATCCGGATCTGCCGGAGAGCCTAGAAGGAAAAATGGGGCCTTGTTTTCACAAGGTCAGCGTTAATTACCTCCTCTCCTTACAAAATATCAACTACGCATTCATCCATACTGCTGAGCTGGGCAGGATGCGTACGAAGTGGGGCATACCAGAAAACGTAAAGATCAGGATTCCTATACACCCGGAGACTCCTATGGATTGCAAGTTAAGCGAAGTGGTCATATTCACGGAGTTATTCAACTGGGGGCTCAGGTTCCCATTAGACCCAGAGATTGTCAGATATTTCCATCTGATCAAACTCTGTCCGAGCCAGCTGAGCCCCAACGCTTGGTATACCCTTATGTCATGTATCATGGAATCAAGGCTGTCCGGGATCCCTCTGCCAATGGAGGAGTTTGCTGCAGTGGTCAGCCTATGTAGAAACCACCACATCCCCTTTTACCACTTTAACATGGGGGATGACTTCAAGGCGGTGGATGATCTGTTGGAGGCAGAGAGGAATTGGAGGACCCAGTTTCTATTCGTCAGTGGTGCCTGGGAGAACGGCAAGAAGATCAAATCTGGAGAGAACCCAAGCCTTCTCAGAAGCAGGTGGAGGAGTGACCGTAAGTCCTCTACTTTATACTTTTGTTTCTTCCTTTCTTTTCTAACGTAGTTCGAACTAATGGGTCTCACTTTTGCCTTGGCAGTACTGCCCAATGAGTTTAGTGACTATCAGAAAGCCGGGCAGGTTACTTGTGGAAAGATTAATGCCTGGGCTACTGAGAGATGGGGGAATCGATTCCATGCTGCCTTCACCAGTGGCAACTTGGCAAGGTCTCACTTGTGGAATACCACGGGTCGGAGAGACTTGACTTGGGAGGAGCTCACCACCCCGCCTCCTCCGGACGTTGTGCTTAAGAGGACTCATGAACCAGATGGGACACTCTTCCTGCCAGGCCGGGCCAAACCCCCGAGCAAGATGAAAGGCAAGAAAAAGAAGGGCAAAAAGGTGGTGGGTGATGCTAACCCTCCTGATGCCGAGAAGGATGCTCCAACAGATCCGGAGAGGCCAGCCCAGAGCCAAATTGATGTTGCTCTCCTGGAAGTGGTGGAGCAAGAGACTGAGAAACAAGAAGCGAACCTCCCAAAACCTCCAAGGGCTTCTAAGAGGAATCGTAAACAGGGAAGCGAAGGCACAGACCGGGAGGCCAAGAAGAAGAAAACTTCTAAGGGAGACGAGCTTTCTCTCCGGGCTATGGAGCCTTCTGTCCATGCTGACCCTGCTGACCCAACGCATGCCGAGGAGATTCCGGGCGACTTTCATACTGATGAGGTTGAGGGGGGAGATATCAACATCGATGGAGTAGACATCACCGGTCTTGGTGAGCTGGGTGAATACTTCCTCAACCTTCCCAGAGATGACTTTGCAGGGCCTTACCTTCCTCCAAGCACCTCCAACACGGTCACTTTTAATGGTAAGACTTTTAGCGTTTCTAGTGAAAGGGATCCCATAGCCCACTCTTTGTTGAGCAACGTTCAGCCTGTACTTGTGTTGGAGAAACAAGTTCGAAACCAGGCTGATATCATCAAAGATCTCAAGTCTGACAAAGAGAAGCTATCCGATGACCTTCGCACTGCCACTTCCAATGCTGACATGTTAAAGGAAGAAAACGAGGAGTTGAAGAGAAACCAAAAGACAAGCACCACTAAAGTCGTCACTTTAGAAGAAACTATTAAAGATCTCCGGGAGAAGCTGTCCGGTCTGGAGAAAGATCTTAACACCTCAAAGGGAGAATCCAAAGCCAAGGATCAAATCATCACCAACCTGACCAATGATAAGATTTCCCTTGAAAATACAGTGTCCAAGGCTGCCGAGGAGAAAAATACTTTGTTACAGGATCAGGAGGCCAAGATCCAAGCCAAGATCAATGCTTATGCCAACCAGATGATCAAAAGCGAAGAGCAACTGCTTGCCAAGGTGAGGCCTGACATGGTTCTACTTTTCCATGAAAAGTTTCCGAAGAAGAACCTAGGGGACTTATGGCTTCATGTTGAGCCTGAAGACCTTCAGTATCATACGATGGCCGAAGGTGACCGGTATGGCTACTCTAGTGATTCCTCAGATGATGAAGAACACTCCGGGGAGAAAATTGGCGAAGAGAAAGACGATCCTAAGGGAAAGAAGGTAGATGAAGGTGAGCCATCTTCAAAGGCTCAACCTTAACTTATGATTTACTTTGTTTACCTTTTATTCAAACTAAAGTCCTTGGAAGGCCAAGGAACTCTTTTTATAATTGTATCTGGTATCTGACCGGATAGGTTTTTTGTTCTTACTTTGACTATTCAAAAGTCCTTGGAAGGCCAAGGCACTTTAAGTTATTTCAATGAATGTTTCTGTTTTGCACAAATCTCATCTTCTTTCATTGTTTGTTCCAATTTCGATGGCTAGAGTTTAAATAGCCTTTAATTATTTCATAGTGGGAGTGTTTAAGTTCTCCGGCTAGAGTTTAAATAGCCCTCAGTTATTTCAATCCGGATAGTGTGACAAAGAACAAAATTTAAAACAATTGGAATTTTTTTTAAGAAGGCATCGAATTTCATTTAAAAGCCCGGACACCTCATTAAAACCTCCCCGTGCCACCAGGGAGGAAAGAGTATGCCCCCAAATATTTACATGGATGTTTAAACAAGTAAATATTTACACAAATGCTATTCCAAGTACATCCGGAGATGCTTGATATTCCAAGGATGAGTCAAAATTCTTCCATCTTTGTCTTCCAACCAATATGTTCCAGGTTTAATTCTCTCAACAACCATATACGGACCCTCCCAAGTTGGGGCCAGCTTTCCGAACAGCTTTTCTTTAGTGTGTAAGAAGACCTTCCTCAATACCTTGTCCCCTGGTTGGAAATCTCTTCTTTTAATTTTGGAAGCAAACCTGCTTCTCATCAAGACCTGATAGTGTGCAACTCTAAGGTGAGCTTTAACTCGTCTTTCTTCTATCAAATCAAGTTGTCCTCTGATTGCCACCTCGTTAGCGTGTTCAGAGAAGTTGTGAACACGGAAAAAGGCGAGAGTTGCTTATATGGGAGCTACTGCATCCATCCCATAGACCAAGGCAAAGGGTGACTCTTGTGTTGCAGCCCCAGGTGTTGTCCGGTAGGCCCACAAGACCTCTTGTAGATAACTAGGCCACTTCCCAGCTGCCCGTTCCAAATTCTTCTTTAAACCGGACAGTATAGTCCTATTAGCCACTTCAACTTGCCCATTTGCTTGTGGATGGAAAGATGAAGAAAAACAATGTTGTATACCCCTTGAGGTACAGAAACTTTCCATTTCCCTATTGTCAAACTGTGGCCCATTGTCTGTTGTTATCTTTTGTGGGACACCAAATCTGCAACAGATGTTGGATAGAATGAATTTTATAACAGCTTTTGATGTTGTCCCTGCTAGAGGGGCTGCTTCAATCCATTTTGAAAAGTAGTCTATGGCCACAATTATAGTTTTGCGTCCTCCGGACGCCACAGGGAGAGGCCCTACTAAATCCAATCCCCATCAAGCAAAAGGAATAGGCTCAGAAATTGACTCTAAAGGAATGGCTGGGACATGAATTTCATTGCTGTACCTCTGGCATGGGTCACACCTTCTTACCAATTCCTTAGCATCTTTCATGATTGATGGCCAATAGTAACCAGAGAGTAAAACTCTTCTTGTTAAGGCTCTAAACCCACAATGGGCTGATCCCTCACCATTATGTAATTCGGAGAGGACTACTTGAGACTCTTCATCCCCCAAACAGCGCAGGAGAGGTTTACTGTAAGATTTCTTGTACAACACGTCTCTCAATATGATAAAACCACGAGCCTTGTGTTTCAAAGTTCTGGCTAGTGACTTATTCTGAGGCACAACACCATCGGAGAGATATTGCAGGAGAGGAAACCTCCAGTCTTGAGGTCGTTTCTCTTGTACTTCAAAAATTTCCTCTTCTTTACCCTTACTAAGTTGAATGGAGGGGATTTCTAGCACATGGATCCATGGATAAGACTCTGTATATGCTATGGTTGCTAATGAGTCTGCTTGCTCATTTTCTGCCCGAGGAATGTGCTCATAAACAACACTTTTAAACTTGAGTGCTTCATTCTTAAGGAGGAGTAAGTATTTCACAAACTGCTCCTTCTTAGCCTCAGATTGGCCTTGGGCATGGTGGATAAGAAGTTGGGAGTCACTTAGTAGCTTGACCCTCTTAGCCGCACAATGTAGGCTAGCTTTAAACCAGCTATAGCTGCTTCGTATTCAGACTCATTATTAGATGCCCTGAAAGCAAAACAAATAGCCTGGTACATTTTGTCTCCATATGGGGAAGTTAAACACACCCCTACACCACATCCCATAGTGCTAGATCCACCATCTGTTCGGACGACCCATACTTTTTTATCTTTTATATCAGTAGTTTGCTCCGAATCCCTGTCGGAGTGGAATTCAACCAAAAAGTCTGCCACAGCTTGGGCCTTGACTGCTGTTCGGGGAGCAAAGTCTATGTCGAAGTCCCCCAATTCTACCGACCACTTAGTCATCCTGCTTGAAATGTCTGCCTTTTGGAGGACATTCTTCAGGGGAAAAGAAGTCCGGACGATGATGGGATGAGCCTGGAAATAAGGCCTCATCTTCCTAGCAGCTATCACCAGGGCTAATGCTAATTTTTCAAGTTTCAAGTAACGTCTTTCTGCATCTATCAGGCTTTTGTTGATGTAGTACACTGGATGGGGATGGCCATCGACCTCACTTACCAACACAGCACTGATGGCATAACTTGAAACTGCCAAATATACGAAGAGCGTCTCCCCATCAACTGGCTTAAATAAAGTTTTGGGGGAGGACAGGTGCTTCTTGATCTCATTGAAAGCCTCATTACACTGTGGGGTCCAATAGAATCCCTTTGCACCCTTCAAGGTTTGAAAGAAAGGAACACACCTGTCCGAAGACCTTGAGATAAATCTGTTTAAGGTAGTTAATCTCCCCGTTAACCGATGTACTTCTTTAATATTTCGAGGAGGTTCCATCTGAAATAGGGCATTAAGCTGGTCCGGGTCGGGTTGTATTCCATGCTCACTTATAATATAGCCCAGAAACTTCCCGGACTGCACTCCGAACACACACTTTTCTGGGTTTAACTTCAAATTTACTTTTACCAAGTTGGCAAAAGTTTCTTGAAGATCGGACAAGTGCAACTGCTCATCCACACTCTTCACCATCATGTCATCAATGTACACTTCCATATTTCTTCCAATTTGATCAGCAAATGCCTTGTTGACTAATCTCTGATAAGTAGCCCCAGCATTTTTCAAGCCAAATGGCATTACCTTGTAGCAATGAAGACCTCTGTCAGTGACAAATGTGGTATGTTCTTGATCCTTTGGATCTACTTGGATCTGATTGTATCTGGAGAAGGTATCCATAAAGGAAAGCAGCTTGTTCCCAGAGGTGGAGTCTACTAACTGATCAATCCGGGGGACTGGATACAAATCTTTTGGGCAAGCTCTATTGAGATCTGTGAAGTCAATACACATGCGCCACTTGCCATTTTTCTTTTTTACCAGAACCGGATTGGCAGTCCACAAAGGATATTGAGATTCCTTGATGTGCCCCATTTTTGTGAGCCTGTCAACCTCTTGCACAATGACATCAGCCTTCTCCTTAGAAAAAGCTCTTCTCTTTTGAACCACTGGTGCTACGTCTCTCCGGACGGATAGGTGATGTGATATCACTTCTGATGGAACCCCAGTAACATCAGCATTGCACCAAGCAAAAACGTACTGATGGTTCTTCAAAAACTTTAACATTTCATTTTTCAAAATGGGTGGCATCTTAGACCCTATCTTGACACTTTTCCCATCTTCCAAACAGTGTGTTTCTACCTCTTCGACTGGTATCAATACTCCAGGGGTCTCTCTAGGGTCATCAATTTCACCCTCACCCCCAGAAAGGCCCTCAAATTGCTATTGTTCGTTAATACGGACTGCCCCCAGCGTTCGAGGAGCCAGGGCGGTAGCATAACATTCTCCTGCAATCTTTTGGCTACTCCGGACGACTCCAACCTGTCCCTGAACAGCATATTTCAAGCACTGGTGGACTGTTGAAGCCACTGCATGCATCCTAGAGAGCCAAGACCTCCCTAGAATAGCATTATAGCAAGTGGGACAATCCACCACAATAAATAGTATTCTAACCATTTTCTTGAAAGGGCCCTTGCCCAATTGAACTTCTTCTTCGAACTCTCCGATCACATCTGCTGAGCTGCCTGTAAAGCCCACAATTGATCTGTCCGAACTCTGAATTACAGCTGGATTTTTCATTCTCTTGTATGTGGTTAAGAAAAGGATATTGGCTGAGCTTCTAGTATCCACCAGAATTCGCCTTATGTCATTGCCCCCTATAGATGCTCCTATGACAACAACATCCTCATGAGGGCCAACAATGTCTCTTAAATCATCTTCATCAAAAACAATGAACGGGAATGAGCTTTGTGACTGATAGGAAGTCATGCCTCCTTCTAGTTGGGAGGCTAAAGTATGCACGTGCCTCTTCCTCGAAGAAGCAGTAGGAGCTGTCATAGTGTCCCCTCCGAAAATTGTAAGTGACTCAAAAAACTTAATGAGTCCGGAGACCGACCTAGAACATTCCTCAATTGTACCCACTCTGTTTCGAGTTAGATCTGGATCCAAGTACTCAGATTCCACGTCAAACCTTTCAATTATAACCATGGCTCCCTCCGGAGCAGCATTACTTGGACCAACCCGATGAGTGTTGTCAGGCCTATTGCCTCCTCTTCTTTTGACGTAAGCTCCCAGCTTTCCCCTCTCAATCAAGTTTTGAACTTTTTGTTTCAATGCTATGCAGTCATCAGTGGTATGACCAATATCATTGTGATATTGGCAAAAAGAGTTATTGCGATGCTCTCTGGGAGACTGCAATGTGGCTGGTCTTCGAGAATGCACCTCGTCCTTTGTTTTATCGAAAATGGTGGCCACGCTTTCTTTTAATTCTGCGAACCACTCCGGTTGGACCCATGGCCCTCTCTTGTTTCTGGATTGCTGACTTTGAGCAGGAGCAGCTGGCTGAGACTGAGCTTTTGCCCTACCATGCCCATGTCCGGTCTCTCTTGCTTTGTTCCCGGACTGATTCTGATTGGGATTTGGTGCCACCGGGGTAGACCTCACCTGTCTATGCACCCTGGTTTTCTTTGTTTAATCGACGTTTATTTGTTTTCCAACCTGATTCAGCAACCCTCCCCATGTCATGGCCTTCTTCCTGGTCACTGAATCAGCTAGATTGCCTGGGTTCAAACCCTGCCTTAGGGATGCTATGGCCACCTGTTCGAAGCAATCAGCCAACCCATTCTTGGTATTCACAAAACGGCTTATATATTCTTTCAAGGACTCATTTGGCTCTTGGGCACAATGGATTATTGTGTCTCCATTGCCCTTTAGCTCTTTACTCCCTACAAACTGCCTTCGAAAGGCTACCCAAAAGGTATCGAAATCTTTAATACAACCCTGAGGCAGGCTGTTGTACCATTTTAGAGCACTCCCCGTAAATGATTGGGAGAATTCCCTACAAAGTAGTTTATCGTCTTCGTCAAAGTTCATCATGAAGTTTTTAAATTTCCCCAGATGGTTGTCCGGATCAGTACTGCCATCGTACTTCTCTATTTTGGTGCTGTCAAACCTCTTGGGGAGGTTTCCGGACAGAATTTTAGAAGATATTGGAGATTGCCTCCAATTCCTTCCACGACTGAACACAGTACCCTCATTGGGAGTTGCAAAGATACCTGGTTCATCGTGAAAAGCGAAGGGATCCATCAGCATCCGGTCCACATGCTTCCGGCTATGAGATGATCCTTTACCAATATGCCTCTTCATCTTTCCTTGTATATCCCTTTTTCTTGAATATTTTTTAATCTGCTTTTGCTTCTTTCTAGTTCGACCCTCATCGTTGCTAGAGGATAAGGATTTTTCAAATCCCTCACTGTCCGAAGAGCTATCAGAAGATTCTGAGCTTGAGTCAGAACTCTCCACTGGCTTAGACCGGTGAGACTTTTTGGAACTGGCATGAGTCTTTTGGTGCTCACATGAGTCTTTGAAGACTCATGCTCTCTGGGGTTATCGGTGTGATGAGCAGCTGATGCTTTGGACTTTTCTTTCAGGCCCATCTTAGCCTTTTCGGCCCTCAGAGCTTCTATTTCACCCTTTAGCCTATCACGCTCTTCGATAGTGTACTCATCGTTCTCTCCCACCACTTCGAGCAGAGCTGGTGGTACTTCTGGATTGTCCGGATTCATTCAGACAGATTTTCTTAGCTGGTTTTGAATGCTTGATTCAGGCACCTTCTCCTCCCACTGTGGTCGCCAATTTGGTGTGGATAATTATCGCCTGAGGGTAGGCTCGTAATTAGGTTGGTGTTTAACAGTAGTATGTGGGTGTTATGTATTTAGTGTAGAGAGTAGAGAGATAATTAAGCTGGCTGGTAGCAGTTAATTCTCATTACCCACACTTAATGCAGGTGGTTGGGTATTTATACCCTGATTTTTGGGCCCTTATGGGCTTTCGGGTCATGTTTAGTGGACCCGGGTCATGTTCAAAGACCCATGAGCTTTAAGTAAGAGAGCAAGTAGCTTAGTCAAGTAGTGTTTAGGTTTCTTAGTACTTTTGTCATAGTTCGAACAGTCCTATGGTCAGAGCGTTCGAAGTGGTCTGTCCGGTCCGGAGGCCTTGGACCGATCTGTCCTTGTCCGGGGAGCATGCAGAATTCGGACTCATCAGTACAAATGATTATGCACGATGTGCAATTGACCAAACAAATTCTCTATAAATTCATAGTTGGACAATTTTCTTCGAAGAGGTGGTTGATGAGAAGAACATCCGACACCGGAAGTGGTCGGACCTTGTATCATATCTTTCTTGATTCTCATCCACCTTTAAGGTGTTAAAGGTGAATCATATTGATTGGTCACCCAGATTAACTCTATACTTTCCTCAAAAAATTTAAATACCTCATACTTCGACCAGAGTTGTCCATTCCTGGAATATATCTCTTAGTTTCTAAAAGATAACTTTCCTCATTTGGAACCTTTCAGAATTGGACGCTCAGTATAGTTACTAACACTTACCATTTTCCTCATAAGTAACTGATTTCGCGTATTTCTACATGCAACATGAACATCGCCATCAGTGCCATGTTGAATCACATATTGTATATCATCAGCTAATTCGTTATGTATTTGTACGTCTACATCGGTCAACATCTCTTCTGGTATTCTTGTCCTGACTCTTATACTTCTTGGCCTGGATCATTCGTCGGCATCTCTTCATGTATTTCTTCTAACTTTAAGAGATATTGAACATAAATCGAGTATAATATTTAATAAATAAGATTTTAAAGATAACTTCAAGAGTATAGGTTGAGTTTAAAAGTATAATGAAGATTTCAATAGTAGAATGATAATTTTAGAAAGTAAGTGAAGAATGATGATATTTATATGCTAAATAGAATTCCAGAAATTTGGCGAAACAAATTTGTGTTTCCCAAAAAGGTTAGCCGTTGACACTAAAATGACTTCTGTTTGGTCCAATTTGTTTTTTAAATATAGTTATTCGGCTAAATAGACGTTTGTTTGGGCGATCAATATTCATTTCGCATAATAGGCGATTGTTTGGCCCAACAAATATATTAAAAAATAACCTATAAGACCAAACGGACGTTTGTTTGACATACCATACATTCATTTGGTACTAATGTTTTTCAAACGATTATCGTTAGAGGCAAGGGAACGTTCGTTTGTTTGTCCGTTTTCTTCAGAAAGCTTTTTTTATAAGAGTTTGTTTTCAATAAATAGAGAAGAAAATCTTTCATTTTCATTCATCATCTCTCAAATAAAAACATTCTTCCAAAATCTCCAAAAAAACTACTATAATCGCCCAAACATAACTTCTATTCAAACCAAGTTTTATAATATTTTATAATCTTTGAGAAAATTTCATATTCGATCTAATAAATTTTGCTGAATGGTAGTGAACTATTCCTAATTATAAGTGTTTTACACTTTTTCATTCTTTTATTTACGTTATTGTTTGATCAATTTCATATTACTAGTTGTTCTTTTTTAAATTCTTTTAATGACACCAACAAGAAAGCAACAAAATGTCCAACCCATTGTACCTTCAATGCTACAGGTAAATATGCATGATTTTTTAGAGATTGGTCTGGTAAATCCAACCTTTGAAATAGATTCTTCTCATGTTAGCGGTATCTAGGGGTGTTATCGGGCCGGAACCGGACCAGAACGCTAAGCTTATCGGTTCGGACCACAGCAGACCGCTAAGCTTTCGGTTCTATTTTTTGAAACCACATCAGACCACTAAGTTTTCAGTTTGGTTTTTCGGTTCCGGTTCTGGTTCGGTCCGAGTTCGGTTCGGTCCCGTTTGGTTTGGTCCGGTTTTGGTTCAGTACGTTATCGGTCTGGTCTGGTCCGGTCCGGTCCGGTCCATTTAAAAATAAATAAATTTATTTAAAATTTAATTTTCAATTCTTTAACTTAAATAAATAACATAAAATTTAAAATTTAGAAATTAATCTTTGATTTTTATTAAAAATTACTAATTTACCAATTAATTTTGGAACTATAATGTATAAAAAATAAATAATAATAATAAAATAATCGGTTTTATTGGTTCAATTCCTCATCGGTTCAACCGGTTATCAATTTTATCGGTTCGGTTCTTTATCGGTTCACCGGTTTTATCGATTCGGTTCCTAACCTGTTCTACCAGTTTATCAGTTTAGTTCCAAAATGATTTTATTGTTTCGGTTGCTTACCGGTTTCGGTTTTTAAGATGTAACCGCGAACCGGATCATTAAGGTTCGGTCTGGTTCTTATCAGTTCGGTTCCGGTCCGGTTCTCGGTTCTCGGTTCCTCAGAACCGTTGACAACTCTAGTAGTATCGCTGGCACTACGATCGAAATCTATGAAAAAAATATTTTAGGTATGAGACTACTTTAGTGAGAAACGTGAAAATGATATAACTATATGTAAAACATATGAAAAATAATATACCTTTAAGGGTGGAAAAACAAATAGTAGGACAGGAGGTATCATTAGACACTTAAAAAATATACATAGAATTATAAATCCTTCTATAACTCTTAAAGAAAGAAATCAAACCATAGGTCTGAATGTCGATTATATATTATTAAAATACATATAAGTATGAAACCATGATATTTACCTTTGGTAATGCATATCATTTTTATATTGCCAAATTTCTGGAAATATGAGAGTTAGATGGTTAATGAGGTAACCCAAGAGCCAAGCGCATCCAAAGTAACTCTATAAGATCAATAGCTATGAAATATTTTTTTAAGAAAATAAATTAGTATGGATACGGTATTTAATTAATCATAGATAGTTTCTTTGACTAGTGATATAGCAACATTTGTTGAATGCGATGTAATCTGTGTTACTTTAAATTGGATTGATCCTAATTAGAGAATCCAAATAAAAATTATTTATATTTATTTTATTGAAAATAAAACTTCTATTGCAATTAGATAAAGTATTTTATAGTGTATGAATGATTTTATAGATAAAAATAAAATTATGTCAATTTATTTTGATAATGCATATGAGAATGGTGAAACTATTAAAAGAGTTAAAACTTATTGTAACCCGGATTTTCATAAATGATTTCACGCTAGATGTTTATGTAATATACAACAATTGGTTACAAAATATGGAATTAGTGCGATATATAGAGATGATATCGAGCCCATTAAAAAGACATTATACAATGCTCGACCTTGGGTCTTAGACGACATGAATGAAGATACATTATTAAAGCTAATGAAAAGAAAGTAATAATAATAATTTTAGATGTTAAAACTATATGGAACTTCACATATTTCACATATGATCTTCTTGCACGTGCTTATTCGTTTAAAGAACGATTTCAAAGCTTTATAATGATTATAATATTTTTTATCCTCTTATTCCTTCAAATTAACAATATCTTGAACTATTATATTTCATTAAGACGCTTAAATATGCAAGTTTTAGTTTTTCTCAATGCAATATACTTCTTATATTCATAGGACCCTTTTTTGTATTACTAATCTTAGCATGCATATAAATACAAACAAGAATAAGCATGTATGTCACAAAATAGTGTCCGATATGGAAGCACAATTTAAAAATTATTTTTATCACATCCCACACGCTTATACTATTGGGTGTATTTTTATTTGTTTAGAAAATTGGTGGGTTTTATCGATTTAGTTGAGTTATTTTATAGAAATACCAAACTTTTTAATCGACCATATGATTACGAAATATATTATCGAAAAATTAATTTTTATTTATATGATTACGACCATACGTCGCAAAATGTTTGCAACTACTACTAGGGTGCGAATTGTTTGCATGTCCAATATCTGGGTATAATATTGCAAACAGCTCGCAGATTTTCCTGAGCGTTGTTTGCAACTATTAGAATATTTCACATACACACACGAAAATGTGAATTGTTTGCATGTCCTTCCCCTAAGATTTGTTTGCAAAATAAAAATACTTCATAAACTTTTTACAATGATTAAAAGTTTATACAAAAAAGAGATTACATAGCAAGGCTTCATGCACTAACCACTTAGAAATAAACACTACCACCTTTAGTGTTTGTTAGTTTGTATTAAAAAAAATAAAAAACAGAAGCAGTGACTATCAGTCATCACTATAGGATTCTTCACCTTATTTCTCCTCTCCATGCTCATCATCAGTATCTCTATTATGATCTTCCTCCTTGTTATCTACGTTCATTATTCTTATATATATGGTTCCCGATGGACCATCATCTTCCTTCCTCTTTCGTTTCCTATTTAGAACCTCTTCTAGCTGAGGTGCAGTAACCAGAGGAACCACTTCAACTGGTTCAGAGTCAGCAAAAAAGTAATCTTTGATATCAAAGTCCATTACAGAGACTGGGCTGTTTGGTGGTGCCGTCGGAGTGAATAATGGAGCTTCGATTGGTGGTTATTGAAGACCACGAGTCACCTAAAGAACTGAAGGTAGATATGGTGATTGGAAACTGAAGATGTTATGAGTGTTTAAAATATGGAGTCTGTTTTAAAATTAGCCTCTGGTTACTAGTATTATTTATAGGCATTGAGGGAGTCTTAGTGAGGTGGTGGTGTGGCTATATTAATTATTACATAGCCTTCTCTTTCAAATCAACAACTAATGGGCTGTTTTGATTAGATGGCTTTTTGTGTGCTCAATGCACTTAGCGCTTACAAGGGCAGACGCCATAGTCTGTTTGTATTATGTAGCCATGTTTTCTAATTATTTAATATATATCACGATAAGATACGAACTGTTAGTTGTAGTTTACTCTTGAGAATTGTGTAGAGGTAGCTGCTTGTATACATTGGGAATTGTTTAGTAGTAATTTTGTTTATTGTATATATCAGGAAATGATGCGAATTGTGCCCAAATACCCACTGATATTTAAAATGAGTTCGAAAATTTCATACATTGCACAATTCTGAAACAAAAAAACTCTATATATACACCAAAAAATTACAAGGAATATATGTAAACCAAAAAATTAAAAGGAATATATCCAAAAGGCTCCCTCCACAGTTTTCGACATCAAAAAGATTACTACCAGTATGAGTTGGTGTTAACATCATTTAGGAAAAAATAAAACATTTCCACTCTGAAGTCTGTTACCATATCTTTACGGTAAGTCTCCTGCACAAATCCTTTTTCGATAATATCTTTGGTGTATTGACAGATCAAAATACCACAATCGAGGGTGCCTTGTTTTTGTTGTGGAATGTTTCTTGAATTTCTCACCTTGTACCCGACCTTTGAAGGAGGTATGTATTCTTTATCGAATAAATACTTAGTATGGTTATAATAATTCATATCAGGGGTCAACACAAATACTTTTACTCTGCTTGCAAATAACTCTCAGGATATCCTGAGAATTGTTTGGCAATCCAAGCTAAAAGTGCTGCAAACAACTCTCAGGGTAACTTGAGAGTTATTTACAACTCCAACGTATTAGAGTTACAAACAAATCTAAGGATATTTTAATTTCAAACAACTCTCAGGAAACCCTGAGAGTTGTTTACAACTACAGACAACTGAGTTGGGCACAATTTGCAGGATATCCTCCGAGTTGTTTTTTAAAATGTGTTTTACAGTTATTGTAGCAGTTACGTGTTTTACCACCAATACAGGTGTCCTTGTTGTGTAGTTCGTTGCTTGGGTTTAGGCAGGATTGGGTTGTAGTTTGTTGTCGTCCTGGCGTCTATATCAATGACGAGCAACATCTAATGGTTGATTTGCTCTTTCTTCTTGTTGCATATTGGAATGAGCATAAGGTTCGTGTTTTTAGACGCTTTCCTAAAAACACCGTCGACAACATTTGTTATTTTCTCTCCTTTTTCCATTTGATGTTTCATTCATGGAAGAGTACATTACAACTAGAACATGATAGGTATTTGGTATTTATAGCTAAACTTACTGTAACCATGCCAGAAATCTGTATGCAATCAAATTTTGCTGGAGGAAACTTTGCATGGAACTTTCCAATTTACTTCTTCAAGCATCTTTCGAATCCAAGCGTCCACAATCTATGAAACGAGTTGTTTATTTACGTCAAATATATGAGAGTTGTTTGAAACATTCATGACAGTTAGTTGACAATTCGATACCTTGTAATCCAGGTCCTTTTCAAAAGGTAGTGCCAACAAATCAGTCATTTGCACGTTAATTTTGTAGGAAACTGGGACATTGGTAAATACCATACTGCTGGATCAGGTGAGTCTTTATTGGCTTTAATTATCTGTAATTTGTGGTATTCATGGACATCAATCCGGTCAGTTGTCCGTGTTCTCTTTGGCCAGCCGGTGAGAGTTACTTGTGCCTTTGGAGCTTTTACCACACTTACCTCTGCCTCCGACTGCTGTGTCGGTGTCAGTAGATTAAAATTAGCATCAGGTCATCCTCCTTCATTGTCTCTTCCCTTGACTTGAACATATAAAATAACAAATACTAAAAGAATTTGTGTCAAGCATCATAATATTACCAGCCACAAATAACTCTCAGGATAACATGCGAATTGTTTGAGTTTCCAATTCAATAGAATATCAAATAACGCTCAGGATATCCTGAGAGTTGTTTCTAACTCTTAATATATATCCACACAATTCTCATGATATACTGCGAGTTGTTATAAAATTGTTATACAAATATCCAAACACTCATAAAATCCTAATACAGACGTTACAAAATCATTTAAAATTCTGCTTACCACACGGTCAGCGAAAACCAATGTCGTTGACTGTTCCAGCATAATCTCCGGATCCCGTCGACAAAAATCATTTATCACATCCTCTGACATATTCTCCAAAGACTGTTGTATTAAAAAATCGTACTCAACATTATTAATTTCATTTTAAAATGTCTGTGAAACTTGAGTGTAAAAACCATCAATAAATACATTTGGTAAACGTACTGTGTTATCATGCGTATCGGTCGAGTCTGGAGTTTGGCCTTCTATGTTTTGTGGTTGATTCAGTACTTATCCTAGAATTTCAGCTTGGCTTAGTGATTCTGACTTTGCGTAGGCCATTTTTTGTTTTTCAGGTACATATCTGTCTCGCTTTTGTTATTCTACCGGTGCTTCTCCCTGGCTAAGTTGTTCCGACTTTTTACAGGGATTAGCAGACTCTGACTCTTCCGCAGCTATGTTTTGTGCATCTCTGGTTTGTGTTAGCCTTTCTCTCTTTGCCAAGGCTAGGTGTTGTTGTTGTTCTTGATTTTGTTGTTGTTGTTCTTCTTGTGGGTGTTGTTGTTGTTGCTATTATTCTCCTTGATTTTGTTGTTCTTCTTGTGGGTGTTGTCTGTCGGCCTGTTGTTTTATACAAAATACAAAATAAAAAAAGGAATTTGTGTTAGGAATCATGATTCTTTGAGTTGCAAACAACTCTCAAGATAACCTGAGAGTTGTTTGATACCACAATTTAATAGAATATCGAACAACTCTCAGGATATCCTGCGATTTGTCTAATACCCCAATTGAATAGAATATCGAACAACTCTCCGGATATCCTGAGAGTTTTTTGGACTAACATAATAGTCCTGAGATTTGTTTGAAAGTGAACATATAGCAAATTGTGTAAAAATAGTTCATAACAGTACGCGAATTATTAGTAAGAGAAAACCACAGATTATTTTAAATACATACCCTGATTTTGTTTGAATATGTATACAATAGTATACATTAGTAGACAATTTCATCACAACAATATATTAACATATTTGAATCTTAGTGTACTTCAGATCCACTTACATCTTCACAGCTTTCTGCGTCTGTAAGTCCAGATTCTTCTGTTTCCACTTCTTTCTCACAAGCTTCTACCTCCTTAGCTCTGTATTCTTGGCAGCCTACTTCCTCTGACATGTGAGGTACAAGCTGTCAGTCATTCTCAAGAGACTCATGTCTCAGACCTGTCGGTGCCTCCGATGTAGGAGAAGACTTGTTTATCTGTCTCTCTGTGGTGCATGTCTCTGTGGATACCAACAACTCTTCTGGTATTCGTTCAGATGGCTTGTCTAGCTCTTTTTCTAAAACCACCATTTATGAAGGACAATCATTTGTATTGTCCTTTTCGGGTAAAATAGATGGTACCGGTACGGGTGAATGGTTCCCATCATCGTCCTTCTCCTCTAGCATTTGCCCGTCCTGATTCAGGTCCTTATCCTGAATTACAGATGGCACAAGTGCCCGCAATTCAGTGGACGTTGCTTCTGTTGGCAATGCCGGTAGACCCGGTTTCTTCTCCTTTGCCGGGCTTCCAATCTGGCAAATAGGCTGAGAGAGAGCACTGCAGAGTTGTTGTCCTTCAAGCTCCGCTATCTTCAATCTTAATACTTCAAGCTAAAAAATTAATATCAAACATATTCTATGCTGATTAAAGCGAGTAAATCTACGTTTACGTAAGGCTCAATTTCCTACTTACTTCTTTCTCCTGTTTGTCGATCTTCCGCTGGTACTTGTTCTTATCGGTATACGTATTCAATCGCTTTGTTCTTGCTTCAGTTCCAGACTTCTTTGGAGTAGCATGTCTGTGTTTGAGGACAAAATTACTGATCGTGTCACTCATATTATCGTATTCCTCGTCCTCGACCTTCTATTGGGATGTCCCGATCGGCGTTGGTGGAATCACTATTCGGGGAAATGTTTGTGGTTGGACTCTGATTGATGTCTCCTCATTAGATTCTTTCTATTTCTGTGTCGCCTTTTCCTTGATTTTGGGGCTGCGCTTTTCTTCCTTTTCTTTAGTCTTTTTTCGGGTAAAATCGGTGCAATATCTGGATCTCAATTTCCTACTGCTCCTCCAAATGTTTTGCTTGCAGCCTCAGTCAAACATAGTGGATCTTTCAAAACCTACAAAAGGGAGAAACATTAAATTAAATAGTTGCACGCGATGTGTTTGGAAAATATCATGTTATAGCCCGATTGTTTTTTTGCAAACAACTCGCAGGATACCCTGAGAGTTGTTTGGAACTCTATTAGCTTGGAATTTTAAACAACTCTCAGAAAATTTTGAGAGTTGTTTGCAAACAATAATATGCAAATTGTTCTCAACTTTTTAATCTCTAGGGTTGCAAACAGCTCTCAGGGTTTGCTGAGAATTGTTTGCAAACTATAAGCTGCACATTGTTTTCAACTCTTTCATTTCTGGGGTTGCAAACAGCTCGCAAGGCTTCCTGAGAGTTTTGTGCAAACTATAAGCTGCGAATTGTTTTCAACTCTATCATCTATGGGGTTGCAACATCTCTCAGGATATCCTGAGAGTTGTTTGGAACTCTGACAGCAAAGAGTTGTCTGCAACTCTAATGCCTCATAGTTGTCTATATAACTATATGTTTCATACCTCGTCATCTTCAAGAAGAGGTAATCTTTAAATCAGCTGCACGGTCGATGATAGGCACTCTAATCCCCATTATTTGAAAAACCTTGGGATCAATGTTGGCTTTATGACCTCTAGCCCAATTGTTGAGTGCTCCATGAAGAAGGGCTGTATCGTAACAAGTATTATCATCAAGATGCTCCGTATATAACTAATATATGGACTAAATAAGGAAATCTTACGATTAGAAGTGTGACGCAGCCGATAACTCTATCAGGTTTTTTGATTTCTAAGGAACTCCTGATAGACTGGAGAAGCTTCAACACTATTGATTTGGACCAGTCGTAATCATTTATTCTGCTGAGGTCTTCAACAAAATAAAGCACACTCCAACCCATTATATCTCCAGATACCAAGTAGAATAGGGTTAAGCACAAAAACGGTATCAACAGTAGTGCAACATCCTCCAACTCATGCTCTCCTCCTTCGCTGATGGCTCGTGTTATACTTGCCTGTAAAACCCACGATACCATGCTATATTAGTAAAGTTCGGCATCCTACTTATAAGAGAAAATCCATTTACAGGTATGTTTAAATGGTGTTCGTGATAGTTTTACTATTCGTCAGTCCTATCTTCCTCGACGTTTCACCCATCGAGTATTTCTTCATCATCCTTGATTCGTTCTCCTCATCTTTTACGTATCTGTTGTGGAATGCTCCGGCTTTCTTTAAAGGCATTTCCTCTGTGTCGTGCTTCTGCCCGAAAATGACATATACATCGTTTGTCGTTAACTTTACAAACTTTGACCCAAATCGGAAGGCGACTTAATCGACCGAGAACATCTCCACAACCCACTGAATCTTCGAATAAAACTTCTTCTTCAACAGATCTACAACATTCCATAGGTCAAAAGCTGATTTCAAAAATGTGTAGAAGGGTGTGTGTCTTGCAGCTTCGATGTGGGCAGCAGTAATACGGTACTCTTTCAACAGTTTCAAAAGGCTCACCAATCCTGACCTGTAATAGCTTGGTTTTGTTGTCATACTTCCTGCCAAAACACAAATTATCAGCTGCATGTGAATTGTTCCCACCAAGGGACTCTATCAGCTTGTAGTTGCAAACAAATCTCAGGATAACATGCGAATTGTTTGCAAATAGAAACTGCAAATTGTATGGAAAATAAAAGACAGTGAAGATGCGAATTGTTTGCCACTATAAAAAGCGATGAAGCTGTGAATTGTTTGCCTTCCTACGTAATGAAGATGCGAATTGTACTACAATAAACATGTAGCAGGACGCGACTTGTTCTATTTTTTATATGCACGCCGCAGGGATCTGAGAAATATGGAAACAACACCAAAACCAACAAACAACCACCTAAAACACATCTAATAGACATCACAACTCTCATGAAATGATTAACATTACATGCAACCTAACAAACTCTTGTGTTCGAAGATAAACCCAGAAACTAACATACCAACTGCCATCACTAAATACTTGATTTCGGTAGAAATAAGCAATGTCGATCATCAAATAACAGCAACAAGTGGTTCGAAGTCGCCACAAACGTAAATAATATACATTTTCTACAAGAAAAAAAGTACATGTTTACTGTAACACTCTATTGCTTCACCAGCCGGCGTAGACTAAACTGCAAATCATCGAACGGTTGCTAGTTACTAGCTTGATGGAGTAGAAGACGGTGACCGGTCGAAATCCGGTGAAGAACGACTGATTTTTGGGTTGAAGGTTTGAAGGGTTTCTCTGGAGAGAGGTTCGTAGAAGTCGAACGGTTTCTGTTTGTTTCTAAAAAATTAGACATGTTTGAGTTGGTTTAGGGTGTTGAGAATGGGGGGATAGGTTTGAAGTGAAAAATGGATATATATATATATATAGTCGTATTTGTCCAAATTTTAGGTGGAGGTACCAAGTGACACTGGCCAAAATTTAGGTATTTGTAGGTAATTAGGTAGTTGAATGGATATTTACTGGTATTTTTCTCTAAAAAAATCTAAAAAAATCTAGGGAAACGCTAAATCAAGACCCGTTTTGGTTATAATGAGACCCCGTTATAATGATACCTTATTGACCTATAATGAGACTCCAAATTTTACTAAAATACCCTTAATATATAAACATTTTTCAGTCGACTATCTCTCTTCTCTTCTCTATTCTCTCTTTTCTCTTTTCCCTTTTCTTTTTTTTCTTTTTTATCAAATTCAAGCTGCAGCTTGCATCTCACCAATCAAAATCAGAAAATTATTTCTCTTCTCCAATTAATCTCTCTCTCTAGAGAACTCATTTCCTAATCAAAATCAACAATAGCACCCCAAGCAGAAAAGAAGCCGATTGAGAACAAGGTCGCCGAGAAATATCCCTTGGCCGCCGTCTGAGAAGAAACCAAAGGTCCAAAAGAAGTTACCAAAAGAAGCTGGCGCCGGAGCTGGGGGGTGGAAAACTTAAAGGATGGCCCAAGAAAAGCTCCAAGAACTGAACTTGGGCTTCTCGATTTCACGGCCTTATCGAAGAGCCTCCTTCATCTAACCCTAAAGCTTTCTCTATCTTTATCTCTTGATGCAGCCGTCGTTACCTTCTCTTCATCTCAAAGAGTCACAAACACAGAAAACAGCCCCAAACCTACAAAATCAGAAAACCTTTCCTATCCTTTCGTTTAATCCTTCTCGAGATAAGACAAACAGCGCTTGGATATTTCCAGTCGATCAAAGCAGGCTGTACGAAAACCCTATTTTTGAAGGGGATAACCAAAATCGGAATCAGTTCGGTGTTGATTCGAACAATCATTTGAGTTCCGATACGAAGGGCCAGAAGCTAGTCATAAAACCATATTTTGCTGAGGTACTGAAGATGAACTCAGGAGGGAGAGCTCCAGGAGGTAATGAAAGGAAAGATTCATTTATGCATGCAAACGTCTCTACAGGATTGGAGGATGGCTATACCTTCGTCAAATTTGACGAATCAGATAAGATCGAACTCTCTTCTCTTTCTAAGTTTACATTAATTGCAAAATTTTCTTTCGGTTCCCCTTCTGTTTATGACTTTAGGGTTTATTTAGAGTCTTTTAAATTTGTTGGCAAATTCAATGTGTTTAAATGGGATTATAGGCATATTTTCGTTGAATTCGATGTTTTAGATGATGTTAAAATCTTTTGGAAACGTACTGTGAGAACTGTGGGTATTTTTTCTTTTAGGATTCTTAGATGGACTACTGATTTCAATCCCAAAAGGGAGTCTGCATTGACTCCAGTTTGGATCTCTTTCCCTAGGATTCCTGAACATATGTACAATTCTGATACTATAGAACAGATTGCCAAGGCGATAGGTGTGCCATTGAAAACGTGGATACCATATAGAAATAGGGCTAGTTATAATTTGTGTAAGGCCTGGACTGTGATTGATACTTCTAGTATTCTTCCCCAAAGACTTTGGATAAGATTTGGGGATCGGGATGGGTTCTGGCAGGATGTCATATATAATGACATACCTGCTTACTGCAAAAAATGTAGGCATTTAGGTCATAGTGAATCCAGTTGCAAAATTGAGGAATTTAGTCTTAGAAAACAATTGAATGTGCATGATAATAATATAAAATATAAAGAGAAATGGATTCCTAAACTTAAATTTGTGATAGTATCTAGTGAAATTGATACTTGTGTGCATGTTAAGGATAATCAGAAAATAATTAATGAAGCTGTTGTTAATTCTCCTTCTATGAAAACTGATGATAATGTTTTATCTTTTAATCAAAACTTGAATCAACCTGTGTTAAATGATAGTGATGTTATAGAGGCTTTGCAGTCTATTGATCTTAGTAATACTTTTGATATATTGAATGAGGATAATATTAATGATAGGGATTTGTGTGATGTTTCTAGTGATAGACCAAATTTAAGTCTACCAAATTCCCCTAGGAATAGACATGTAGTGATGTCTGATATAGAGATGCCTGATAGGATAAGTAATAAGAAACATTCTAAGCTTAAAGTTAAGGGACTGAAGAATAATCTAATTAACAAACCACTAGCTCTCAAAGGATCAGTAAGATCCTCAAAAATGCTTAAAAATGACTGTATCTTTTTTGAATTGGAATGCCAGAGGAGTTGGCAATGTTAATACAATTAGAAGAATTAAAAGTATAACTAAAAATTATTTTATAGATTTGGTAGTAATTCAGGAGCCTATGTTGTCTATTGATAAACTAGTTAAAACTTCTAAGAAATTAGGGTTTGATCAATGTTATGGTAATAAAAATAATAAAATCTGGCTATTTTGGAAAAATACCTATAAAATAAATATTATTTTAGATACTGATCAATTAGTTCATACTATGGTAAACCATTCAGACTCTGTGGAGGAGTTCCTGGTTACCATAGTATATGCAAAATGTAATATTCTTTTAAGGTTAAATCTGTGGAATCAATTGAGGGATATATCTAATAGTATTTCTAATGAACCTTGGCTTATAGTAGGAGACTTTAATATTATCTCTAATCATAGTGAGCAGATTAACTGTGTTACTCTTTGTATGAATTCTATGGAAGATTTTAATAATATGATTTTGGACTGTAGTCTTGAGGATCTTGGATTCTCAGGTACTAATTTTACCTGGACCAATAGCCATAAGTGGAAAAGACTAGACCGAGCCTTGTATAATGATAAATGGAGAGATAAGTTCAATGTTACAAGGGTGAGGCATCTGACCAGAACTGGGTCAGATCACTCACCTTTATTAATTTCAGTTTCATCAGTGTTTAATGTTCATAAACCTCCTTTTAGGTTTCAGAATATGTGGTTAAGTCATCCTGATTTCTTGTTGATAGTTGAAAATAATTGGTTACTTCCATTGGAATTACCTTCTCATTTTAATTATGTTCACTTATTTTGGTTTAAATTAAAAAGACTCAAGAATCATTTAAAAAACTGGAATAAAAATATTTTTGGAAACATTTTTGACTGCATTGAAAAGACTGAGGAGGAAATTAGCATAGTTGAAAGGTTGTTAGAACTGTCTTATTCTATTGAGAACAATAAGAGGTTTTCTGAGCTTAAGTCTAAACATATGGTCTTATTAGCTAGGGAAGAAACTTTCTGGATGCAAAAGAGTGCTTCTAAGTGGTTAAAGGATGGGGACAAAAATACTAGGATTTTCCATAACTATGTTAAGAAAAAAAGGTCTATGAGTAAAATAGATGAAATTATGGATAACAATGTAAGAATAGATGATCCAAAGCTTGTAGGTGAGTCTGCTGTCAATTATTTTTCAGAACTTCTCAATTCAAAAGATGTACCAGAAGCAATGCCTGATTTTCCTCTATATATTATTCCTAAGCTAGTTAGTGATATAGACAATTTATCCCTATTAGCTAACCCAACTTTAGATGAGGTGTATCGGGCTGTTAAAGGTTTAAATAGTGCAAGTGTCTCTGGAGTTGATGGTTTCAACTCCAGATTCTATAGTGAGTGTTGGTCTATAATTAGGGTGGATCTTGTTAATGTTGTAACTGATTATTTTGTTAAAGATAGTTTCCCTAATGGTATGTTTGCAACTTCTATTTGTTTAATACCCAAGAAACCAAATGCTAAGTATTGGACTGATTCTAGACCTATTAGTCTATGTTCTGTATTCAATAGAATTATATCTAAGATTATTAATAATAGACTAAGTAGTTTATTGCCTAAACTAGTCTCTAGAGAACAGGGAGCATATGTGCCTAATAGAACCATTCAGGAAAACATATTTATAACACAAGAGTTGGTTAATGACTTGAATAAAAAGCAGAGAGGTAGTAATATCATTATTAACTTAGACATGAAAAAAGCCTTTGACAAACTTAGCTTTAAGTTCATTTGTCAGGTCTTGGAATCTTTTGGTTTCAGTTCTCAGGTTATTAGTATAATTAGAAAGAGTATAGAGAACATTAAGTATTCTGTGATTTTAAATGGTTCAGCTTATGGATATTTTAATTCTTCTAATGGTGTTAGGCAGGGGGATCCTTTATCCCCTTCTCTGTTTATATTAGCAGAAGAGTTCCTTATTAGAGGAGTCAATAAGAGTATTTCCTTAGATCCATCTTTGATTTATAAGACTAGAAGTTCTATTACAATAAACTGTCTGGCTTTTGCTGATGATGTATTGCTGTTTTTAAATGGTTCTGTTAGAAATCTTAAAAAGATAGGTAGATTTTTATTAGTTTATCAAATATTATCAGGACAACAGATAAACCTGCAAAAAACATCCTTTGTTGTACCTACAATAATGTCTAGACCTAGAATAACAATGCTAGAACACTTACTGGGTTTTAATCATTGTAGTTCACCTTTTAAACACTTAGGAATACCTATTTTCATTAAGAATCAGAACTCTTATTATGATGAAACTATTAATAAGATTAGAATGAGTATAGACCATTGGAATTCTAAAGCTTTATCTTTTGGAGGTAGATTAGTTTTAATCAAATATGTACTACTAGCTTATCCTTTATATTATATGCAATGTGTTGTTATACCTAAATCTATTATTAATAGGATTGATAAGCTACTTAATAAATTCTTATGGGGTTACTCAGAAAGTAATAAAACAATTATATGGAAGGACTGGCTTAGTTTATGTAAACCCTTTGATGAAAAATGGTTTGAATTTAAGAGACCTTTCTTTAGTTCAAGAAGCTCTGTCTTATAAATTGTGGTTTAACTTTAGATCAAAGAATTCTTTATGGGAAGATTTGTTGTATAGTAAGTATTGCTCTAAGCAACATCCTTTACAAGTTATAGTTAAGCAAACTGATTCACTTACTTGGAAAAGAATGTTAAAATTCAGAGTTAAAGCTGAAGAGCATGTATATTGGGTAATAGGGGTAGGGAATGTAGACTTTTATTTGGATAGATGGTTTGATAGAAACCCGATATTTAAATTTAACTATTATGAATCTAATACCTGGTATTCGTATACTAAAGTTAATGAGTATTGGCTTAATCACTCTTGGAATCTGGCAAAACTTAAGGCTGATATTGATAATGATTTTGTGGTTAATAAAATAACTAGTATTAGTGTTAATCAGCTCAATGATGATTTGATTATTTGGAGACTTTCTCCAGATGGTAGTTTTAATCTAAAGCATACTGTTAATAGCATAAGAGATAAGCATGTTCAACTTCTTTTAAAAAGAAAATTTGGAATAATATAACACCCACAAAATGTTCTATAACACTTTGGAGAGTTCTAAATAATCTTATTTCTGTTGATACCAATATTCAAAGTAGAGGTATTAGTTTAGTGTCTAAGTGCCAATTCTGTGATGAGTATGAGTCCCTGAATCACTTGTTTGTTAGTTGTCCGATGACATGGAATGTCTGGTTATATTTTACTAATCTTTTTAGAATTCTAATAGGTAGACATATGTCAATAAATCCTTTAGTTAATAGATGGTTTTCTTCTTCTCAATCTAGATTGCATATTAGACACATTATTCCTGCTTAGATAGTGTGGTCCATTTGGAGGAGAAAACATTGGAAACATGATGTGTTTATAGCGAAAGAATTAGATTGTTTCAATCATGGTTCAGAGGTTAAAACTAGTTTGTATATTAAATGGAACCCCCCTGTTATTAATAGGCTTAAGCTTAACTGTGATGGTTCCTTATTGTATAATGGGGAATCTAGCAGTGGTTTTGTTTTGAGAAATCATAAAGGTGAGATAGTAAAGGGTCAGGGTTTCTTGATAGGGAAGAACTCCCCTATTGTCGCTGAGTCTTTAGCCTTATTATATGGTTTACAGTATTGCTGTAGGAACAACCTCACTGAAATTGATATTGAAACAGATTCGCTTCAATTATTTAACATGATAGCATACAATAAGTGCCCTTGGTATTTGTCTAAAACATTATCATGTTGCAGAAGTTTGATTTCGTCTAAAATGACTTTAAAACATGTGTTTAGGGAAGAAAATGTTGCTTCTGACTGGATTGTTAAATATGTTCTGGAAAAAGAGCAGGACTGTTCTTTTAATGGTCTGAATGGTCCAAGCCATTTCAATGCTATTCTATTATTAGAAAGCTTGAACTTGGGCTATTTTAGATTTTTGGACTAACTCTTTTGGCAGGTTTTCTACCTGACCTTTGGTTTCGGCTTCTCTATGCAGGTGTTTAATAGGTAGGCTCAGGGAGTAGGATGAACCTGTTCAGGCATTGGTAGAAGAAGGTTGCTTGGTGATCTGCAATATGGAGTTAAAGGCTGGAGAAGGAAGACTCAATAGTAGAAGGAAGTTGAGGACTCAAAAGATAGTTATAGTAGAATCCAATGTAGGATCTAGGTCTACCTAATGTAAATTCTCTAAGTACTTATTTGCTTAGGGATTTCGAACATAGATCCCAATCAGTGTTTGTACATTCTTTTCAATATCAATAAAATTTGTGTTTTTTGCCAAAAAAAAAACTAGCGCCGGAGCTGATAAAAAGAAGAAACGATCCAAGAAAAGCGTCGAGACCTACAAGATCTACATCTCTAAGATCGTGAAGCAGGTTCATCCTGATATCGGTATTTCCAACAAAGCTATAGGAATCATGAACAGTTTCATCAACATATCTTCGAGAAATTGGTTGGTGAGTCTGCGAAGCTTGCGAGGTACAACAAGAAACTGACTATCACTTCAAGGGAAATCCAGACTACGGTGAGGTTGGTGTTGTCTGGTGAATTGGCTAAACATGTTGTATCTGATGGTTGTTACAAAGTTTACAAGTTCTTAGGTTATGGAATTTGGGGATTTAGGGTTTCTTGTTGTAAATTTAATTCAAACTTAGAAATTGATGTGTTGTTTTCTTTCTTGTGGTTTTGTTATCTGATTGATGTATCTGATTTCGCTATTAATCAAAGATCTTAATTTCAAATATTGATTTTTTTGATTTTTTTTATAAAAAAAATTACAGCTCGCGCATCTTATCTTGCCATGAGGGAAATATTTTCACAGTCACTAGTTTATTTCTTAATAGAAAATTATACAAATTAATGGGTCCACGGATTACTTCATTGTAATATAATTATGTAAAAAAAATTGGCTCTTCGACTAGTGTGATTCATTATTTTTACGCTAATGAAAAGTTGGAAAGTTCCACAAGGCGATATTAAAATATTAAAAAGTAGGGAGAAGTTTTGTTAAAGAAAATGAAGAAAATAGTTCGATTTTAATGTAATTCATTCTTTGGGTATTAGATTAGTTTTAGAGAAAGAAGTTTGGTTGGAGAAGAGGAATAAAATTGTTTAGATTTTTGGTCGAAAACTTGGTTTTATATGATGGGTAAAATGGTCATGGTACATAAAGTAAAATAAAAAATTTGATTTAAGGTCTCATTATTAGCCAAATAGGGTCTAGATATAGCCTTACCCAAAAATCTAACAAATACGATATTATAACTATTTTTTTATAAATAGGGAAAAGAGGAAAATTGGACAAAAAATATAACAAATTATTAATGAATTAACTAAAATAAAATTTTAAATTATAATAAGATTAAAAAATAAAAATAAACGGTGACACTGGTCAACATTACGTTTTAAATTATCATAATTTTAGAATCATCCGTTTTAGTGATCGATTTATTTTAGTATAATAGCACTTATTCTACACAATTATTAATTTATGGTTATGTTGATTTTCTAATCCAATGTAATGAAAATCATATTTTTATATTATTATTTTTATGAAATTACGATAATTATACAAAACCAAGTAGGAACGAATATTTTTCTTTCCTAAATTGGAAGATTCTAGTATTGAAAAAAAAAAGTTCCACAGACAAATATTCTAAAGAATATATGCGTTGACTAGGACTTGAGACTCTTGTTTCAAAAGTAAGGGATCTTTAGCTCTTACCAGGACTGGTTCAAACTTCAAATCTTGGACAGTCAAAAAAGAAGACTCAATATCGTACTGTATATAAAAAATAATTTCTGGGCCGGATCTTAACACACACAAGTATCGAAATGAATACTGATGAGGAAGAAAGAAAGAAGACGAGCGTCCGATTTTGCCTTGAAGCGAATACTACGATAGAAGAAGTGAAGGAGGAGAAAAGAAGTTCAACGATGAAGAAATCTTGGTCGACTAGTTCGTTAAACACAGGTTTGGCAAAACCAGGCTCGGTCTGCATCTGTTCTCCGACCAAACACTTAGGTTCCTTCAGGTGTAGGCTGCATCGCCCGTCCACTTACACTCTCCAAATCACCACCACCACCACCGACAACTCCTCTTCCTAATCAATCCCTTTCCAACTTGGCATTTTTGTTCTGTTTTTTATTTATTTATTATGAGATAGAACATCTTGTCTGTTATTGCTTGAAGTTGGGAAAGACTTCTCTTTGTCATATACTTTTGAGGCTTGTTTAGGTAATTATATACCTTAGGGTTTATTTCTATAATTCTTTTGTCATTTGAATTTTGAGTTTTATATATACACACAAAGAAGAGCCAATTCAAATTTCAAGTATACAAATTAACAGGTTGCTTACTCGAATTTGGCATTTCTATGTGCATCGTGCGTGAGTGATTGCTAAATGATAGTTAGAAACAAAATATATATATTTCTTTTGGTTTCTTAGGGGAGCATCTGCAATTCTTTTGTGATCTAAGAGTCTTCGTCCCCGCTATTTCTGTCAGAAAAATATTGTCATCACCAACTTGGCTATTCCTCTCAAAAAAGTTACTATCCATTATAGATCCTGTTACTTTAAATTTGAAATTATATATATATATATATATAAAAAATTTCCCAAGCAAGAGAATTTTTATTGATGTTAAAAATGAATACAAATGTTATTGATACATTCTGCAAACTTCATATGTCTATATAGACATCATATAACTGCAGATGATAAAATATTGAATTCTACCCTATCTTTGACAAAGACCTATCTCAGCTTCTTCATCGACTTAAGCAGTCCACTTCTCTCATCTACATCCGCAACCTGAGTCCTTCCATCCTTAATTGCTTCCTAGATAACCTTCCATCCTTAGTTGCTTCCTAGCTATCTAAACCTGCAAAACAAAACGTAGTATGTAGTCAAGTTTTTCAACTTGCTAACAGGTTATTAAGAGTATCGAAAATGTCCTAAGCCAACAACATCTAGTATTAAAATGGCAGTCAGATCATGAAAAGTGTGATTCACAAGAATAGAGAAACTATTCCTAATTTTAAGGCATGCTTTGCTAACCAGTCTGCAGCCAAGTTTTGTTCCCTATATACATGTCTAATTGTCATTTGCGATGTAATCAGCTGTCTACAACATATTAAACTCTTTTCTAAATACCAGGGAAATAAACCAGATGCTAACATGTTAAATAGAGGTAAACAATCTATTTCAATATCTACATTCTTAAGTTTAGCCTCCTTGCAGTAGAGTAAGCCATTTAATAAACCAGTTATTTCTGCACATATAGGTGAGCTTTTACCTATTACATTCCCTTTAGCTATTACTAGGTTTCCTAATTCATTTCTTACTATAAATCCAAAACTAGACTCACCATTAACTAATGTAGAACCATCACAGTTTAGTTTGAAATGATTAGCTATAGGCTTAATCCACTTAACATACAAGAAAGGTTTAAACAACTTTACATGATTATAACAACCTAACTGCTTAGCTATATTAAAGTCAGGTGACCAATGTTTTCTAGATAATGCAGATGCTAAATCTAGAGATTAAGCATGAGTAAGACTTGTTTTACAATCTGTTTATGAGATGTAGAAATATTGTTATGTTTGTACTTATTTCTGGCCCTCCAAATATTCCAAACAATCAAGGTTGGTAATACTGTCCTAACATGCACTCTTTTAGAAGTGGACATAAACCAAATGTTAATAACATGATTAATAGACATGTGTTTACCTATACAAATGTTAAACTTATCAGCAAAGTAACACCATACAAGCCATGCAGTATCACAGGAAATAAACACATGTTGCAAAGATTCAGTGTTTTCACAATACACACATTTACTTGCTAATTGAAAACCTTTACTTTGAAGGACATTATCGGTGCTAATCAGGTTATTCAAGACTCTCCAAAGACAAAAAGAACATTTTTTAGGAGAAAGATTATTCCAGATTTTATCTTTTATAATAGATGATGGATGTTTCTGCCTTAACTCTAACACTGTATCCTCAAGTAAGTGATAATTTCCAAATAATGGAATCTATTTCATTTTGATTTATCTGTGTTTTAATAATCTTGTTAACATATTGTAATGGCAGACTACTTTGAAGTTTAGGTATGTTCTAAGTGTTATTAGAGATATATTCATTAACTTTAGTTTGCTGATAATACTGAGAATTAACCTCTGTTAACAGAATTAAAGGTTTTAAATCATTCCATTGATCTAACCAAAAATCTACATTACCCTCACCAAGTTTCCACCTAATATGCTTTTCAGTCTCTAATCTAATCTCCAACATTCTCTTCCAAATTTTTGAATCAGTGTTCTTTATTACAGCTTGCAAAGGGTGTATATTATTACAATACTTAGAGTGAAGAAATTTCGACCATAAAGAATTATTACTTCTAAAGGAGAACCATAACTTAAAAGCAAATGCAGACTGAATATCTTCTAAGCTTCTAAAGTTAAGACCATTCTCTTTAAAAGGTTTACATAAATTTGCCCAACTACTCCAAATGAAACTTCTATTACTTTCATTATAGCCCCAAAGAAACTTATTTACCAGCTTATTAAATCTGTTTATACCTTTTAACGGTAGCTTTGTGGATTGCAAATAATAAACAGGATAGGACATAAGCACAGAATTGATTAATGTTATCTTTCCACCAAAAGAGATATATTTTGAATTCCATTCATGTATCTTATTCTTAACCTTGTCTAATAAGCATTCAAACTGTTCAGCAAATTTGTTTGAATGAATTGGAATACCTAAGTATGTAAAAGGAAGTTTAGATAGTTTAAAACCTAAGAAATTTTTAAGATGTTCTAATCTGTTTCTACTCATTTTTGAAGATGCTAAAAAGGTTGATTTATCTTTATTCAGCTGTTGTCCAGATAGGTTCTGATACAAGTCTAAGAAACTAGATAAATTCCTAACACTAGGTAATGAGCCATTCAAGAATAGGATTATGTCATCAGTATAAGCTAAGCAACTAATATTTAAAGTACTTCTCATATTATAAGGTCTAATCTTTTGTTGAACTACTAACATATTTATGCCCCTAATAAAAAATTCCTCAGCAATTATAAAAAGACAGGGTGATAATGGATCACCCTGCCTAAGACCATTCTTAGATTTAAAATAACCATTAGTTTTCCCATTAGTGATTACAGAATAAGAGATGTTTTCAATTGATTTCCTTATTAAATCTATTACTTGAGCATTAAAACCAAAAGAAGACATAACAGCATATATAAATCTAAATTCAAGTTTATCAAAAGCTTTCGTCATGTCAAGACTTATAATAAGATTATCACCTCTGGATTTTCTATTCAATTCTTTTACAAGTTCCTGAGTTATTAAAATATTTTCCTGAATAAGTCTATTTTCAATATAAGCACCTTGCTCATCTGAAATTATTAAAGGGAGAAGCTTAGCTAGTCTACTTTGTATCAGTTTTGAGATTATTACATTAAACACAGAACATAAGCTTATAGGTCTGAATTGTGTCCAAGATTTAGGAGACCTAACTTTAGGTATAAGGCAGATTAAAGTAGAATAGATCCCTTTAGGTATGTCTGAGTTTAAGAAGTAATCTTTAATAGCTTTAAGCAAGTCACATTTAATTATAAACCAACAAGCAAAATAGAATCTGGAGTTGAACCCATCAACTCCAGAAGCACTGTTTTTATTAAGAGATCTAATTATACAGTAAAGTTCTTCTAGAGTAGGTTCTTTCAAGATACTTTCATTATTTTGTTCAGTTAATATTCTAGGGACAAAATTCCTAACTACAAACAGATCATTCATAAGAGAAGTTTTGTTCAAAATATTTGAAAAATACCCAACAGCAGATTAACCTATCAATTCCTCATCTTCTAACCAATTATTATTATCTAGAATTCCATTAATTCTGTTTTTCACTTTCCTTTTCTTAACATAATTATGAAAAGTAGTAGAGTTATTATCACCTTCAATTGTCCAATTTACATAACTTTTCTGATACCAATAAGTTTCTTCCTTTTCAAGCAATGCCATTAAAGAAATATTTAAATTATGCAGTTTCATTTGATTCTCAATGCAATTGTTTTCTTCAAGTAACATTTCAGCAAGTTTAATTTCATCCTCAACTTTATTCATATTAACAAAAATGTTACCAAATACATTCCTATTCCAAACTTGTAAATACTTCTTTAACCTCTTAAGTTTAGACCAGAATCTATACATATCAGATGAATCATTTAAAGGTTTTAACCAATTACTTTCAACAGTTTTGAGAAAATCATCATGTTTTAACCACATATTTTGAAATCTGAAAGATGTTTTTTGATATGTAGTTTGCTTTAAAATAGTTATTAACAAGGGTGAATGGTCAGAACAAGTTCTGGCCAGGTGATCCACCCTTGTAGCATTAAAAGTATTTTTCCATATTTCATTATATAAACATCTATCTAACCTTTTCCATTTATGCTTATTAGTCCAAGTAAAGTTTGAACCTACATACCCTGGGTCTTCTAATTTACAATCAAGTATCATATCATTAAAATCATCCAAACTCTTAGTATGCAAATTATTACAAGCTTTTTGTTCACTTATGTTGGAGATAGTATTAAAGTCTCCAACCACCAACCAAGGTAAATTAATTATGGATATAGTCCTAAGCTGATTCCACAAAGTTAATCTATGACTAATATTACACTTAGCATATACAACAGTAAACAAAACAACTTCCCTATACACAGAATAACTAACCCTAGCACTTAACAGTTGTTCAAAATTATCAATGAAGTCAATTATAAAACTCTTTCTCCAGAAAATCCAAATTTTATTGTTTATATTTTCCATAATTGTTTATACACACACGTATATACCATAATTGTTTTTATAGTAATTTTGTTATTCAATTACATAAATTACGTAAATAAAAAAATTTAATTAAAATATATATTTTATATATCTAATTTTATTGGTATTAAAAAAACACAATCAACAATATTTAAAAAGTATATATATTATCTTTTTAGAATGAAGGAACGCGCATCCGCTACTCAGAGTGCAATGAGTGCGCACATGGTAAACCCTGACGCAATAGCCTGCAAACCAACGCTAGAAGGTGAACCATACAAGGTGACAAAGCCATACAAGGTGACACATTCAGTCGATAAAGCGTGTGTAGAAGGACTTGAATTCATGACCTTTGGTCACAAGCATGTCTTACTCAACCAACTCGGATACCCCCTTCGGGATAAAATAAATATTGAAGTATTGGTAGATGATAGGACATTTAAAAAAAAGTATATATATTATAAAAAAAACAAAAGAAAAACAAAATGATTGAAACATATTTCATACGACCATATATAAATATATAAATATTCATTTATCTTCCAATAATATCTTTATCAAATTTTAAATGTTAATTGTTAAATAAATTATATATATTTGGGAATATCTAATTACCTTATTCGTAATTGAGCAACTAATCTATTATTATTTTTACAGCAAATCAAATTTTATTAGTGAAGTAAGAAGAACAATAGTTTGTGAAGTCAACTCCAGTAGCTCGAACAGACCCCATAACCGATTTATCCAACCTTCCACCTTTCATCAAAAACTCAGTAAATGGTGAAGCTTGTTAACCAGCTCAATAGAATCGACAGTGAAGCATTGAATTCACAACTCAAAAGGAAAAAACCCTAAATTTTAATCCAACTAGCCCTAGCAACCAAAAATCTCATTCTAACACCCTTAATCAGAGTTTATATATCCCAAGCCAAGACTTTCGAGGAGAACAATCGAAAGCAAAGCATTAGGAACAGAAGAATGGGTGAAAGTCTGATTTTGATTATAGGAAAGCATCCATTTAGCAATCCAATCAGAAGCTTGATTTTGGATGCGAGAAATATGTATGAGTGACATATTCGGGTGGAGGAGCTTTCTACATATGGAGATAAGGGAATCGGTGAACCAGTGATCAGAACCTTTAGCAATCATATTAATGAGGAGGAATCTGTCGGTCTCGACATTAATGTTAGTCCAGCAATTTCGCCTACAAACCAGAAGCCCTTCAATCAGGGCTCTTGCTTCAGCGAGCAAGAGATTCAGCTTCCCAAATCTAATACCCGACCCAGCAATAATATCGCCTTCCCAGCTCCTGAAGATGATTCCACCAGTAGATTCGCCAGTATGGGAACAAGCCCCATCGATGTGCAGCTTGATTCTATCCTTCTCAAGAGGATGCCACTTAAAGTAAGTAATTTGTATGTTTCCATGTTCAACCGAGTTACAACCCAAATCAATTCCTGCATTAAAGGAATTAGACCAGTGTTTATTGGTCAAACTATTAGAAAAATCAATACCCTTGATAACTCTAGCAATTTTTTCAATTGTTTTAATTACATAATCGTGAGAGCCCTTAAATTTTGAAGAGTTTATATTCTTCCAAACATACCGACATATAACTTGAGGAACGATATGAGTTATATGAAATTTTTCTTAGAATGCCAAAACTACATTCTAATAATATGGGTAGTAGATATATGACGACCAATTTTAATGTTGAATAAGGAGTTGTAGTAGTTCCAAATTTGCCAAGTAAAACAACAGCTAACAAAGAGATGTTTTTTCTCTTCATAGCTGTTGCAAAATTAGCACTTAGACATAATAATTAAGTGTATGTTCCTTAAGATATCATCTAGAGATATAAAATTAGAAATAAGCTTCCAACTAAAGAAAAAAAACGTTCTGAGAATTTTTTGATTCCAAATTTTCTGAAAAAGGCTAGATTTGTTGTGCTTTGTCCTTATGCTCTCCCAAATTAAATTGGTATTGAAGCTGTTGTTAGTTGAATTCTTCCAGATGATCTCATCACCCTTCTCAGGATTGATTCTGAAATTGTTAATCTGAATGATTCTTTCACAAGGAAGAAAGGAATTGAGACAGGAGTAGTCACAGGAATTTCCCTTCTAGAAGGTCCTCACAGGAGCATCAACAAACCAATTGTTGTCATAATTAGGAGAAGTAGATAAAGGAGGGAAATTATGCCAGTCATCAAGCCAGAAGTTCACGCTTCCCTTCCCCAGAAGGCATCTAATGTTACGCTCAGCAAGCTCTCTAACATCAGTAAGTTTTTTCAAAATCAGAGAGTCTTTTCCTTTACATTTGACTTTAAGCGGATGAATGTTAGTACAATATATATTATGCAAAATATTATACCAGATACAACTATTCTTTCTAAAAATAAACCAAAGCTTTTGAGAGAAGGTAAGCTGAATATCATTTAGTGCTTTGATATAGTTCCAATTAGACCAATGTATTGTCTTTTCATTTTAATTGGATCTCCACAAAAATCTGTTAAATATAGTCTCCAAGCTGTTTATAATAGTTTTAGGAATCAGGCTGTTTTGCATCCAATAATATGTTATTGGAAGAAAAATAGAGGAAATTAAAGTCATCCTCCCACCAAAGGATAAGTGATTAGTATCCCAGTCTCTAATTTTGTCATTAATTTTATCAAGAATAGGATTATAATTCTTTTTTATTGTTATTGCAGAGAGTGATCCCCAAGTAACTAGAAGGGAGATTGTCAACAGAGAATCCAGTCATAAGCTTTAGGCTATTCATTCTAGCACAATTCATTTTGTGAGAAGTAATCAACTTAGTTATGTCTTTGTTAATTTCCTAGTATGAAACTGATTGGTAGTTTTCTAGGAGCCTGCTTAACATGCCAATTGAGGAGCTCAAACCATTAGTAAAAACAAGAATATCGTCAGCAAAAACCAAGTATGGGATAATCAGGTTAGTTCTAGATGCATATAACATACTATTATTGTATTTAAACAGATTATATAAGCCTCTAATTAAAACTTCCTCAGTAAGGATGAATAGGCTAGGAGATAAAGGATCTCCTTGCCTCAAGCCCTTTTTCTGATGGAAGTAACCCATAAAAACCCCATTTATCAGGATAGAAATATTAACTGCAGATATTAGCTTGTCAATAAGACTAATAAATTCAACTGAAAACCCAAAATTGGACAGCACCTTTAAAATAAAGGAGTGAGCCATTTTATCGAATGTTTTTGACATATCTAATTGAATAATGATATTTCCACGTTTGGGTTGTCTGTTGATATCATGGATCATCTCCTTAGCTATCAAGATGTTTTCATGTATAAGCCTTCCTTTCACAAAAGAGCAGTTTGGTGTTAATAAGATTTGAAAAGATCCTGTTAAACAAAGAGTAGAGACTAATGGGTTTGTAATTGGACCAACCAGTAGGGTTAGAAACTTTAGGAACCATGCAAATCCTAGTAGCAAAAATGCCATAGGGGATACAGATTCCCTGGAGATAAAAGTTAAAAGCATTACATAGATATACATTGATGACATCCCAACAAGTTTTGAAGAAATAAAGATTAAATCCATCAATGCCAGCAGCGATGTCATTGTTCATAGTGTTAATAATGCTCCAGATTTCATCCTTATTAGTAGGATTCATCAGAGCATCATTATCATTCTTTGAAATTAACCTGGGAATGTTATCAAATATAGGATCTTGCATACTTTTAATTTCATCATATTATTAAGAAAAGAATCAGAATTAAGATTTTTTTTGAAAAACCTTTCTGCAGATTTACCAATGTCTTCAGGATTGTAAAGCCATGTATTTTCATCTTTAATACCTGTGATAGCATTCCTTCTCTTCTTTTTGTTGGCATAAGCATGGAATATCTTAGTGTTATCACCCCCCTCTTTGAGCCAACAATTATAACTTTTTTATTTTCAGTAAACCTCCTCATCTCTAAGAGCTTTGAGGTGCAAACTGTTAGCTTTAGATTGGGCAGCCTTATAGGTTTGGTTGTTATCCCTAGAGTGAAGAATCTCCAGTTTGATAACCTCATCTGCTGTAGCTTTAATTTTGCTAAAAATATTTCCAAAGTGGATTTTTTTCTAGTCTTTAAGACAAGCCTTAAGTCTTCTTAGCTTATACCAGAAGATAACATTTTTGTCACCATTGATCTTAATGTTCCAGTTTAGTTGTACAACACTTAAGAAAGAACTGTCATTAGTCTAGGCATTAAGAAATTTAAAAATTTTCTTATAATAATTAATAGAGTTTAGATGAGAGGTGATAAGAAGAGGAGCATGGTCAGAACTTGTTCTGACCATGTGCTTAACCTGAGCCCTATCAAAATCAGTGAACCATCTCTCATTCACCATAACTCTATTCAACCTTTTCCAGCGAGAACCTTTGTTCCAAGTATATCTTGAACCCATAAACCCAGCATCCTTGAGGTTACAACATCTAATCATATCATTGAAGGTGTCCTTCCTGATTTGATCATTAGTTGTGCATCCAATTTGGTCTTCAATAGTAGTAATTGCATTGTAGTCACCAGCAGTATTCCATGCCTTTTCATAAGTAGAAATATTTTTCATCTTCTCCCACAGAGTATTCATTTCATGTCTCTGGTTGTTAGCATAAACAGAGGTAAAGTGTCTCCCAAATATTTTTCGTCTTCTCCCAAAGAGTGTTCATATGAATAAACTGTACATAGTCCTCAATAACCTCAATAGAAACATCAATAGACCAAAAAACCCAGATTGTGTTAGACATATTGAAAGTAAAGTTTTGAAACCCCAAAGAAGTAGCAATGCTAGAAATATTCTCAGAATTAGACATAGGCTCTTGAACAGCCAAAATCTTAATTTTCTCAGAATGAATCATAGAATTGAGCCTTCTCAAAGTGGGCTTATTATTAATACCTCTAACATTCCAACTAATAATCCTAATCATTCAAATAGGGATCTTAGTTGCTGCTTGCTCCCACTCCTCTTTAGGGAATTGATGACCAGTTTATTATGTCTTCTGCCTTTCTTGGTTGATTTTAATTTCCTTCTTAATATAGTGTTGAAATCTTGATCATACATGGTGTTTCTTTTCGTAGGAGTAACATTATTGCTACCAATGTTTTCATATACATGAGTGGAGGTATCTTCTTCAATAGTTTTTGAGTGAGTGTAATTATCCAGCTTTTCCAAAGCATCAGTTATCTCCAGGTTGTCTTTTTCCTTACTAGTAACATTCTCTTGATTTTCAAACATGTTTTGGGCTTTGTTACTTAGACTTTGGGACTGAATAAGTTGGTTCCCATTGGGTTCAATCTTGTTATCATTTCCTATGACAATGGATTTGATATTTCTTGTGTAGAATTTACTGAAACTTTGAATTTGTTGGCTTGAGCTTCTTTCATTCTGTGTTTGACTCCCTTTTTTGCTTTCCCCGGCTTGAATATCATTACTGTGACTGAATTATTTTGGTAACTCGTCTGTTTTACCATCTTTCTTGTGTTATTTTCTCTCTTTATTGTCATCATTCCTTTTTTCATTTCTATCATGATATTTTTTTTATCTTCTTGCAAACAGAATCTTTGTGTCCAAAGTGGAAACAAGTGTTGCAGTAGGCATGTACGTGTTTGTAACTTATTAAACGTGTTCGAAACGAGTCCAGATCAAAGAATGAGGATTTTCGTATTTCTTATTAAACCCAGGGCTCTATCGAAGAAGTCTAATAGTCTCTCCATTGACGTTCCAAACGTTCTTAGACCATAGAAGACAAACATCGTCTTTCAAACAGAACTCCAGAAGAAGATGGTGAGCATCCATCATTTCAAAACTATAAGAACCCTTAAATTTCAATTTATTCAAGAATTCATTCATAACAGATCTTTTAGGAATTCTTTTATTGAATTTGGCCAAGTATTTTTGGATTGATGAATTAACAAGTCTTTAACTTCTTTGCAGTACTGAACCGTAGTGTGATCTTTATTCTCCTTGGTAAATTCTGGCTTAACCTCCACATCTAATACTCTATTTCTTGGCTTAGCAATGTCAATGAAGGTTTTCTTAGGCTGAAGATTTTTGGGCTGGTTTTTAGAAGATTTAGTCGAGAGAAGAGCAGAGAATTCTTCTCTGGTGTCTACATTGTTGTTGTTGAAGTCCATAATAAGGAATCACAGGCTTAAAAGGAGAATCAGAAGAGTATAAAATACTCAGAGCTTTCTTGGAGAAGAGTCATTTCTTGGAGAATAGTCATTTTTCCCTCTTAGAAAAGTGAACTTGGTTGTTAAAATTGCTTTATTTCAGTTGAGCAACTCTTCTATAATACAAATGGATCCTCTTTAAAAGGAAAATCCCATTCACAACAACACAATGTCTAAACAAGTAAAAAAGTTAAATTTAATTAGCGTGAGATTCAGTTTTCCTTTTTCTGAAAATTGAAGCTGCCAGTTTAAAACATTAAGAATCGTTTTTAATTTGGTTTTGATTTTTAGTCTGGACTCGGAATTTTTTAACTTATTAAACTGAATCGTTTTTAAAAAGTAAAATAATAAAAAAAATAATTAATTATTTATAAAAATCAATAAAATATAATTGAATTTGTAACAAATACATTTTATATCCAGAATTAAAAAAATAAAAACTTTAAATATCACAACTTTTTCAACTAAGAAAATCAAATTTGGTATCACAATCTTTGTGTTCCTTTTACCATGGAAGCAACAAGACATTCACCAATGTCTAGTACTATGTTTACAACATCTCAAAAATCTATTGTTAAGCATAATCTAAGCAACTTGAACAACAAAATATCATCAACAGATTAGATGAGCAAAGTCAATCGTATCAAACTAGATAGGAAAAACTATTTATTGTGGAATTTATGATTCTCTCAACCATAAATGCTTATAAGCTATGAGGCTTTATCAGTAGACAAGTTTTTTCATCTTCTTGTGATCGCTCAAACATATGGTGATTTAGTCAAGCAAATTGACAATCTTGAATATGATTCTTGGATACCTATTGATCAACTGCTCATAGGGTGGTTGTTCAGTACAATGACACCATAAATTATGTCCAGCTAATAATAAAAGAGACTTATAAAAACATAAAATATGTTGTGAACCAACTGGATGGCTTACAAACCAGATTAAGGGTGACTCACTATAGTTCAGAATTCCAGAAAACTAGAAAGGGAACTCTATCAATGAACAAATACCTCATCAAGATGGAGAATACAATTGACACTTGATCTTGATATTTAATTTTATAGCCTTAAATGATTTGGTAACTCGTGTTCTTACTCAATTGGACTTCGAGTATACCTATATTGTTGTTAGTCTAGTGGATAAAAAAGTTTTTTAACTAGCTAGACCTTCAAACAACCCTCTTAGCATTTGGGAGCATACGTGACCAATTAAATAACTTACAAAACACTACTACCAATCTAGGTCTTGCCTCCGCCAATACTGTTTCTACCAAATCATAATCTAAAGGTCAAAATACTAATTACATATGTCAAACGAACAACTTCTTTAAAAGTTCTGGTAGAGGTTTGAGTGGTATATACAGTACTAAAGGCAATTATAGATGAGAGGTCTTATAAGAAGAGAAAGAATATTCAATTAAAAAAACTTGATAAATTTGTGAGAGATTTATACATACCAAACTTTATTGTTATTTAAAAGATGACCCTAATAATATGGTATATGCGTCTATTGATAATTCTAAAATCGAGACTGATCATGAAGTTTATATAATATTTATGGATGATTACATTAGGTATACACGGTTACACCCTCTAAAACTAATATTGAAGTCACTAATGCTTTTATTCAATTCAAAAATTTAGTTGAGAACCACTTTGACAAGAAAATCAAAATCATACAAGCAAACTGTGGAAGGGGTGGATTTAGATATTTCCTTTCTCTTAATAAACTATCAGGTATGATAAGGGAATATTAAAGATCTAGGAAAGATAAGGGTGTTTTATTGATAAAGAAAGTTTCTTGGGAGAAATTGTCAATTATTTAAAGAAAAAGGACTAATGTAAAGCAAACAATAGACTTAAGGATATGACCACGATTATTAGATTGTTAACCTTATGGGACCTACTATTTGTACTATAAATATACCCTCTCTTTTTGGGAAAAGGGTGATTGATCAATGATTAAACAATTATTATATTGTTTCTCTCTTTCTCTCTCTCTCTCTCTCTCTCTAAAAATACGTATTTCTCTCTCTAAAAGATTGTCTAAGTAATCTGAACAATACTAAAGCCCTCTAAACGTAGTTTTATACAAAAAAAACCTCCTCTAAAGATTTCTAGAGCGATCAGTAGCACCGTCTGTGGGAACGATTTGGTACCATGAATCGTCTTCCAAAACCAATTTAAAATTAAAAACAGCATCAGAATTTAGAGGAGAGTAAAACATGAGTAACGATTTGAAAATTAGAAAAGAATTTGAGGAGGTCCCGTTGCAAAATAATATGGAAACTGATCAACAGCATGATGATCAGCACACTGGTGAAATCTTGGAGGAGTCCATTGTGGTGGCTTGTAGGAATGAATTGTTGGAAGAAATTGAAAGGTTAAACTTAGAAAGAGATGCAGCGATCCCCGCTAGGAAAATTCGATCTGAAATCCGAAGAGAAAATGAGACAGAAAAAGATGAGCATGATCACTATCATCGAGTTAGTAAGAAGGACACGTTTTGAAGACACCATCGAAATTCTCCGAGGAAACAGTTGAAGCCAAGGAGCCGATATGAATCATCTGAGTCAAATGATTATTCTGTTTATGATTCTAGTGAATCTTCGTCGAGAAGGGAGTATCGTAGAAAGAAATATTCTAGAAAGAAATATTCTAGAAAGAAATATTCGAAGAAGTATAGGAAGGAGCATCGATTAAGTCGTCAAACTAATAAGTTAAATGGAAAGGATCAAAATTTCTGAGGAGAATGTTAAGAAAGACAATATGAATATACAGAATCAGTCAGGAAGTCAAAAATTTGAATATCGTGTAAGTAACCAGTACATGTTGTCTTCCGAGGAAGGTCTTTATGCGATGGCTCATGAGGGACCAAGAACTAATGTTTAAAGAGCGGGTCATAATTGGAGGTCTTCTCCTATATCTGTAGAAATACTTTGTTGAAACCTTCTGAAGCACTTTTATATTTCTAAGCTGGAGAAATTTGATGGGACTCGAGATTCAGACAGTCATATTGAGCAATTAATAAAATTATGACTAATTTTAATGACGATGGTAAGTTGTTATGCAAGGTTTTTTCTCAGACTTTTAAAGGGGTTGCTTCAAAGTGGCATAACAGATTACCATAGGGTTATATCAAGAATTTTGACATGTTTTGGAATGTGTTCCATCAACATTTTGTGGGGTGTAAAAATTTTCGTTCTAAAGGAGATAATATAATATATTGCAGATAGAAGGTTGGGGAAAGTCTTAAAAATTATACCAACCATTTTGTTAAGGTAAAGACTGATATGGAGTATTGTAAAGACTATGTGGCATTGGCAGCATATCGAATGGGGATTCTCCCTGGAATTTTAAATGATACAGTGGCGGAAAGTCAGGCAATAGCGTTCGGAGCTCTACTTGATTAGGTTGAGAATAGGATTTTGGTAGAAGAAACTCAAGGGTCGAAGAGAGGATCTAGTGATCAATTGGAACAAAATCAATTTCAAAGATCTGTTGCTACTGTTCAACCACATCGAGTTAATTCTCAACCAAAGGTAGTGGCCCAGTATCCTCCGAGGCCTAGGGTAAATCAGTAGACGTATAATACGCAGCAAGCAGGTAGGCCTATATTTAATAAGTGGATATGACCAGATTACTTTGTAGAGCTAACTAAGTGTGTGGCAACTATATTTGATAAAACTCGTGGTCATGTATGATGAGTCCGAATTCTGCCTCCTCTCCGGATAAGGACAAATCAGACCAAACTCACCGGACCAGACAGCACACTTCGAACACTCAATCCATTGAGCTGTTCGGACTATGACAAAAGTACTAAAACACCTAAACACTTCTTGACTAAGCTACTTGCTCTCTTACTTAGAGCTCATGGGTCTTTAAACATGACCCGGGTCCATTAAACATGACCCGAAAGCCCATAAGGCCCCAAATGTAAGGGTATAAATACCCAACCACCTGCATTAAATATGGGTAATGAAAATTAACTGCAACCAAGCTTCTTAATTCTCCCTCTACTCTCTACTCAAAACATTAAACACCTATAAACCTCCACAAAACTCCGAACAGATTACAAATTTACCCTCATACTAAAATTAACCTCACCAATGTACAATTTCAAAAGCCGTTTCCAATTCAAACTCCGAGGGAAAATAGAAACAGTAGGTTTTGCAGGTATCATGAGTATGTAGGCCATGGCACAAAGGAGTGTATCGCTTTAAAGAAATAAATTCAAGTGTTAATTGAAATGGTAAGCTGACAGACTTTGTAAAGAAAAAGTCTACCAAAAATCTGATGCCTAAAGAAAAGTAAAAAAAAAGAGGAAGCTGCTCTGGTTATTTCCGAGAAAATTGATTCTTTTGATATTGCAACGGAGTATCTGGATCCAAAATATGGTACAAATGATATTATCATGGTAGAGGAAATTATCCTGAGGAAGAAGGTTAGTGATCTATGTGCTTATTTTGAATCTTTAGCAATTTTTGGAGGGGATAGTGTAGCAGGAAATTCGAACAGTTCTCGGAAAAGACACATAGTCAGTTCAACTACTCAGTTAGAGGTGGGAGCCTCAGAACATCAATGTCTAACTCCTTCTCCAATAATCTATTTTGAGGATTATGATATGAGAAATGTAGCAGACCCGCATGAAGATGCGGTGGTAATTGCAGTTGGGATTGAAGGTGATCATGTACAGAAGGTAATAATAAATACAAGAAGTTCTGCTAACGTTTTGTTTATGAGTACTTACAAGAAGATTGTTGACCCACCTGTTATCCGACGGTCTGATAGAACGATTGTGGGTTTCACAGGAGCAATCTCTGAAGTAGTGGGTGAATTTGAAAGTGTAGTGGAATTAGGTCAATGACCTTTCAGAAAGGTGGTCAAAATCTTATTTATTGTTGTAGATGCACCAACTTCTTACAATGCTATTTTTGGAAGGTCATACTCATCAAAAATGCACGTTGTTACTTCCAAGGTACATCAATATCTAAAATATATCATGGATAATAATGTGGGAACAATCAGAAGCAGTCAAAAATGGAGAGAGAGTGCTGTCATATTGTTTTATCTTCCAAGCATATTAGAGAAAATGAGTCAAGTAAAGCATAACAGCCAGTGGGGACTTCTTCTGAGCCAACCACTTTTGATGATCCAAGGGAGTCCCCCAGTTTTTTTGTTCATGATGAATATTACAAAGATCATACATTTTCAGGTGGAAAAGTTTTAAAAATTGGAACAAAGTTGTCCCCGGATTTAAAGCAATGATTGATTGAGTTTGTGTCGTCAAATTTGGATTTATTTGCTTGGTGTTCAGAAGATGTAACTGGTGAGTTGGACATATACGAGAGTCTTGTTATCTGCAGTGGGCTGCAAATCCAGTTTTGGTTAAACAAAAAAACGGTAAATGCCGAATGTGCATAGACTTCGCAGACTTAAATAGAGCTTATCCAAAAGACCCATTCCCAATCCCACAAATTGATCAGTTGCTGGATTCAACGTCGGGAAACCGGCTACTTTCTTTTATGGATGCTCATGCGGGGTATAATCAGATTAAGATGTGTCCAGAAGATGAGGAAATTACTTCATATATTATTGGAAGAGGTTTATATTGTTATAAAGTGATGCCATTTGGTCTAAAAAATATAGGGGCAACTTATCAGTGTCTAATGAATAAGGCATTTGAATCGCATATTGGGAGAAACGTAGAAGTATATATCGATCATATGCTGGTTAAGAGTTTGAAAGACGAGAGTCATTTTGTTGACTTAGAGGAAACCTTTGCTAATTTGAAAAAGGGTAAATTTAAAATTAAACCCGGAAAAGTGTACATCTAGAGTTCGTTCTGGTCCGGATTATTTTTGGTTGAGGGTAACTTTGTCATGAGTTTTGGGGAGTTTTAATGGTCTTAAATGTTTGGGTGTTTTTTAGTGAGAGATTTGAGCTACCTAGTTCTATTAAATGTTCATTATCCTCATTAATGAAAGTGGTTGGGTATTTATACCCTTAATTATGGACCGATGGGCTTTCGGGTCAAATTATGAAATCGGGTCGAGTTCAAAGACCCATTAGTTTATTAAGTAGATTAGCAATTAGCTTAGTCAAAAAGTGTTTAGTATTTTTAATACTTTTATCGTGTCCGGATACTTCAGTGGGTAATTATTGTCCGGATTACCCCTTTCCGGTTTTCACAGTGAGTGGTGGTGAATAATTCCGGACTCATCAGCAGCCCCTTTTTTAGGTTTTGTCAAAGGTCTTTGGCAAGACTAAAAAACTCATTCAGTCGATAACATATTTTTTGGATTGCTTATGTAGTTAGTTCAAGGTTTATCCGGACTGAATCCTTCTCAGAATTCCAAAAGTTTTGCTCTGGATCATGGGACACGTGTCGCACTTTGATTCGTTTTACCAGTCGTTTTCTTCCTAGAACGGCGCTCCCACTAATCCCAAAAAGCAACTCTTGCATTTAATGTTTCTTACGTCAGTGCCGCCTTCAATCATTACCTTTGCTTTTTCGTCTTCTCCTAGGTATTAGTAACTTTTTGCTTCACTAGTATAAATTATTTCCTTTAACTGTTTCACCATCTTCATCACCTTGTCATTCCTTCTTTTCAGAGATTTTTACTTCTCCTTTCAAAATCTTTCTTGGGTAGGTTTAAGTTCACATCGAGAAACGCTCCCGTGAAAGGTGGTTGGCTAAATCTTTCAGAATTAGAAAAAGCATAAAAAGTTGAGCGTGAGAGACGTATCGCTGCTGGTCTTCCAGTCTCTCCAATCAGTAAGCCTGACACACCGTCTTCAGAAGCTGATCGAGGATCATCCTCTGCCAAAAGTGCTAAACCTAAGCGTTTGTTCAATCACTCTGTCATATCGGATATTGCTGTTCAACTGGGGGCTCAGATTTCCCTTGGATCCAAAAATTGTCAGGTATTTCCACCTGATAAAACTATGTCCAAGCCAGTTGAGTCTCAATGCTTGGTATACTCTCATCACCTGTATCCTGGCGTCAAGGCTGTCTGGCATACCACTTCCAATGGAGCAGTTTGTTGTTGTGGCCAGCCTTTGTAAGAACCACCATATCCCATTCTACCACTTCAATATGGGAGATAACTTTAAGGTGGTGGATGACCTTCTTGAGTCAGAGAAAAACTGGAAGACCCAGTTTCTATTCATCAGCGGGTCATGGGAGAATGGGAGGCAAATCAAGGCTGGTGTCAATCCCAGTATGCTCACCAGTAGATGGAAAAGCTCAGGTAAATATTTTACTAAATTTGTCTTTCTCACTTTGTAAAAAAATTGTTTCTGAATTACTTCTCTTTTTTTTTGTTAGTGTTGCCGAAGGATTTCTTCGATTATGTAGAGGAGGGGCAGACCACCTGTGCCAAATTAAACGTTTGGGTTGTTGACCGTTGGGGAAACACTTTCCACAACTGCTTCACCTCAGGAAACTTGGTGAGGTCCCACCTCTGGAGCACAACGGGCACACCACCCCCTCCGGCCGTTATTCTCAAGAGAATAGAGTGGAAAGATGGAAAACTAGCCTTGCCCTCCAGAGCCAAAGCCCCAAGAAAAATGAAAGGGAAGAAGGGCAAGAAAAAGAAGTTTGCGGCAGAGGTTGTTCAGGGTGATGCAGAGGAGATCGCTCCAGAGAACCAAGGAGCGCAGGCCCAAGGGGGGATTGATGCTACTCTACTTAAAGTAGTTGAAGATGAGAGCATTAGGGAGGCAGGCGGACCTCAAGATCCTCTAAAACCTCCTAAAAATGACCGAAAATGGGGAGCAAGTAGTGAAGAGAGGACTGTCAAGAAGAAGAAAGTCTCCTTGGGGGATGAAGTTGTCCTCCGGCCTTCGGAGTCTCTACCTCCTGCCGACCCAACAGACCCCACCATGGCAGAGCAAATCCCAAGTGATCTACACACCGGAGAGGGTACTGGAGGGGATTTGGAAGGAGTATATATCAATGGCCTCCAAAATATTGGCCTTTATTTTGGAGAGTTTGAAAAAGATAACTTCGCTGGTCCTTACCTTCCCCCAAGCTCCTCCAACATGGTGAGTTTTAATGGTAAGTCTTTCACTGTTTCAGGGGAAAACGATACAGTGACCCACTCTCTGTTGGGCCATATCTAGCAAGTGCTCAATTTGGAGAGGCAAGTAAAAAGTCAATTTGCCCTCATCAATACCCTCAATACAGACAAGGAGAGTTTATCCTCTGATCTTCTTAATTCCAACCAAAGTATTGAGGTATTGAAGAAAGAGCTCGAGGAGTTGAAGAAAGGGAAAGAATATCTGGCAACCAAGTTGGTCAATTTGGAGAAGGCTAACACAGAGCTCCAAACTAAGTGCTCTGGCTTGGAGAAGGATCTCTCCATTTTGAAGGAAGAGGTGAAGACCAAGGATAATGCTATCCAAACCCTGTCCGGTGATAAGACTTCTCTTGAAGAGGTTGTGTCCAAGTTTACCAAGGAGAATGAGGACTTGGTGCAAGAGCAGGAAAGATGATCCAGGCCAAGATTGATGCGTACACCAATGATGTGATAGATTCCCTGGAAAAGAGGTATGTCGAAGTTAAATCTGACATGGTCTTACTTTTTCATCAAACATTTCCGAAAAGAACGTTCGGTACCATGTGGCAGTACGTTGAATATGAAGATATCCCATTCCATACGATGGTGGATGGTGATAAGAGAAACTATTCTAGTGGTCTTGACGACACTACCGATGAGGAAGAAGGAACCGTAGAGAGTTCCAGTGACGAACCCAAAGATTCGAAGAATAAAAAAGATGATGTGGGAACATCCAAGGGAAATTAGCCTTGAGTTTTTAACCATTTTTGTCTTTTTCTTATCCTTATGATATACTAAAGTCCTTGGATGGCCAAGGAATTTTTGTAAGTGTGTCTGGTTTGAGTCTGGTTAACTTTTCTTCTTTAAAATTAAAGTCCTTAGATTGCCAAGGCATATTCTACGTTCTAATATCATCATTCGGATATAGTAGGATAGCTTTTCTTTGCTAAATTATTGCTTTATCTTATATTCGCTTAATCTTAATGGCTGATGTTTAAATAGGCCATATTTATTTTACAAGTATTTTAAGATGAGAGTGTTTAAATTCTCTGATGACAAATGTTAAATGGTCATCATTCCACCAGATCAATCCGATCTGCCAAAGATAACAGAAATTGTAAATCAAACCACTCTGAATATTTTAAGAAGGCATCAAATTTCATTAAAAACCCGGACACCTCATTAAAATCTCCCCGCGCCACCAGGGTAGAAAAGAGTATGCCCCCTAATATTTACATGGACTTTAGACAAGTAAATATTTACACAACTTTCATTCTAGATACATCCGGAGGTGTTCAATGTTCCAAGGGTGGTTTAAGATTCTTCCATCTTTGTCTTGAAGCCTGTATGTCCCACGCTTAAGCTTTTCAGTGACCACATAGGGCCCTTCCCAATTTGGAGCTAGCTTGTCGAACTGCTTCTCCTTAGTATGTAGGAAGACTTTTCTCAATACTTTGTCTCCCGGTCAAAAATCCCTTCTTTTGATTTTGGAAGCAAACCTGCTCCTCATCAAACCTTGATAATGGGTGGTTCTAAGATGAGCCTTAACCCTTTTGTCTTCTATTAAGTCCAATTGACTTCTGACTGCCACTTCATTAGCCTGTTTGGAAAAGTTGTGGACTCTGTATGATGGAAGAGTTGCTTCTACGGGAGCAATTGCATCCATCCCATATACCAAGGCAAAAGGAGATTCTTGTGTAGCAGCTTCAGGATTAGTCCTGTAGGCCCATAGTACTTCTTGTAAATAGCTTGGCCACTTTCTAGCAGCCCCTGCTAAATTCTTTTTGAGACCGAACAGAATGGTTCTGTTTGCCACTTCAACTTGACCATTCGCTTGTGGGTGGAAAGGAGAAGAGAATCAATGCTGAATGCTCATAGAGGCACATAAACTCTCCATATCCTTGTTATAAAATTGTGGCCCATTATCTGTGGTTATGTTTTGTGGAACCACAAATCTGCAACAAATATTAGACATGATAAATTTTATAACAGCTTTTGAAGTAGTTCTTGCCAAGGGGGCTGCTCCAATCCACTTTGAAAAATAATCAATGGCTACAATAATAGTTCTACATCCTCCGGACGCCATCGGTAGAAAGCCTACTAGATCTAATCCCCAACGAGCAAAATGTATTGGCTCAGAAATTGATTCTAGGGGGAAAGCTGGGATATGAATTTCATTACCATATATTTGGTATGGATCACACTTCTTTACTAATTCATTAGCATCTGCCATTATGGATGGCCAGTAATATCCGGCTAATAAAAATCTTTGGGTTAAAGCTCTATAGCCACAATATATTGATCCTTCACCATCATGCAGTTCAGATAGCACAATCTGAGACTCTTCAATCCCCAAACAACGCAAGAGAGGTATACTAAATGAATTCTTGTGTAAGATGTCTCTTATGATTAAAGAACCACGAGCCCTATACTTCATTTTACTTGCTACTAATTTTTTCGGGGGAAAATACCATCCGAAATGTATTGAAGAAAAGGATACCTCCTGTCTTTAGGTTGAACCACTTGTATACTTAAACTTTCCTCCTCTTTAGAGCTATCAATTTTGGACACGACCTGTAAACCCAACACGAACCCGACCCGAAATTTTAGGGTTAGAGACCCGATATTTCAGACCCGATGAAATTTAGACACAAAACGAACCCGACTAAAAAAAACGGGTCGGGTTCGGGCTGGGTTCGTGTCACCCGAAACTGACCTGTAAAACTCGAAAAGACCTGTAAACCCGAAACTGACCTGTAAAACCCGAAAAGACCTGTAAACCCGAAACTGACCTGTAAAACCCGAAAAGACCTGTAAACCCGAAACTGACCTGTAAAACCCGAAAAGACTTGTAAACTCGAAACTGACCTGTAAAACCCGAAAAGACTTGTAAGCCCGAAACTGACCTGTAAAACCCGAAAAGACATGTAAATCCGAAAAGACCTGTAAACCCGAAAAGACCTGTAAAACCCGAAAAGACATGTAAACCCGAAACAGACCTGTAAACTCAAAAAACGTGTAAACCTGTAAAATAAAATACTCAAAAACTTAATAAAATTTTATTAATAAAATAATAATATTTAAAAATTATGACCTATAAATTAAAACACAAAAAATACTTATAAAATTTTATGAATGAAATAATTTTATTTTCTAAAATATATAAAATAAATAATATACTTAAATAACTAAATTAATAAATCTAACCCTAACCCTAACTTCTAAGTTCTAACCCCATTCCCTCCCACTCCCAGCCACTTTCATCTAGAGCCTCACCTTCTTCTTTGCCGCTTTTTTTTTAGAAGAATTGTTCAAATTTTTATCTCCAGCAAGACTAATCTCAATCGTCCAGATCTGAAAGGTACTCAATCGTTATTTGTAGTTTTTTCATATTTACCTCATTGATTTTTAGTGGTTTTGTTCTTCTTTCTCTTTGTTCTTCTTCATTGATTTTTACCATGTCGTCTCGGTGGCTGACTTTCTAACGGCGAGTCTAGTCCAAGCGACGGATTTTCCGGAGACAAGGTTTTTTATCTCGATAGGGCACCCAACAATGCCGATGAGGTTGACGTTGTTGCAAATCTCCTTCCTCTATGGTATTTCCTGCGGTTTGGGATGAGTCTAGCCTTGGTCTTTGTAATCGACAGAGTAACTCATAACTGGGAAACATCGGCGTCGATTGGGGTTTGAACGAAAGTGAATGGATGTTTGGAATTGAGATGAATTAGGTTGTTGTAGGGTTTTAGGGAGAGAGTGGAATAGGTTTCTTGTCGAGGAAATAAAAGTTTGGTCTAGTGCCATCGTTGGCTCGGTGAGTCTGTTTCTGATGTGCGAGAAAGGCTGTTCTTTCTTATCTCTTTGTTTTAGAAGTGGCAAATATGATTTAAAATTCAAGGGGAGCTCTTTACGTAAGGGCTGAAAAGAAAATCATATTGGGTGCCACATAGCTTCTTCCGGCACCAGACCCGCAATAGCTTCTTCTGGGGCAATACTAACCTGATCTGATAGATCTTTATGTTTCCGCGTCTCCCGCTGTATTTGATTATGTCTACGGTGTTTCCAAGTCTGGCCAACATAATGTAGAGAATCTTGAAGAAGCCTACGATGGTTCCAATTTTCAGCAGCCTCGAATAACTTATCCTTTACTGGTTAATTTGGTTATTCATTAATAGAATGATCAGCAAACATTTTTTTTCTTACGAAAACTTAAATATAGACTTGATATTTTTTTAAGATTTATTTAATTTATCTTATGTATTTTTTATTTTCATGTTTAGGTGAGATGGATTCATCTACAAATGAAAATATAAGTACGGACCACATAAATGACGTAATTGAGGTCAAGGATTTTGGAACGAATCATGTCGGCAACAAAAATGTGAGAAAATCTTGTACGAGTATGGAGAAAAATGAAAACCAAAAGGTTAGAAAATTAAAATCCGATGTTTGGTTATATTTTAATATGCTCCCCCTTTCCGAAGATATGTAAGAAAGATGTGTTTGCAAAAAATGGGGTGTTATTTTATTGTGTAAGAGTACTTATGGTACGGGTAATTTACGTCTTCACATACAAAAATGTGAAAAGGTTAGTAGTCGTGATGTAGGACAGATGCTTATTTCACAATCAAGTGATTGCATGTCTCTTGCTAGTCGTCCTTATGATCCGGAAAAGTTTAGAGAGTTACTTGTCGCAGAAATTATTCTTCATGAGATGCATGTTCAATTTGTTGAGTATGAAGGGTTTCGACAAGTATTTCGGTATTTAAGAAATGATGTTCAATTATTTGGTAGAAATACTTGCAAGAGTGATGTGATGAAGATTTATGATAGAGAAAAAACTAAAGTTAAAAAAATGTTAGAGTTAACTCCGGGCCGAATTAGTTTGACATCTGACCTATGGAACTATATCACTACTGATGGTTATATTTGTCTCACCGCACATTTTATTGATAAAGAATGGTTTTTACAAAAATGTGTTCCAAATTTTAGTTATATGTCACCTCCTCACAATGGTGTGTGTTTATATGAGAAACTGCATACTATGCTTGATGATTGGAACATTGAAGATAAGTTGTTTGCTCTTACGTTAGATAATGCAAGTTTTAACACCGTTTCAGTTGATAAGTTGATAACTCAACTGAATTTGAAAGATGCACTAGTTTGTTCTGGAGAATTCTTTCATGTTCGTTGTTGTGCACATGTATTGAATTTAGTAGTTCAAGATGAATTGAAACAAATTGATATAGCCGTTGATAAAGTTCGTGAATGTGTGAAGTATGTTAGGGGATCACAAGCAAGGAAGCATAAGTTTTTAGAATGTGTTAAACATATGTCTTTAGATTCTACTAAGGGTTTAAGGCAAGATATACCTACAAGATGGAACTCAACTTTTCTTATGCTTGAGAGTGCTATGTTTTATCGTCGTGCATTTTCTCACCTAGAGTTGAGTGATTCAAATTTTACTTCTTGTCTAACCCATGAGGAGTGGGATAGGATAGAGAAGATTGGCAAATTTTTGAAGGTGTTCTATAATATTACTTGTGCTTTTTCCGGAAGCAAGTATCCTACATCGAATTTGTATTTTCCTTTGGTTGCCATGACACATTTGACTTTGAAAGAAGAGTTAAGAAGTGAAGACGAGTACATAAGAAAGATGGTTCATCAAATGTGGGGAAAATTTAGGAAATATTGGTCTGATTTTAGTCTAATTATGGCTATTTCCATCATATTAGATCCTTGTTACAAACTTCAGTTTGTGGAGTTTTCTTACCGTAAAATATATGGTGATGATGGTTATGAAAATGAGTTTGACAAGGTTAAAAACAAATTATATTCTCTTTTTGATGAGTACGCTATCAAGAATTCAATTGAAGAGGCTTCCTCTTCAGATAATATGGGAAGTACTCGATTACCATCGATGGGTGGACTAGCAGATGACTTCGTGAAGGTATATTTTTAAACGTAATATGTTATTGTTATTGTAATTAAAATGTTTATATAATAACAACTATATTTGAAGAACACTAATCTATTATATAATATTAATTTCATTTGTTTAAACCTATATATGATTTTGTTTGTGCAGGAGTTTGATGATTTCAAAAGTGATGCATGTAGTGGTTTATCAAAAACTACACAACTCGAACTATATTTAGATGCAGCAAAAGTGAAGGGAGATAAATTTTTTGATATATTAGCATATTGGAAATAATCCAATATAAATACCCGGAACTCGCTACCATGGCTCGTGATGTGTTGTCCATTCCTATATCTATGGTTGCATCAGAGTCGACATTCAGTGTTGGGGGTCGAGTTCTTGACCAATTTCGTAGTTCGCTTAAACCGGATACGGCTGAGGCATTAATTTGTACGATGGATTGGTTATTTGGAGAAAAATGTAAGTTTTGTAAATTCTAAAATTTAAATATTTAATAGTTTGTATCTATTTTATATGATTCCAATATCTATTGTTTGATAATATCTTCTAGCTTTGCAAGAAGAGAAGATGAAAAAACTCACGGAGGATTGTTTGAGTTTGGATATGGATCTTAACATGGATGATGGTTCAATTAGTTGATTTCGTTTAAGGTAATTAATGATATAATTGTATAAATATGTTATCGATTATAATATATATTTGAGATCTAACTTTTATTTTACTTTATTTTTGTAGGATCTTCAAATTGGTGAAATCAAGAAAGTTCGTGTTTTTTTTATTTAAACATTTGTTGTTCAAGACAAAATTTGTGTAATGTAATGTTTTTAATATTTTGTAAGATGTGAACTTAATACTCTTTAGATTTCATGTTACAAATTATGTATTTATGTTCGTTTTTCAGTTTTCATATTTTCGTGTCTAACAGGTCATGTTCGTGTTATACATTTGTATCGGGTATGTGTTTTGGGTTTGTTTAACAAGTTGGGTTCGTGTTTTGGGTTTGAGCCAAAATTCGTGTGAAACAGGCCGGGTTCGTGTCAAACAGGTGTTTCGTGTTGGATACAATTTTGTGTCAAACAGGTCAGGTTCGGGTCCAATAAGTTTTTCGTGTTGGATAAATTTTCGTGTCAAACAGGTCGGGTTCGGGTCTAACATGTTTTTAACAGGTCGGGTTCGTGTCTTTGAACCTGACACAAATTTCGGGTCTGTGTCGGGTTCGTGTCACAGGTTTGAAAATTTCGGGTCGGTCAAACCCGACACGAACATGACCCAAAACCTGAAATTGACAGCCCTACTCCTCTTCCTTGCCCTTATTGGTTTGAATGGATGGTCATTCTTGCACATGAATCCATGGGTAGGCCTCAAAGTATGCTATGGTTGCCAAAGAGTCTGCTAGTGTATTCTTTGATCTGGGTATGTGCTCATAGCTAACACTTTTGAAGTTGGCTGCTACTTCTTTAATAATAAACAAGTATTTAATCAACTGTTCCTTCTTTTCCTCTGATTGACCTTGGGCATGATGGACAAGAAGTTGAGAATCACTCATTAACCTGACTTTGTTAGCCCCACATAGATGGGCTAATTTCAAACCAACCATAGCAGCTTCGTACTCAGACTCATTGTTAGAAGCCCTAAAAGAAAAACATATATCCTGGTATAACTTATCGCCATACAGAGAGGTTAAATATATCCCAGCACCACAACCCATGGTACTTGATCCACCATATGTTCGGACAACCCATACCTTTTTAGTTTTTTCATCTGTAGTTTGCTCAGTACTTCTGTCCGAATAGAATTCACCAAGAAATCAGCAACAGATTGAGATTTGATTGCAGTCTGAGGGGAAAAATCAATATTATAATCACCCAATTCTACTGACCACTTGGTCATTCTGCTTGATATGTCCGCCTTTAGATGAACATTTTTCAAAAGAAAAGATGTTCGTACGAAAATAGAATGAGACTGAAAATAGGGTCTCATTTTCATGGCAGTAATCACCAAAGCCAATGCTAGTTTTTCAAGTTTTAAGTACCTTTTTAACAGCATACATCAGGCTCTTGCTAATGTAGTACACCGGACGATGATAATTGTCCACCTCTCTTACTAGTACCGCACTTATAACACATTCGAACACTGCTAAATATATGTACAATGTTTCTCCATCAATAGGTTTGTAGAGAGTCTTGGGGGAAAATAGATGCTTTTTTATTTTATCGAACGCTTGGTCGCACTGTGGGGGCCAGTTAAAATCTCTAGCACCCTTTAAAGTCTGGAAAAATGGGGCACACCTATCCGAAGACCTTGAGATAAAACGATTTAATGCAGCTAACCTTCCTGTCAACCTTTGCACTTCTTTGATATTCCGAGGAGGATCCATCTGTAATAAGACATCAAGCTGGTCTGGATCAGGTTGTATCCCTTTCTCACTTATCACATACCCCAGAAAATTTCCGGACTGTACTCCAAAAACACATTTTTCTGGATTTAACTTTAAATTAACTTTTACCAAGTTGGCAAAAGTCTCTTGAAGATTTGCAAAGTGTAATTCTTCTTCCACACTCTTTACCATCATGTCATCAATATATACTTCCATATTTCTCCCAATTTGATCAGCGAACGCTTTATTCACCAACCTTTGATAGGTAGCCCCAGTATTCTTCAACCCAAAAGGCATCACCTTGTAACAATGGAGGCCCCTATCTGTAACAAAAGTAGTGTGTTCATGGTCCTTTGGATCCACTTGTATCTCATTATAACAGGAGAAAGCATCCATAAAAGACAATAACTTGTTCCCAATTGTGGAGTCTACCAACTGATCTATCAGGGGGACTGGATACAAATCTTTTGGGCAAGCCGTGTTGAGGTCAGTAAAGTCGATGCACATACGTCATTTCCCATTCTTTTTTTTTACTAACACTGGATTTGCTGTCCATAAAGGGTACTGAGACTCCTTTATGTGCCCCATTTTAGCGAGTCATCAACTTCTTGAACTATGGCATCATCTTTTTCTTTAGAAAAGGCTCTTCTTTCTGCACAACAGGTGCTACATCTCTCCGGATGGATAATTGGTGTGATATAACATTTGCGGGTACTCCGGTTACATCAGCATTACACCAAGCAAAAACATGTTGGTGATCTGCCAAAAACGAAAATACTTTGCTTTTTAATTCTGATGTCATCTTAGATCCAATCTTGACATTTCTTCCTTCAGCCAGAGAGTGGGTTTCAACCTCTTCAATTGGTATCAAAACACCAGGGATCTCTCTGGGGTCATCAATTTCACCCTCTCCCCCAGAGGGCCCCACCAACTGCTAATCTTTATTTATCCAAACTGCCCCCAAAGTTTTAAGGGAAAGCGCAGTTGCATAACATTCCCTTGCTATCTTTTGGCTACTCCGGACAACTCCCACTTGTCCTTGAACAACATATTTTAAACATTGGTGAATTTTCGAAGCCACAGCATGCATCCTGGAGAGCCAAGATCTTCCCAAGATCGCATTGTAACATGTGGGACAATCTACCACAACAAAAAGTACCCTGACCATTTTCTTGAAAGGGCCCTTGCCCAACAAAACCTCTTCCTCAAACTCCCCGACCACGTCCGCAGAGCTTCCAGTGAAACCCAGAATGGACCTGTTTGAACGTTGAATTACTGCCGAATTCTTCATTTGTTTATAGGAACTTAAAAAGAGGATATTGGTTGAGCTGCCAGTGTCAACCAAAATTCGCCTAATGTTATTGCCCCCAATTGATGCTCCTATCACCACATCATCTTCATGAGGACCAACTATATCCCTCAAGTCATCTTCATCAAAAACAATGAAGAGAAAATGAATTTGTGATTGATAGGAGGACATGACTCCCTCCAAACTGAGTAGCCAGAGTGTGAACATGCCTCTTCCTTGAAGAAGGAGTTGGTGCAGTCATTGTGTCTCCCCCAAATATGGTAAGTGACTCAAAAAAGCTTATGAGCCTAGACGCCATCTTGGTACGTTCTATTATAACACCCACCTTATTCCGAGATGGATCAGGGTCCAAATATTCTGATTCTACATCAAACCTTTCAATAATTACCATGGACCCGTCCGGAGTCGATGTCCCCGCATTGTTGGTTGGGCCAACCCGGTTAGCATTATCAGGCCTATTCCCACTTTTTTTCTTGACATAGGCACCTAATTTTCCTCTTTCAATCAGATTCTGCACCTCTTGTTTCAAAGCAATACAGTCTTCTATGTTATGGCAAATATCATGATGATATTGAAATGCTGTCGGCTTTCAAAACAAGTATTACGGCTTTCCCTAGGAGACTGAAGTGCTGTCGGCTTCCTAAAATGCACCTCATCTTTTGTTTTGTCATAGATGGTTTCCACAATCTCTTTTAACTCGGCAAACCAATCCGGTTGGACCCAAGGTCCTCGTTTATTTCTGGACTGCTGACTATGAGCTGGAGCTGGGAGAGATTGAGCCTTGGCCCTGTTGGGACCCTGTCCGGCTTCCTTAGCCTTGTATCCGGACTGATTCTGGTTTGGTGTAGCTGGGGCAGATCTCACTTGCCTGTGCACCCTAGTCTTTTTCATTTCATCTACATTGATGTGCTTTCCCACCTGGTTTAGTAAATCACCTCATATATTGCCTTCTCATGGTTACCGAATCGGCCAGGTTCCCAGGGTTCAAACCTTGTCTCGGAGAAGCTATTGCTACTTGTTCAAAGCAATCAGCTTACCCATTCTTTGTGTTCACGAACCGACTTATATAGTCTTTCAATAATTCATTTGGCTATTGGGCACAATTTATAATAGTGTCTACATTGCCCTTCACCTCCTTACTTCCAACAAACTGCCTTCGGAAGGCCACCCAAAACGCATCAAAGTTCCTGATGCACCCTTGTGGTAGGCTATTGTACCATTTTAGAGCACTCTCGTAAAAGATTGAGAGAAGGTCTTAAAGAGCAACTTGTCATCATTGTCAAAATTCATCATAAATTTTTAAATTGTTCCAGATGATTATCTGGATCCTTGCTCCCATCATACTTTTCTATCTTAGTACTATCAAACCTCTTAGGAAGGTTTCCGGATAGTATTTTGGAGGATAATAGAGACTGTCTCCAATTTCGACCACAACTAAAGACGATATCTTCATTAGGAGTTGCAAAGATACCTGGTTCATCATGGAAAACGAAAGGATCCATTAACAGCTAGTCTATATGCCTCTGGCTATGGTTGTGGCTATGAGATGACCCTTTTCCCAGATGTCTTTTCAACCTTCCATGCCTGTCCCTTTTTCTTGAATATTTTTTAACCAACTTTTGCTTCTTCTTGGACCTGCCTTCATCACTGCTGGATGACAGGGACTCCTCAAGTCCATCCTCATTCAAGGAGCTACTGAAGGACTCTGATTCTGAGCTCTCCACCGGTTTAGACCGGTGATATTTTTTGGAGCTGACCTGGGTCTTTTTAGCACTCAAATGAGTTTTTGCGGATGGGTCATTATCCCTTGGATTGTCAGTGTGTTGAATGGCTGACACTTTCGATTTTTCTTTCAAGCCTAACTCCGCCTTTTTAGCAGCTCTCAAGGCTTCTATTTCAGCTTTCAGTCTGTCTCGTTCTTCGATTTTATACTCATCGTTCTCACCCATCACTTCTATCAAAGGTGGTGGCACCGCTTGCTCGTCCGGATTCATCCCAACTGATTTTTTTGCTAGTTTTGAATGCTAGATTCAGGCACCTTCTTCTCCCACTATGGTCTCCAACTTGGTGCATATTATTTTTGGTTGAGCGTAATTTTGTCAGGAGTTTTGGGGAGTTTTAATGGTATTAAATGTTTGGGTGTTTTGTAGTGAGAGATTTGAGCTGTCTGGTTGTATTAAATGTTCATTACCCTCATTAATGAAAGTGGTTGGGTATTTATACCCTTAATTATGGACCCATGGGCTTTCGGGACAAATTATGAAATCGAGTCGAGTTCAAAGACTCATTAGTTTATTAAGCAGATTAGCAATGAGCTTAGTCAAAAGATGTTTAGTGTTTTAATACTTGTGTACTGTCCGGATACTTTAGTGGGTAATTATTGTCCGGATTACCCTTATCCAGTTTTCACAGTGAGTGGTGGTGAATAATTCCGGACTTATCACGTTCAGGAAACTTTCTCGGGTACATAGTCAGCGAAAAAAGGATTGAAGCAAACCTAGTAAAACTGAAGGCTCTTACATCTATGAATTCTCCTCGAAATATTAAAGAAGTGCAGATACTGACGAGAAGATTGACAGCTTTAAATAGATTTATATCACGCTCATCGGATAAATGTGCTCTTTTTTCCAAGTGTTAAGATATGCAAATTCTTTTAACTGGACTACCGAATGTTCAGAGGCGTTTCAACAGATCAAAGAGTATATTTCTTCCTCATAAGTTCTCACTAAACCTTGGCTAGCAGAAAGATTGTTCATTTATTTGGTTGTTTCAGATTATGCCATAAGTGTTGTCCTAATTTGGGAGGAGGAAAATATCTCAAAACCGGTGTATTACATTAGCAAGAGTTTGTTGGATGCAAAGAAACGATATTTAAAGTTAGAAAGGTTGGCTCTTGCGTTAGTAATTGCTGCTCTAAAAATGTGGTCATATATCCAGGCTCATTCTATTACAGTTCGAACATCTTTTCCACTAAAAAATATGCTTCAGAGACCAGATATTTTTGGGAGAATGACAAAATGGTCGATTAAATTGGGAGATTTTGATATCGAATTTGAACCAAGGAATACGATTAAAGCTCAAGGTCTAGCATAGTTTTTAGTGTATTTTCATTATGATCGATCGGATATGGATGTGGACAAGTAAAATTTCAAGGTTGAATGGGTAATTCAAACTTATAGAGGGTCAAGTACATCTGGAAACGAAGTTGGGATTCAGTTGATTTCACCAGAAGGAATAGCAATGTTTCAAGCCCTTCGGTTTGGTTTTAAAGCAACGAATAATGAAGCGGAATATGAAGCAGCTTTAGTAGGGTTAAGGCTTGCGCAAATTTGTGGAGCTAAAAAAGTTAAATTAATCAGTGATTCGCAATTGCTCATTAATCATGCATCTGGACAATCTGAGGCTCGCAAGGATCATTTGGTCAAATACTTGAAAGCATTAAAAGATTTATCTCTAAGTTTCGAAAAGATAAGCTATGAACATGTTTGAAGGGAGGAAAATTCAGTGGTAGATTCTTTGGCTACTATTTTATATTCTGAGAGATACCTATGGATTATTACATTGGAAAATCCATCAATCAGTAAAATTTTGGAGCAGATAGTAGGAATCATCAGTGAAGATAGCCAAACACCTAGCAGTGAAATTAAAGATTGGAGGCAAGACATAATTAAATTTTTATAAAATGATGAGTTACCAATTGACAAATCATTATCGAAAAGAGTACGCTTTAAATCTCATGGGTACATTATTTTGGGGGGTGTATTATACAAATAATCTTTTAGTCGTCCTTTGCTTCAGTGTTTGGGAAGAAATAAGTCACAAATGCTATTATCAGAACTTCATGATGGGGAAGGATCTGCTCACTGCGGGTATAAATCATTGATTATAATACTATTTTTGGCAGGGTATTATTGGCCCACGGTACCTTCTGATACAAATGATTTGGGTAAAAATATGATATATGTCAAAGATATGCGAATATAATTCATAAGCCAGGATTTCCCCTTTAAAGCATATCAGAGGCATTGCCATTTGACCAATAGGGTATTGACCCGGTGGGTCCTCTTCCAATGGCTTCCGGAGGGAGACAACCAATAATAGTGGATTATTTTTCAAAATGGGTAGAGACGGAGCCATTACCACGAACAAAGGCCAAATATGTGATCAAGTTTATTACGTCAAATATTTGTTGTCGTTTTGGGGTCCCAGTGAAAATCACTACAGATGATTTGCCTCAATTTGATAACAAAGAGTAAAAGAGCTTTTATAGTTCGAGGGGGATACATCAGCGTTTCTCAACTCCTTTTCATCCACAGGCGAATGGGCAAGTAGAAGTTACTAATCGAACAATTCTTGATGGATTGAAGAAAAATTTAAAGGGAAAAGCTGGGAAGCGGCCTAATTATCTACAAAAAGTTCTTTATGCATATCAAACAACTCCTCGAACAGCAACGTTAAAGTCTCAATTTGCATTAGTGTATGGGATGGACGCTATAGTACCATCCAAGGCGGTATTTCCATCCTATCGAGTTATGGCATATTATGAGGAGCCCAATAATATAATCAGAGCGGTTGAGCTTGATTTAATTGAAAAGAAAAGAAGTCGAACACATGTTAAAGCCTTAGAATATCAAGCATTGATGAGAAGCAGGTATGCCTTCAGAGTAAAACAAAGAGAATTTAAAGTGGGAGATAAAGTATTGAGAGAAGTTTTTCTTTACACCAAAGTTAAACATCTTGGGAAGTTAGGTCCTAATTGGGAAGGCCCTTATGAAGTAACCGAGTAGGTGAATCTTGGGACATACAAAATCAAGGAGAAAGAAGGAAGAAACCTCAAACATCCGTGGAATATAGAGCATCTTAAATTGTACTTGGAGTAAATGTAAAAATGTATATATTTTCTTTTTCTTTATTTTGTGTAAAACATCGGTGGCATACTCTTTCCTAACCTGATAGGCACATGAAGGTTTTAATGAATGCCATTTTAAGCCGATATATATATATATGAGTTTTTTGCCTTAAAATCTTGATGATTGGACCTAAAATGTGTTCTAACGAAAGTTGGTCTACAACGATTATATGTCCGACGAAAGTCGATCTACAACGATTATATGTCCGATGAAAGTTGGTCTACAACGATTATATGTCCGACGAAAGTTGGCCCACGACTATTATATTCCCAACAAAAGTTGGCTTACAATTATTAAGGATGGTTTGAATTATTCAAATGAGTAAACAAAAAAGATTTTTTCTTGTAGAATTGCCTCGAACTTTTCTGGAGGACTTTTCTATCAAAATATCCTCGAAGTCTATGATAACTTTCAACAAAAATACCTCAAAGTTTTAGAGGAATTTTATAAAATACTTTTTTAACTACAACAATTATTTTGTCACTCAATAGATTCAGAGGAGTCGTGGCCGTCGGATTCTGACCTATCACTTTCACTTTCAACTTCACTTTCACTATTGATGTGGATAATTATCGCCTGAGGGTTGGCTGGTAATTTCAGTTGGTGTTTTATGGTGGTATGTGGGTGTTTAAATGTCTAGAGAGTAGAGAGATAATTAAGCAGCTTGGTAGCAGTTAATTTTTATTACCCCTAGTTAATGCGGGTGGTTGGGTATTTATAGTGTGATGTTTGGGCCCTTATGGGCTTTCGGGTCATGTTTAATGGACCCGGGTCATGTTCAAAGACCCATGAGCTCTAAGTAGGAGAGCAAGTAGCTTAGTCAAGAAGTGTTTAGGTTTTTTAGTACTTTTGTCATAGTTCGAACAGTCATATGGTCATAGTGTTCGAAGTGATATGTCCGGTCCATGTGACCTGTCCGATCTGTCCGGTCTGGAGGCTTTGGACTGATCTGTCCCTGTCCGGGGAGCATGCTGAATTCGGACTCATTAGGAGCCCCTTTTTTAGGTGTTTGAACAAGTATTCTTGTCAGAGACCTGAAAAACAGTCTGATGTTAGAAGCAGTTTTCAATCCGGACAGGTCTATGGGTTTACCCGGACAGATAAAGCTTCACGAATTCAAAACGGTTTTTGCCAGAGTTCGTGGGACACGTGTCGTTTTCTGATTGGTCTCTTCAACCGTTTTTTCACCTTGAATTTCGCACCACCTTCTTCGAAAAGCAACCTCTTTAATTACAAATGGTGACATCAGCGCCGTCTTTTAATCATTGCCAAACTTTTCGAATTCTCCTAGGAATCAACTTCTTTTTTCAGATTTACTATAAATTGAAACTCACTTTCTTCTGTTTTCACTATCTCTTTCACATTTACTCTGCAAATTTACTCAGAGCTTTCTCTCTCTAAAGCAAAGATTTCCTTGGTAGTTTATGTTTACAGCAAGGACAGCATTGATCAAAGGTGGGTGGCTCAATCTTTCAGAGTTGGAGAGAGCACAAAAAGTTGAGAAGGAGAAACAAATAGCAGCAGGGCTATCTTCATCACCCGTTGACAGACCAGCCGCCTCCGTTACAGAGTCAGATCGAGGCTCGTCCTCCTCTAAAGGTACTAAGCCCAAAAAGCTATTTCAATCCACCCTCTCGCTTATAGTCTCTGGTTCCTCAGTTCAGGAGTCAATACCTGCTGTTGAGCCAGGAGTTACAGTTACAAGTGTTAGAAAACCCTCTCCTTTTATCGCTATGAGATCAGACACAGAGCACTCTCCGGAGAAGTTTGTAGTTAAGAGGACAAGCCGGTTGGTAAAGGGGCAGGCCTCCAAGAATACTCCCTCAAAATCGGGGGTAAAAAATAGCAGCTCTGGGTCCGGAGTGCCCCTCAGAGCTCCCCGGGAAAGGCCATCCGGTCCGGAGGCTAGCAACCCAGCACTTCCAAAAGAGACATCTGCCTCGGAGCCCCAGCCTGAGGCTAGAATTCAAAGCAACACTGAAATACAGTAGTCCAGTAGTCAGGTTAAGCCAAGTTTAAATCCTCCCCGGACCACTGCCACTGATATTCCCCCAACAATCATGGAGGAAAGTATGGAGGACTCTGCTGAAGAAGTCCCCTTTGAGTCTGAGTCCTCCGGCCAGACTGACAATACTGCTGCTGCCAAAAAAGGCAAGGAAAAATTGTGCCTGAGGCATCCGGAGCTACCGGAGTGCCTCGAGGGGAAGATTGGGCCTTGTTTTCACAGGGTCGAACTTAAATATCTCTTGGCCTTACAGAAGACCAAGTATGCTTTCATTCACACGGCCGAGCTAGGTCGAATGCGCACAAAATGGGTGATCCCAGAAAACGTGAAGATAAGGATCCCCATAGATCCTGAAACTCCTATGGATTGCAAGCTTAACGAGCTGGTCATCTTCACAAAACTCTTTAATTGGGGACTCAGATTCCCATTGGACCCGGAGATCGTCAGATATTTCCACCTGGTCAAGCTCTGCCCGAGCCAGCTGAGCCCCAACGGTTGGTATACTCTGATGTCATGTATCATGGCATCTAGGCTGTCCGGGATCCCTCTCCCTATGGAAGAGTTCGCAACAGTGGCCAACCTTTGCAAACATCACCCATTCCCCTTTTATCACTTCAATATGGGGGGCAACTTCAAGGCTGTCAATGATCTGTTGGAGTCGGAGAGCAAGTGGAGGAGCCAGTTTTTGTTTGTCAGTGGCGCCTGGGAAAACGGCAAGAAGATCAAGGCCGGAGAGAACCCAAGCCTCCTCAGAAGCAGATGGAGGAATGACCGTAAGTTTCGTACTCTAAATCTTTGTCCATTTCTTGTTTTTTTAAGTTGGTTTAAATAACTGATCTCTTTTTTGTTTTAACAGAACTGCCTAAGGAGTTCGGGGACTACTTGAAGGCCGGACAGGTCACTTGTGGCAAAATCAATGTCTGGGCCGCAGAGAACTGGGGGAACCGATTCCACAGTGCCTTCACAAGTGGAAATCTGGCAAGGTCTCACCTGTGGAACACCACGGGTCGGAGAGATTTAAGCTGGGAAGAGCTCACCACTCAACCCTCCCCGGACACAGTGCTTAAGAGGTCCCATGAAGCAGATGGGACACTCTTCTTGCCAGGCCGGGCCAAAGCCCCAAGTAAAATGAAGGGCAAGAAGAGAGGCAAAAAGGTGGCGAGCAGTGCTAACCCTGCTGATGCTGAAAAGGATGCTCCAACTGACCCGGAGGAGCCGGCTCAGAGCCAAATTGATGCTGCTCTCTTGCAGGTAGTGGAGCAAGAGATTGTAAGGCAGGAAGCAGAACTCCCAAAATCTCCAAGGGCTTCCAAGAGGAACCGCAAGCAGGGAGTGAAGGGGAAGACCGGGCAGCCAAGAAGAAGAAAAAGACTGCCAAAGGAGATGAGCTGGCTCTCCCGGATCCGGAGCCTTCTGTTCAGGTTGACCCTTCTGATCCAACACATGCTGAAGAGATCCCAAGGGACTTTCATACTGATGAAGTCGAGGGAGGAGAGCTCAACATGGATGAAGTAGACATCACCGGTCTTGGTGAACTTGGCGAATACTTCCTCAACCTCCCTAGAGACGACTTCGCAGGGCCTTACATTCCTCTGAGCAGCTCTAACACTGTCAATTTCAATGGCAAAACTTTCATCGTCTCTAGTGAGAAGGACACCATAGCCCACTCCTTGCTGAGCAATGTGCAGCCAGTACTCACACTGGAAAGACAAGTCCGGGGTCAAGCAGACATCATTAAAGACCTCAATCTTGAGAAGGAAAAGTTGTCAGAAGACATTCGCACTGCTACTGCCAATGCTGACATGCTTAAGGAAGCAAATGAGGAGCTGAAGAGGAATCAAGAGGAAAGCAACACAAAAGTTGCCACCCTAGAAGAAACCATAAAATACCTCCGGGAGAAGTTGTCCGGTGTGGAGAAAGACCTTACTGTCTCAAAGGGAGAGACCACGGCAAAGGAGAAGATTATCACCAACTTGACCACTGACAAGATTGCTCTTGAGAATGCAGTGACCAAGGCTGCTGAGGAGAAAACTGCCTTGTTACAGGAGCAGGATGCCAAGATCCAAGCCAAGATCAATAATTATGCCAACCAGATGATCAAGAGCGAAGAGCTGCTGCTTGAAAAGGTGAGGTTTGACATGGTCCTACTTTTCCATGAAAAGTTTCCACAGAGGAACCTAGGGGAGTTGTGGCTTTATGTTGAGCCCGAAAACCTCCCATACCATACGATGGCCAAAGGTGACAGGTATGGCTACTCTAGTGGCTCCTCGGATGATGAGGAACATACTGGGGAGAGCCCAGATGACAAGAAAGACGATCCCAAAGGCAAGAAGGTAGATGAAGGGAAAGATGACCCTAAGTGTAAGAAGGCAGATGAGGGTGAGCCATCTTCAAAAGGCTCAACCTTAACCCACAATTTACTTTGTTTATTTTTTATTCAAACTAAAGTCCTTGGAAGGCCAAGGCACTCTTTTTGTAATGGTGTCCGGTGCTCGACCGAACAGGTTTTTTGTGTTGTACCTTGACTATTGAAAGTCCTTGGAAGGCCAAGGCAATTTTAAGTTGTTTTTCTCAATGAATATCTCTGTTTTGTATAACCATCGTCTTCTTTCATTGTTCGTTTTAGTTTTGACAGCCAGAGTTTAAGTAGCTTTTAGTTGTCGCATTATGAGAGTGTTTAAATTCTCCGGCTAGAGTTTAAATAACCTTTAGATATTTCAGTCCGGATAGTATGATAAAGGATTGGACTTTAAAAACACTTAGAAAATTTTAAAGAAGGCATCGGATTTTATTTAACAACCTGGACACCTCATTAAAACCTCTCCGCGCCACCGGGGAGGAAAGAGTATGCCCCTAAATATTTACATGGATGTTTAAACAAGTAAATATTTACACAAGTGCTATTCCAAGTACATCCGGAGATGCTCAATATTCCAAGGATGAGTTAGAACTCTGCCATCTTTGTCTTCCAACCAATAAGTTCCAGGCTTGATTCTTTCAACCACTATATACGGACCCTCCCAGGTTGGGGCCAGCTTTCTGAAGAGCTTTTCTTTAGTGTGTAAGAAGACCTTCCTTAATACTTTATCCCCTGGTTGGAAATCTCTTCTTTTAACTTTGGAAGCAAACCTACTCCTCATCAAGCCCTAATAATGTGCAACTCTGAGGTGAGCCTTAACCCATCTTTCTTCTATCAAATCAAGTTGATTTCTGATTGCCATTTCATTAGTGTGTTCGGAGAAGTTGTGAACACAAAAGGAAGGGAGTGTCTTCTCTATGGGGGCTATTGCGTCCATCCCATAGACCAAGGCGAAGGGTGATTCTTGTGTTGCAGCCCCAGGTGTTGTCCGGTAGGCCCACAAGACTTCTTGCAAATAACTAGGCCACTTCCCAGCAGCCCCTTCCAAATTCTTTTTTAACCGGGAGAGTATAGTTCTATTAGCCACTTCAACTTGCCCATTTGCTTGTGGGTGGAAAGGTGAAGAAAAACAATGCTGTATAGCCCTTGAGGCACAGAAGATCTCTATTTCTCTATTGTCGAACTGTGGTCCATTGTCTGTTGTTATTTTCTGGGGGACACCAAATCTGCAACATATGTTGGATAGAATGAATTTTATGACAGCTTTTGACGTTGTCCCTGCCAGGGGAGCTGCTTCTATCCACTTCGAGAAATAGTCTATGGCCACAATTATAGTTTTGCGCCCTCCGGACGCCACGAGGAGAGGCCCTACTAAATCCAACCCCCATCGAGCGAAGGGAATGGGCTCAGAAATGGATTCTAGAGGAATGGCTGGTACACGAATTTCATTGCTGTACCTTTGGCATGGGTCACACCTCCTCACCAATTCCTTAGCATCTTTCATGATTGATGGCCAATAGTATCCGGAAAGTAATACTCTTCTTGTTAAAGCTCTAAATCCATAATGGGTTGATCCCTCACCATCATGCAATTCGGAGAGGACCACTTGTTACTCATCATCCCCCAAACAACGTAGGAGAGATTTACTGTAGGACTTTTTGTACAACACTTCTCTTAATATGATAAAACCACGAGCCTTGTGTTTCAATGTTCTGGCTTGTGACTTATCTGAAGGCACAATACCATCGGACAGATATTGTAGGAGAGGAGATCTCCAGTCTTGAGGTTGTTTCACTTGTATTTCAAAAATTTCCTCTTCTACACCCTTACTAAGTTGAACAGAAGGGCTTTCTAGCACATGGATCCATGGGTATGACTCCGTATATGGTATGGTTGCCAATGAGTCTGCTAGCTCATTTTCTGCCCAGGGAATGTGCTCATAGACAACAGCTTTAAATTTTAGTGCTTCATTCTTGAGGAGGAGTAAATACTTCACAAGATGCTCCTTTCTAGCCTCAGATTGGCCTAAGGCATGGTGGATAAGAAATTGGGAGTCACTTAGCAGCTTGACCCTCTTAGCCCCACAAATGTAGGCTAACTTTAACCCAGCTATAGCTGCTTCATATTCGGACTCGTTATTAGATGCCCTGAAAGCAAAACAAATAGCCTGGTACATATTGTCTCCATATGGGGAAGTTAAACATATTCCTGCACCACATCCCATAGTGCTAGATCCACCGTCTGTTCGGACGATCCACATTTTCTTGTCTTTTATATCAGTAGCTTGCTCTGAATCCCTATCGGAGTGGAATTCAACCAGAAAATCAGCCACAATTTGGGCTTTCACTGCTGTCCGGGGAGCAAAGTCTATGTCGAAGTCCCCCAACTCTACTGACCACTTAGTCATTCTGCTCGAAATGTCTGCTTTTTGAAGGACATTCTTTAAAGGAAAAGAAGTCCGGACAATGATGGGATGAGCCTGAAAATAAGGCCTCATCTTCCTAGCTGCTATCACCAAGGCCAATGCTAACTTTTCAAGTTTTAAGTAAAGCTTCTCCGCATCTATCAAGCTTTTGCTGATGTAGTATACTGGATGGGGATGTCCACCAACCTCTCTTACCAGCACAGCACTGATGGCACAACTTGAAACTGCCAAATATACGAAGAGAGTCTCCCCATCAACTGGTTTGAACAAAGTTTTGGGGGAGGACATGTGTTTTTTGATTTCATCGAAAGCCTCATCACACTGTGGGGTCCATTCGAACCCTTTTGCACCCTTCAAAGTTTGAAAGAAAGGAGCACACCTGTCCGAAGACCTGGAGATAAATCTGTTTAAGGCTGCTAATCACCCCGTTAACCGCTGTACTTCTTTGACGTTTCGAGGAGGTTCCATCTGGAAAAGAGCATTCAGCTGGTCCGGATCGGGCTGTATTCCATGCTCACTTATGATATAGCCTAGAAACTTCCCGAACTGCACTCCGAAGACACACTTTTCAGGGTTTAACTTTAAATTCACTTTCACCAAGTTGGCAAAAGTTTCTTGGAGATCGGACACGTGTAACTTCTCATCCATACTTTTCACCATCATATCGTCAATGTAAACCTCCATATTTCTTCCAATTTGATCAGCAAATGCCTTGTTGACTAATCTCTGATAAGTAGCCCCGGCATTATTCAAACCAAATGGCATCACCTTGTAGCAATGAAGCCCTCTGTCAGTTACAAATGTGGTATGCTTTTGATCCTTAGGATCAACTTGAATCTGATTGTATCCGGAGAAAGCATCCATAAAGGAAAGCAGCTTGTTTCCAGAGGTGGAGTCTACTAACTGATCGATCCGGGGGACCGGATACAAGTCTTTTGGGCAAGCTCTATTGAGGTCTGTGAAGTCAATGCACATGCGCCACTTGCCATTCTTCTTTTTCACCAGGATAGGATTGGCAGTCCACAAAGGGTATTGGGACTCCTTGATGTGCCCCATCTTTGTAAGCCTGTCAACCTCTTGCACTATGACATCAGCCTTTTCTTTAGAAAAAGCTCTTCTTTTCTGAACCATTGGAGCTACATCTCTCCTGACGGATAAGTGGTGTGAAATTACTTCTGGTGGAACTCCAGTAACATCAGCATTGCACCAAGCAAAGACGTGCTGATGGTTCTTCAAAAACTTTAACATTTGATCTTTCAAAGCAGGGGGCATTTTAGACCCTATCTTGACACATTTTCCATCTTCCAACCAGTGCGTTTCTACCTCTTCAACCGGTATCAACACTCCAGGGGTCTCTCTGGGGTCATCAATTTCACCCTCACCCCCAGAAAGGCCCTCAAACTGCTATTGTTCGCTAATACGGACTGCCCCCAGCGTCCGAGGAGCCAGGGCAGTAGTATAGCATTCTCTTGCAATCTTTTGGCTACTCCGGACAACTCCAACATGTCCCTGAACAGCATACTTCAAGCACTGATGGACTGTTGAAGCCACTGCATGCATCCTAGAGAGCCAAGACCTCCCTAGAATGGCATTATAGTAAGTGGGATAATCCACCACAATAAAGAGTATTCTGACCATTTTCTTGAAAGGGCCCTTGCCCAATAACACCTCTTCTTCAAACTCCCCGATTACATCTGCTGAGCTGCCTGTGAAGCCCACGATTGACCTGTCTGAATTCTGAATTACAGCTGGATTTTTCATTTTCTTATAAGTGGTTAGGAAAAGGATATTGGCTGAGCTTCTAGTATCCACCAAGATTCGTCGTATGTCATTGCCTCCTATAGATGCTCCTATGACAACAGCATCCTCATGAGGGCCAACAATGTTTCTTAAATCATCCTCATCAAACACAATGAAGGGAAATGAGTTTGGTGACTGGTAAGATGTCATGCCTCCTTCTAGCTGGGAGGCCAAGGTATGAACATGCCTCTTCCTCGAAGAAGCAGTAGGAGCTGTCATAGTGTCCCCTCCGAAAATTGTAAGCGACTCGAAAAACTTAATGAGCCCAGAGACCGACCTAGAACATTCTTCTATAGCACCCACTCTGTTCCGAGTTGGATCAGGATCCAAGTATTCAGATTCCACATCAAAACTTTCAACTATTACCATGGCTCCCTCCGGAGCAGCATTACTCGGACCAACCCGGTAAGTGTTGTCAGGCCTGTTGCCTCCTCTTCTTTTAACGTAAGCTCCCAACTTCCCCCTTTCAATCAAGTTTTGAACTTCTTGCTTCAATGCTCTGCAATCATCAGTGGTATGACCAATATCATTGTGATATTGGCAAAAAGAGTTGTTGCGATGCTCTCTGGGAGACTGCAATGTTGCCGGTCTCCGGTAATGCACCTCATCCTTTGTTTTATCGAAGATAGTGGCCACGCTTTCTTTTAACTCTGCGAACCACTCCGGTTGGACCCACGGCCCTCTCTTGTTTCTGGATTGTTGACTTTGAGCAGGAGCAGCTGGCTGAGACTGAGATTTTACCCTACCATGCCCCTGCCCGGTCTCTCTCGCTTTGTTGCCGGACTGATTCTGATTGGGATTAGGTGTCACCGGGGTAGACCTCACCTGCCTGTGTACCCTGGTTTTCTTCGTTTCATCGACGTTTATCTGTTTGCCAACCTGATTCAGCAATCCTCCCCAGGTCATGGCCTTCTTCCTGGTTACTGAATCAGCTAGATTGCCTGCATTCAAACCTTGCCTTAGGGATGCTATTGCCACCTGTTCGAAGCAATCAGCCAACCCATTCTTGGTGTTCACAAAACGACTTATGTATTCTTTCAAGGACTCATTTGGCTCCTGGGCACAATGGATTATGGTGTCTCTATTGCCCTTCAGCTCTTTACTCCCTACGAACTGCCTTCGAAAGGCCACCCAAAACGTATCGAAATATTTAATACAACCCTGAGGCAGGCTGTTGTACCATTTCAGAGCACTCCCCGTAAATGATTGGGAGAATGCCCTACAAAGTAGTTTATCGTCGTCATCAAAATTCATCATGAAGTTCTTGAATTGCTCCAGATGGTTGTCCGGATCAGTACTGCCATCGTACTTCTCTATTTTAGTGCTGTCAAACCTCTTGGGGAGGTTTCCGGACAGGATTTTAGAAGACAGTGGAGACTGCCTCCAATTCCTTCCACGACTGAACACAATATCCTCATTGGGAGTTGCAAAGATACCTGGCTCATCGTGGAAAGCAAAGGGATCCATCAGCATCTTGTTCGTATACCTCCGGTGGTGAGATGATCCCTTGCCAATATGCCTTTTCATTCTTCCATGCCTGTCTCTTTTTCTTGAATATTTCTTAACCTGCTTTTGCTTTTTCCTGGTTCGACCCTCATCGCTGCTAGAGGACAAGGATTTTTCATTTCCCTCACTGTCCGAAGAGCTACCTGAAGATTCTGAGCTCGAGTCAGAACTCTCCATAGGCTTGGACCGGTGAGACTTTTTGGAACTAGCATGAGTCTTTTCGGTGCTCACATGAGTTTCGGAAGCCTCATGCTCTCTGGGGTTATCGGTATGATGAGCAACCGATGCTTTGGATTTTTCTTTCACGCCCATCTTGGCCTTCTCAGCCCTCAGAGCTTCTATTTCACACTTTAACCTGTCACGCTCTTCGACAGTGTATTCATCGTTCTCTTCCACCACTTCGAGCAAAGCCGGTGGAAGCTCTGGATTGTCCAGATTCATACGGACAGAGTTTTTTGGCAGGTTTTGAATGCTTGATTCAGGCACATTTCTCCTCCCACTGTGGTCACCAATTTGATGTGGATAATTATCGCCTGAGGGTAGGCTGGTAATTTCAGTTGGTGTTTTATGGTGGTATGTGGGTGTTTAAATGTTTAGAGAGTAGAGAGATAATTAAGCAGCTTGGTAGCAGTTAATTTTTATTACCCCTAGTTAATGCGGGTGGTTGGGTATTTATAGTGTGATGTTTGGGCCCTTATGGGCTTTCGGGTCATGTTTAATGGACCCGGGTCATGTTCAAAGACCCATGAGCTCTAAGTAGGAGAGCAAGTAGCTTAGTCAAGAAGTGTTTAGGTTTTTTAGTACTTTTGTCATAGTTCGAACAGTCCTATGGTCATAGTGTTCGAAGTGATATGTCCGGTCCATGTGACCTGTCCGATCTGTCCGGTCCGGAGGCTTTGGACTGATCTGTCCCTGTCCGGGGAGCATGCTGAATTCGGACTCATCAACTATCGCTTAGCATCCCATGAGGGCAAAATTTGGCTAGAACATGTTCCTAAAAACTCCATAAGTTAAGGTCAAGATAGCGTGCATAAATTTCCTAAATTAAGGAACACCTAACTGTTGAATCCCTTGTTTCCAACTTATCCGCGCATTTAGCAGCATAGTTTTCAACAGCATCAAATTTTTGTTTCTCAACATTAGCTAATATGAGTTGTTTTTCTTTTACTATCCTTTCAAAATCCTTAAAGAATTTGTTGAAGCCATCTGTTGCTAAGCTGTTAGAATCGTTATAAGTTGCGATGAACTTATCTTTGGTTGCTTTTTGCTCCACATAAAGTGCCATTTCATCCTCACAACACTTTCGAGGAGCATGATATAGTATTCCGATGCAATGAGCTTTTCAAAGATGGTTTCAGCTTGTCATTCAAGGGTCAAATGTTCTTTCTTAAGTTCTTCAAGCTCTGATCTGACCGTTGAGAGTTCAGACTTATAATGACTCTTACGATCCTTGAGATATTTCAGATGTTTCCCAATGGTTATAGAGGAGTGAAGAAGAGCTCTGATGCAAAGAGAAATTTTTTATGTCATCGAATTATCAAAAGAGCTTGTGGGAGACCCTTCTTTAAAAGTTTCCAAGGGATGAGAGTCAGTTAGTTAAACATCTTCTTGAGAGCTTTGAATTTGTAGATGGGGCATTGGAAGTGGATTAAGCTTGAGAAAAACGGGAACCTATTCCAGGGAACTTTTGGTTGTTACAATAATCTCTATTTCTAGGGAAGTGACATTAACAGAAGCCTCTGGAACTTCCTCGGAGATAGTCTTTAACTTTCTCTCCACTTTCTTTTTGGGTGAAGTTTGAACTGGAAGTTTAGAAGTTTGAACTGAAAGCTTGGGAGGAGTTACCTTTTTGGATTTATCAATAGTATCAGTGTCCTTTGTCTTTGCAGTCTTAGTTGTGCCTGCATCTTGGGTTACATTCGCAAAAAAGTCTTTCATTTATGAGGGAAAATCTGACTCTTCATCAAGATGGCTCTTAGCCCTGTCTCTTGTTGGAAGGTAAATGATTACATCTTTCTTATCCAACCCATCTAATACTTTTTTAGTAGGGGGAGCCATGATTTACTCTAACGTTAGCTTTTTTTAGGGGTTAAGGCTCCATAGACAACCTTTCGCAAGATTTGTAGGGGTGAAGCAAAGTCGAAACTTATTGAACCAAGCAGTTTTGGCCCATAAGCTTAACTCTAAAAAACATCTTTACCATGAGGGACAAATTTAGCATAAGGCTTGGATATACCCCCATTGTTGTTAATAAAATGAACGTGTTAGTTATTATATAACAAAAAGAAAATTTTGATGAATGAAATATCATACCTTTGTTGGTCCATATTAACTTAGCTTGTGAGGGTTACTAGAAGTGTCTTCGGACTCGGTCTCCCAAAGACCAGAGAAAAAGAGGAAACGTTGTTTCCATTTTTTTATCTCCCTCAAAAAAATTCTTCATCTCTTTGTGACCGCACCCAAAAGTAAGAGAGTAAAATGGGAAGTATAGATTTTTTGCTATCCCAGAAAGATCGATCAGTTCATCTAAGAATAAAGGGATTCCTGAGATTCTAAAAGCCATGACGCATGCCATTAATGTGAACCATATGTTAGGACCATATTGGGTAGGGCATAGGTCAATCTTTGAAAAATATTCGACAAAGAAGGGATCAAACGAATAGCGAAGGCCCCATTCTAGTATTTCAGTATAAACTATCAGCTCATCGTCTTTAACAGACAAGGGGGTTTTCCGACCAAGGGGAAGCGGATAGAAATTAATGAGGGATTCACAGCGAAGTCTTAGAAATTCTTCTTCTAATGGCTCGAAATATTTATATGGAATTCTATGCAAAGTTAGAAAATTTATGTTATCAACATTCTTCAGATTTTTTCCGACGAAGGCCTTGATTTCCCGGGGAAGCGGGGTGTTTTCTTTGAGTTTGTTCTTATTTTTAGGAGAACCAGCAGCTTTAGTTGTGTTTTCGAGGAGGCCTACGGTAGTAATCTTTTCTTTAACGCCGAGAGAAACAATAGAATGGGAGGCTTCCTCAGGAACTTGTGTAGAAACAATTTTCTCATCAGAAACTAGAAGAGCAACCGTTGTGGTTAGTTTCTCCTCAGAAATAGGGGTCACTTTATTTTCAGAACTTGAGTGGGTTTTTTCTTCTTTTGAGAAATTGATTTCTGGAATAGCTTCAAGAGGTTTTTTGGTCATCCGAGGGAGATCAAGTACCATAATAAAATATTTCCACGGGCTGGGGTTCTGGTGCAACATATAAACCGGCAACTTTTCTTTTTTCAAATTTTTGGCTGATAGTTAACCACTCCGGTATGCGAGAATTTCTTGGCATGCACGAATGTTTCTCTCTCTAGAATGAGTTACTAGAAATTTCTCTCTCTAAAAATGATGTGGGAGAGTTGTGAGGGACAAATGGTATTTATAAAAGAAATGATGGGCCTGAGCGCGTCGAGGCCTAAAGAGCTAGCGAGTTGTTTGCCTAAGGGAAAATTGTCCAACGTATGCTTAATGAATGCCTAGGAACTAATGCGCCGCCCCTATACTATATTGTGTCAAAACAAATAGCATGTTAAAGGATAACAATTGGCATGTGTTAAGAGGAGAAAAATTTTTATTGGTGGTGTCTGAAAAGATATGACCTTATGATTTGGTCTAAAAATATTTAGATTGGGTAATAAAGGTCTGCCAAAATCTGGAGCGATTGGATTCATTTTTAACATACTTTCAGAAAATTTGAGGATCAATAATCCGATGAGAAAGCACTATGCAAAATCTGATAGAGTTGAGAGTATACAACAGTCTTTGCGTAAAACATTTTCACAAGGACTGAGGAGGTGATAAGGGAAGATTAAAGATCTAGGAAAGATGAGGGTGTTTTATTGATAAAGAAAGTTTCTTGGGAGAAGTTGTCAATTATGTAAAGAAAAGAGACTAATGTAAAGCAAACAATAGACTTAAGGATAGGACCACAATAATGAGATTGTTAAGTTTGTGAGACCTACTATTTGTAATATAAATATACCCTCCTTTTTTGGGAAAAGGGTGATTGATCAATGATTAAGAAATTATTATATTGATTTTTTTCTCTCTAAAAATATGTATTTCTCTCTCTATAATATTTTCTAAATAATCTGAACAATATTAAAGCCCTTTAAACATAGTTTTATAAAAAAACCTCCTCTAAAGATTTCTGGAGCGATCAAGGTATATACCTAAGAAAATCATGCCCATACACTTCTGACTAAAATGAGAGAGTTGAGAGAAAGCATAAACATGTTGTACATATATGATTAACCATCTTAATTCAGCTAAAATAACCCTACAAGTACTGGTATGAGGCATTCTCTATAACTATCTTTTTAATTAACAGATTACCTATTGTTGATTTAAAATGTCTTACACCTTATGATAAACTATATCACAAGAAACCAGATTATTATTTTAAAAAGTATTAAATGTGCATGATTTCCATGACTTAGACCATATCAAAATCATAAATTAAATTATAAATTATTTTCAACAAAAAAAATAATAATAGATTATAGTTTTACACCATTAAGTGTGTGTTGCTAGGTTATAATGATACTCATAAGGCTTCTAAATACTTCAATTCGAATATGATGTTATACATTTCTAAAAATGTGGTTTTCAATGCATCAGTATTTTCTTGCTACACAAGATGCCTAAACATTAAACATTCAGAGTCTTTAATTCTTGTTTCCTATCATTCTTGGTTTTATAGCTTTCATATATCTCATAATATTTATACATGATCATTACTTCAATTATGAAGTTCTACAATTCTATTCTCACTTACCTATCCTCGAAATAAACTATTGGTACAACACTTGACAATACACTTTAAGATACCATTTTAGACAAACCATAGACCAAAAAACAAGCAGCACACAATTCATAATATCATTTTATATAAATTACATACCACATACAAGCCACATACAGATCCCATACCAGCTTCCCTTAATCAAAACACAACAAATATAACTCATGATAATTCATTTGACCAAATACAGATCACAAACCAATAAAATATACATAAAAATAATTCACATATTAACCACACATAGGCTCACTTTTAGGAAATACCCCAATTCTAAAAAGATATAACAAACAACCAATTTTTTTATCCAAAATCATCTCAGTTTCTCAAATACTTACCTTGTCAAACAAGCATCCTATGAAAATTATAGCCAAAAGTGACATTTCCAAATCTAATCCAATATATTTATGCATGGCTATCACTACATTGACCTAACCTACATAACCTGTAAAATTTTCAATTGTTGTTCCTGACTCAAACTGATTGTACCCTGGTGTTCTGCTATGAATGTAGTGGGTTATAAGTGGGTTTATAGACTCAAGTTTAATCAGGATCAATCTATTCAGAGATATATAGCAAGATTAATGGCTAAAGGATTTCATCAAAACCCTAAAAATTATTTTTGTGAAATATTTAGTCATATGAACAACGCCTCTACAATTAGACGAGTTCTTACTCTTGTTGGTTTTAAAGGGTGGGCTCTAACACTATTAGATATTAACAATGTTTTTCTACATAGTATTATATTTGACACAGTTTACACGATTCAACCTGAAGGATTTGAAGACTCGATGAAACCTAGATATGTTTGTTAGCTTCAAAAATAATTCTATGGTCTAAAGCAAGCTTATATGACTTAGTATGTAAGCCTAACAGAAACATTATTCACATGTAATTTTCATTATTTTAAAGTTGAATACTTTGTGTTCTTTTATGCTTCTAAAGGTTTTATTCTGATTATTATTGTCTATGATGATGATATAATTGTGACATGAACTAGCTCAGTTTGTCTTAATAAGTTCATACACAAACTAAACTTGGCATTTGATTGGAAAAATATAATATTCTTACATTTCTTTTTAGGAATTGGACTTCGCAGAAATTTTATAGGGCTATATTTAAATCAATCGATATTAAGGACTTACTTGTACGCAAGGATCTTTTAAATATCAAGACATGTGCTACGAGAATCTGTATTGGCAAGTCATTGTTTGTCTCTAGTATCACTTATTTGCATAATCCAACATAATACTGCAACATATTGGGAGCATTACACTATTTAGCTCATACAAAACATGATATTGCTTTTGTTGTGAATAAGCTGAGGAAATTCCAGAAATCTTCTATAAGGTTCAATATATTCTTATTAAACTTTAATTTCCACCACCAACAACCCTAATTATTTGGTGGAATAATTTGAGCGGCAATTCACTTGCCTCAAATCTCACTCGAAGCCCAAATTCTTTATAATTTTTTAGAAATTCATTACGTGCCTTCTTAACACCAGATAACAGATTGTTTAACTAACCCACTCTTTGACTTTTAATTTCCCTTGCTTCGAGAAAAATTTGGACTAACTCACTCATAAATCCGTTTGAGATGGGATATTAAGAATACTGACTCAAAATGATATAAAAAGGAAGATGGTAGCTAGTAAAATAATGATTTTTGGCTCCTATAAGAAGAATGATAAAGAAAATAGCTTGAGAGAAAACTGAAGCTCAGCTCTAACAATAGTGTCTCTTAGTTAAACGGTGCGTTTAGAAACCAAAGTGAAACAGTTATTTTTTTTTTATTTAGAAATTGAAGGTCTTTTTCTCAAGTGGAATAATTCATTTATTAATGAACAACAGAAAGATTAATCACTTAGCCTATTGAACAGTTTAGAAAAAAATTAACTAAAGATAAGATTTGTTAATAGGTAGTGCCAACATTACATTTTAGGTAGTTAAATCTGTAACAAACCTAACTTATGTAAGACAACAACCATTGATGAAAAAGCTTAACAAAATAAGAAAAACAAAAAAAAAATTACACATTACAAATTTTCTCATATTTCCTCTTTTCAAGTTGGGTACATGACCGCGATCAAAGTGGTACAACCATATTCCATGAACATTTGCATTGAGAAGCATGATAATCTTGGCGGGATGTGTCTCAATGTTGGATGAAACCTTTCGAAGGTAAATTTTGTTTTCATCGTTAGGGTTTATGTTTTTCTTTTTATTAGTAGACTATTTTATCGTTTTTGTGCTCAATTTGATTAAATTGTGCATGATTTTGAAAATTTTGTGACGAATTAGTTAAAAACATATAAAAACTTGATCCAAATAGATGTAGTTGAATTAGTATTAAAGTGATTGAATTCATATTTATTGTTGAGATTGAAAATATTGTGTATATGTTTGTGGTTACAATTTGTAATTTTAAACCCGCCAAATTTTGAACTTGAAATTATTATTTGTTTGATTTTACATATTTATAATTTAAATTTTTATATTTATTTGTTTTTTTCATACCTAAAGAATAAATCTAATACATATGCTTTATATTTTATTGTTCTTCAAAGCATTTCGGCATATGGCAGAGACTAACTAAATAATCATTTTCACAGTCAATTTTCTAGTTTCCACTACTAACAATTTAGTTAAGAGTTTATTTTTTCACTATTATATCTTAAGCCCGGTAAAAATCATGTTCCTATCTGTTGCAGATCCCTCTTGAAAACTTTGAATCATTTGTAGTCGTAATTGATACAAAGAACATTAAGTTCGTGCCAAACAAGAGCATGCCAGTTGTTTCTTATCTTACAGTCAAAATATTACTAATGCAGATTATTACTGATGGGTGATGTCTCCAACAAGTACCATTATTTAACTGTAAGATCAATGGGTATGACATTAGCTTATATTATTATCTTACGGAATCTCTTTAATCCATCAATACTCATTATATACACTGTGGGGTCTTCTATACTTTAATTATATATGGCATCATGTAGTATTAAATTCATATTTTCTAAAAACTTTAGGTACTTTAAAGTTTTAATCAATCATGTAATGTAAATGAAATAAATTCGTTATGTGTATCAATCAATTCATATTTATAGATGTTTGAGGTGAATAAATTTTTTTTACTTTATGTTTGTACTTCACTAGCCAATTACTTCTGAAAAATAACATGTTGTTCAATAATATCGAGCTATTTATCTCTCTCCGAGAATAAATATTTTTACTTGTGAAAAGCAAGTTGTTCAAGACTTGCAAAAATTAGTTGTCTTTTACTTAAGAAAATTATTACTTGTGAAAAATGAACATTTTACTTGAAAAACACGATGTTCAAGACTTGTAAAAATTATTTTTTTTTCTACTCCTAAATTAGTATGTTTGAAAACTATGTGTTTCTACCTCTAAAAAACATGTTGTTCAAGATATGAGAAAATGAATGTATTTTACCAGCAAAATGCTTACTTGTGAAAAATGATATTTTTATTTGTAAAAAAACATAACGTTCAATACTTGCCGAAATGAGTAAAAAAACTTACGAAAATTGATGCAAAACACTACAAAAACTAAGTTGAAAACTAATTCTCATAACATGTCACTCATGGATTCTTTTGCTCATCTTAGAAAAACCAGAAATATTGGTGTTTTCAGATATATCTTTTCATTCACTTTCATAAACATAGAGAGTTTTAAAATTTATATATAATAATGGAAAAAATAATTTTAACCTTCAGATCAAGGGCTTACACGTGTGTTATTTGTGCGTTGTCATGCGTTTCTTAATAGAATGGTATTTTTGAAAAACTTATGCTACATGTACTCATTGAAGCTGTAAGTTTGAGGTGCACTATATATTTTTTAGAAAATAAGGAATAAATATTCTTCTAATCAAATAAAAAAAATATGTTTTCCATATATATGCGGTCTAAAAGTTGGTAAGAAACGCTTACTAAACTCTCGAATGGGTGAAAAATGAAAATCTACGAGTAGTCCATCCAAATTTATATCTCATAAGATAATTCGTTACTCCTTTCGGGAGATGCACATACGAAGTCAGATCCATCATTAAAATCGTCCTCCATTTGGCCATCCAAGTAATGCAATAATTAACTTATCTATAAACATAGTTGAATTTGAAATTTGAATTATTCGGGAAAATCTCTCTACATACCATGTGCGCATCCTCTCCGTGATCCCTATTTTTGTCACCACATTTCACAAGCGTGTGTAACTTTAGTGATTTTGTCTCTCCAACAAGAACCTCATACTTAAGGTTCAATGCATTTATTGTTCGAGTTGTAACACATAAAGTTTCGTTTTAAAAGATTATATCACCAAGATTGAGCCCAGAAACCACCTAGAAAAGAACCATTCACGTCACGAAACACTATATCTACACTTATTGTCAAATGATTTAACTAAAAAAATCCATACACGTTGAGTTTAACTCCTGCATTTTTCTTTATCTATTTTACGAGTCTCGAATATAATATTTGGCCATGTTTCAGACCATAGCTCGAATTTACGCTATCGACTTTTTCCTCGTATTAGGTATAAACATCATGTGATTTATATCCAACCATATATGACATATTATAGTCAATATATTATTTAAATATTCTAGGCTTTTGGATTTCCCCTGACACTTGGATAATTTTCTCTACCATTTATAATCTCTTACATCTGCTCGTTTATGTTTCGGTGTGCAAACATAAATTGTTTGTTTCCCACCTGGAAGTGTTAACTCTTTTCCAATATGTGTTATAAATTGTGTCATGTTCTTGAAGATTTTTCTTAAACTTAGAAGGTCACTCCATGATTCCCAAAGATACTTTTACCCCTCGCAATCTCGGAACAAGTGAATATCCGTTTATGGGGTCTTACCACATCTACCGTAAATAATCGACACTATGACATTTCGTCTCACCAAATTAATCATATTTGGAATCCTATTTTATGGTACACCATAATAATATTAATATTTTTTATGGATAACTGAACGCCAAAATATTTTCCAATTTGAATATTGTTTTCTCACTCAACCAGCAAGTTATAAGTTGATGACACCGAAAATTCTCACAAAGGCTCCAGTTTCCATTTGTACCGTTCCCCATCATAATGTTGAACTATACTCACCCATCAATAATCACGTCTTGTCCTTCCAATATGTTTATATACATCATCAAATCCGACAACTTAACTACAAATGTAGAAAAACTCTTACTTAAAATATTTTTGTATGAGACACCCATCGTTGGTTTGTAGGACACTACACCTAAGTTTCGCCAAGAATGATTTATTAAAATTTATTGTACCTCTATATCTTAACTTTTTTGTCTATACATCTTCGTCCATACAATTTAATGTATCTCATTATCTTTCTCGGACAAACCTCAAATAAAATCTCTAATAATCTAATTGACTTCATTGCACACATGTACCGAAACTTCATTTTCTGCATAATATAAATCAATATTGCGACTAAAGTCAATTATGCCAGAGTTATCTGACCCATTATAGAGATTATGTTCAATATATTTCCCCGTATCTTCATACTAATATGCTAATAGAAACTCATCGGGAGACGACCTGAAGAAATCAACTTACCAATATAAGTCCATGGGATTCACTAAAACAAAAACCACTCATAGATACCAAATTGTTTTTGTAATTTTATTTTAAATTCATGGAATATACTATTCTAAACTTCTCATCGATTACTGATTGGTTGGATGCATCACAAAACATACGTAATATTTTCTTTAATCAAATCGACTTGTTCTTTTGAAGACTTTAGAAATAATATAAAATCATATATAAAGAAGACGTGAAAGACCATATAGTATTTCCTATGTATTTGGATTTGACTTTGTTTACCACTACTATAAAGACCATGACTAATAAGAGATAATCATTATATATACGAAAAAAGGTAAGAAGTCAACAAATCACTTTGCTTGATACCTCATTTCGGCGTGAAAGGCTCAAGAAATTTTCCATTCCCCATAATTTGTATCAAATTCGACCTCATGCTGGTAATGATAAGCCTTACCCATGTCGATGAAGTCCAAACTGAGGGATAATATTCTCAATGAATCGCCAACTGAATTTGTCATACGCTTTGGCTAGGTAAATTTTAACTGCCATATATCATCGTGTCTCAGTGGCTCTATGTAATTGATAGTACACCCATCAATACTATGTTATCTGCAGTGGACTAACGAGGAAGAAAACTTGTCTTATTTGGTCCAATATACTCAACTAGAAAGAGTCGTAATTTGTCAACCATTACCAACATAATAAACTTTACCAAATTATTGATCAAGATTATCAAGCAGAACTGGTTGACTTTATCAAGGTTAACAACTTTAGGTTTCAAGTAAACAATCATACCATTAAGTCGAGTAATGATCTCTCATCTTTCAATCGCGTTAGAAACCATCTCGTAGACAGTAAGGTTAAATGTCTTCCAACATTTCTGATAAAATGTATTAGACATACCACCGAAGCTTTTGACAAGTTTGATCAGAATACAGCCTTCTGAATATCCTCATTTGAAAACTCCTCAGCTGAAAGATCTGATTTAACTTTTTCCAAACAAGGGATATACATAAATGAATGCAATTATAATCATCCACGAACATAAACTTTATCTCATTTATTTTTATTTGAATAATCCACAAACATATAATATTTTTATTATTTATTTAAATGTTTTGGTTATAATCTTTGAGAAATTTTTGTTAGAATTTTTATCAAAACTTTAACAATTTCTCAATTTAAATGATTTTATCTTTGTGTTTTTATGTGTTTCTCTAAATTATAAATTATGTATTTCTCAATCCACAAACATGATTTTGACTGATTAAGTTAAAATTCTGTGATGTTTCAGAATGAGGTGCACAATTAATAATTGTGAGTTTAGTTTTTCTAAAAGTAACTTAGTAGACAAATTTTTCATGCTAAATCACCCATTATATGGTGGTGATCGTTAATTGACGCTTAGTTATCCTCGTATGAGATTGACTAATGATTGACATATAACCTTGGATGAGTCAGTGAACACACTGAATGATGATAATGAGCAGCCAACGGTTAATGGTAAATGTAAGACTAGTAGAGCTAATATGGATGGATGTAGTAAATTAGTTTTGAAATTAGTTAATAGTTATTTTATTCCTACTAATAGCAATGATTCACACTTGTCGTTTATTCAAATATTTGTAACGACTACTATAGTAAGGATGTCAGATAGAATAAATTTGGTGAGTTTAATATTTGGGCATATGAATTTCGAAAGTTGGTGGCGTAAAGTTACCTTATGGGATGATAATAAGTTGTTTGCTTATTCGAAATGGGGTAGTTGCTAGTATGTGGACTCCACACAAGGAGAGTTGTGGTCGAAATGGTATATGATCCCAATTTTACGAAGTTTTGCCAAATATATGGTAATCTAACGACGTTATCAAACCACCTACTCCATATACAGGTTTTCCTCAGTGAGCCACGCATCAACCAACTGTTAGGGTCCAACCCAATTAAGCCCAACTTATAACCTAAGGTTTTCATCTCCTTAGGGTTATATATATATATGGGTCTAGAGATAACATACGAGTACATCCAAAAAAGATACACAAAAAAATAGAGAGAAATATTTTTGAGAATATAAATATAAAGAGTATTTTTTGGTTTTCGGTTTTCGGATCTGTTCAGCACAGTCACTGCAAAGAGGTTGGATTGAGAGGCAAAAGACGTTCGTTTGTGCTGAAATTTTGACAACATGTTTAGGACATCAGGGGATTCAATCTGAGTGTTTGGATTGTGAATTAGTACTATGGATCGGGAGAAATCACTGCTGGAACAGACCTGCAGTTTTGGTGATATTTTTCCCTTTTTGTGTTTCTCTTTTGTTATCTATTATTCTGTGTAATCGCTGGTGGGTTTGTAGATCTGTGTGAGACTGATTCATACTACTTTTATGCTCAACTATAATAATAGAAGTGTTTAGGGTGAACTCCTAATCCGTCCTGTGGTTTTTTACTCTTCACATCGAATGGGTTTTTCAACAAATAAATCTTGCGCGTTGTTCTGTTTTTCCGCTGATTATTTTTTACCGTTGTTGAGTTGGGATCTACAGTGCTATCAGAGCTATCGTTTTTTTTAGCGAATATGGATTACAATCATGGTAGTCATAGTAACTCCATGATTAAATTAACACCAACAAATTATTCTATATGGAGACCGATGATGGAGGATCTCCTATACTACAAGGATTTGTTTGATCCAATTGGGTCAGTTAAAGATGTTAATGGTAACTCTGCTAAACTGGTAAAACTACAAGACAAGCAAGAAAAAGATTGGGAGAAGTTTAAAAGAAAAACCTTGGGAACTATTCAACAATTGGTTGATCTTAGCATCTTTAACTATATTTCTCAAGAGTCTGGCCCTTATGATCTTTGGAAGAAATTAGAAGGTCTTTATGAAAGAAAGATAGATCATAACAAAAAAAATTATTAAAATACTTGTCAACCTAAAGTTAAAAAGTGTTAATTCAGTTTCTAAACACCTTAGTGATTTTCAAGATATCATTAACAAATTGACTACTATGAATATTACTCTTGATGATGAGCTACAAGCTTTAAGTCTATTTAGTTCGTTACCGGATAGTTAGGAGACTATGGTTGTGACTATTAGCAACTCTGCTCTAGATGGTGTTCTATCTCTAAACTTTATCAAAGAAAGTATGTTCAATGAAGAGATTCTAAGAACAGAGATGGGAGTTGACAATTCACAAGCTTTTGTTACCAAGAATAGAAGAAGAAGCAAGAGTAAAGGTTCCAAATTTTGTGGTAACTCAAAGAGAATATCCAAGTCCAAAGATTGGAAAGACAATAGAACATGCCACTACTGCGGCAAATGAGGTCATATACAAATTTTTTGTTACAAATGGAAGAAAGAACAAGGTAACAATTTAGATTCACAAAATGAAAGTCATAATAAAAGTACTGCAGCTTGTGCTTCTACTAATAATGATGATGCATCATTAATTTGTGCTATTGGTGAGTGTTATCATGTTGGTGGTTCAGATTCAGAATGGCTTGTAGATATAGGTGCTTCATATCATTGTGTTCCGAATAAGGAATATTTTTTGAACTACAAATGTGGCAATTTTGGTAGTGTCAAGATGAAAAATCAGAGTTCAGCTAGTATTGTTGGGTTGGGTGATATTTGTGTGAAGACTTGTGTTGGGTACATACTTACATTAAAGGATTTGCGTCATATTCTTGATCTATGTCTGAATTTGTTATATGTAAATGTACTTGATCAAGAAGTTTTCCGTCCCACTTTTAGTGATGGTAAGTGGAAGTTTTCCAAAGGTTCAATGATAGTTGCTCATGTTAATTTGTATTGGTCTTTGTATAAGACATATTTGGGTATATGTTCTGGTGAGCGGAATGTAGTTGAGGAAAAGAATTCCCTTAATTTGTGGCATCAAAGACTATGATGCATGAGTGATAAGAAGATGAAAACCTTGGCAAGTAAGTCACTCATTCCTATTGATAAATCTATTATTATTGATCTATATGACTATTGTTTGGCAGGAAAGAAACATAGAGCTTCGTTTTAAAAAAGGTCCACTAAAAAATAAGAAAAGCTGAAGTTAGTATACTCTGATGCTTGTGGTCCAATGGAAGTGGATTCTATTGGAGGTAAAAATTATTGATAATGTTTCTAAAAACTTGGGTATACATGTTGCAGAGAAAAATCCAAGTATTCGAGATTTTTCAAAAATTTCATGATATGATAGAAAGGGAGACGGGAAGAAAGTTGAAATGTCTTTGATCTGATAATGGTGGTGAGTATATTTTGAATGATTTTAAAAATTATATCTCACAATATGATATTAGACATGAAAAGACAACACCAGGTACACCACAACACAGTGGAGTTGTAGAAATAATGAACCGAACCATTGTAGAGAATGTGAGATGTATGCAAAAAATGTCTAAACTTCCGAAGATATTTTGGGTTGAAGCAATTAATTATGTCGTATACTTGATTAATAGAGCTCCATCAACAGCTCTTGATTTTGATATTCATGAGAGAGTATGGAAAGTAAATGATCCTATATATTCACATTCCAGAATTTTTGGATGCAAGGCATACATGCATGTTCCAAAAGAACAAAGATCCAAACTTGATTAAAAAACTAATCCTTGTGTTTTTGTTGGATATGGTGATGAAAAGTATGGCTTTAGACTTTATGATCATGGGCAAAAGAAAGTCGTGAGAAGTAGAGATGTGGTATTCTTTGAGCACGAGAAGGGTGCAGATCTTTTGAGTACAAGGTTAACTTCTAGTATCTTTTAATACATACTAATGATATTCCTTCTTCTATTTTCCTTATGTAAATCAGACAACAAATGATAATGCTGAGGTGGTTCCTAATGATATTGAGGATGTCCATCTAGTGGTGATTTACAAGATCATGTTGTTATCGATGATTCTGATGAGACCATACTTGATGAAGAAGTTCATGATCAGGGGAGAAACCTATCAGTCATGTGAGGATATACAGGTTCAAAGGTAAACTAGAGAGAGAAAACCTTCAACAAAGTATCCAAGCTCAGAGTTTATTCTAGTCACTGAAGACGGCGAACAAGAAAATTATCAAGAAATGTTATCTCATGAAGAGAAACATCTTTGGCTTGAGGTAATGAATGAAGAGATGAATTCCTTGAAAAAAAAAATGAAACATATGAGCTGGTAAAACCTCTTAATGGAAAGAAAGTCTTGAAGAATAGATGGGTTTTCAAGAACAAAAGAAATTGTGAGAAAATTTTCAAGTGGAAAACTAGAGTTGTAGTAAAAGGATGCAAACAGAAAAATAGAATTGATTTTGATGAAATATTTTCTCATGTTGTCAAGATGACTTCTATCAAAACTATATTGGGTTTAACTGCAAGTCTAAATCTTAAGTTGGAACAACTTGATGTAAAAACGGAATTTTTACATGGTGACTTGCATGAAGAAATTTACATGGAATAACCTGAAGATTTTGAAGAGAGAGGGAAATAAAAACTTGTTTGTAAGTTGAAGAATAGTCTTTATGGGCTTAAACAAGCACTAAGGAAGTGGTATCGGAAATTTGATAAATAATAGGTATAAACGAACTCATGCTAATCCTTGTGTCTATTTAAGAGAGTTTCCTTGAGGTAAGTTCATCATAATTCTTTTATATGTAGATGATATGTTGATAGTTGGGCAAAATACTGAGATGATTATCAGTTTGAAAAAAGACTTAGCCAAATCATTTGACATGAAAGATTTGGGTCCAACAAAGCATATCTTAGGCATGAAGATTACTCGTGATAGGAAAGAAGTAAAATTATGGTTATCACAAGAGAAATATATTAATATGTACTTGAACGGTGCAATATAAAGAATGCCAAGTCGGTTAATACATCATTAGCTACACACTTCAAGTTAAGCAAGGAATCGTGTCCTACAATTGAGAAATAGAAATAAGGTATGTCATTTATTCCTTATTCTTCTGCTGTTGGTTCTTTGATATATGTTACGGTGTGTATAAGACCAGATATTGCATATGTTGTCGGTTTAGTGAGTATGTATTTATCGAACCCGAGTAAAATTTATTGGGAAGCAGTGAAGTGGATTTTCAGATACTTGCGAGGTACCTCTACTTTGAGTTTGTGTTATAGAGGTGGAAAACCTATATGTGAAGGTCATACAAATGCTGGAATGGCCGGTGATCTTGATAACCGGAATTCTACCTCAGGTTATGTGTTTAAATTTTCAGGGGGAGCCATTTCATGGAAATCCAAGCTACAAAAATATGTAGCATTGTCAACAATTGAGGCAGAATATATTGCAGCAGTAGAAGCAAGCAAAGAGATGTTTTGGCTTAAGAAATTCCTTCAAGAATTGGGGTTGAAGCAAGAAGATTATGTGGTACTTTGTGATAGTTAGAGTGCTATGGATTTAAGTAAGAATCTTATATATCACACACGCACCAAGCATATTGATGTGAGATGTCATTGGTTGCGAGATATGATCGATACAAAAGAAATAAAATTGAAAAAAGTCCACACCAACAAGAATAATGTAGATATGTTGACTAAAGTTGTTCCCAGAATCAAGATTGAGCTTTGTAGTAAGCTCACCGGAATGAGGTTCAAGTGATTACCTCATGAGTGTAACTTCCCCGTGATGGGCTGGAGGGGGAGATTGTTATGGTCCAACCCAATTAAGCCCAACTTATAACCTAGGGTTTTCATCTACTTAGGGTTATATATATGGGGTTAGAGATAAGAGATGGATACACCCAAAAACAAATAAAGAGAAATATTTTTGAGAATACAAATAGAAAGAGTATTTTTTTATTTTCGATTTTTGGATCTTTTCAGCGCAGTCACTGTAAAGAGGTTGGATCGAGGGGCAACCAAAGTCTGTTTGTGCTGAAATTTTGATAGCGTGTTTAGGACACCAGGAGCTTCAACCTGACTGGTTGGATTCTGAATTGGTGCTATGGATCGGGAGAAATCACTGCTGGAACAGACCTGCAGTTTTGGTGATATTTTCCTCTTTTTGTCTTCTCTTTTGTTATCTATTATTCTATGTAATTGTTAATGGGTTTGTAGATTTGTGTGACACTGATTCATACTACATGTACCCCCCGTTGTTTTTTACTCTTCACATTGAAGGGGTTTTTCCACGTATAAATCTTACGCGTTGTTTTGTTTTTCCTCTGATTATTTTTCACCATTGTTGAGTTGGGAGTTACACCAACTCTTCCAATGCATGTAGTTTTTCTCATCAACAACAACAATTTTCTGGTCGCCAATATATGGAATGGATGCGTAATTAAGACATGAAGATGTATAATGATGTACACACCATCCAACTGGAACAAAATCAATTTATGTAACTACTGATGACTAAGATGGATTTGAATATCGTTGCTCAATAGATGGGTTGATCTTCCTCATACTCCACACATTCCACAGCGACCTTTCAACTTTGAAGATAAGCTTCTTGGTTTTTTTCATTATATTTGATTGTATTAAACATTTTTTGTTCTGTTTTTCTAATTTGTTTTATTTTATGTATATTATTATTATATTTTGTATTTATTATTAATTAAATATTTTTAAATTATATTTTGTTATTTACGTATATACTAATAATATATATATATATATATATATATATATATATATAATTCTAAAAAATTTAAATATGTAGTTGAAATATATAATAATTGGAATATCCAATAAACTATTTAGAATATAAACATATATATACCTGAAAAATCTTTAAAAACTATTAAAAATATATATTAGTTAATTATTGAAATAATTACTTTTATTTGGATTTAAAAATTACACCAATGTGATTTGAAAGCTGCGAAAATTGTAACAAATTCAAAAGCATAGTTCATTCATCTAAACAGTCGGATATTTAATAATTAAATATTATATATACTTGAGTAGATACCATAAACTATTTATTATATTTTAATATAATTACAAAAAATATTATTTAAATATTACAAATATTTAGTTTTTAGTATATAAATAGTTAATCTATTTAGAATTTGAATAAATAACTATTTATAATAAATATAAATAAATATGATAAGTTATTAAATATGTTAAATATGATACGATAAAAACTGTCACGCTATGAGAGAATATAGCATATTCTCTAGCATAAAAAAAATATCACAACGATAAATATACACACCATGCATGAAAAAATACACACTAAGGCGGAAGATGTTGTCATGTTCACCGCTCCGATATACTAATAAATATATAGTAAATAAAAAACTTCCTAACTGAGAACAATAAAATCCGAAAACATAAAAAAGAAAAAAAAAATGAATTTGCTCCGGTATACTAATAAATATATAGTAAATAAAAAATTTCCGAGAACAATAAAATCCGAAAACATAAAAAAGAAAAAAAAAAGAATTTGCTCCTATATACTAATAAATATATAGTAAATAAAAAATTTCGTAACTGAGAACAATAAAATCCGAAAACATAAAAAAGAAAAAAATGAATTTTTTATCTGCTAATAGTAGCGGATACATTTTCAGAAGTCGGAACAATTCGATTATGTATCTTAATACTGATCTGTAAATAAGAAACAAATTATAGGATTGCTATGAATAACGATGGCGTCAAAGTCTAGAAAATGATCCAACTGGCGAAATTTGGCTTATTCTTAAATCTTCCATATGCATTTTTAAATCCATAATTTTTGAAAAAGAGTGACCACCACCACCACTCACATTTCTCCAACTCTAAAAGCCCTTACTTGTCACCTGCATAGAGAGAGACTCCATAAACTTCACTCTCTCTCCAAACCCTAACTTCAATTTCAGCTCACCATATCCACCAATTTCCAAAATGTGTTACTGAAGCAATCACTGCAAATCCAATCCAATCCATCTACCTCTACCTCTACCTTCTTTCCATAACTGTTCTTCTTCAAATTAGGTAAAACTTTCCTTCTTTGTCTTTCACTTCCGTAATGGGAAACTCTACAGATCCGACCACTTGCGTCCATCGATGTAGCCGTTGATCCAACCTTAATGCTTTAAAAATGGGAAAGGCTGAAGACCAGACTCTACCGTTAAGTGTCGGCGCTCAGACATTACCGCAACATACGGGCCCTAGATTCTGTACTTGCAATTGGATTTCTAGATTCCTCGGCTTCAAATGTTTACTGGTTTTGCTTTTGTCCCTCGCCGTCTTTCTCTCGGCCTTGTTTTGGTTGCCTCCGTTTCTTCATTTTGCAGATCAAGGAGATTCAGATCCCGATTCCAGGTTTAAAGGTGCCTTCTTTTTTTCTTCTTCTGGATTTTGATTCCGTTAGATGCTGCAGGGTTTAAGTCTTTTGGAGATTCATTTCTCACAATCCAACTGGATTGTTAAGTAGAGAGAATCTAGGAGAATTTAGTGGCTATTAGTATTCAATTAAAGTTTTCCTATTCTAGTGTTGAAATTCAGATTTAGTTACGACTTCTGAGTAATTATAGATAGATTCGACATTTTGAGAAATAGATAGTAACTTCCTTAGAATTTATGTGGTCTTAATCTATCCGATTATATCTCTATCAGTTTTATACTTTTTTATAGGTTAGTAAAGGATTGACGGTAGTCTATGTGTTTATGTACTTCTATTTATAGAAGTTAAACAATATCATCAACTTTAATGTTTAATTTGTTAGGGTGTTGCTAATTCTATTTTTAAAGGCTCAGTCAGTACACTTTAGAAAGATTGTATCCATAAGTACTCTTGTATAACTTCCAATTGTTTGAAAAGATTTTTGCAATTCTCTGTCGTCGAATCTTGGAAAGTGTTTCCTGAATTTGTCTAAAGGTATGAAATGAAGCACACATATTTCCAGCTACCTCACATTCTCGCGTATTCCTTCTTGGTTGCGTGTCTGGTGCTTGTGGAGACTCACTTGGGTTGGGGGGTGCACGATATGGGAATTTTAGAAAGTTAAAAAATATCTAAGGAGGGTTTAATGTAAAATTTTATATTGTTGATTATAGTAATGGTTTTTATTTTATTTTATTTATATTAGGGCTTTGCATTTGAAACCATTATTATAATTTTCAAGTGTATATACTTATATACAATAAATAGATGAACTAGTGTTTAATACACTGTATGATTTATCAATATCATGTTTTTGCTTTTAACTATACCCCTTTGCACTTGTAACCTAAACTGTAAGGATTTGCTGAATCCCTCATCTCTGCGCTCATGCACCCGTACCTGTGTTTTGGGGGAGAAAGCTAATTTGTTTCTTGTACTCTTGGTTCACTGTGGCGCTTAACATATTGAAAAAATAAAATTAACTTCGATGAGTTTAGGCAGATTAAGTAGGAGAGTCTTAAGAAATAAGGAACACATCCGATGATTGTTCGTCGAGATTGCATTGAATAATGCCGCCTTTTTTGCTGAAGTGCCAGGGCATTTGATTTCTTTCTTTTATTTTCTGTTTCAAAGGAAAGACTTTTTACCTTAAAGATTGGAATTAGTATCCACCTACAGGGATTTGGTCCAAGTTTTGTTATGCGGTGAACATTAATAAAGGCAGAAACAGAGTGGCTCCATCATAGGATAAAGAACTTGTATGGCTGGTAGTAATACATTAAAAGGCAGGTATAAAATTATTATGTTATATTCCCATATAAGTTTTACTGTCTATGGTGATGGTCTTTTAAAGTTTGTACATGGATTTTGATAGTACAATTCTAGAGAACTTGTGTGGTTGATAGTAGTATTTTAGTGAACTTGTATGGTACTTTTGCTACTGTCAGCTATGAAGGTCTAACTGAGAATATTGGAAACAGATCAGTTTTTAGGGTGCATCGTTTCGTATATTCCACAGGGTACACTTTCATTTATTCTAGAATAAATAACTGTTTTGTACTCTCTCTTTAAAATTATTTTAAGTTTATGTGTATCTATGCATTTTATGAAGGCTCATTTATTAATTTTCTTGATATCTTGAGAATCCAGATAACTGCTGTAAATATTACATATAATAATCTGGCATTGGTTTTGTTAAACTGTCGTAGTTACAGTTGGTTATATCGTACTTGCTGAAGATAGTTGGAGTACAAGTACTGTTTAATTCAATTGTATGCCATATACTAGGGAGCTACTAGATCTTAAAGTCGAAGGAATACTTAATTGGTATTAGTCAATTGATTTAATGTCAATGGTTGGACACAGGCTGATAAGCTGACGAGCTTATAGCGCTGAACGTTTTTTGTAAGATCAATTTGCTTTTCTCACCTAAATGTAAAACCTTTTCTTTTGGGTTTGGTAACAAGGTTAGGTACTCGTTTGCTTTCTTAATGAGTGAAGTTGCTGCCTGTAATGTACATTCTTCCTTTAATGGGAAATATATGTAGTGAATATAATATTTCGTGTTGCATATATTAGAGTCAGAACAATTGAACCATAAGTACCATTTGTCCAATTGGCTCACTTGAGTTTTAGCATGCAACTTCAGCAGTGAAACCTGGACCGTGTGTAATTTGTTTTCTGAGATGTTTTTGCAAATGCATTAACAATGAATTTTCTCGTCTTCTTCTGTACACAGTACTACTGACAAGCATAACTTTTAGGGTTTTATCACTTCTCGATAAAATGTCTTTGGTTGGCTATTTAATCATACGTTTATCATCCACCGTCATCCTTGCGAGGCAGCTCAAAATGAGTCTAGTCGATACTGCAAAATCGTAACTTGGTAGTCAATTGAGGATTTATATTGTTTTCTGTCATCTACTTTCACTCTTGTAAGGTAGCTCTCAGAATTATTTGTGTTCGATATTTATGAATTTACAATCGGGTTGCTAACAAGATATAATTGGGTTCATGTTGTATAATAAAATTAATGTGTAAACTATATCAATAACTTAAGCATGTATTGACATAGTGTGTTATCAATTCCTTGACAGTTTAAAATTCCCTTTAGCCAAATTTGTCAATAAAGTCATTTTGTGACGTTGAATGATCTATATGTGCAGGTCATGAAATAGTAGCAATGTTTAAAGTTAAGAAGCCAAGTTCTTGGCTCCAAGAAAATAACCTGCAGCTGGAGAAAGATATATACGATGAGATAGGCTTTGCCACAACCAAAGTATCCATTATAGCCTCCCTTTTTTAGCTAGCCGATATATTGTTCTTTTAGACTTAATCGATTTCTTTGATGCAGGTGAATATCTTATCACTCGAACCTTCAATTGGATCAAACATCACAACGGTTACGTTTGCGATCGATCCTGATTCAAAATATTCAAAGATATCTCCAATGGCACAAAGTTTGATTAGGGCAGCTTTTGTTTCATGGGTTATAAATCAATCATCTCTTGGGCTTACTGAATCCTTGTTTGGGGAGCCCTACTTATTCCAAGTGCTAAAGTTCCCAGAAGGGATTACTGTGATTCCGCCACAGAGTGCTTTTCTCTTACAGAAAGTGCAAATTCTTTTCAACTTTACCCTAAACTTTTCTGTTTACCAGTTACAAGTAAATTTTGACGAACTCAGAAGTCAGTTGAAGAAAGGACTGCATCTAGCACCTTATGAGGTTTGACAACTTAAAAACTCCAGTCTCACCTTACGTAGTCAAGCAAAACAATCTTCTCTTTAATTTAATTGAGTGTAGGGTAGGATCACTTTAAGTAAACGCATTTCCTAATTTTTCTGCTGAGTCGGTAAACCAAAAAGTTTTTCGACTGGAGCAACTACATAAAAGAAAAAAGCTTTTGTCTGTAAGTAGAAAGGATAGTCTTATAGAAAGTAGTAAAAGTGCTTTTGAAGTGAAACTGGATGCATTGTTTTCCCTTATTTTTTTCTATTATATCTTCAAAATTCTTCCAGAATTTTAGAATACAATATTTTTCGCTATATATTTGGAGGGTTTAACTTAATTTTATTGTGATGCAATGCAGAACTTGTATGTAAAGTTATCTAATGCGAAAGGATCAACCATTACTCCTCCCACCACTGTTCAGTCATCTGTTTTGCTTACAATTGGGAACAACCCTTCAATGCCAAGGTTGAAACAACTGGCTCAAACCATCACAGGTTCTCATTTAAAGAACCTTGGTTTAAACAACACTGTGTTTGGTAGGGTGAAGCAAGTTCGACTTTCATCTATTTTACAACACTCTCTGAATGGCAGTGATGGTACTAATGCTCCCATACCGTCCCCATCTCCTGCCCCCTCGTATCACCACCATAAACAACATCACCACCACAGTCATCACCACTCTCATCACTCAAGTCCTTACATCTCTCCCAAAATTTCACCAGTACCAGCACCAGCACTGACACCAATAGATTATTCACCAACTCCGGGAAAATATCCTTCTGCAAAGCCTCCTGGCTGTCGTCAGCCTCCTAATAAAAAAAGGTCACATGGTAGGTCTTCTAATTTATCCCCTAGCGCGGCGCCAACTGTTTATTTATCCCCCAGTTCTGAACCCATTGCTTCTCCGTTCCCTTCTGCGTCCTCACCGCTGCATCCCCTACCTTTGCCCACACCGGCCCCCAGTCCTGCACCTATCACTCATTCTGTTCCAGCCTTTAGTCCTTTGCCAAATGTTGTGCTTGCTCATGGTCAACCACCATCAAAAAGTGAATCAGATCCACATCATTCAAGTAAAATTCCGTCAGTTTCACCATCACCCTCTTCATGTGAGTATACTTATGTTGAAAGGCTCAAACTTTGATGATAGATACAAGTGATATTGGTATGATTGTCTGTCTGTAGCTGTGATAGTTTTTTACTTGCATCTTTTATTGGTGCATGCTTGAACTAATTAGTCTTGACTTGATCATATTTTCCACACGGTTAATACCATTATGTGTACAGAAGTGATAATGAAACTCTACTCGAACGCTGTTTCTGGCAAACTAACTCACAACTTGATACTCAGCTTCTGCAGGTAGTGAGACAGTGCCGTGGGCTATCCTTGTCATTTTGATAACTACTGTACTCCATCTGTAATGCCAAAAGAGAAACTACATATATTGGAATCGCGAAGCGCATCTCTGATAACTGAGTTAATTGTAAAAAAGAATTGCAACACAATGGAGGAGTTTTGTGTAGTGAGAGGCGAGCTTCACGAAAAAGTGAAAAACCCTCGCACATCCGAGTGGATATATATATGTTGTGGATGTAAATATCTCATAAAAAATATATATACATATATATCCAACCGGCATAATGCTACTTGTAGTCAAAGTCACATTGGTGGCAGGCTCTTGAGAATTTGCATTGCTCTTTTCCCCTTGTTGAATTTGTATTTTGCAGAAATGTAAGGCAGAAGAAACCTAAGAAAGGTATCATCTATTTGCCTTTTTGTACTACATTCACTTAGGTATGTCTCCTTAGCTTAATATATCTCCCTATACTCTCTATGTAATACGGACTCTTTATGAATGATAGCGTATCCTTTGTTTCCCAGTAAGTTGACAACAACTAAATCAAGGTGCCGATTTTCTAAATTTAACAAAAATTCACAGGCAGATGAATTTAACTAGAACCAGTGTAAAAAAAATATTCGATATACTAAATATGTTCACCTTTGTGAAAAACAAGCGAATAAATTGCAGTATAAGCTTTAAAAATGAATCACAAATCCCTTTTGTGAAACAAAAGTAGATTCATAGAATTATCGGCCAGGAAATCTTGAACAACTCGATATAAGCTTCTGAAAACTGAAATATATGGAGATTAACATTTATACATCAATATAATATCGAGATTGCATGTTATATCAAAAAATTCGACGCTGCACAATTGGGTCAAGGAAATTTATTATTTTTTAGGTAGTGTTTGTATAATCTTAAACGAGTAAATATTTAAGGATGTAAATTCAAAATTTCAATTTGGATAGATAAATATATAAATTAATAATTTATAACAATGAGTTAAAAACAAAAAAAATCTAGGACCATTACGTCCGTCCGTGAATAAATAATGAGAACAAACATTAAAAATTATATAGAAATCTTGTGGTTACAGATTCGTAGGTGCTTTTTGACAGCCAGCTGTCACTCCATCACTCTCGCTCTTTCCCGTGAAAAGGCGATATCATGTCATCGAATTTGTTTATCTCTGTTTATAGAAAAGTAGAAACTACAAAAGAGGCCACTTTCTCACTTCAAAAATATCTTGCACAATTCCATTTTCCAGGTATGTATCTTCTCTTTAATGCTAAGCTAGCTAATCATCATTCTTTGAGTATAGTATTAGTACACCAATAGCTTTTTGATTAGTCGTCAACTAAAGGTGGACTGGGAATTCGTCACTCGATTTACTTTATCATTGCTTGTATTCATAGTTGTTGTACGTAATTTTTTTATCCTTTTTGCTTTTCTGTTGGATTCCATGACTTAATCTAATTATTTATAATCCCTATTTTACCTATGTGTGTATTTAAGCAATGATTGTTTGGTTTCTGAATAAGTAGAAGAAATTGAATAGTATGATGATTGATGAGTCCCACCTGGTTGTTACTTAGTATGAATTTTGTTTGCTGTGAAGAGTATAAACTTATTACTTCAGAAGCATTAGCATCACCAGAGTTCAGCGTTTGAGATTAATTTTTCTCTACATATAATGACAGATTAGCTTGTTCTGAGCCTTCAGTGGATAAAATGGTGAATTTGGGATTGCTTTCAGCCAGCAGTAAGTCCACAAAACCAGTGAAAGTGAGTTTCAGATTACCATATAACACCCAATGGGGTCAAAGCCTTTTGGTGTGCGGCTCCGAGCCGGCGCTTGGTCTGTGGAACGTGAAGAAGGGATTGTTGCTGAGGCCTGTTCATGAAGGTGATGAGCTCATTTGGTGTGGAAGCATTGGTGTCCGGGATGGGTTTAGTTGCGAATACAGTTACTATGTAGTTGATGATGATAGAAATATATTGAGGAGGGAGATGGGAAAGAAACGTAAACTGGTATTGCCTGAGGCCGTTAAGGATGGAGAATTCGTGCAGCTTCGTGATCTTTGGCAGGTCCTTCTTTTGTTTTCCCAAGGCAGATTTTTATTAAATAGGCTGTTTTCTTTTTGTGCTCTGAAGATCTATTAGAAGCATATAATCAATGTGCTATGCATGTTGTTTGTGTTTAGCCGCAGTTGCAAAAGAGAAAGTTAAACTCACAACTCCAAAAATGGATTTATCTACGAAAGATATAGCGGTTCACCATCGACATGCATGAATATGATGCATTTAGCATGAAAGTCTTGTGTACCGTTTAGGAACTTTTTCTGGCTTCTTGCTCAACTGTTAAAACTTTATTATGAGTAGGATTTTATTTGGATTTCTAATATACATCTGTTTTTTTAAATGCGTTTTTTAGTTATGCTTGCATAATTTTAGGATCAATGCAGCTTGCTTACTACAAAAATGCAAGTTTCTTGACACTCGACATTGGCAACGGTGTTCTATTTTTTGACACCAGAGTGGAAATGATGCTCTGCCATTCAGAAATGCCTTCAAGGATGTCATCTTCCACAGTAGTCGCGATTTGAATGCAGAGAAACCTCTAGGAGCAATTTTGAATAAGCTAGATCAATCTGGTAATTGTGTGTGATTTAATGTTACTGTCTCTCCTATGTAATTTGAAACTCTGAAAGTGAAAGCCATGTTGCTAAGTTTTCTTGTTTCAAACATGAAAACAGATTCAATCCTCATCAATTTCAAAATATGTTGCCCATACGTTGAGGATGACACATCTGTAACCGCCTTTCCCCCTTTTTTACTCAGATTCTTCTATCATTACAACTTTAAAATTTGCTTCACAGCTGTCTAACAATATTAGTCATTGTGTATTTTCAACACTTGCAGGTGTATGTGATAGGTAGTCCATCAAAGTTGGGCAGGTGGAAGGTTCAAGATGGACTTAAACTCAGCTATGCTGGTGATTCGATCTGGCAAGCTGAATGCTTAATACAGAGAGCTGATTTTCCTATAAAATATCCTTTTGGGAGCATTCATTTGTTTTTTAACTATGATATGCCAATATATTTAACATTATAAGTCGGTCATTATTGTGTGTTTTTGTGTTTGTCCCTTCCTTAACTGTGTTCCACGTATAGATACTGTAAGTATGGAAAAGCAGAAAAAATTTCATTGGAAGCTGGTGTGAACCGAGAGCTCTCAGTTGACTCCTCCCCAAGTGATCAACCAGGATGCATAATTGTTTCAGATGGAATGTTGCGAGTAAGTAACTGTTCAGAAAATTGTTTGGCGATGCGAGTGTTCTGATCGATGCATTAACACGAACCTTGTTCAGGAAATGCCATGGCGTGGAGCTGGTGTTGCGGTCCCCATGTTCTCTGTTAGGTCTGAATCTGATCTCGGGGTAGGAGAATTTCTTGACTTAAAGTTACTCGTTGACTGGTCTGTAGAGTGTGGGTTGCATCTAGTCCAGCTTCTACCAGTCAATGACACATCCGTAAATGGGATGTGGTGGGACTCATACCCGTACAGGTATAAAATCCCTGTATGATGTCAGTTTACTTGTATTTAGTTTTACTTCTTTTCGCCTGATGATTGATAGGAATATTGTTGGGATCCTGGTGACTGAATACATTCAGTCTAAAAATAATAGGTATAATAATTGTGCCTATTGTACAAACTATTTATTGTACGCTAAAAATTCTCGTGGCTACTTATATCTTGCATTTCATGATCAGGCAACCATCAAATGATCACAATCACTGATCAGTAATCCGCGTCTGCTGTGCCCATGGACAATATTTTAAGTTGGTGTGTTGTTTTAAACCATCTAATTTTTGCCTACGAATTTCTTTCCCTTGCAGCTCGCTATCAGTATTTGCATTGCATCCTTTGTACTTGAGAGTACAAGCTCTTTCTGAGAATATATCAGAAGATATCAAGGTGCATTTTTCGCTTACATAATTTAATGATTTTTCGATTGTTGGTCAGATGACCATTTTTAAAATGATGAGCATGAAGTCTCAGAAAAGTTTATGATTGGACTCGTTTTTTTCACCCATTTTTTGTTTGCTTTCAGGAAGATATTCAAAGAGCTAAGGAGCTTTTGGATGGAAAGGTAATCTCTTTTATTCAGTTTTTGCATATATATATATATCATGCTGAAAGGCTTTTCGTAATTTCAGTCGTGAAATTATGTCCTGAACGGAGCATATGGCCGAGTAACATAGCTGATGTCTTATCCGTGCAGGCCCTTTGCTTTGAAACAGTTCCGCAAGTTGTGACATGTTAGATAACTTAAGAGGAATTCGATAAAGAGAGAAAAGGTCATTAGTGAGATGTTAGATAACTGAAGAGGAATTCGATAAAGAGCCAGTGAGATGTTAGATAACTGCATAACCAAAAATGACTGCTAAAAGTTGATAAATTTCTTTAAGTTACTGCTATATAGAGTTAACGACGAGACCGTACATATAAAACAGAAGGAACAACAAAATTTCTTACTCTGAATAGAGTGCCCAGATAAATGGTTGCTTCGGCCACAAGAAATGCAAATTTTATTTATTTTCTTATTTGGGGTAGACTAAAACAAAATGAATTTGTTCACTCACTTATACCATTCTAGCAAATGAGTTCCAATCAAATTATTTTCTTACAACAAGTATTTTATATCTTTCTGAATGTTTGCAGGTTGTTGACTATGAGGCTAGTTTGGCTGCTAAGCTTTCCATTGCTAAGAAAGTTTTCGCACAAGAGAAGGATCTAATTCTGGATTCCAGTTCCTTCCAGAAATACTTCTCGGAGAATGAGGTCTTACAGTATTTTTAGTTCCTTATGAATTTTAGATACTACTCATATAGATTATACAATATTTATCACCTATTGTCTACCATATGGTTGATCATAACTTTCCTTTCGCGTTGCCTTTTTTTGCTAACTTTTGTTTGCATTTTTTTCAAATGAAAGGAATGGTTAAAACCTTATGCAGCCTTCTGCTTTTTACGGGACTTCTTTGAAACATCAGACCATAGTCAATGGGGCCGCTTTTCTATGTTCTCTAAAGAAAAGGTAATCAGCCTTTTGATAAATTTCTTGGTTCGAAAATATAGTGCTTACTTGGTCTATATATATCCTGATTCAGTTAGCTCTCTTTACATATATAGTCAAGGAATAATATTTGAAAATGTCACAGCTTGAGAAAATTGTCTCCAAGGGTAGCTTGTCTTATGACATAGTATGCTTCCACTACTATATCCAGTACCATCTACATTCACAGGTGAGTAGATAGATGTAGCTTCGACTTATTATTACTGCTTTACTGGCAATTTCTTTAAAGCAAAATTTGTATCTTGATGTGTCCTTTTGGCACTGAATAGTCATTATTAACAGTTGTCAGAAGCTGCGGAATATGCGAGAAAGAATGGAGTAGTACTTGAAGGAGACCTGCCCATTGGTGTCGACAGAAACAGCGTCGACACGTGGGTCTACCCAAACTTGTTCAGAATGAATACAGCTACTGGAGCACCTCCTGATTATTTTGACAAAAATGGCCAGAATTGGGGATTTCCTACTTATAATTGGGAGGAAATGTCTAAAGACAACTATGCTTGGTGGCGTGCTCGTTTAACTCAGGTTTCGACCCTTTGTGTTATGGAAGTTTAAACACGTTGTAATGGCAAAACACTTAAAGTTTATGTTTCTTCTTTAAATATGTGAAACTTATTTAGTTCGTCTTGCATTACAGATGGCAAAATACTTTACAGCCTATAGGATTGATCATATATTAGGATTCTTCAGAATCTGGGAGCTTCCTGAGCATGCTATAACTGGTCTTGTTGGGAAGTTTCGACCATCTATCCCACTAAGTCAGGTACACCCACACCTATTACAATTAGTAAATTAAAGATGTGAGAGTTGGTGAAAGTTAAAGGTCATGACCAATATAGATGTTGCGAGAAACGTAAAGAAGAAAACTATGCGGCATAGTCTATGCCTTATGCTTTCCTCGCCGATCTAAAGAAAAGCAATGTTTCTGCTGTAGGAGGAACTTGAAAGAGAGGGAATATGGGACTTTGATCGCTTAAGTCGTCCTTACATCCGAAGGGAGTTTTTACAGGTTACTGGGTTTCTATGTTCACTATCATTTGGTTTTTATATCCTGATTCCAGGGGTCCTACTACTAAAGTATGGCACTATCATTTTATATAAATAGTTTTCGTCTTGATACTTTCTAGTGATCATTCTTATTCTATCAGGATAAATTTGGAGAATCTTGGACTTCTGTCGCCTCTAATTTTCTTCATGAGTGTCATAAGGACGTCTATGAGGTGTGTTCTTACTTCTTAATACCTGGTGGGCAAATTTTCTTTGACAAAGGAATATATTAGACTTCTCAGCTTTGCTAATTAGTGAGGTGAATATGAAAATATTAATGGTCTTTATCATAGCGTGACTATTATCCGCGCTCAGAAAAGTATTGGTACTATATGTGAATCGAAGTACAATGATATTCAAAGGACATTATAATATTTTATATTTTACCAGTAACACGGAGTGAACTTGATGTGTTATATATCATTGGCATTTAATCTCTAATTTCTTCTATATCACAACAAATATTTAGTGTATATTTGTATCTGCCAAACGCTATATGAAAATCATTTTTATATATTTATCAAAACTAGGATTTCTTATAGCTTTTGTAATCAAGCCTTCAGCAGGGTTAAATTTGGCTTCCTTTTATCCTTTGGATCTTTTTCATCTCTTATTAATGTTGTCAATTTTAGCAACCACCCATATATCATTCCTTTTGTTCATCAATGCTTTAGTTCAAGGAGGACTGCAACACAGAGAAAAAAATTGCAGCCAAGGTGAAATCATTGGCTGAAAGGTCCTTGCTGTTGGAAACTGAAAGCAAAGTACGCCTTGATCTCTTCGATCTTTCGCAGGTACGTCAAACTCTATTTTTGGATTCCTGGTTTTCAACTCTAGTTGCGATAATTTCATACCGAAGTACATAGTGGTTCCTTTTCTCTAATTTGTTCTCCAATTTGAGGACAGTTGCCAACCTCATTTAGTAAGCTCTATTATTTCCACTTGCTTTTTCCCAGAATATAGTCCTTATCAGAGATAGCGAGGATCCGACAAAATTTTATCCTCGTTTCAATCTCGAAGATACTTCAAGTTTCCAGGATTTGGATGATCACAGGTACCTTATTGTATCAATTTAGTAAGATCAGCTTAGTCCGTGACAAAATTAAAATATATTAATCACGACGATGTAATTAAAAAGTTGTCCTTTTTAATTTCTATTATTAGTCATGACGTCATCTCTCTCATTTTCTGATTTGTGGTGACGCAGTAAGAATGTTCTGAAGCGATTGTACTATGATTATTATTTCCAACGCCAAGAAGAAATGTGGCGGAAAAATGCTCTGAAAACCCTGCCTGTTTTGCTGGACTCATCCAATATGTTGGCATGTGGAGAAGATTTGGGTCTTATTCCCTCGTGTGTACATCCGGTATGTATATCAAATCTAATCACGAGTCATGAGTTATCTGAACTTCCTATCTGTCTCCTCTCTGCTTAACTGAGTGCAAATAAATTTTGATGAAGGTAATGCAAGAATTGGGGTTGATAGGTCTACGCATCCAACGGATGCCAAATGAATCTGATCTCGAGTTTGGTATCCCCTCTCAGTATAGCTACATGACGGTGAGGTTCTATATATAGACTGTCTTGTCAAGCTTATTATGACACATTTTCTTCTGGACATACTATAGAAAAAAAAAATGAAGAAATTGTACATTCCAGGTGTGTGCTCCTTCATGCCATGATTGCTCGACTCTGCGTGCTTGGTGGGAAGAAGATGATGAAAGAAGACAGCGATATTTCAACAATGTGGTGGGCTCAGATGTGTTTCCTCCAAATCAATGTACTCCAGAAATCACAGAGTTTGTTTTGAGACAGCATGTTGAAGCTCCATCAATGTGGGCCATCTTCCCTCTTCAGGTACTCTCTAAATTCTGTTTACCTCTCAAAATTTTAAACTCTATTTACCGACACAAGATTTCTCTTTCCTCTTCCCGTTATTAGGATTTGTTAGCTCTAAAAGAAGAGTACACGACACGCCCTGCCACGGAGGAGACTATCAACGACCCTACAAATCCAAAGCATTATTGGAGATATCGTACGTAGCAATTCAATTTCTAATCACTTGAAATACAAGCAACACCATATAGTAAAACCGATCCTTTTGTGGTTATTAGGTGTGCATGTCACGATGGAGCATCTTATGAAGGATAAAGATCTGAAAACAACCATCAAGGATCTCGTTCGGAGTAGTGGAAGATCATATCCTCCCACGGCAGCAGAAGAAACAACAACAGCTGTAACAACAAACGGTCAGAAAGCAGTTCATGTCGGAACACAACATAACGGAGTTGCACAAAGGGAGATCCTTGCTATCTCATGATTCCTCTTTTAAGTCTGTACTTGAAATTTGACTAGTTCGAATATTTAGTGTTGTATGTAAGTTCATATTTTGCATGCAATAAAGCCCTAAGAAGGGCAATGCAGCTGATGTCTGCTGTCAGATAAGCAAATAACTGTAATGTTTTTATTACATTTTGTGTTTATTGTTTGTTTTTTTTACCATAAATATATATTCCTTTTTTAAAAGCAAAATTTAACTATTTCTTAATTAGTTTTTAAAAAATAAACTAAAAGATGATGTCCCAAGAAAAGTGGAAGTAAAAAACACATGGTAAATGTAAAAGAAATGGTTACCATTGCGGTTATAAAGGGCGCCTTGATATAGAAAAATAACAGAAAGTTACACGTAAGCACCAATACTGTTTGGCCATGTGGATCCGGGGAAAACGGGAAGTTGGAAAGTTGAAAAAAGGAATAAGAAAAAAATTGGAAAGAAAAGGAGAAAGAAGAAGAAAAAGAGAGAGAGTTAAAGAGGGGAGTTCAGGAAATTTTTCCGGTGACAATCTCGGTTCTCTGTTCGTCTCCTCCTGAATGCTTTCTCCAGTGTTCAGGGTCAGTTTTCTCTCTTCATCATCCCATTTTCGATCATATCTACACAACTTAGTACCGTAGTTATTTTTCCTATTAAATTTTCATCTAGATCTGTTAGAAATGTTTTCACTAGTTATGATTTGGAATGCATTCGATGTTATTCATGAATATATAGATCTCTTAATGTTTTTGAATATCTGTTGCATATCTAGATCATGTTTTGATTCTAGTTTTATATCCTTGGTGATGAGATCTGATTCCTGCAGAATTTTGCGGCGATTTATGAGCGGAGGAACGAGGGATTATTAGGTGTGTTTCGGGCTTTGTATCTCCATTTCGTGTTACCGTTGTTTTTTCCGCCCAACCATATTGGTTCTGTTTACGCAGGTATGATGGATTCCAGCGATAAATTGAGTTGTAACAAGTAAACAAACGAAATTTGGAGAACTGAATCCAGAACTTGAATTCTTGACAATGGGTAAAAAATAATTATATTTTTATATGTATAGATGCTCTATTTATAAGAAACATCGAGTAAAACCAGTAGATCTTAGATTTTGAAAATGCACAAAAAATAATAATTTATTTGTAGTATTACATCTTGAAATTAGTATATTCGATCATAGTTTTTTATTGTGGATATGCAGAGGCACGAGTCCTAATCAATCTTTCAGGAAAAGTAACCTTCAGGGTTATATAACTCTGAGAAGAACTGCCCAATTGGAATGAACCGCTGTGACTATCACTTGAATGCAATACTCGAAGATGGCTGTAGCCATCGATCAACAACATCATGGATTTAAGCCCTTCAGTCGATCCCAAAGATGCAGGCTCCAATCTTACACACACCTTGACCATTTTCAAGAACTCAGCCAAACTGACATCTTCAAACAACCCTTTCAAGTCGAAAACATTCATCGTAGTGTCTCAACTCCTTGCTTCTCTACACCCGCCAATCTGGACGAAGAAAATGACTCCAATCCCAGGATTGAGATTATTGCGGGAAAGGGAGCGCCTACTGTTCGTGCCCTTGTCGTTGAAGTTGCCATAGCTATGGTTTCGGGTGTCGAACCACTCCCGTTGCCTACTGGTTTAGGAGGAGCTTACCTCTTGCGTACCAAAGCTGGTCGCAATATCGCTGTTGCTAAGCCGATCGATGAAGAACCTTTAGCCATCAACAACCCAAAAGGATTTGGAGGGTTGATGATGGGTCAACCGGGTTTGAAACGTTCAGTTCGTGTAGGCGAAACAGGAATACGCGAATTAGCCGCTTATCTTCTCGATCATGGTGGGTTCGCAGGAGTTCCCTTAACCGCACTAGTCAAAATCTCGCATGTCTCTTTCCACATCAGCAACTCAGAAGGCACACCAACCACGGCACCGTCTAAAGTCGCCTCGCTGCAGCGTTACGTGGAGCATGAGTTTGATGCAGGAGAGCTTGGTTCCTCCGGATTCTCAGTTGCTTCTGTTCACCGTATTGGAATATTCGATGTAAGATTACTAAATCTTGATAGGCATGCTGGAAATATACTTGTCAAGAAACATGATCCACATCCTTCCGAGGCAGCTGAGCTTGTCCCTATAGACCATGGCCTCTGCCTGCCTGAATGGCTCGACGATCCATATTTTGAATGGTTACACTGGCCTCAAGCTGCGGTTCCATTTTCGGAAACTGAACTTCAGTATATATCCAGTCTTGATCCGTTAAAAGATGCCAACCTTTTGAGAAACGAGCTCCCTTCGATAGGGGAGTCATCTGTCCGAGTTCTTATTGTTTGTACTATTTTCTTGAAGCAAGCGGCAGAGGCAGGCCTTTGTCTTGCTGACATAGGCGAAATGATGAGTCGAGAGTTTTGCAGTGGAGAGGAAAACTTGAGCGTCTTGGAAACCATTTGTGGGAAAGCTAAGGCAAGCGTAGTTGATAGCGACGATCTCACAATCACTCAAAGCACTGAGGAAAGTGAAGTAGAATCTGAAATGTTCCAATTCGACGATGAAACTGAAGAATTTTCTAACGAGGCTGAAGAAATTTTAGAGAAATGGCCAGATCAGATGGCTATGCCACCTTTAGCTCCAAAACCCTTGTCTGCAAAATCCGTGCCTGCTAAGCTGTGCGACACTGTCTTATCTGCGCTATATGAGGAAAGTGGCGGTTGTAATTCTGAATCTGATAATGATGATACCTTGCTGGCACTGGCAGAAGAGGATGATGATAATGGAACAGGAGGTATTATGAGGAGCATGAGTTACCCTATACAAAACTATACCGGTAACAATGAATCAGGCAGCATATCTTTCGGAGACATGAATGCAAGCGACTGGGAGATGTTCTTGGAAAGTTTTCAGAAGCTGTTACCCGAGGTATTGGAAGACACCAAATGCTGTGTCGGTTTGACACAGAGGCTGGGAACTTCTTGCAAGTTTTAACGAAAGGTAAAATTACAAATAAAATAAAACAGTAAAAACAAAAAAAACAAACAAAAAATAACATTTTCCTTGTGCTCGTGTAAATGTAACATTATATGCTAAGACGACCCCACAGTGTAGATTGTAGGCTAAATTCTTATTAGGATGCAAATGGATAAGTGATTGGCAAAGTGCCATCCTTCCATTTATCTACTACGTTTTTCTTTTTCTCTTCGTATTTTCCTTGTATATTGAACAAAGCAATCTCTAGCTACTATAAAACACAGACATTGTAATGTTCTGAATTGATCTAAGATGTATTTTGGATTTCAAAATTGAATATCTTTTACTTGTTTCTTTTTTTGTCTAGAGAAATGGAGAGCTCTATCTTTTCCATTGAGCTAATAAACGCCTTTTATGGTTTGACAATGATTTATATGCCAAATAAGGTCTGGAACAAGGTCGATGCTTTTAAAAATCTTTGGTCTATTGTTAGACCTACTCAATTTGACAGCTCTAGATTAGAACTGATGACTTTAAGTGTAAGAACTTTGATGTTAGATCTTTTCTGGAACTGAGTGGAAGATCCTCAACCTTGACAACCATAGTATTCGTATGTGGAATCAAAAAATCAAAAGAACATATTAACAATAAAATTTGATGTCTTGGGGAGTTGTGAGCAATCAAGAACATAATTCACACAAAAGCCATATCACTATAAAAACAAACTACCAAATGAAGTTTGAAATCTATCAAGACTAGATTGTGTAGACAATAAGCAACAAAAGAATTCCCCTGAAGATTATTAACTCAAACAAAAAAAAAGTACAGATAAATTTTAAAGACTCAGCGTCAAGTCGTGCAACTCCGTCACCATCTCCACAAACTTGTTCAGCTACAGGCTCCATATTCTGGTATGGCACAGCGTTACTCTGGTATGGCGCAGGGTGAACAATGCTAGGAGTTTCAAGTAGTTGAATTTTACCGACTCAGATCAGATCGCAATATCAGCAGGATTTGTAAATGCATTTCAACATCTTACCATCTTAAGTCGATTTGGTAGTTGTTAGTCGTACATGCATTTGGATATATTTTATCATCGTAAAATAATGTAATGGTTGTTAGTTGTAGATGTGTTCGGAATTTTTCATAAATGAAGATTTAATACTCAAACTCTTTATAAACTGTTTATCTTTTCACTGTATGCACACAATTCATTGGTACAATCTATCAAGCATCTCCACAGAACACATTCACACAATATTCCTGTGCACCTATATATAATGTACAAATCCTCTCATTTCACATAACAAAAGGTTTGACTTGTCTCGAAACACGAAGCACTCCAGTGATATATTTTCTCGAACCGAACAATGTTTCTAACACATAGCATAATCACCCTCCTAGGTGTAACTATATCCTACACATCCTATTACATATATCACAAATCACAATACACACAAACACATAGCACGGATACGAATACATGCTTACCATGTTAGATAATTATAGACATAAACATGATATTTAAAATTTCAATATCTGTGCATAATATTATTTATTGACGCTACAACTATAATAAATCTATCAATAATATAGGGCTCAAAAAAACAAATACCAACCTATTTTCCACTTCACTGTTACCGTTTTCGGCCGTAACAAGGCAAGCCACACCATTGAACGCCAATGTATTTGGCATAGGATAACAAAAAGATTCTCCTCACCGTGCCCAATCCCACGCTATTTCTCCTCATCCCTGCCGAAGGTGTACTGCTAAAAAAGGGAAATACCTTTGAGCACTGAAATTCTATGCAGAATTTAGGTCTAGCCTAGCGGCTAAGGTTTCTAAAATGGACTATTTGGGTTTTTAGTTAAACAAGTTAAAGTAAAGTATAAAAATTAGCTCTCCTTAGATACTAGAGTAAAGATCAATATAACGACTTAAGTCACTCTGTTTGCAACGACTTGGGATTCCTTTAATTTCGTGTTCAGCACGTAGTTAAGTGGGCTAATTATGAGTGGATGTATCATCTAGGTAAAGTACGGCATCACATACATTTTTTCTGCATAGATGGGATCAGAAGTCATTCCAAACCATAATATAAGATTATAGGCACAACGGATATTTACATAGGGGATGTTTATGCAATCTATAGAGTAAAGATGATTGGTAATGATATATTGAGTTCTGCCATGCAACTTTAAGGTTAATTGATGAGCTCCATCTGTCAGACTCTCAAGATCTAGAGCATGCCACAGAAAAAAATAAGAACGTACTGTAGCATTACTATAGAATTTTAAAACAACTGAGTGCATTGTAATTTGTGAGTAAAGACTTACTATTTTGACAAGAACATGCGATTAGATATTAAGTAGAAGGCCTTCTACTGATAACCCTATAAAGAAACTTATTTGATCAACTATTATCCACCAGTATAGCCGTCTTTGCTAATATGATTGATTCGGCATAATAATTGACTTTAATATAAGAGAATTTTACTACTATTTTGCCCCAAGTAGTTAACAGAAATAACTTCCTAGAGGGACAGAGATTTTACTGTAAAAAAGTGAGAGGAAGGTACCTTGATCTGTGATTTTTGTAAATTAAGTTTGAGAACCTGAGGAAGAGGAACGAAGAACCGGTCAATTTATATTCATAGTTATTATACATATGCTTTTTCTTTTCATATTAATAAACTTAATCAATAGGCAAACCATTGTCTATGACATAAGCTCTTTCAGAACAGGCCTAATTGGCGTTATAACAAAAAAAAGACAGGAAAATCTTTGGTGATCCAGTGTTTAGTGTGCGTTTAATCATCTTGCTGCCTCAGTCAGCGGCTGGTAAAGATAAACATTTACCGGTGATCAACATATTCTGGTATAGTATCTAATGAGAATGAAGGAATGAGGACTGTGGAAGGGATACAAGAATCTGATCATTATAGTAAAAACATTGTCATCCTCTTGTACGGTAACATCTGTTTCTTTTTTTATTTAGAGAAAAATTAACTAGCGTTTCACCCACTTAAATAGGCTTTTATCAGATGATATTTGTGTAAGACAATTTTGAAGAAGGATAGGTTTCCTTAATTTAATCTACTTAATAGCGACAATGCGCCTTCGTATCACTTGAAATATCCCTAAAGCTAGCTATACAAGATTCTGCACGGCTCAATTGATATAAAATGGCATATTTTCGTAACAAATAAAAAATTACCTTCATGGATTCGACCCCATGAAATTCTAACTATCACTATGTTGAAATTTTAACTTAATAGATTCTCTCGGCTGTAGATACTGGGCGCAAAAACACAACAATAACTGTGATGTTATCTTTGCTACCACGTTCTGCAGCTTCGGTTGCCAATCTCTTAGAGCACATCCCAGGTTCCTTCACAGTGTCTCTGATTATGCTTATAACCTCTTCATTGCCCACAACATCCCATAATCCATCACTGGCCATTACCTGAAAGGTTACTGATGAGTTTGCTTAGCTTAAGGCTATTACAAACATAAATTTATGTTTCGGAGAAAAATTAAATTATATAAGCCTACTCAACAGTCTTCTAGTCATTACATGCAAACACACAAATGATAGTAAAAGATGAAAAGACAAAAAATCAGCATGAATAAAAGGCTCAAAGTTGGGGGAAATAGAGCGGCGCACCAAATTAAAGAAGTAAATAACATGGATTATTCACACCACGTGGACAAATATTTTAAAAAACGTATCAAAGTAAATACCAGTCTCCACAATCTCCCACACATCAAGAAGATGTAATGGAGAAAATAAATGTACCATGTATATCATACAACTTCAGCTGAAATTCAAATACACAGAAATAGTTGAGAAAGGAAATGTACCACATATATTATACTTCCTCAGTACATACGCAAATAAACCCTAGTAGATAAAATAAGTTGTAGATTATTCAATATGGTAAAAGGATTTAACTCTACTTGATGAAAGATAGACCAACAGGCATTTTAGAAACAGTGTCCCAAAAAGGCTCTTCCTGTTATTGCTAATAAAAACTTGGAAAATGAATAGAGATAACTGAAATGCAAATTTCAGACATACCACGTGCTTTGACGGTGTTGATGCCCTAACACTTACATCCTAAAACATCAACCATAAGGTTTTACATGACTACAGAGCTTAATTGTTTCTAAATTTTGTAGGCTTTCACCTTTATCTTTTTTACAGTTTAAACAGTGTACACAACAGGATTCACTAACTAACGAGTACATGCATAACTAACTAGCCCGTCAAATTTATCACCAGGACTTTACCAGAAATTCGTCAGTGGCTGATAGCACAGTTTCAGTAATTTCGGGTTCAGCAGTTACGGCTGGCTTCAGATCATCATCGCCTATGGAACGAGTAACCTGCCAATATAGGATTAATAAATTCATAACCATGAAATTAGTGAACTAAAAACTTCAGGTTTTCTTTATTAAAATACCACACATCAAAGTCTGGTAGAACCAAGCATAATCCCAACAAAAGGCAAAGAGGAAGACCTGGAGACCAGCAGGAGAGACCCTCCATGTGTCTACTAGCCAATTAATTTTCCCGCCTGCACGAACTACGCGCTCTCTTTCCTCTAAACAGCTTGCTACATGATCCTAATGCCAAAAAGAGGGTCAAGTAGCTTTAAAAACAGAAACAGCTTATAATTAGCTGATTGAACACCACAGAATACAAGCAAACAGCGCCACAATTCTCACCGTACTCAAGACAAATGGGTGGCCACCGCGGCATAGGATAGTTCTACAATCACCAACATTAGCAACGAAAAGGTTGTTCTTAACTATGAGGGCAGCAATTGCAGTACAGCCAGGATGCCAGTCTTTTTGAACAATTCTCTTAGATTGCCGAAAGGAATCCAAATTATCTCTGAATGCAACATCAGTCTTAACAAAAGCTTCTGATAGCGACTCGGCAGGGCTGCACCGAGACAGAGAAATTATTTAACTGAAGGATGAGGCTGATACTTACAAAAAATTGTTCAGCATGGACAAAACCTGCTAGTGGAACACAAAGTCTGCAGAAATCCAGGTAAAACTCGAGCAGAAAACTCAGCTGCTGCTGCTCCTGCGTATGTTGATGCATTAAACACATTAATTTTACTGACCTAAGGTCCCAACTAGTTCACGTAACAAATGGCTGGAGCATAAATTCCTCAAATATGGTTCCTAAAGCATCTTTGAAGTGTGTTCTGTATAATAATCTGCTAGCTAACCTCGATGACCATCGAAAATGCCAAATAGATGAATATCCTTCTCACTGCACATATGAGGAATCATAACATGTGTATCTTCCATAGTCTCCCGTCGGCCACATGTAGCAAAAGATCCCCAAGAAAGTATTGGAAGGTAACCCGAAGGATCATCTAACGAACTTAGCCAAGCATTCATACAAGAATTAGCATTAACAGAAACTTTCTTCGAAATGTTTTCTCCCTGAGTGGACCAGTCAATTTTCTCCTGATAGGGTTGAGGATTGTTAGTGCCATGCAATTGTTGATCACCATTGGAAATAGAAGATCTGTCTAAGGCATTTTGTTCTTTCTTTTGGTGTTCCAGAATTTGCTCAAGTTCCAAAAGTATGTCATCAAAGGACGGCCTCTTTTGAGCATCAGGGTCCCAGCATCTCTGTATCAGTGACAGTAAACTTGCTGGTCCACACGACTTAAGATCAGCAGGAACAGGTCGCAAACCATTTGACACCACAGCTGCAGTAAGTTGCTGCTCTGTGTAATTCATCTCCAGTACAGTGTGAGCCTGTCAAAACAATATATTAGAACAAACGCCAAGGATATACACACATATATAAATGCAAACAGATAACAATGAATTTGTGTATATACATATTCATATATATATATATATATACATATTGTATAACCACTACATGGATAGCAACAAACTTTAAGAGTCAACTCAGTCAAGAAAATGACTGCAAATAGTATAGCAATGTTAAGTATGAGAATGATGCCAGCAACTAAAGGAATGCAGGTATAAGAACCTAACTAAGATGAAACATTTTGAAGGTAAAATCATAGAGGCTAACTGGAACAATTTGCAAAAATATATGTAGCATTAAAAGAAGGTGTAGAGTTCGGAAGATAAAGTGGGAGATACATGATAAGTCTATAGCAAACATAGTGCATATTTAGCCTTGCAAAATCCAAAATGGAAATCTACGTCACTTACTTTAATTTAAGAAACTCAGAATAGAAAGATATACTAGTTATCCATCAAAACAGGCTGAAACATCCTACTCACTTCTTTAGCTCAAGTGAAGAGATAATATTATTTACCACTTTACCAATATTAATGTTTTCCTCGTAATACGACTATAACTATACTGTTTTAATTCGGCTAAATTTATGCATGGACCAGAATATACTTACAATTTATGATATTTACTGCCCTCCAAGTCAAATATGAAATTATATACAGTTAAGAAAAGGCTACCTGTGCTTCTGCACGTATATCGGTGTATGGGACAACACCAGTGAGAAGCTCACTGCAACGATGTTTAAAAAAATAGCTGTTTAGGGAGATAGATAACGCAACAACATCGGAATGTCTTGCAATCAGCTTAGTACGAATAGGATCAATTGCAAAAGAAAAGAGAAATTAGATAACTGATGTCATATATTAAATGCTTCTTGTGAGCTACAACAAGAAGCAGCTATAATAATTTAATAGTATACCAAGCAACAAATCCACCTATATCAATTCCAAACTAAGATATCCATGTAGCACTACTTGCTGTTGGCATTTACAAAGATTGTTTAACATAATTATGCTTTGTAAACTAAATTGATGCACCTTTCATCCCCAAGGTAAAAATGATTTTGACTAACCACACAAAAATATTTTGTCAACCACATGACACGCCATATACTAGTTCAACGGTGAGTGACATCCAACATTAGCATTATTTTCCTTACAATCCTAACAAATTACTAAAGTAAGCAATCCAAAAAAAACTCGTGAATTCTTACTTGATGGATATTCCAAAACTGTAAACATCTGATTTTTCCGTTTGCAATTCCTTCTTGAGAATTTCAGGGGCCATGTAAATAAGTGTGCCAACCATATTCTTTTTATGGAACCCACCTGTTGGCTTGCCAGATGATCTCCAGTTATTAGCAGAAACTTCTTTAAGATCTTCCTTGTATTCTGCCAAACCAAAGTCCGATAGGTGCGGACGGAGGCTAGTGTCAAGCTGCATCAAATACATTCCTTGAGTCATTCAAGTAGCACCTTAACTGCCCCCAACAAACTAAATCTAGTTTATAAACATATAGACAACTTAATAAGAGATTGTGAAGGAAGTTACAAGAATATTTGCCGGTTTCACATCCCTATGAATGATCCCATGGCTATGCAGGTATTGCAATGCCTTTGCTGGAGAAGGGAAAGCAGTGAATGAAGACATGTAGCTTATGTAGTTAGATAAAACAATATACATCTAAGATATATATAAAGGATGCTTTCTGCCTAGTAACACATCTTACCTAACTCGAAGGTGATCATGAGAACTTGCTCGGTGCTCGGAGTCCATTCTTCAACATGTAGTTTATCGGCTACAGTCCGTGACTCATAAAATTCAAAGAAAAACAAGTAATTGGGTGGCTTGGCATGGGCTGCAACCAATTTAGCTATTCCAGGGTGATCTAACTTGCTGCATTATCGAAGAGCAAACAGCAACAAGAACGAAACAGTACCATTATATTTATATGTTCATACACTGATCAGCGTTTATATTATATATAAGCACGCAAAAAGACTAAAACTTGTGGATACCATAAAAGCTGCAACTGTTTATGGAACTTATTGAGGTCCTCCGACGTAGACAAGATGGGTTTTTTGGCAGCGACTTTTCTGCCATCTAAAATTGCTTCGTACACCACACTCTCTGCCCCTGCAACAAACCCGATATCACTGAGATAACCATTTGATAAAGATTCAATATCGAATTTCAACTCAATTTTAAAAAGTTGGGATTAGCGTTACCTCTTGCGATTGGGGAGAGGAGAGAGTAAGAAGAAGGGTGAAGGTGAAGAGGGATGGAATTGGTTCTGCAACAACCTCGTACGCAAGTGTTTGGCTCCATAATTTCAATTCCCATTCTTGCTTTACGAAATGGAAATGAAAAAGGCTGTGGTTAAGAAGGAGATGAAGAGTAAGGACTAGGCCATGGGAGAAAGAACGAGCATGAAAATGGCAGTGGGATGATTTCTGCCACTCAAAGTGGCTTGTTTATTGTCTATGTAAAATAACTTTTCATCTTTTTGTCGGAACCATCCATCCCACCACTTTCTTTTCCACACATCTTAGGTTTAAATCTCCGTTATTTTTTTTTAGAGCTATGCTAATTCAAAAAAACCGATTTTTTTTTTATAACGACAACCTCTTTATAATATGACATCTTTTATAACGAGACATGTTGTCGCTATAACGAGACACCATTTATTTACAAAATTGTCATCGATATAAATACCAAATTCACCCACTTTTTATACTCCGAAAATTCTATCTAACCCAATATTTGGAAACACTAGATTTTTAAATCCAACAGCATAGAATTGTTAAAGTATGAATTCTCTACACCATTATGGTATTTTTTTTAAATTTGGATTTCTATTTGTAGTGATATTTCCTCTACTTGTAGTTGTTTTTGATTGTTTGATTATATTTATATGCTTAGTTAGGTCGTTGGCTTCAATTTGATACATGTTTTGCTCGATTTGGCGTTTTATAACTTAGATTTGAAATTTGCAGGGTGTGGAACAAGACAATTCCAGAATCCTTTGTACGTGGATCGGTCATTATTAAGAAATGAAGGAGTTGTTCAGTGAAAATTAAATAAACATCATTTAGAATGTCATTGTACAGCCTATAGGAATGAGAGTTAGTAATTTTACAATATATGCTTCCCGTGTGTAAGTGATAGAGAAGATAAAGGGCAAGACACAAGATACTTGGACACATATAGTTCTACTGTGTAAGGGAGGACAAGGCTGTTGAATAGTAGATCTAAAAGCAGCTATAATTTTGAAATTGCTAGACTTTCCCGTCAAACTGAAGAAACCAACTATATGAGTGTATATATCTTGCCTTGCTTTTACACTCAACAGAAAAGTCGATGTGACCATAATTATCAAGATAGAGCAACTGTGTCTTAGACAGTAATTCCTTTCACATCAGCTAATTAAAGCGTCTTTGTCATCATAATTCATCCACAATGGTATTGTTGAAGGTAATCTACTAAGATCAAATGACGGAGGGTTTGGGTTTATGTTGATTTTAAGTGTTTTTTGGTTTTTGGGTTTATTGGTTCTTGGGTTTTTCTTGAATATTAGAGAAAAAAGTAGTAGGAAGAGAGATGAGAGAAGGTAGAAATGAGGTGGGTGGAAAAATTAAGGTTTTTATATCTAGGGGTAGTTTAGTAATTTAACATTCAATAAAAAATATGGAATTTGAGACTCGCTATAAGAAAATGGGGTCTTGATTTAGTCGTGCCCATTCTTTTATTAAACCATCTAAAGATGCATACATATTTAATCTCACGTAGGCAGACTTATTATTGAAATCCTTTTTTCTTTCGTTATCCGATCAACATAATAAATGAATTTTTTCATATGGTTGAATTTGAAGTTTCCATTATTGGCGAAAAATATTTTACAATTGTAAGTGTATCACTCGCACTGTCTACAACAAACATTTTATATTTATGGTATATGAACGAATCGTAATGCATAAAGGTTGCCTGAAAATATGATCTTATCCAGCTTTAACATGTAAAGCCATTTAAGAAAATAATCATTCATATTTCAAAACATTCCGCATACAATCGCAGTCAAACGATGCATTCACGTTGAGTTTATCGGTACTAACAATGTTTTAATTAGGTTGATGTTGGTTTCTTTTACGTTCGTATGTTGTTTGAAAAAATAGTCAAGAGTTTTGATTTATTCACAAATGTTTGAGTTCTTACGCTAGAAATAAAGAATAAGATGTATTAGCAAAGTTTGCTTGTCTATGGGATAATTATTTGATAATAGTACATGAAATACCATCCTTTTTTGAAAGAAATTGGCAAAAAATGTATATTTGTTTCTTAAACGATGTTTTTTTACGGTCAGACAAGTTGTAAGCTTGTGTTGCGTTTCTGTGCTACAAAGTACGTTGTCCTTGATTGAATTTTATATCAAAAAAGTTCTACGTGACCGTTGTTAAGATGTTTGGGAAAAAGAAAGTTATTTTTATTCTAAAAAAAATTACACGAGGGAGAAGCATCAACTCATTGTCGGTTTCGAGTATTATACAACATTTTCTCTTAGCTTGGTTTTATTCGCCGATGATTTTGCCAATATAAAATTGATGGTTGAAAATTATGATCCTTGTCAATGCTTTGTCAATACAAGTCATGTTTTTAATTACAGTCGTTGATTATTTCTCTAAGTGGGTTAAGGCAAAACCATTGGTGAATACTAGATATCAAGAAGTTTGTGAATTTTCACAGTCCATCATTTTAATTTGTAATATAATTCTGAAGGTGTTAATAACGGATAATGGTCCTCGATTTCAAAATAACATGGTAACAATGTTTTGTATGAATTCTAGGATAAAGCAACATTTTCTACTTAATATTATCCGCAAGAAAATGGGCAAGTAGAGGTTAAAAATAGAACTAATTTACATATGATAAAGATACAGATAAATCTAGAATTGGCCAAGAGAAATTGGCCATTTTTTCTTAAAATATTTTGTGGGTATATAAAACAACTTATAAAGTTGCAATAGGCGAAACAATCTTTTTTCAACCAATATCACCTCATGAATTACATTATGAATGATTAAATAGAAATTACATAAATAACATGAACGACTAATCACGAATGAAAGAAACAACTTGATGAATTCTTCAAGTGTTGCATTATTTTATCTGAAATTGTGCATTTTTTAATATATTTTTATTCAACCTAGACTCTTGCATCCTCCACCCAAACTCCTACTTCCTCAGTTTGGGTTCTTTCATCCTCAACAAGAACCTTGTTTTCAATCTCCACTTGGATCACCTCCTGTTTAACTTCCTGTATTACATCATCTCCAATATTCAAAGTAAACAAATATGAATTATGAATGATGTTAAAGTGTAGGATGATATGTCGACTCGTGAATAAAAGTATCATACATTTACGAATCATGAGTAAAAGCAATATGCATGGATTTGTTCATCATGAACCTTTTAAATACGTTGTTTTTTCCTAGTTGATTGACCCAAAATTTTCGACGAGGTAACATAAATCTATTCAATGGATTTTTTTTGTTGGAAGTTGATTGATCCTCAGTTTGCTCCAACATTTGTTCCAATATAGAAAATTTAAGAGTTTGGTTTAGCCTATGTAGCTCCAACTATTTTACAAGTGCTGTAATTCGTAATTTTTTCTCAAGATTTGACTGTAGCAACACATCATTTGAATTTGTATGATTATTCTCGTCCTCCTTTAAAAAAAAGTTTAACCTTTTTTTTCCAGCTCCTCGTTCTTCGACTACAAATTATCAAGAAAATAGTTATTAATAAAGAATGGTTATAAATGAATATTAATAATAGACAAATAGTTAATCGTATCGTGAACAAAAGTTAAATGTATCGTGAATAAGATCAACTTGCGCGAACCACGAATAATGGAATGACCTTATTACAAAATGCGAACGAAGGCAAAACATAAACACAAATTATAAAACGAGGCTTATCTTAACTATATTTAGTGATTTACCCATATATTTATTTGATAACCGTTAAGTGGTAATCTTATTAAAAAACTTTACATTCTATTGAGACCCAATTAATGGTTTTCAATAAAACCTTAGTATCTATGAATTAGTGATTGTCTTGTGACACCGTCTACTGTCTGTAGAAAAAACTATTTGTGAAGTCTCAGCACCTCTTTTCTTAGCAGTTTTTCGCTTGGTCTAATTATCTTTTTGCTTCAAAGACTTCACTGGTTGCACAACAGTAGTGATTTTTCTTGTCTAATCAACATGGGATCCAAGAGATCTACAAAAAAATGTGTCTTAAAGATATACCAGGCTTGGAGCTTGCGAAACCTTATATACTCTAGGTGAAACTACAGTTATAGATGATGAGGTCAGATTTTTTTGACACTGACCATTGTATATATTCGAGGGACTGTTCGGACATATCTAATACCATGCCCCCACCAAACAGTATAACTTAGTGGAGTATGACTCAGCTAGTTGCTAGTCATTTCATCTCTTGGGCTAATGGGTTTTTAAACTTAACCCAAGCCCATGATCCGACCCGGAAGGCCCATTGATCATTAAATGAGTATAAATACCCCCAAAATTTTCATTAATGAGGATAATAATAATTTACTGCTACCACACACCTTACTTATCTCTTCTCATTTTACACTAAACCTTAAATTCCCCAAAACAATTTCCAAAATTACCCTTGATCAGAAATAATACACACTAAATTGGCGACCACAGTGGGAGCGTGAGGTGCCTGAATCACAAATTCAAAACCAGTAATAACAACCCGTTTGGATGGATCTAAATGCTCAGAATACTCCACCTCCAAATGTTGAAGGAGTAAAGGAAAATAATGAATACACTATTGAGAAGGGATATCAATTAAGGGCTGAAATTGAGGCTTTGAGGGCATTGAAACAAACAGAGAAATGAGTTAAATAAAAATCTGGTGCATCGGTGTTTCACCATACTGATAATCCTGGTGAGAACAAGCAGTCTCTGAAGACTTGTCTTAGTTATAAGAAAACACATCGATCCAAACGTATGGAGAGTTCCACTTCAGAATCCTCCAGCAGCTATTCTAATAATGCAGAGCTTGAAGAGTCAGTCTCATCCAGCAATGATGAAGGGCGGTTAAAAAAGAAAATAAGGTACCAAAAAGCATTCAAGAAAGAGGGATAAATATTCCAGGCTCAAGAAGTATCAGGGGAAAATGAAGGGTTCAGCTTTGCTTTCTAATCCGAACCAGGTATTTTTGCTACTCCAAATGAATATACTGTGTTTAGTCGTAGCCAAAACTTGAGACAATCACCTTTATCCGCAAAAATACTCTCAGGACATCTTCCTAAAAGATTTGACAGTTCCAAGATGGAAAAATACGATGGGAGTAAAAATCCGGACAACCATCTTGAGAAATTTAAGAACTTTATGATGAACTTTGACGATGACGACAGATTGGTGTGTAGGTATTTCTCTCAAACCTTCAAAGGAGTGCCCTCAAATGGTATAATAGTCTCCCTCAAGGATCTATAATTTGTTTTGACATATTATGGGTTTCTTTTCGGAGGAAATTCGTTGGAAGTAAGGAGCTTAAAGGTAATTGACATACGATTATCCATTGAACTTAGGAGCCAAATAAGTCTTTGAGATAATACATCAACAAGTTTGTGAATACAAAAATTGGATTGGTAGATTGCTTTAAACAAGTTACAATTTCCTCTCTTAGGGAGGGTTTGAACCCAGAAAACTTGGCTGATTCCGTGACTCGGAAAAAATCCATGATCTTTGGAGGGTTATTAAATCAAGTTGGGAAACAAATTAATGTTGAAGAAACTAAGAAGTCAAAGGTAACTCGCCATTTCAGATCTACAACTACCACATCAACAACTCAAACAACTAAGCCGTCCGGTTATTGATCGAAGAAAATGGGACAAGGATCTCACCGGCCCAGGCAGAGTCAGTCCAGCCAGAACCAGAACCAACAAGCTAGAAATAAAATGGGACCTTGGGTTCAACCTGAGTGGTTTGCTGAATTGGGAAAAGTATGGCTACAATATATGACAAAACTAAAAATGAAGTACACTTCATGAAGCCAGCTGCATTACAGTCTCTTGGAGAAAATTGGAGTACCAATTTCTGTATATATCATAATGACATTGGGCATGATACTCGTGACTGCATAACTTTGAAATACAAGGTGCAGAACCTCATTGAAAGAGGTAAACTGGGGGGCTATATTAAAAAACAAAGGGGAAACAGGCCGAATAATACACCATCTAGTATCAATACTCCCTGAACAACACCTTCGGCACTTCCTGGAATGTCTATACAGGAAGATTCTATGGTGATATTGAAAGATTTAATGTGGATTCTGAGTACTTGGATCCTGATCCAACTCGAAATTGGGTAGGGGTGATAATTGACAAGACTGCTATTGTTTCTGTTCTGGTTAAATACTTTGAGTCTTTAACAATATTTGGGGGAGATATTGTGACTATACCTTCCAGTTCTTTTAGGAAGAGGAATGTCAGTAGCTTGGTCACCCAGTTAGATGGACGAATATCCTCATATTTGTACCAAACTCCAGCTCCTTTCATAGTTTTTGACGAAGATGACCTAAGAGAAATTGCAGGACCTCATGAAGACGTCGTGGTGATAAGGGCATCAATAAGAGGAAATAATATACGTAGAATCCACAATTTGAATCGTTAACCATTTTAGCTTCTTCGAATCGTTAACCATTTTTTGATGAGATATTGTGACTGCACCTACCACTTCATCAAGAAAGAGGCATATCAACAATGTCTTCTCATCAGTGCCAATCCTCATTCCCATTCATAGTTTTTTGATGAGGATGACTTGAGGGGGAAATGATATACGCTGAATTCTGATTGATACGGGAAATTCGGCAAACATCCTATTTTTAAGCTCCTATAGGAAAATGAGAAATCCATCAGTTATTCAACGTTCGAACAGAACCATTGTAGGCTTCACATGCAGTTATGCAGATGTGATTGGGGAGTTCGAAGAGGAAGTATTGTTGGGCAAGGGGCCCTTTAAAAATATGGTAAGAGTGTTATTTGTTGTGGTGGATTGCCCAACATCGTATAATGCAATTTTTGGGAGATCTTTGCTTTCCAGAATGCATGTTGTGGCCTCTACAGTCCATCAATGCTTGAAGTATGTTGTTCAGGGAAAAGTATGTGTTGTCCGAAGTAGTCAAAAGATAGCCAAGGAGTGCTATGCAACAACTCTTGCCTCTAAAACTCTAGGGGCAGTCAGGATTGACAAGGATTAGCAGCTACTTGAGCCTTCTACTGAGGAAAGTGAAATTGATGATCCCAAAGAGACTTCAGGTATTATAATACCTATTTAAGAAGTTGAAACTCACTCCATCGCAGAGGGCAAGAATGTTAAGATTGGTTCCAAATTGGCACCAAAGTTGAAGCATCAAATGTTTTCCTTTTTTATGAATAATCAACATGTGTTTGCATGGCGCAACAACGATGTTATTGGAGTACCAACATATGTTATTTCACACAATTTGTCCATTCAGAGTGATGTTGCACCAGTTGTATAAAAGATGAGAGCTTTTTCTAAGGAAAAAGTAGATGTGATTGTTTAAGAAGTTGACCGATTAACCAAGATGGGTCATATTAAAGAATCTCAGTACCCTTTTTGAACTGTCAACCTTGTGTTAGTAAAAAAAGAATGGAAAATGGCGTATGTGTATTGATTTTACTGACCTCAATAGGGTATTCCCTAAGGATCTTTATCCCGTTCCTCGGATAGATCAGTTGGTGTATTCTACATCTGGAAACAAGTTGTTATCCTTCATGGATGCCTTCTCAGGGTACAACCAGATACAAGTGGATCTGAAGGATCAAAATCGTACTACTTTTATCACTGGCAAAGGTCTTCATTGTTACAAGGTGATGCCCTTCAGGTTGAAGAATGTTGGGGCCACTTATCAGAGGGTGGTGAATAAAGCTTTTGCTAATCAGATTAGCAGGAACATGAAAGTGTACATAGATGATATGAAGGTTAAACTCTTGGAGGAAGATTCACACATATCTGACCTTCAAGATATATTTTCCAATTTAGAAGCTGTGAATTTAAAGTTAAACCCTGAGAAATGTGTGTTTTGGGTTCGATCTGGAAAAATTTTGGGCTACATAATAAGTGAAAAGGGAATCCAGCCTAATCCGGATCAGCTTAATGCCTTATTCGCAGTGGACCCTCCTCGGAATATTAAGGAAGATCAAAGACTCATAGGAAAGTTGGCTGCATTGAATAGGTTTATTTCAATATCATCAGACAAGTGCGCTTCATTTTTCTAAGTATTGAGGAATGTTAAAGACTTCAATTGGTCCCCACAGTGTGACCAAAGGATTATTGAAATAAAGAAACATTTGTCCTCACCCAAAACTCTTTTCAAACCTGTTCGGGGAGACAAGTTTTATGTGTATCTAGCTGTATCAGAATATGCTATAAGTGTTGTGCTAGTAAAGGAAGTGGACAATTATCCTCGTCCGGTGTAATACATCAGTAAGAGTCTATTGGATGCTTAGAGAAGATACTTAAGGTTGGAGAAGTTCGCACTGGACTTAGTAATTGCAGCAAGAAAAATGAGACCCTACTTCCAAGCTCACCTGTTGTTGTCCGAACGTCTTTACCTTTGAAAAATATTCTTCAAAAAGCTGATGTATCAAGTATAATGACCAAGTGATTAGTGGAATTGGGCCCAAAACCCTTTTTATAAACCTGTTCGGGGAGAAAAGTTTTATGTGTATCTAGCTGTATCAGAATATGCTATAAGTGTTGTGCTAGTAAAGGAAGTGGACAATTATCCTCGTCCGATGTACTATATCAGTAAGAGTCTATTGGATACTTAGAAAAGATACTTAAGGTTGGAGAAGTTCACATTGGACTTAGTAATTGCAGCAAGAAAAATGAGACCCTACTTCCAAGCTCACATGTTGTTGTCCGAACGTCTTTCCCTTTGAAAGATGTTCTTCAAAAAGCTGATGTATCAAGCAGAATGACCAAGTGATTAGTGGAATTGGGTGATTATGATATTGACTTTGCCCATCGAACAACAATTAAAGCCCAATCATTGGTTGACTTCTTGGTAGAGTGTCATGCTGACAGATCCTCCGAACAGGAGTCACAGAATTGTTTTAAAAATGAATGGGTAGTTCGAACTGATGGTGGATCAAGTACTATGGGTTGTAGAGTTTGATTTTTCTTAACATCCCCATATGGTGATAAAATGTATTAAGCTATATGCTTTGGATTCAGAGCTTCTAACAACGAGTCTGAGTATGAAGCAACCATTGCCGGTGTTAAACTAGCTCTCCTATGTGGGGCTAAGAGAGTCGGTTAATGAGTGATTCTCAATTACTCATCCACCATGATCAAGGGCAGTCTGAAGCCAAGAAGGAACAGCTGGTCAAGTATTTTCTTATGTTAAAAGAAGTGACAGCCAACTTCAAAGATATTTGCTATGAGCACATTCCAAGATCGGAAAATACTTTGGTAGACTCCTTGGCAACTATAACATATTCTGAATCCTACCCGTGGATTCTTGTACAAGAAAGTCCATCTATACATGTAGATCAGAAGAAAGAGGATGAAGAAAATATGAACATACTTGTTATTCAACCTAAATATTGAAGATACGTTCTTTTCCAATACATTTCCAATGGGATATTGGCTTCAGATACAGCTGTAGGAAAGAAGCTTAAGTACAAGGCTCGTGGTTTCTTGATAATAAGAGAAGTTCTTTACAAAAAGTCTTTCAGCAGGTCTCTCCTATGTTGTGTAGGGTTTGAAGAATCCCAAGTTGTATTATCTGAATTACATGATGGGGAAGGCTCAACATATTGTGGCTATAGGGCCCTGACCCGAAGCGTTTTGTTAGCCGGATACTACTGGCCAACCATAATGACAAATGCTAAAGAAATGGTGAAGAAATGTGATCTTTGTCAAGAATATGGGAATGAAATTCATGTGCCAACACTACCTATGGAGTCTATATCTGAACTAATACCCTTTTCCAAATGGGGGATGAATTTAGTTGGACCTCATCCTATGGTATCTGATGGGTGTAGAACTATTATCTTCGTTATTGAATATTTTTTTAAGTGTATAGAGGCAGCTCCTTTGATTGGAACCACTTCGAAGGCTGTTATTAAATTTATCCTATCCAACATATGATGTAGGTTTGGGGTTCCTCAGAAGATTACTACGGACAATGGGCCACAGTTTGAAAAAAATACATGAAATCTTTATGTACCTCTAAAGGGGTTCAACATTGTTTTTCTTCTCCTTTCCACCCTCAAGCAAATGGCCAAGTTGAAGTTGCAAATAGAACCATCTTGTCCAGACTAAAGAAGAATTTGGAGGGAGCTGCAGGAAAGTGGCCAAGTTATTTACAAAAGGTATTTTGGGCCTATCGAACTACTCCTCGTGCTGCCACACAAGAGCCTCCTTTTGCTTTGGTATATGGGATGGATGCAATTACTCCCATAGATGCTACTTTACCATCACACAGAATCCAACACTATTCTAAACAGGCTAATGATGTAGCAGTTAGGAATCAGTTGGACTTAATAGAAGAAAAAAGGGTTAAAGCACACATGAGAACAACACACTACCAAGGCTTGATGAGGAGCATATTTGCTTCCAAAGTTAAAAAAAGAGATTTTCAAGTAGGAGACAAATTTTTAAGAAAATATTTTTACATACTAACAAGAAGCAGTTCGGTAAGCTGGCTCCAAACTGGGAAGGCCCTTATATGGTCTGTGAAAAGGTTAAACCAGGGACATACAAGCTCCAAGACAAAGAAGAGAGATCTCTAAAACATCCATGGAATGTTAAGCATCTCAGGTTATATTTAGAATAAAGGTTTTTTTTATAAATGTTTACTTGTTAAATACCAATGTAAATTTTACGGGGCATACTGTTTCCTACCCTGGTGGTGCGGGGATATTTTAATGAGGTGTTTGGATTTTTCAATAATATATGATGCCTTCTTTAAAAGTCTGTTGTGATTGTTTCAATTCTGATATAAATTGCTTATTCAACACTTCAACTCTCAAGTTTTCTTGAGTTGATCAGATATGTTTAACACTTAGTCACAATTATTATACGCATGTGATCATAGATATTGAATACTTTTATTCAACAATTCTGAAATATTAGTGGCTCCTCAAACATTGGCCATGAAAGATTTAAATAAAATATTAAACAAAAGGGAAATTTGATAATTAAACCTGATCGGACTCGAACCGATCAATAGTAAAAAAAATGCCTTGGTCATCCAAGGACTTTAGTGTTTTGAAAATAAAAAATATATAATAAAACCTTAGGGCTTGTTCCTTTTAGATTTTTCTTCACCGCCATCGTTTTTGGGACTTTTGAGTTCAGCACTTGAACTCTCACCTGTTCTTTCATCGTCATCAGTTGAGAAACTCCACTAGAATAATTGTGTTTGTCATCATCTGCTAAGGTATGGAATGGGATGTCATCGTAGTCTAGGTATTTCCATATGGGACCAAGGGTCATCTTGGGAAAGGTCTCATTGAACAACAGGACCATATCGGACTTAATCCCATCATCATTTTCTCTAAAGAGTCCACTACCTCATTGGCATACTTCTCTATACCTGCAACTACAGTTTGTTTTTGTTGGCGTTCCGAAGCCTCTTTGTCTTTGATCTTCTCTTCAATAGTGTTCTCCAACTTGGCATTCTCATCGGACAAAGTCTGGATAGTACCATCCTTAGTTTTCAATTTCTCCTTCAAAGTTGTGAGGTCTTTTGAAGAAGAGGTCTCAAAATTAGAGTATTTGGTTTGGATCTTCTTGTTGGTTGTTTCGGATGCGAGCAGTTTGGCAGCTAACTCTTCTTTATTCTTCTTCAATACCTTTATGCTTTATTGAGAACTGAGAAGATCATTTGACAAGTTTTGTTTGTCAGTAATTAGAGAATTAATGATACATGTTTGAGCTCTTACCTGCCTCTCCAGATCAAGTACTGGTCGGATATAGCCCAGGAGGACATAGCTCAAGGTATCTTGCTCCTCGGATATATCATAGGTCTTCCCATTATGAGTCACCACATTGGAAGAACTGGGAGGGCGGTAAGGACCCACGAAGTCATCTTTCTCTAGATCATTGAAATAAATATTAATGTCTTGAAAGGCTTCAAAGTCTAGCTCATCGTTGCCATCACCAACAACCTGTCCGAAGTGAAGTTCAGTTGGGATTTCCTCCTGTAAAGTGGGATCGGTAGGAGCTGAAGGGAGGACTTCAGGTGGGGCGAAAGATTATCTCTGCTCCCATAGTGACCTTCTTTTTCTTGGCAGCTTTTTCATCACTGCTGGCCTTATGCTTTTTATCCTTCTTCGGAGGCTTCGGTGGGTTCTTTGACCCACCAGCTTCCTTTATAGTCACCTCTACTGCTTTCAGCAAAGCAGCATTGATACCTCCCTGGTTCGTCAAACCGGTCCCCTTGGTATTCGTTTGGGCTGGGTCTGTTGTGGCCTTCTTCTTCCTGTTCTTCATTTTTATGGGGGCTTTGGCCCTGGAAGGCAGATATAGCTTAGCATTCTTAGCTTCTCTCCTCTTTAGGATCACATCTGCTAGGGAGAGGTAGTCAAATCTTCCCATGTAAAATCTTTTCTACTTGTGGTGTTCCACAGGTGAAACCTCACAAAGGTGCATGACTTGAAGCAATTGTGAAAATCATTTCCCCAATTCTCCAAAGCCCAAACATTTAGCTTGGCGCAAGTATCATACCCTGCCTCCAAATAACCCAAGAACGCATTCGGAAGTACTCGAAAGAAATATAAGTTAGTCTAAATTAAAAACTTAGTACTTAAAATATGAAAAGAAAAAACAAGAGAAACTCACCAGTGCTCTTCTAGCGACTGGTTAAAAGGCTTGGATTTAAGTCCGCCTTGATTTTCCTACCATTCTCCCAAACCCCACTTATAAATAGGAACTGTATCCTCCGGGGCTTTTTGGACTCTAACAGATCGCCCACAACATTATAATTGTTCCCCATGTTGTAATGATTGAAGGGGATCTGATGGTTCTTGCACAAGCTTGCCACAACAGCAAACTGTTCCATCGGTAGTGGAATCTTGGACAGCCTGGACGCCATGATGCAGGCCAGAAGGGTATACCAAGCGTTAGGGCCTAGTTGGCTGGGGTGCAGTTTAATCAAATGGAAGTATATGACTATCTTTGGGTCCAACGGGAACCGAAGTCCCCAATTCAACACTTAGGTGTAGACCACCAACTCATTTAGTTTACAGTCCATTGGGGTCTTGTCTCCGGAGTAATCGGGATCCTCACGTTTACTGACTCTGGGATCCCCCACTTAGTGCGGATCCGACCTAACTGAGCTGTGTGGATATACACATAGTTGATGTTTTGGAGGGCCATCAAGTATTGTACGTTGACCTTTTTGAAATAGGGACCCACTTTGCCATCCAATCTCTCCAGAAGAACGTCCGGATGAGACATACTCACCTTTGTTTTCCGGTCTGAAATTGTATCTCCTGTTTGACCGGATGCTTCAGCCTCAAAATGGGCTTCGTCTATGCTGTCTTCTATATTTTCTTCCATCACTGTGGAAGGCTGTTCAAATGGCTTTAAAGAAGGCTGTTCTGATGGTTTTGAAGATGGTTGTTTGAATGGTTTCGCAAACAGGTGTTCACGAGGCTGTGTTGATGACGATTCGGATAATCTGGTTTCTATTAAGGGCTGCTGCCCGGAAAATATAGCTTGTGATACAGGATTTACTACCTCAGAACTGGAGGGTTTTGAAGATGAGAGAGTATATTTTGGTTTAGACTGACGCGTAACCCGATGAGGAGTTAATTTGTTTGGTGATTTTTCTGTGTCTGACCCCATCGCAATGAAAAGTGAAGGTTTTCTTGCACTGGAAATGGCTTTCTCGTTGAGCAACGGATTTTGGGACTCCTGGACTGAGGACCCATACGGGAGAGGGGAAAGATTTAGGGACTCTTGGAAGTTTCTTAACTTTAGGTTTTTTTTAAAGAAAATGACCCCTGATCAGTATTCAGTTGTGGTTGATTGTTGTTTTTTGCTTGGAGAAGCAAGAAGACCAGCAACAGTACGATTGTCCCTCGCTACTTTCTATGCTTTCTCTAATTCAGACAAGTTCAACAAACATCCTTTTACTAAGGCGTTTCTGGCTGTGAACATATATGACTCAAGAACAAAGTTGAAGGTGAACTGAGCTCTCTCTCTCTAAGAATGTTTGTGATTTCTGAATACAATAAAACAATAGAAAAGTTTACATATAGCATTGAAAAATAGGAGAAGGTGGATCGATTTTTAGCAATGATTAAAAGATGCAAAGTGTGAAAATTAAAACCTAGGTAACTTTCTAGCCTAGTGAGTGCGACAATCTAGGAGAAAAAAACTGTGAGGCTGAACTAAAGCATGACATGTGTCCTATAATTCAAGAAAAACTCTTAGAATTCTGAGATGAGAAATCAGTTCTGACAAAGTACAAACAGGGTCACTTTTGAGGAAAAACTCTTAAAGTTCGAGCGACACAAACAGATCGGAAAAAGTTGGTATTGATTTTTTGAGTTTTAGCTCTTCCAAAGATCTTTTGCAAGACCTAAAAGGGGCTACTGATGAGTTCAGAGATTTCAGTCACTGTGCCATGATTACATCCGAAGGGCAATTCAGACTAAACCACCACACTAAAATTCTGAACAGGACAAATGTATTAATTGTTGACTAAGCTAGTAGTTAATCAACTTAAAACTATATTACTAATGGGTCCTTGAACTCGATCCGGTTTCACAACCCGACCCAATAAGCCCATGGGTCAGTAATTAAGTATAAATATCCAACCACTTTCATTAATGAGGGTGATCAGAATTTATTACTAGTAGGCAGCTTAATTATCTCTCTACTCTTTACACTAAACACAAAACACCACAAAATTACCAAAACACCTTTTAAACACTTTACTAGATTACCCTCGGGCAGAAATAAACCACACCATACTTAGTTGTATCAGAATATGCAGTAAGTGTTGTGCTAGTAAGAGAAGTGGATAATTACTTTCGTCCGGTTTATTATATTAGCAAAAGTTTGCTGGATGCTGAAAGAAGATATCTGAAGTTAGAAAAGTTAGCATTGGCATTGGTAATTACCGCAAGAAAAACGAGACCATACTTCCAAGCTCATTCCATTGTCGTCTGAACGTCTTTTCCCCTGAATAATGTTCTCGAAAAGGCTGATGTATCAAGCAGAATGACCAAGTGGTCAGTTGAGCTGGGTGATTATGACATCAATTTTACATCATTAACAGCGGTCAAAGCCCAATCAGTGGTTGATTTCCTGGTATAATTCCATGCTGATAGACCCCTGGGCAAATGCAAGAAAACCAGTCTAAAAAAGAATGGGTAGTCCGAACTGATGGCGGGTCTAGTACTATGGGGTGTGGGGCTGTAATTTGTTTAACTTCTCCCTATGGTTATACTATGTACCATGCTATACGTTTTGGTTTCAAAGCCTCTAACAATGAATCTGATTATGAAGCAGCTATAGCTTGTCTCAAGCTAGCCCTTATATGTGGGGCAAAAAGAGTCCGATTAATGAGTGACTCCCAACTACTTATTCACCATGCTCATGGGCAATCTGAGGCAAAGAAGAAACAATTGATAAAATATTTGCTCATGTTGAGAGAAGTCGCTGCAAACTTCAAAAGTATCCAGTACGATCATATCCCTAGATCGGAGAATACGGTGGCAGACTCTTTAGCAACCATAGCTTATTCTGAATCTTACCCATGGATTATGATGCTAGAGTATCCATCAATACAAACAAGACAATAAAAGAGTAAAGAAAATGAAGAGAGTATGAGTATATTTGTCATTCAACCCAAAGACTGGAGGTATGATATCTTTCAGTTCATTTCCGATGGGATTTTGTCTCTGGATAAAGTCCTGGCTAAGAAAATTAAATACAAAGCTCTTGGTTTTATGGTATTAAAAGAAGTTATTTATAAGAAATCATGTAGCAGACCTCTCTTGCGTTGTTCAGGATTTGAAGAGTCCCAAAATGTTTTATCCAAACTACACGATGGAGAAGGTTCTGCACATTGTGGCTATATGACCTTAACCAGAAGATTCTATTTAGCAGGGTACTATTGGCCAACAATAATGGCAGACGCTAAATATATGGTCAAGAGGTGTGATCATTTCCAAAAATATGGCAATGAAACCCATGTATCGGCAGTTCCTATGGAGTCCATATTTGAACCAATAGCTTTTGATATATGGGGGTTGGATTTGGTTAAGCCTCTTCCCATGGCATCCTGTAGATATCGAACGATAATAATCGCTATTGACTATTTATATAAGTGGATAGAGGCAGCTCCCTTAGTTGGAACCACTTCTAAGGCAGTTATAAAATTTATTATATCCAACATATGTTGCAGATTTGGGGTTCCTCGAAAGATCGCTATAGATAATGGGCCATAATTTGATAATAAATACATGGAAATGTTCTGCACCTCAAGAGGAATTCAACACTGTTTTTCTTCTCAACTCCACCCTCAAGCTAATGGACAAGTTGAAGGTGCTAATCGAACGATCATGTCCGGGATAAAAAAGAATATGGAAGGAGTTGCATGGAAATAGCCAAATTATCTGCAAGAAGTATTATGGGATTACCGAACTACTCCTCGGATTGCTACACAAGAATTCCCTTTTTCTCTCGTTTATGGGATGGATGCAATCACACTCATAGAAGCTACTTCACTATCTTTTAGAATCCAAAGCTATTCCGAACAGACCAATGATATGACAGTTAGGAACAAGTTGGATTTGATTGAACATAGAAGAGTCAAATCACATTTGAGAACAACACACTATGAGGGTTTGATGAGGAGAAGATTTGCGTCCAAGATCAAAAGAAGAGATTTTCAATTGGGAGACAAAGTCTTGAGAAAAGTATTTTTGCAAACTAAAGAAAAACAGTTTGGAAAGCTGGCTCCGAACTGGGAAGGTCCTTATGTGGTATGTGAAAAAATCAAGCAGTGACATATAGACTTCATGACAAAGAGATTAGAATATTAAAGCACCCATGGAACATTGAACATTTCAGGTTATATTTAGAATAAAACTCTCTTGTAAATATTTACCTTTTTATACTTCAATACAAATATTAGGGGGGCATACTCTTTTGTACCCTGGTGGCGCGGGGAGGTTTTAACGAGGTGTCCGGATTTTTCAATAATATCTTATGCCTTCTTCGAAAGTCTGGTGCAATATTTTTTACCATAATATGAGGTGATCGGATAAATTAAATACTCATTAAACACCCCGACTCTCAAATTGAGTATCTTTCAATTGATCGGATTTGTTAAAATACTTTATCACATTCATTAAACACTTGTGATTGAAGTCATTCAATGATTATTAAATGCTTATTACACAAATCGGAAATAATAAGAGTTATTTAAAACATTGAATGTGAGAAGATAATGGGATTCATACAAAGAAAGATGCAATATTAAAAACTTGATCGGAACAAGTCTGATCCATAATTCACAAAATGCCTTGACCATTCAAGAACTTTGGTTCATAAGCCAAGAATTAAAAAAAACACAACAAAATTCCTTGTCCGTCCAAAGACTTTAGTTTTAAACATAAAATAACATCAAGACCTTAGGGCTTTTTCCCTTCGGCTTCCTCATCACTCTTACCTTTTTTGGACTTTTTGAGTTCAATGCTTGAAATCTCACCAGTTCCTTCATCAGAGTCTTCTCCACTTGAATAACAATTATTTTTATCATCCTTCATAGTATGGAAAGGGATATCCTCGTAAGGTACGTATTTCCATAAAGGACCAAGGGGTCCTCTTCAGAAAAGTCTCATGGAATAGCAAAACCATGTCTGACTTAACCCTTATCGTCTCTTTTTTCCAAAGAATCCACTATTCTAGTAGCATACCTCTCTATTCATGCAGCTATCTCCTGAGCTTGCTTCCTTATTAAAGAAGCATTTTCATCTGTTTTCTCCTTGAGCAGCTTTTCCAAACTGGTTTTTTCTTCGGATAAAGTTGTGATAGTACTAGCACTGGCAGCTAGTTGCTCCTTCAAAGTTTTGATCTCGGTAGAGGTAGAAGTCTCCAGTCCTGAATACTTGGTCCGGAGATCTTGTTGACCATTTTTTAATTGGCGCAGTTCGGTAGCCAAGTCCTCTTTTTTCTTTTTCAAGACCTCTATACTTTCCTAAGCAGTAGAGACATCATTCTTCAAGCCCTGGTTTTTTATGGTTATGGAGGTTACGGTCGTTGTTTGTTCCCCTACTTGCCTTTCTAAGTCAAATACTGGACGATATATCCTAAGAGGGCATGGCTCAGAGTGTCTTGCTCACTTGATATCTCGTACGAATCACCATTATGAGTAACAACATTGGCCGCAGAGACATGAGGAAAAGTCTGTGTGAAATCTTCTTTGTCAAGATCGCTAAAGTACATGTTTTGGAATTCATCTAGATTGACGTCTCCTTCAGAAGTTACCCATCTGAGTAGCAGGAAGGTTGAGCAAGGAGGGTTAGTTGGAATTTCTTCTTGTGGAGGAGGATCAATAGGAATGGGAGGAGGAAGTTCGGAAGGACGCTTAATTATCTATGACCCTAGGCTATTTTTCTTTTTCTTTGCAGATCTGACACAAAGGATGGACATAAGAATGACGTTGTGTATATCATTGATAGTGAACTTGGTGATTCCTCTCTAAACATTTCAGCTGTGGACGTCGTTATAGAGGATAATGGAGGGAGGGCCGATATAATGAGATGGTTTATCTCATAGAATGTTCAATGGTTCTAGTACTTGAAGACCTTAAATGAGTCGACCAATTCTAGATACCACCCCAAATGATATCGAAAACCTTGATATTTCTCCTCGTGTGAGAATCACGAATAATACTAAGCCCATAGTGGTTGTCCAAAAATGTTGAGAGAAACAAAGGCCAAACTCAACCGAGGTCTTCTTTCCATTACCAATCACAGACCTGTACAATTTGCTAGCTAGATGATTAAGATTAAATTTTTCCTCCAAGTCTATGAGGGAGAAGAGTCAATTTTAAAGATTAATTTTTTTCTATCTTTAATCTTGTCAGACTAAATCCAGTCACACCAGATAGAGTTGTCATGTTTACAAATAATAGACAAAAAATAGTTGAGGACGATCGCCTGATTCTAAGTTTTTAGGTATGGAATCTTAAGGCCACCCTCTAACAAGGGAAATATCATAAGGGACCCTAACACTTTAGCACCACTTAGTGTGGATTATTTCTGTTCAAAGGGTATTCTTGGAAAGAGTTTTATATTTATCAGCTATTTATTGTTGGAGTGAAGGGTAGAGAGATAAAAGAGGTGTATCCAAGCTATTAAGTTTTTTTTCACCCTTTTAAAGAAAGTTGGTTTGGGTATTTATACTTGTTTTATGACCCATGGGTCATCCGGGTCGGACTTTGGATTCGGGTCAATCTTCAAAGCCCGATACCTAAATGGATTGGCACATGTTAACACACAACTGAGTCATGATTTACTTAGTTGTATTGTTCATCCTAGGTTTGGTGCAAAACATGTCCGAATTACCTATTCGGTTTAGGCAGCAGTACCCTTCCAAATATATCTGAACATATTAGTAGCCCCTTTAGGTCTTTCAAAAACATTTTAGAAGAGCTAAATTATCAATAAAAAAACTTGGATCATATTCAAAGTGTTTTTTGAAGAGTTAGCTATCGAGGAGAAGACCCTCACCGGATCCGAAGTGTTTTTTTTAAGATGGAAGAACCAAAGGTTATAATTTTAAAAAACAACACGTGTCCAATTCTGATTTGATCTCTCAGCCGTTTCCCCCTTGGTACTTGCACCTATTTTTTCAAAAATTAATGAAGGTGTATTTAATAGCCCCTAATCATTACTTGAAAATTTTATCTCCCCCAGGAGAAACACTTAGGTGGCTTTTTACATCTATATAAGTTAGTTCCACTGTTTCTTTTTTCAGAAGCAAGAAATATTTTCCAGAGAGAGAAAGCTTGAGTTCGTGAATTTATTTAAACCTGGGAAATTATATGTTCACAGCCAAAATTGCTCTGATTAAAGGAGGTTGGTCAAATCTATCTAGTTTGAAAAAGCAAGAAAGGAGGCAAAAATCACAGCCGGACTCCCTGCTTCTCCTCGTGGAGTAATTAGCCAAACGATACCAGAACCGGAAAAAGGTTCATCGTCGTCCAGAACATATGTAATCCGAAAACCTTTTGTTATCCCAACTTTATCTACCCTAGAATCGGAACCTTCAGTTCAAGTATCCATAGATCCTTTTTCTAAGGACAAAGCAGTTTCCAGTGTAAGAAACCCTCATCATTTCTCGCCATGGGATCAGACACTGAAAATGTCACACCTTGAAGAGTCACTCGACTCTCCAAGGCCAAAATAACCCCTCCATGTTTAAAAAATGTTAGTTCGAAGGCATCAAAACCTCTTTCCTAACCTCCTGTGGACCCAAATCAATTGCCTCCCCTCACTGAGGTCACCCAAATTGAGAAAGAAGCTGCATGTGCTAAATCGGCCGAACAACGGTCGACTATAATGGAAGAAAATATGGAATATAATAGGGAATATACCCCATTGGAGACATCCGGACATACTGAGAATACCACAACGGCTCGGACAAGTAGAGAAAAGATGGGACAACCATATACTAAGTCACTTCAAGGGTGCGTGGAAGGGAAAGTTGGGCCCAACTTTCGTAAGGTTAGTGTGAAATACTTACTGGCCCTTCAAAAAATATCTTACATGTATACACATATTGTCAAATTAGATCGGATAAGAACAATATGGGGCTTTCCAGAGTCTATTAAGGTGAAGATTCATATCACTCTGGAAACTCCTATGGATTGTAAGGCTAAGGAAATGATGGTGTACACCAAGGTGCTGAACTGGGGTCTTTGTTTCCCTTTAGACCCAGAAATAGTCAGATACTTTTATCTAAATCAAAATTTTCCCAAGCCAACTGAGCCCGAATGCCTAGAACAATCTGTTAGCTAGCATTATATCTTCTAGATTTTCAAAAATTCCAAAGCCTATGGAGCATTTTGCTGTTGTGGTTGGTTTGTGTAAAAATCACCAAATCTATTTTTATCACTACAATATAGGAAACGACTATAAAATGGTGAATGACCTGTTGAAGGCTGAGAAACCATGGAGGACTCAATTTCTTTTCATAAGTGGAGCTTGAGAGAATGGGAAAAAGATAACCTTCAAAGACATACAAGCCAATTGACTAGATACTAGAAGAGTTCAGGTAATTTTTATTCAGATTTTTATTAGTATTTAGACTTTATATTGATATACCGAACTGATTATTGTCTATCTTTGCAGTATTTTTGAAAATGTTCTTAGAGCATCTGGAGTCAGGAAGGTCTACATTTTCCAAGTTAGATCAATGGACATCAAAGAATTGGGGACTTGCCTTTTATAATTGTTTCACTTCTGGAAACATGTTGAGGGCTCACTTGTGGAATACCATTGGAAGCAGAGGCCTTTCTTTGGAACAACTGACCACTTCCATCGGATGTCATCCTTAAAACAATTGAGGCAAAAGATGTCAAGCTCTACTTACCAGCCCGAAATAAAGCTCCTAGCCATCTGGACAAGATAAATGATAACAAGAAGAAGAAAGCTAAAGTTGACCCATCTCATCAGATTCCCGAAGTAGTTAGTTCGAAGAATCCTGAAAGGAATCAAGGTCGTTTTGTTAGAGGCAGTTGCTGCAATAGTTGAGGAATCTAAGAGATCAGATTAGTTGTCCCAAACTAAGAAGAAAGGTCACGAGAGACGCAAGGAAGGTGGTGATCGAAGGGCTGGAAAAGAGAAGAGAAGTAGCATATGGTAAGAGATAATCCTCCGTCCTTTGGTTGTTCCTCCCACTCTTCCAACTGATATTTGTCTACAAGAAGAAGTACCAGCTAATCCTCTTTCTCCAGTATTTCCCACAGCTGATCAGCCAGCTATTGAAGGAGAGGTTAACCTGGATGACCTTTGTAATATGTACTTCAGTGACCTTGATAAGAACGACTTCGATCAAACATTTCCTCAGACCCCAATAGCCAATGCCGTAAATTATAATGGTGAATCTTTCGAGGTGTCGAGTGAGCATGACACTTTGGGCCATGCAGTCTTGGGCTACATCAGGCCAATAGTTAATCTGGAAAGACAAGTTAGGGCTCAGGCTAAGGATATAAGATAACCAAAACTTGAAAAATTCTCTTTCATCTAAACAACAAAAAGTGGAGGTTTTAAATAAAGAGACAGAGAAACTGAGCGTTGAACTGCACCAATCCAAGATTGCTCAATGGGACATCCAGACTAAGTATTTCGAATTGGAAACTACCACTTTTAATGAGATCAAGTTTTTGAAGGAACAACAAACCAGCAACGCAAGCATTATCAACATCTTATCCGGAGAGAAAGAGAAGTTAGATTAACTTCTTAAAGAGAAAGAAGAAGAAAATATTTTTCTAAAGAATAATCAAGCTCAAGAGATAGCTGCAGCAGTAGAGAAGTATGCTGCTCGTGTTGTGGAGTCTTTGGAAAAGAGGGATGAAGGTATCAAATCGGATATAGTTTTTCTATTTTATGAGACCTTTCCTAAGAAGAACCTTGTACCTTTGTGGAAGTTCGTACCATATGATGAGATACATTTTCATACCGTGTCATATGGTAATAAATATGGTGTTTCTTCACCAAGTGATTGTGATTCTGACGAGGGAACCGATGAAATCTCAAACACCGATTCCAAGAGTCCAAAGAAAGATGATGGTAAGGAAAAAACCGAAGGGAACAAGCCCTAAGGTTATTGTGTTTACTTTTTTTGTTTAAGACTAAAGTCCTTGGATGGCCAAGGTATTCTCTTATATTCTTTCAAATTTTGTTTTGTGAACCAAAATCCTTGGGTGGCCAAGGAATTTTGTGTAATGGTGGATCAGACATATTCCGATCAATGTTTAATGTTAAGTTTTCGTTAATATGTATTTATTTATCTTCTTATGTCTAGTACTTAACCAATATTTAATTTTTCCGACGTGTTTAACATGCGTTTAATTCATTGAATCACTTCAAATATACTTTATTTGAAGGATGAAAGTGTTTAATAGATACAATCACTTCAAAGATAATTTATTTGAAGGATGAAAATGTTTAATATATTCGATCACTTCAAAGATACTTTATTTGAATGATGAAAGTGTTTAATATATCTGATAACTTCAAAGATACTTCATTTGAAGGCCGAATGTGTTTAATAGACATTTAATTTATTTCGATCTCCTCTTGCTCACCACAATCTTCAAAAAAGGGATAAGATAACATTGATTGACAACCGGACACCTCATTAAAACCTCCCTGCGCCACCAGGGCAGGAAAGAGTAGACCCCCAAATATTTTCATTGAAGTATGACAAAGTAGATATTTACAAGATAATTTTATTCTAAGTATAACCTGAGATGCTCGACGTTCCATGGATGCTTCAACATGTTGCCTTTTTTTTTTAAGTCTATATGTTCCTAGCTTGATCATTTCACACACCATGTAAGGGCCTTCTCAATTTGAAGCCAGTTTTCCAAATAGTTTATCTTTGGTATGCAAAAAAACTTTTCTTAATACTTTCTCCCCTAACTGGAAATCTCTTCTTTTTACTATGGATGCAAATCTACTTCTCATTAAACCTTGATAGTCTGTTGTTCGTAAATATGCCTTCGCTATTGTTTCTTCAATCAAATCCAACAGATTGCTTACTACCATCTCATTAGCCTGTTCGGAATAATTTTGTATCATGAATGATGGCAAAGTAGCTTCTATAGGCGTGATTGCATTCATCTCATAAACAAGGGAAAATTAAGACTTTTGGGTGGCCGTTCGTGGAGTAGTTTGTTAGGCCCACAATACTTCCTGTAAATAACTCAATTATTTTCATGCAGCTCATTCCAGATTCTTTTTCAACCCTGTTAAAATTGTCTGATTAGCAACTTCAACCTGCCCATTATCCTGAGGGTGGAAAAGAGAAGAGAAGCAATGTTGAATTCCTCTGGAAGTGTAAAACTTCTCCATGTCTTTGATGTCAAACTGTGGCCCATTGTTCGTAGTAATTTGTTTAGGAATTCCAAATCTGCAACAAATATTATATATGATAAATTTTATGACTTCCTTTTAAGTGGTTCCAACTAGTGGTGCAACTTCCATCAATTTAGAGAAATATTATATTGCCACAATTATCGTTCGACAACCTCTGGACGCCATAGGAAGAGGTTCAACTAAGTTCAAATCCCATCTATCAAAAGGTATGAGTTCGGATATTGACTCCATAGGAATTGTTGGCGTATGGGTTTCATTCCCATATTTTTGGCAAGGATCACATCTTCTGATCATATCTTTAACATCTGTCATTATAGTAGGCCAATAGTATCCTGCTAAAAAAACTTTTCCGGTTAAAGCCTTATAACCGCAATATGATGATACCTCTCAATCGTGCAATTCAGATAGAAAATTTTAGGATTTTTCAAAACCTAAGCAACATAGGAGAGGTCTGGTTAAAGATTTGTTTATAAAGAATTTCTCTTAACACCAGGAAACCACGAGCCTTGTACCTGATCTTTTTAGGCAGGACTTTATCTAAAGGTAAAACTCCATCGGAAATAAATTAATGTATTTCATACATACGATCTTTGGATTGTATGCCAGATATATTCATACTTTTTTCATATTCACCCTCTTTCCCTTGAACTGAGCTTATAGAGGTGCATTCTTGCATAAAAATCCATGGGTATACTTTAGAATAGGCTATGATAGCTAAAGAATTTACTATAGTATTTTTAGATCTACAAATATGTTCATACCGGATGATTTTAAAACTTGTGGAAACTTCCCTCCGTACTTGCAGATACTTAGTTTCAGATTTACCTTGAGCCTGACGAATAAGTAACTGGGAGTCACTTACTAATCAGACCCTCTTTGCTCCACATATTTGTGCTAGTCTTAAACCAGCAATGGCTGCTTCATACTCTGATAATGCCCTGGAACCAAAACATACAGCTTGATACATAGTATCACCATAAGGGGAAGTTGAACAAATTCCAGCCTTACATCCCATCGTACTAGACCCACCATCTGTTCGGATTAGCCACTCTTTATAGACTTGTTTTCATGCTCTCGTTTGTAGGGACTTCTAGTATGAAATTATACCAAGAAATCACCTACAACTTGAGCCTTGATCGCAGTCCAAGACGCAAAATCAATATCATAGTATCTAAGCTCAACTAACCTCCCGATATGTCAGCTTTTTGTGACATTTTTAATGGAAAAGATATTCGAACTATGATCGAATGTGCTTGAAAGTATGGCCTCATTTTTCTGGCTACTATCACCAATGTTAAGGCTAATTTTTCTAACTTTAAATACCTGTTTTCTACTTCCAGCAAACTCTTGCTGATGTAATACACCGGGCGAGGGTAATTATCCACTTTCCTTACTAATACAACACTCGCGACATACTCCAATATAGTTGAGTACATATAAAGTTTCTCTACCTGAAAGTTTGGAACAAAGTCTTAAGGGAAGACAAATACTTTTTTATTTCAAGAAAGGCTTGATCACATTGTTGAGACCAATTAAAGTCCTTTGCATTCCTCAAAAATTGGAAAAACCAAGCATAGTTATCTGATGATCTTGAGATAAAACTATTCAACGCAGCCAATCGTCTAGTTAGTCTTTGGATTTTTTTAGTACTTCGAGTAAGATCCATGGCCATCAAATCATTTAACTGATCCGGATCGGCCTAAATTCCTTTTTTTCACTTATGACATATCCTAAAAACTTGCCAAATCGGACTACAAATGTACACTTTTCTAGATTTAGCTTCAAATTTACCTTTGTTAAGTTAACAAAAGTCTCTTCTAAGTATGCCAAGTGATCCTCACCCCTCGTACTTTTAACCAGCATATCATCTATATATACTTCCATGTTTCTGCCAATTTGGCTAGCAAATGTTTTATTTACTAACCACTTATAAGTAGCCCTAACATTTTTCAACCAAAATGTCATCACCTTATAGAAATGAAGCCCTCTGTTCGTGATAAAAGTAGTATGATCTTGATCGTTTAGATCCACCTATATCTGATTGTACCCTGAAAAAACATCCATGAAGGATAACAACTTGTTCCCTGATGTGGAATCTACCAAATGATCTATCCGAGATACTGAAAAAGGATCTTTAGGACATGCGTCGTTAATATTAGTGAAGTCAATACACATACGCCATTTTCCATTCTTTTTCTTGACTAAAACGAGGTTAGCTATCTACAAAGGGTATTAAGATTCTTTAATATGGCCCATATTGGTTAACCGATCAACTTCTTGTACTGTCACATCGAGTGTTTTTTGGAAAGTGTCCTTCTTCTCTGTACTGCCGGTCCAACATTAGATCAAACTGACATTTTGTGGCAGATTACTTTGGCTAGTACCCCAGTTACATCATCATTGCACCATGCAAACACGTGTAGATTGTTAGACAAGAAAGACAATAAATTTTGTTTCAAACTCAATGGTAATTTAGTACCAATCTTAACATTTTTTCCTTATGTTAGGCAATGGATTTCAACTTCTTCTATGGGTATTATAACACTAGGACCTCCCTTGAATCATATATTTTATTCTCATCAGTGGAAGGCTCCATTATTTTCTATTTCTTGTTAGCCTTGACTGCATCCAATGACTTTAAGGCAAGAGCTGTTACATAGCATTCTTTAGCCACCACTTTTTGACTGCATCGGAAAACACCCACCTGTGCACCTAAAACATATTTAAAATATTGATGAATAGTAGAGGTCATAGCGTGCATCCTAGAAAGCCAAGATCTTCTAAATATAGAATTGTATGATGTTAGGAAGTCAACCACAACGAATAATACATTTACCATTTTTTTAAAAGGCTCTACCCAACAGTAAATCATCTTCAAACTCACCAATGACATCATCTGAACACCCCGTAAACACCATAATAGTTCGGTCTGATCGCTGAATAACCGAGGGATTTTTCATCTTCCTATAAGTATTCAGAAATAAAACGTTTGCCGAACTAGTAGTGTCAATCAAGATTTGACGTATGTCATTATCCCTAATTGATGCCTCTATCACCACATCATCTTCATGCGGCCCCGCAATATATCTTAAGTTGTATTCATCAAAGACTATGAAAGGAGCTGGGGTTTGGTACAAATGTGTGGACATTCTTTCTTCCAACTGAGTAGTTAAGGTGTTGACATGCCTTTTTCTTGAACAATTTGAGGGTGCTATCACGGTGTCTCCCCCAAATATGGTTAATGATTCAAAAATCTTCACCAGATCGGAAACTGTAGCAGATTTATCCACTATCACCTCCACCTAATTTTGATCTGGGTCAAGATCAAGGTATTCATAGTCCACATCAAATCTTTCAACAATCATCATGGCATATTCTTGTCTGGATGTCCATGATACTATTGAAGAAGTCGTTCGGGGAGCTTTGGTATTGGATTGTGTATTATTCGGTCTGTTGCCCCCTTGTTTTTTAACAAAAGCACCTAATTCTCCTCTCTCAATTAGATTTTGAACTTAATGTTTTAATGTTGTACAATCATGCATGTTATGACCCACATTATTATAATAATTTCAAAAACGGGTACTCTGGGTCTCTCTAGGGGACTGCAGTGGGGCTGGCCTTCTAAAGTGCACATCATTTTTAGTCTTGTCATAAATTATTATTACACTATCTCCTAACTCAGTAAACCACTCAGGATGAACCCATGGACCCCTTTTACTTATAACTTGTTGGTTTTGATTGGATTGATTCTGTTTGGGCTAATATGATCTATGTCTGGTTTTCTTTGATTTGTAACTGGATTGAGTTGTTACGTATGGAATTGACACTGTAGTGGTGGATCTGTTCTGACGAGGCACTCTAGAGTTCTTAGTTTCTTCAACAGTGATCTATTTCCCAACTTGATTTAACAGCCCTCCAAAAGTCATTGCTTTTTTCTGGGTTACTGAGTCGTACAAATACCCGGATCCAAGCCTTGTCTTAAAGAGGCGATTGCTACTTGTTCAAAACAATCAGTTAGCCCATTCTTCGTGTTCCCAAACCTACTAATACATTCCTTCAAATATTCGTTTGGCTCTTGTGAACAATGAATAATCGTATCACCATTTCATTCAAGCTATTTGTTTCCTAAAACTGCCTCCGGAATGCTACCCTGAATATGTCAAATTGACCTTTGGGGAGACTGTTGTACCATTTAAGGGCACTTCCTTTAAAGTTTTGTGAGAAGTCTCGGCATAACAGATTTTCATCATCATCAAAATTCATCATAATTTTTTTAAATTTCTTGAGATGATTGTCTGAATCTTTGCTTCCATCATACTTCTCCATCTTAGAACTATCAAATCATTTAGGAAGATATCCAGAGAGTATTTTTTAATACAAGGGTGATTGTATCCAATTTTGGCTACGGCTAAATAGTGTATCTTCATTGGGAGTAGCAAAAATACTTGGTTCAGATTGAAAGGCAAACAGGTCGATCAACAAACGGTCAATGTGGTGATCAGCTGAACCCTTTATTTTTCCTTGATACGTTTTAATTATGCCATGTCTATCCATTTTTCTTGAATGTTTCTTGGTCAACCTTAATTTCTTTTTTAGACGACCTTCATCACTGTTAGATGAGAATGATTCTTCAATGTCTGAATCATTGGATGAACTATTAGAAGACTCTTATGTCGTGCTCACAGCTTTTAGACCGATGTGTTTTCTTAGAGCTGACATGACTTTATGGAGTGCTCATTTTCATCAGGCTCATTAGTAGGGTGGAGTGGGGATGCACCAGACGTTTTATTCATTTTTAGCTTGCTTCTAAGCCCTTAAAGCCTCAATCGCAACCCTTAGTTGATCACGTTCATCCTGCATGGATTATTTTTCATTATCATTTTGATTAACATGAGACGCAATAGTTTGCTCATTATTCTCTCTCACACCTTCAACCTCTAGAGGTGGAACATCTTGTTCATTATGATTCGTCTGCTTTAATGATATCCGAACTGCTTTATTCACTGGTTTTGAATCTGAAATTCAGGCACTGTCACCTCCCACTGTGGTCGCCAATTTGGTGTGGACTATTTCTGTTCAAAAGGTATTCTTGGAAAGAGTTGTATTGTTATTAGGTATTTATTATTGGAGTGAAGGGTAAAGAGATAAAAGAGGTATGTCCTAGCTATTAAGTTTTTTTACCCTCTTAAATGAGGTTGGTTGAGGTATTTATACTTATTTTATGAGCTATGGGCCCTTCGGGTCAGACTTTGGATTCGGGTAAATCTTCAAAGCACAATACCTAAACGAGTTGGCACAGGTTAGCACATAGCTGAGTAATAATTTATTTAGTTGTATTGTTCATCGTAGGTTTGGTGCAAAACATGTCCGAATTACCCCTTCGGTTTAGGCAGTATTACCATTCTAAAAATATCTGAACCTATCACCACTAACCTTCCTCTTGTGGCCAGATAAACGGAAACGATGGAGAGTATTTTGAGAACTCTAGCGGGGAGAATGAGGATTGATGACCAAGAAACCTTCCCCGTAAAAACATAGATTTAATAAGTTGAATCCTACCTACATAAGAGAGGTGGTTGGAAGTCCAAGAGGCTATACATACAATAATTATGTCAATAAAAGTTTGAAATTCGTTTTGGGAAGGTCGACTAAGAAGAAGAAGGACTCCAAGGTATTTAACTGGAAAAGACCCAATGTTCAAACCAAATATTGATCAGATACTATTTAAGAGAAATGTAAACTTAGAGAGGAAGGTGTGGTTTTTCTGAGGGCTAAATTTAAGATGCTTGAGATCAAAGAAATCAATAATATTGTCATTGATAATTGAGAAGAAATTAACGTTCCCACAACATGAAATCATTAGACCGTATGTGGAGCAGAGGTTGACAATTTTAAACTTATGACACTTCTAGTGGAAATTGAAGTTCAAATTATTACTTTTCTCTTTGATGATACTAGAGAAAACTTACATGACCAAGATAAATAAGAAGGGGGATAATGGATCACCTTGGCTAAGACCATTTTACCATTGAATTTTGTAAGATGGTCACCGTTAATATTAACAGTATAGGAAATGGTGGAAATACAATGAATAATCCCGCTGATCATCTATTGCAAGAAATTCATAGCCACCAATATATTAATGATACGATACCAATGCATTGTCAAAAGATTTCATTAGATCGGGTTTAAGAGCGACAATTCATCCCTTGCAGTTAGTTTGATAACCTTTAAGGAGTTCTTAGGAAAGAAGGATATCATCTGTAATATTATGACCAACCACATAGGCCGATTGGCACTTCTCAATCTTATCAGGCATGATCTTGAAAACAATCTTATAAACCATATTGCAACAAGCAATAAGCATAAAGTCATCGACAATAGAGGGACAATCCTTCTTAGGGATAAGGGAAATAGTGGCAGCATTCCAAGAATGCTCAAGATACTTGTAGTCAATAATATTAAGATCTCATCGCAAATATGATTACCAATATTATTCCATGAATGTTTGTAAAAACCCGCATTAAAACCATCTAGAGTCGAAGATTTATCGTTATCAATACCAAAAATACCTTTTTAAATTTTTGCACAAGTAATAGGATGAACCATCGATGGTCGGCCATATGTATTCACTTTAGAAGAAATAAGCGATAAGATACGAACGAGCTCGTGATAATCCTGGAGAGACGTTCGTTACCTTGTATGGAGAAGTAGAAAAGTATCTGTTATTATTAGTGATAGAGATAATTTTATTTCTAAAAATACGGGTTTTGAATCTATTATTAAAGAATTTGGTCTTACAGTCCCCTAGTTTGAGCCAAATCTCTATAGATTTCTATTTCTAGAAACTTCCTCAGTAAGACTAAGGGAGATATAAATGGAAGAATAATAAATCTTGGTGGAGATAAACAAGAGATTTAGAGTTTCATTTTCTAGAATTGATTGTGTCAAGAAAAGTTGATTTTAGAAAAATGACACCCCCATAACGAATATCGTTATAATCCTTACAATTAAGGTCTCAAATTCTTTTTAAGCCAAGTGAGTTTTTGGAAAACCAGTCTCATACCATAAGTAGAGATCAAATGGTTTCATGAAGAAGACACAAACTCGTTATACGAAGGATAAGTCTCTTATATATTAAAAAACTTAAAAAGTTTTTTAATACGTGGTATATGAACCCAAATTAATTAAAATAGTGGAGTAGTCAGAAAGCGGACCAAACCAAAATATGCAATGTACATGGGGGAAGAATCATTCTAAACACTACTAACAATAATATGAAAATTCTTGAAGCAATATGATTAAAGGGTTTTTATTGATACATGTGAAATAAAAGTTGTAGGACCGAAGGTCACTCAATTCACATTGATAGTAGAGTGATTAAACTTAACAGTTTCACCATGAGAGAACGAGCCAGTGCATTCATCGAGATTATAAATAATGTTCAAATACCTGAAAGAAACCTAGAGATAATTGCGAAAAGATGCCAACATTTCTTCCAATTCATCCCACATGGGATGAAGCTCGAACCCATCATTGAAAGCATATATAGTCGTAAGGAAGAAAACCCCAAAATATTTAAGACTACAAGATTTGTAGTATATGAATTGAGAGGTAAAAATGAGAATACAGATGGAAAATACACTAGGGATCCAAATAACCCAGACTCCACCCGACCTATGAGAAGAGTGATTAGTATCATACTTAAAAAAAGGTGCAATATTTATAACAATGAAGTAAACATTAGTTAAAATGTTAGAAATCAATATTAAATTTATCACAAATGACTCAAGCAGAGAACAAAAATAAAGAGCAAAACACTAATAAAGGACAGAAAATAAAAGAACACAGGATTTAACGTGGTTCGACTATTACGTCCATGGATGCTGCCAGATAAAAGTGGTTCACTATAATAGAAAAGGGTTACAGATTACCTATTGTGTTTTGTGTTGTCCTAGTAGTCTATTTATAGGGAATAAATAGAAATTTCTAGATAATGGGCCTAATGGGCTCATATACACAAGACTAAAGATGACAATATCTATTACAACCTCACCGTCAATGACATAAAAATGTATCGCTAAACACGGGACATTATCAATGAATTATTCAACTCATTCTAAAAAAATCTTCCCCTTGAGGCGAATATCCTTTCTTCACTATCAACAAAGAAACTTCTCTTCTTTTGACTCACCAAATGTCCCTAATGCATTCACTCTATATTGCGAACACCAATCCAGTTTACACACTCCCTAAACTTTTGAAATGATACTGCCTTGCTCATTATATCTGTTGAATTATCGTGTGTAGACACTTTCTTCACATCAACAATTCACTTTGATATTATATCACGAATAAAATGATACCTGACATTTATGTGCTTTGTACGTGTGTGGTACATCTAGTTCTCTGTAAGGTGTATGATGCTTTGACTGTTAAAAGACAATTTTGTAGTAGTCCTATCAAAGCATAAATCTGCCACTGCACCTTGCAACCATATTGCCTCTTTAACCGCTTCTGTTACCGCCATGTACTCTGACTCTGTTGTAGACAAAGCTACAAAAGCTTGCAATTGTGATTTCCAACTAATTGAAATCCCAACTAGATTAAATACATATCTTGTCAGAGATCTCCTTTAATCCACATCACCTCTAAAATTAGAATAAAAAAACCAATCAATGATCATGCAATATCATTCAACAATCTACCAATATCAGTCGTGTTGAAAGTTAAGCTGACACTCGCAATATTTTTAAGATACCGAAGTATCCATTTCACTGCTTTCCAATTTTCTTTCCTAGGACATTTGAAGTATCAAACATGTTAAATCGTTGTATCACTTTCTCAATATAGCTTCGTTGAGACAAGTGTAATGATCCTAAACTTCTGTTCTTGATAATCTCCATACCTAGAATCTTCTTTTCTCTACACATATCCTTCATCTCAAACTCGACACTAAGCTGCTTCTTTATCTGCACAATGTGTGACATACTACAAGCAGGAATAAGCATATCATCCACATGCAACAACAAGTAAATATAAGAATCATCTGGCATATTTTGATGATACACACAACTGATCATATGGACTCCTTATGGACCCTTTTGACATCATGAATGTATCAATACGTTTGTACCATTGCCTAGGTGACTGTTTCAAACAATACAGTGAATTTTTCAACAAACAAAATTTATCCTCCATATTAGGTTCGATAAATCCCTCTGGTTGTCTCATGTAGATTCACCCCTCCAATTCACCATGTAGAAATGCAGTCTTCACATCCAACTGCTCAAGCTCTAAATATTGCAAAACTACCATCGCTAACAAAACTCGAACCGAACTATGCTTCATTACTGGAGAAAACACTTAATTGAGGTCGATTCCTACCCTTTGAGTAAAACCCTTAGTGACTAGTATTGCCTTGAATCGAGATGCCATAACCCTGGATTATCTTTCTTGTTATTGAATACCCATTTATTTCCTACTACTTATGGTCCTTTAGGCAAGTCAACAAACTTCAATGTTTGATTCTTATGAAGAGATTCAATATCTCCCCCCATAGAACCAATCCACCGATCTGCCTCTGAACTCGCTATAGATTATCTATAGTTACTAGGTTCTTGCAACTTAACTTCTTTTGCAACTGATAGAGCATATGCAACTAAATTCACATAAATTTTAGGACGTCTAATATATCTTATTTCTCTGTCCAATGATATGCTATAAGGTTGTTGTTCTGGTTTAGGCGCATCATCATCACTATCATCCGATGCTGACGCTTCACCTCTTGATTCTGATCCACCTCATAACCACTAAAATTATTGGACCTGCTAAGATTTGATTCTACTTCAAGCTCCACATATTTACTCACAACCAATCCTGATTCAACCATTTCTCCTACTTTATTCTGACTGTCTATCAAAGCAAACTTGTGAAAAGTCACGCCCTTACTGATGAGAAAACCTGAAGAGTTTGGAGAGGTACACCATAACCTCTAGCCCTTTATTCTAGTAACATATCCTAGAAATATGCACATCTTTTCCTTAGATTCAAGCTTACCATATCTCACATGAGCATACGCAGGACAATCAAACACCCTCGACTGTTCGTAATCAGTTGATAATCCAGAACAAATCTCAAAAAGAGTTTTAAAATCAATAGTCGTTGATGGAGACTGATTCACCAAGTAACTCGTTGTATTAATAACTTCGACCCAAAACCCTTTCTCACACTGAATACAAGAGCATGCTTCGTGTCTTGCCACAAAGCGTTATGTTCATTCTTCTGCGACTCCATTATGGTGTGGTGTTCTAGAACAAGTGCGATCACGTACTATTCCCTCAGCTTTGCATAATTATTGAACTCACAACTCTAATATTCTAACCCATTATTTGTTCTAAGACGTTTTATTTGTATTCATGTTTGCTTCTCAGTCATTGTCTTCCATTTGAAAAAGTTTGAATATGTCTCATCTTTCATTTTCAGAAAGTAAACTCACACCATCTTTGAATAATTATCGATCAAACTCATGTAGTATCTGGTTCCCTTCTTTGATAGAATTATGTTTGGGCCCTAAAGATCTGAGTGAATATAGTCAATTGTCCCTTTAGTCTTTCTTACACCCGATTTGCTAAATTTGACTCTAGTTTGTTTACCAAACACACGGTGCTCACCAAATCCTAATGATTCTACTTTATACCATTTCAACTAAAGGTGAACAAAAACCGAAAAAAACCCAAACCGACCGACCGAACCAAACCGAAATGGGTCAGTTTGGTCAGTTTTTTACAACAAAATTTTGGATTCGGTTTTAATTTTTCAAACCGAATTAATTTCGGTCGGTTTTCGGTTTGTCCGGTTTAACCGACTGATTAGACCAAACCGACCGAATTTACTGCATATATTATTAATATATAACGCTTTTATGACATGTAAATACACATCCTTTCTGTCCCAGTGGTTATACAAAACTATCTAAAATCCTTTTATCCCCCCGAGTCAGGGTGAGTGAGTGACTGAGGTTACTTTTTTATTTTCTTATATATTATGTCTCAGCTTCAGGGGTTTATGTTGGGTTTACACACATACATGTAGAGGTGTCAAACGGTTCTAAGCGCGAACCGTCAGAGGTTACTTTTTTATTTTCTTATATATTATGTCTCAACTTCATGGGTTTACGTTGGGTTTAGACACACATACATGTAGAGATGTCAAACGGTTCAAACCGCGAACCGTCAGAACCGTTTAACAGAGAACCGCGGTTTCCAGTTCTGGCGGTTCACTGCTTATGCGGTTCTGGCGGTTTACGGTCCTAACAGTTTGCAGTTCTTGCGGTTTGCAGTTCTAACGGGCCAGTTTCACAGTTTACCCAGCAGTTTACCCACCAGAAAAACCATTTAGACACCGTTTATCAAAATATTTTCTAATTTCAATAATTGAGATATGTACAATATAAACGAGTTAATTATGCTATTTAATGTGTTTTAATTTAAATACTATGTCATTTTAATCGAAATTCTATAATCAAGCAATTACATTCTAAAAATAATAATTGTAATATGATTTTGATATGTTTGATTACATTTATATATTTAAGATATTTTATTTAATATTAGGTAGATATTAAATAAAATATATACATCTAATTGTATTTTGATTACAACTTTCAATATTATTGAAAATATTTTTAAGATTATAAAATTAATAATTTGATTTTCTTAAACAAGATATCGTAAACAACATAATTGTAATATGACTTGTATATTGTTTGATTATATTTAGATATTTAAGATAGGCCAAAGCTATTTCCTCCATGTTATTTTTTATTTCCTCCATCATTTGAAAAATCCTCCATGATGTTATTTCCTCCATAAAGAAAGTTACAAAATTGCCCTTTTACCCATTTTTTCTTCACAAAACTATTACCCTAACATACCCATCCAATTTAGTACAACAAAACCCATTCTTCACCCTAGAGAACTACCTTACAAAGAAGAAAACCCATTTTTCACTTATCACTATCTTACAACAGCTGATTCGAAGATAGAGAAAGCTTGGAGAAAGAAATTCTAGGTTCTTCCCCATTATCAAATTTAGGATTTGTTGTTCGATTTCGATTAGGGTTTGAAGTTAGATTTCTATGTTAGATTCGATTAGGGTTTCATTTGGGGTTTGATTTCATTGTTAGAATCGATTAGGGTTTGATCTTACACTGGTGTTTTACACTTGATTCCGAGAGGGCCACTCGGAATCAAGTGCAATGTCCCAGTAAACAAATTATCACATAATCTAACGAGACAGAGGGTTTGCAACTGATTCCGCGTGGCCCTCTCGGAATCAGTTGCACATTTTTTTTAAAAATTGCAACTGATTATGAGTGGCCCTCTCGGAATCAGATGCACATTTTTTAAAAAAAAATTACACTTGATTCCTAATTCCCGGCTCGGAAATAGTTGTTTTTTTTTCAGAACTGTAAAAACGGGTTTAGCTGAAAAAAAAAAGTTTCGAAATAGGTATTTTCAAGCTACGAAGTTGTAAAACGTAAAAACAAGTTTAAATTACATTGTTTGTCGATTGAGTGTTGTTCTCCGGCTTTATTTGGGTTTCTTCATTTTCCATGATTAATCTTCAATAAAATTGAAGTTCTTTGTTTTAGGGTTAATTTTAGAGGTAGAATCATATATCTTGGATTAAAGTTAGGTTAATGCTGTGTTTTTTCATATAAGACTTTTAATTAGATAAATGACATCTAGTGATAAATTTGAAATAAAAATAAAGGTAATTTGGTAAAAGCAAGTCACTAGTATTTTTGAAAGTTTGAAAGATGGAGGAAATAAAAAATAACATGGAGGAAATAGCTTTGGCCTTTAAGATATTTTATTTAATATTAGGTACATATTGAATAATATATACCTATTAGACATATAATTGTATTCTCATTTTAAATTATTAGGTAGTTCTTTAAATCTTTCGAGCTTGAAGTGTATATGTTTAGATGATTTAAATAGTTTACGGCTATTTTTTCGAACTATTCAATATTTGAAGTATAAATTTAAAGTTTTTAAAATTGTATAAGTATATGCATAGACATAAATTTCCTTTGAATAACAAAATAAAAATAAAAATTGAAAGAGATTTAAATATCTTATAATAAAAATAATAGTTCGAATTCCCTATTTATAGAGTTTTTTTTAAAATAATAGTTCGAATTCCCTATTTATAGAGTTTTAATTTTTTAAATAATATTTCAAATTCCCTATTTATAGAGTTTTAATTTTTTTTAAAATTATAGTTCGAATTCCCTAGTTAGAGTTTTAATTTTTTTAAATAGTTCAAATTCCATATTTATAGAGTTATAATTTTAAAAAAAATAGTAGTTCGAATTCCCTATTTATATACTTTTATTTATTTTAAAAAAAATAGTAGTTCGAATTCCCTATATATAGAGTTTTAATTTTTTTTAAATAGTTCAAATTCCATATTTATAAAAAAAATTATTTAAAAAAAAATAGCCGTTGGATGATGTCAGCAAATGACGTCATCCATCCGAGGCATCCGGACTTGGCTGTGGCTAGTTTGAGCAACAAGCCGTAGACAAGTTCGGACAATTGTCCGGATGGTCCGAATTCGCAGTTCGGATTATCCGGACTTTTTTTCGAAATTTTTGATTTTTTTATGGGTCTCCCCTATAAATAGAGGAGACCTCAACTCCAAACTCACACACTCTCTAAATCTACTCTACATCTCTCTAAATCTCTCTACTTGTTCTAGAATTTGTATAAAACTCTACTTTCTTATTTTACATATTGTAGTTCTACTTTCGAAATAGTTAGATTTTTTTTTTTCTGAAAAATAATTGTTATTAGTTGTTATTTGTGATTATCCCAAATTCCCAATGGCGTTTTATGGCTTCAACAACAGGTTAGGACAAGCAACCAAGAAAACTGATTTTTCGGAATTTTCTTCCTTTATGATGTCTCCTCCACCCGAGAGGGATCCGATCACACGACGCGTCAAATCTGTCATTGCACCTATGAATATGAGTAAGACCGTCAAACAAAATTTTAGTTCAAAGATGTTCGATAAGGAGACACGAAGCGTCAAAACTGCCACTACACGTACGACTTTGAGTAAGATTGCCAAACAAACTTTTAGTTCCAAAATGGTCGACAAGGTGTCAAACACTCGACTATAACTAAGAGTAAGACCGTTGTTCCTAAACAAAGTCTTAGTACGAAGACGAAGATGGTCGATTTGATTGCTGTTGCGTTAAGTAAGGTTAATCGTGAGACTCGAGGACAAGTTTTGGTAGATCCTTTACTGTTAAGAAAGTTTTGCGTCTTAAAAAAGTGGCTAGCGACAAGAGACTAAAAAAAGTATTTTAGATTTTGCATTTTAATTTGAAATCATTTTTACAACTCCTTCCCGCAAGAGTATAAACAGTGAACAGCTAAATAAACAAAAAAATATATTTATCTTTTATTATAATAAGTCGAGTTGTAGTATCAAATAATTATAAGATAACATTTTTATTAAAAAAATAATAATAACAACACTTGTAATATTTAAAACCAAATCACAATAATAATATTCAAAATGTAATATTAAAATTATAACAATATAACTTGTAATCTTTTACCATGATAAAATATGATTTTGGTTCAAAAAATAATAAATAACACTTGTAATATTAAAACCAAATAAAAATAATAATATTCAAAATGTAATATTAAAATTATAACAATATAACTTGTAATCTTTTAGCATGATAAAATATGGTTTTGGTTTAAAAAATAATAAATAAAACTTGTAATATTTAAAACCAAATCACAATAATAATATTCAAAATGTAATATTAAAATTATAACAATATAACTTGTAATCTTTTAGCATGATAAAATATGGTTTTGGTTTAAAAAATAATAAATAACACTTGTAATATTTAAAACCAAATCACAATAATAATATTCAAAATGTAATATTAAAATTATAACAATATAACTTGTAATCTTTTAGCATGATAAAATCTGATTTTGGTTTAAAAAATAATAACAAACATCTCTAATATTTATAACCAAATCACAATAATAATATTCAAAATGTAATATTAAAATTATAACAATATAACTTGTAATCTTTTACCATGATAAAATCTGATTTTGGTTTACAAAATAATAACAAAAACTTCTAATATTTAAAACGAAATCACAATAGTAATCAAAATGTAATATTAAAATTATAACCATAACCTGATTAGATATAGTTTTGGTTTGTAACATAATATCAACACTAATAATATTGGATTCCAAAACATAATAATAATATTCAAAATGTAATAATAACATAAGTAATATTTAAAATTTTGGATTATATAATAATTACAGCACTTAAAATATTAATAACCAAAACAAATTAATATTAACCAAAATGTAATAATAGTTTTATAATCATATACAAAATCTCAATATTTTTTAAATATAACTTAAGATATGATTTTGGTTATAAAATAATTAAAACACTTATAATATTTACAAATAAACCGCGGTTTGCGGTTCTAACGATTTACAGGCCTGGCGGTTTACTCTTTATGCGGTTCTGGCGGTTTGCGGTTCTAACGGTTTATAGTCCTGACGGTTTGCGGTTCTGGCGGTTTACTTTTTATGCGGTTCTGGCGGTTTGCGGTACTAACGGTTTGCAGTTCTAACGGACCAGTTTCACAGTTTACTCCTTATGCGGTTCTGGCGGTTTACGGTTTGCAATTCTAACAGACCAGTTTCGCAGTTTACCCGCCGGTTTACAAACAGTTCTCCAGCTTTTACCCGCAGTTCCAGAACCATTAAACACCTCTACATACGTCTCCAAAATCTCTTGTCTAAGTTATATACTAGGGAACTTTGTCTGATCTAAATCCAACTCTCTAATTGAATCTTCGGCAGCCCTATTACCTCATATTTATGTATGTACATTCTGTTGTATTCAATTTTGCTGTCAGCTTGTGTTGTGTAATAATGATGGACAAGGGGAGCACTGGCCGAGTTTGTTGCGGCCAAAAATATTTTTTATTGGGTGTATTTTAAGAATGTATTGTTTTATTTTTATTTATATTATGTCTCTAAACTGGAAATTTAGAGATTTTTAAGTTAGTTTTTTTTAGAGAAAAGTACCAGTAAATACCTTCTCAACTATGTAATTATCCGGCGGTATCCGTTTTTTGGATAGTGTCACTTGGTACCTCGAACTGAAATTTGGACAAAAATACCCCCGACCAAATATAGGCGCGCGCTGGTAAAAAAAAAACTGGTACAATTCTCAAGATGCGAATTGCTTGCAAATTCTCAGGATGCGAATTGCTTGCAATTTCTGAACGATTCTCATGATAAGATGCGAATTGCTTGCAATTTCTGAACGATTCTCATGATAAGATGCGAATTGCTTGCAATTTCTGAACGATTCTCATGATAAGATGTGAATTGCTTGCAACTCTCAGGATTTCTAAACAATTCTCATGATAAGATGCGAATTGCTTGCAACTCTCAGGATTTCTGAACGATTCTCATGATAAGATGCGAATTGCTTGCAATTTCTGAACGATTCTCATGATAAGATGCGAATTGCTTGCAACTCTCAGAATTTCTGAACGATTCTCATGATAAGATGCGAATTGTTTGCAACTCTGGGTTTCGTGAACAATTCTCATGATATGATGCGAATTGTTACTGGTGAAATTTTATTTTTTTAAAAAATCAAAAAATATCATAAATGGATCTAGTTTTGTTCATTTAAAAAAAACAAAAGTGATGGTACTTTCATTTATTTTTTTCGAGCTCCGGTTCGAAAGATACGGATCTTTTAAAAATAAAATTAAAGGAAAAATAGAAAAGAGAAGGAAAAAGAAGGAAAGAGAAATTTTGGTTACGTGGCTATTCATGAATGGTGAGGGTATTAAAATAAAGTTAGATACTATGTGATAATTAGGTAGTTGAGTTGGGTATTAAGTGACAATTGATCAAACCTTGGGTACTAGATGACAATAAAATAGTTGAGTAGGTACCTTTGGTACAATTTCCTTTTTTTTTTATATACTAATATTTATAATTATTTAATCATGCCTTTTTAACTCCTGGAAATTTAAAGATTTTTAAGTTAAAATTTATTATTTTTATATTAATATTTAAAATTAATTTAATCATTTTTTATTATCTAGCACCATAAAAAATGATAAGCAATTTGCACCAAACTGACCGAACCGCATCGAACCGATCCGATCGAATCGCACCGACATTAAACCGAAAAACCAAACCGAATTCAAAAAACCGAAACCGAAAAAATCTAATATTTTTTAACTAAATTGGTTTAATAATATACAAACCGAATTATTTCGGTTTGGTTTAAAAATTTATAAAAAAATCGACCGAATCTCACCCCTAATTTCAACAAATCTCTCTTTCCCAAAACAACTAATTCTCTGTCAGCCATGTGACCAAGACGCCAATACCACAACTTAATTTGATCCTACGTACTTTGGCTATTACTCGCTGATGATGCTACTGCAACGTCGCCCATAACAACACTCCCTTAAAGGAATATAAAGCCCCTTCTGCAATCTGTCTTTTATACACACCATCGAGCTTTTTGTCATTTTGATTACACTGTATTTGGCACAATACTTGTAACCCCAAGAGTCTAGTGTCCCAATAAATATCAAGTTTCTATTTAACCCACGAACATGCCAGCACGTCACGATTCCAACAACCGCATCAAACATTCTGATTCTGACGTTAACAATAGGCAACGAATGATTATTTCCTAAATAGACAGTTCCATGTATTGACTTGTAAATGTCGAACCACTGCTTGAACTGACACATGTGATATGTAGCGCCAATATTGAGTATCCAAGAGTTTTTCCCATAATCTGAACTCATGAACAATACATCTCGTCTACCACTGTTTGCACTATTATCAGAATAGTTCACACCTTCAGCAACATTTGCTGCATTTTCCTTTTGATTTCTCTTCTTACCATTTAATTTCGGACAATCTCTCCTATAATGGCCATACTCATCGTATTTTTAACAATTTAAGTTCTTTAACTTCAATTTGGACCTGCAGCTCTTCCCTTAAACAACTCACTTTGCTTCTAGATCTTCTCCTAGTCATAAGACCTTCCCTTTCAGCATGATTGTCTGGCTGCAACTATCTCAACTCCTTTGATTTCAGCGCCTCTTTGATATCTGCTAGCGATAACTTATCCTTACCTTACATTATGGTAACGATCTTAAGACAAACAAAACCTGATCCTTATCCTCAATGATGACACTAATGTTCTACAAGTCCATAATAATTCATTTAAAATAATCTAAGTGTTCAGTTATTGAAATACCTTCTTTCAATATGAAATCGTACAAGCTCTTCTTCAAGTATAATCTGTATACTACCGATTTCTCTAAGTAAAGATCTTTTAGCTTCGTCATGCGTAGGCATAAGTCTTCTCACCACTAATCTCACGAAGAACATTATCTTTCACACTTATTAAAATCCAGCATAAAGTCCTTTCTTGAAGATCGTGCTTCTCATCTTCTTTTATCTCTGCTGGTAACTTATTCTCAACTGCATTCTACAACCCTTGCAATACCAATTGAGATTTCAATTTAATCTTCCACAATGTAAAGTTGGATCCTCCATCGAATTTCTCAATATTTTTTGTTGTTGTAGACGCTATCGTGAACTCATAATTGCAAAACCTAATTTCACAACCAATGCTATGATACCGATTGTTAGAAATCACTATGCAATTTATCACAAATGGCTCAAGAACATAACACAAATAAAGAACAAAACACGAATAAAAGACATAAAAGAAAAGAACACATGATTTAACGTGGTTCCAAAATTATCTACGTTCACGGGCGCCGCCAGAGAAAAGTGTTTCACTATGATAGAAAAAGGTTACAGATTTCAGATTGTGTTTTGTGTTGCCATAGTAGTATATTTATAAGAAATAAACATAATTTTTTGGATAATGGGCCTAATGGGTTCATATACACAAGACTAAAGATGAAACTATCCATTACAGCTTCATTATCAATGACGCAAAACTGTACCGCTAAACACGCTACACTGTCAAGGCATTAGTTGACTCATTCTCAACATAAACAAACCTTGGCCTCCACAAAGATCATGATAATGCTATTATACATAATTATAAATTCAACGCCATATTTTTATCACACTGGATTCTTCAACCCACAATCATTGTATGAAGAAATAAACATTAAAGACTTACAATGAGAGAGAGATATCCAATAGTGGACAACGACAACAATTTTAAAATTTGAAGACTAACTCTTAGAAATTACAGAATAATAAAATTCAACCTTGCTGCAAGTACTCCTAGACAACCATCTTGAAAGATAAATTAATAATTAAAATAATATGCTAAAATCTTAATTTTGGAAAACCCAAAATATAGCCTAACTAAAATAAAACGATAATATGAACATAAAACAAGACTACTAAAAGAGATAGTACCCAATCCCAATAGAAAAAAAACAAAGGACCCACTCATAATATTATTACGTTTCCACGTGATAATTAAGAGAGACCACCAAAAGCAAGTATGAAAAATTAAGAGGAGCCACCAAAATAAGTGGCCCCGTAACTGCCAAATGTGAGATCAAGATGTCAATATGGCTAGAATAACCACTGAGTGAGCCATGCCAACGGGTTCAAGATGAAAAATACAGTTGATCGATACACCGAAAGGACTGAAGGGCATCGATACGGTGCACAATAAAATAATAGAGGATATTGTGAGGTGTGACACGACACATTGGACAGGGGACTGGGGTGATCTCGTATCTCTTGGTATGTGAAAATATGTTTTTATGTGCTATATTTGATTTTTCTATTGAGACGAACCTAAACCTATGCTCGAGAGATAAATGTCTATACACTGATAATAAATGTATGGATTATCGAGAACATATGGCCATGGTGGTCCCCCCAAACCACTGGGATTCCACGAGTGAATAAAAATTTGGATCCACATTGGTTCTCATCCGAATTGCCCCATCTATCCTCCTGAGAAAGGGGATTCTTACTTCCTAAACAGACATTCCTACATCTATATATAAATGTTGCTTTATCAAGAAGGCGTAAGAACCAATAGTTCATTATCTAATGATTTTTTTCCGCTCTAATAATCCGCGACACAAATTTAAACTATGAAACAAGTAACTAGAAAACTAAAATTGGAATTTGCAATATTCACTGAATTAAAAACCTTTGCATAATGTTTTTCTGATCTTAAAAAAGCTACTCAGAATCAATTGTCAAGAGATCATCGATTACGTAAGTTACTCAAATGAGGGGAGTGAACTTTATCGGAATAAGTTCTAGACGATGACCATAGGGCACGACTATGAGAGCTCATTGCATTAGAGGGGCATGATTGATAGGCCCAAACTTAATAAACTCAGGGAATTCAACATCCTGGGAACTCAAAGCGGGCGAAAAAAAACGTTCGATAGCAAATTTGTAACAAAGAACTGCACTATGCTCGACTCTACGAACTAAGCTAATCAAGACTGTGATCTTTGCACAAGAAACATGGCACGAGAGTACCAAACCGTGATATACTCCATATGAAACATAACACTAGAGCACCCTAAAAAAACTTAAAGCTTGAGAAAGAGGACACCAATGACTCAACTTACTAGAAACAGATCATTAAAGCACCCTTCGAAGGCTTCACGCACGAGAGGCAAGGCACGTGACCACTAAACTGTGGTTCAACACCATCGCTCGAGGAACATAGCTCATGAGCAACAAACTAAGGGAAACAGAACAACAGAGCACCCTACGAAAGCTCCACGTTAAAAAACATGGTTATAGTGACTCATCGCGCTAAAAATAGAGAACTAAACCACCTTTTTAAAGCTCCAAGCTTGAGATACAAAACACCTGACTACCAAACTATGTCTTAATAGCTCGATAAACTGAGCTCCTGAACAGCAAGCAGGGGCTCCACGCACGAGAATTATAATACTAGGTCATTAAACTTTAGTTCACCGTCATTCGGTGAATAACTGGTAAAGAGGCTAGAGAATAAGAGAGAAATAAACGATATAGATGAAGCACCCGCTGACGAATAAGTAATAAAATAAAATAAAGTTCTGAATGTGCGTCGATGAAAAATAAGACATGGTTAGGACCAACCACCACCATTCAAACAACCTTGATTTAAAAAAATCCCCGCGAAAACCTAAAACGAAAAGGTTGATGAACTTTAGAAAACTAGTCGTTAAAGATAAGATTTTTTCTTTATAACCTTTTAATATCGTATCATTGTTTTGCCATTTTTTAATTAATAAATAAATTTATTTAGTATTATAAAATAGTACATGAAATATCGAGAGGAAGTATAAAAACATAGTTCCATCACAATTATTATTTTCGTGATTTGGAGTTTATCTAAAATATGATAAAAAAAGGTAGTACTCAAAATTGAAGAGAAAATTTTCTATTTGATTAATTGTTTGCGTTGAGTAAGTTAATATATATTTTTAATAAAATTTTGTTTGATAATTAATTAATACATAATATCAAGTCTATTTACCAATAATCACTCAAGCTTTAATAAAGTACGAATAATCACCGAGTGTTAAATTAATATTACAGATAATTAATTTCTATCATTTTTTTTCTCTTATTTTTTTTAAATATTATATCTTTGGAACCATAGCTAAAAAAATATACAAAAATACCATTGATTTTTAAAGACGAACAAAACTAAATTCATGAAAGATATATATTTTTTTATTTTTTTTTCAATTACCAAAATTACGTTATATTTGTTTGCAAAAGAAATAGGATAAAAAACAGTGTTCCGATTGTTAAATTATATGTAATTTGATTGCAAAAATAGGAAAACAAATCTCGCAAAATATCACTCATATTTCGTTTTGTTCGGTTAAAAAAATAAAACAAATATATATATATATATATATATATATATATATATATATATATATATATATATATATATATACTTTTAAAAGAAAAAAATAGAATTAAAATTTAAAAAACATATAGTTCTAAAAATTAAAATAACTAATTATTTACTTTTATTTATGTTTGTATTTAAATATATTAGGAAATAATTTATGATATATAATTTTCAGTAAACTTAAACACCGAATTGATTATCGGTAGTCTAATTTCTCCTTACTTTATTTTAATTATTAACTTTCCATTCGTATATAATTGTTTTTAGGGAAATGACATACTAAGTACCTTTTGGACAAAGTTATTACTGTCTAGTATCCAAAAATGAGTTAATGCTCTAATACCCACCTCAATAAACATATCCACTTTTAATATCTAATTTAATTTTAATACCATAATTACCCTCAACCTAGTATATAAGAGTTAATTTGTGAAAAAAGGACCTTTTTGGCTACAGTACCTTCTCTTTACTTTTGAATTTTGAATTTTGAATTTATTAGACTCTCTCTCCTCTCTCCTAACCTAACAAACAACCCATTTTTCAAGAACGCCTGTTCGTTTCAAAAAAACGGCGACGTGATCACACTCTTTCCGGCGAGCCTAACTAACCACCGGCGAACCTAACTAACCACCGACGAACCATCTAACCACCGTCTACCAACGTTTCCGACCACCGGCGACCAAAACGATCGACGAACTCATAATTTTCAGGCTGTTTTTTCCAGCTCCTCATCAGACCACTGAACTTCCTCCAGCCGTCATTTCCCGTCGACTCAATCTCGTAGCTGGACCGGTGCACCACTAGGTTACCATCGACTTCACCGGTGAAGCAGTTCCGACGTCAGAACTAAAGGTCAGTATCGGCTTCCATTTGCAACTCCATTCTTGTTTTTCCATTTTCGATCTTAACAATAGATTAACTAGCGTAACTAATGTATGTTAATGGCAGGAAATCGTTTAGTTTATGTTTCTAGTCGAAACAAAGGATCGATACAGGCTCTGTTTATATTCCGGTAAGAAACTGCAGTTTTCCAGCTCTGTATTATAGGTTGCGATTGCTGTATTGTCAGTTAATGATACATGGTGCGATTTATGTGTAGTTTTATATGTTGTGATTGCTAGATTGGTATAGTTCTCGACTGAGGTTGCGTTTTATTTGTCATTGCGATTCTACCTAGAACTGATATATGGTTTTGCGATTTGGGCATGTATACTGTGGTTGCTAGATGCGAGTATGGATATTGCGATTTTGGTGCAGTGCTAGATGTCTTCAAACATATATCATTTTGACATGTTTTAGCTCTGTAACACATTCAGCTGTTGTACGATGCCCTACAACAAACTAACCAAAACTAATACAATTCATGGTACACAATGTCGAAACCAAAAGTTTGCATTTTCAAATTTGGTCACGAAACAACTATTGTTCCGCTGTCCGAATTCGAAAATTTCAAGTCTTTGCAATAGTACGTTGAGGAAACATGAAAGGGTCTTGTTAGAGGCAACTACAACATCAGCTATTCTTGCGGTGCTCAGAATAATTGTTTGTTTAATAAGGAGACCGATTTTATTGGGTTGGAATGTTACCTTGATGTTGAGCGTCTTAAGAGTGTTAGTTTTCTTATCGAAGAACAGGTTGCTAATAAAGGCTCTGTAAATAAACGTAAACAACCTATTCAACTGTTCGAAGAAACCTCGCATATGCAACGAACTAGTGGTGAAAGCAGTAGATGTTTGGCGATTTCAACCCCAAAAAAAAGGCATCTTGCTACAATTGGATGGGCGGAAGCTATCATCGGTGTTGGACAGTCATTTCCTGATGGTGGTGCAGGTCTAAGGTTATCCTTATCATGTTATGCATTAGAGAACGGTTTTGTGTTTAGGTACATGCATAATACCTTTAGCAAGATCACCGTTTATTGTGTAAACAAAGATTTGGACGGGTGGAAATGGAGGCTTTATGCTTCTGTTGATTCTAAAACTGGTTTGATGACCATAAAAAGATTTGTTAGTACCCATACGTGCAGTCCCGTATTCACAAAGAAGAAGAGCAGGTATTTGTCGCCCAATTTGATTGCTGATGAAATTCACGATTCTCTTAGGAACTGCCAATCAATAACAGCTAAGACTTTATAGTCCTCTATCAAGCAAGACTACGGTTTAGACATTTCCTATCGTCTATCATGGAATGCATTAGAGAAGGCCCGGCGTGTTGTATTTGGAGATAGCAATACCTATTTCGGATTGCTAAAATCATACTTCAAGAGACTAAAGAGTCGTGACATCACTAAGGACTGCCATTTGGATTTAGCACCCGACAATGTTTTCTGTCGCTGTTTTATAGCGTTTGGGGCGTGTCTTCAGGGTTTCCATTCGTGCCGGCCTTTACTGTACGTTGACGGAACCCATGTAACAGGGAAGCATGGTGGTGTGTTGCTTTCAGCAGTGGCAAAAGATGGAAACAACGGTCAATCCATTTTTCACTACACTTTTGGTCTACATATGTGCTTTGTTTTTTCAAATGTATATCATGAGCTAAGGTTGCTAGATTGGTTATGCTTCCGGTCGAGCTATTCTTTTAACATACCGGCTATAACAGAGTTCGGTGAAGCTAGTACCAGTAATGATGATGGAGAGCCAGTGGTTAAGCCTAAAACGTTAAAAGACGAGTTGGGCGGTCGAGGAAAAAGCGTATTCCATCAAGAGGAGAGGTAACCACCAGCCAGTCCTGTTGTGGTCGCTGTATAAAATCAGGGCATAATAGGAGGTCCTGTTATGCTCCGTTCTGAACTTATGTTCGTTATTTTTTAGTAACATTTGAATTTTGATAGATAAGCACTCCTTATCGTTTGACTTATACTTTTGGATATTGTTAACATTGATATGTACCAGGTCTGTTTGATTCGACGATTCTTATTATTATTATTAATGTCTACATTTCTAGATAGGCTACGATTACAACGCTAGATATTCGTTATCTAATTGCAAAACATTGCTAGATACGTGATAATAGTTTGATAGATACGAAATATAGGCATTGACTAGATACTTGGGTATAAGTCTGATAGATACGATATATAGACATTGCTAGATACGTGGATAATAGTCTGATAGATACGACATATAACATTTATAGATACTTGAGTATACGTCTGATAGATACAGCAATTTCTGTATGCGCTTTTAAGGTTCACATCCATCTGATAGATTAGTTATATTTAGTTTGCCAGAAGACTTTAGATTCTTCCCTTTGTGTTCCATCTCAAACAGTAACGATCCACCCTACGAAGTAAGATTTCAGCCTGGATCACATATTTTCCTAGTGGTTGCGATTCACGACTAATATAGCCTGCTAGATTGAAGATATATATATATATGACATTGATATTGCTAGATACGTGGTTTTGTGGTTGCGATTGACATTGATTTATTTTAGGCGTTAAAGTTTACATTGTTTTGATAGATTAGTTATCTCTAAATTGAGTTTGTGAATTCTAACTGCCATTACAACTGCTCCACTTAACTTCTTACTATCAATGTTAACGCGTAGCATTCAAATCTTAACCAACAATTTTAAGATAGACAACACAAATACTAATAAACCATAACATTAATAGAACATTAGTCAATGCATTACATCTTCCAAATACACCAACCCTCTCAAAAAAATGAAACTTCTCAGAGGATTGGTGAAAGTTATCAGTCCATCAAAGCATAAAAAGACATTACAAAAAAAACATAATGAAAGGAAACTGCATGAACTTCTTTAAACCTAATCAGAATCCTCTTCATCTATCCCTTCAGATCCCTCCTCCTTTTCTTCTTCTCCCACTTCCTCGTCCTCTTCGTCCTCCGACTTCTCATTGTTGGCTTCCTCAGAATCATCGTCCTCTCCCTTCTTCGAGTCCCAGCTGTCCCGACGTCTCTTCCTTTTTGGAAGTTGTTCACTGTCCGACTCGTAACTGTTGTCCAGCGACCATGAGTCCCACGAAGTGTAGGGGTCTTCGTGGTCGGAAGACCAAACAGACCAGTTATCCTCCTCATCGGACGAGTAATCCGATGTGGTAGTTCTATTGTAGGCCTTGTTGTCGTTGTAGTAGTTAGTAGACCATCCGTCGTCGGACGAGTACATAGGTGTTTCTGGTGAAGATGGTGCCATTTGAGTTGTTTTGTTGCAAGGTAGGCTAAAGTGGCTGGTGGTTTTTTGGTTGGCGAGTTTCTTTGCAGAGAAGTGTGAGATGAATAGGCTAAACTATCAGCCCCTACTTAAAGCCAAACGCAATGTCCAAGGCTACGTCCCATCTAGCAACTATAATTAATTCAAAAATTTAATTTTACACGTCTAATTAATGCATGTAATGATTCAACTCATCTACGTTTGTATTTTCAACTATCAACCTAACCAATAGGATTAAAACAGTTACTTTTAATCACTGATGGGTGTAGTTAATAGTCATTTCGATCTCATTTAATTTACTCATCTACCAATAAACCTATCCAGCAGTGCAGTAATATAGTTGGTCCATCTTTAATATGTTATTGCGATTTACGCCTATTAAACACTGCTAGATAAACCTTATTTCAAATTTAAAACCACAACTATATATCATTGCTAGATCCGTTATGCTGATATTGCTAGATATAACATCTAGCCATTACTAGATACATAGTAAAGACTTTGATAGATACAGAATCAAAAAGTTTGCTAGATGGGTTGTAACAAAGCAATGTTTATATTGGGCTTATAAATATTGATAGATGCTGCATATAATGATGGCTAGATACTGTATATTAACATTGCTAGTTACTAATATAATGATTGCTAGGTGTACAATACGAACATTTCTTGAGAATTATTTTTACATTGCTAGATGCAGCATTTCTACATTGCTATGTACGATATACAGACATTGCTAGATGCAGCATTGTTTAGTTGCTAGATACGACATATGGACATTGATAGATACTTGAGTCTAAGTCTGATAGATACGAAATATAGACATTGCTAGATACATCACTATATAGTTACTAGATACGACATATAGTCATTGCTAGATACGATATATAGGCATTGCTAGATACTTGAGTATAAGTCTGATAGATACGACATTTAGACATTGCTAGATACGTGAATAATAGTCTGATAGATACGAAATATAGGCATTGCTATATACTTGAGTATAAGTCTGATAGATACGATATATAGACATTGCTAGATATGTGAATAATTGTCTGTTAGATACGAAATATAGGCATTGCCAGATACATGAGTATAAGTCTGATAGAACGATATATAGGCATTGCTAGATACATGAATAATAGTCTGATAGATACGACATATAACATTGCTAGATACTTGAGTATAATATAGACATTGCTAGATACTTGAATATTACTCTGATAGATACGAAATATAAAAATTGCTAGATACAACATTGAAGGATGTAACAGTGATGTAACAAAAGGAGGATCTTCCAAGGTAGTTTAGAAAAACATTTCCCTTGGTAGAAATACTATTAAAATTGCTAGTAAAACAAAAGTTTGTTAATAAGTTCAGATTAATTGTCTAATACGCCCATCATTTGTTAACTGAATCATACATCCTGCTCCCAATAAATGAATTACATACTACCATCGTCTGTTTGTGTTTCGATCATTCAGGAAATGCTTAAATATTTCAGCTCTTGTTTCGGCGGGCATTTCCTTTCATATTCCAGAGGAACATATCCTTTCTGAATGATGTCTTTTGCGTACTTACAAATAAAACACTAGATTCAAGGCTCCCCTTCTCCTGCTGTGGGATATTTCTCATTGTCTTTATTTTGTATCCCCCTTTTACATGAGGTATGTATTTTTTCTTCATGCAATAGGCCAACTGCAAAATCAAGTAATCCATATTTACATTGCGATTTACGATGCTATGCCATTGCTATTTACGACTACTATCATTGCTAAATACAGTATGTGACATTGCTAGATAGGCGAACCAAGAGCTTAGGTGCAACTCTAATAAGACATTGCTAGATACGTTACTATTGGATTGCTAGATATGGCCACAAACACTTTCAATATATTATTAACATTTAATTTTATACCAGAGCATCGGCTGTGTTTTTCGTCTTATCTAGAATGTGTTTGCTCCACGGCAACAGTGGGTTGTAGCTACTAGCAGTCCCATTCTCCATATCTATAACCAAGAGCGTCCAGTGGTTCACGCCGGACGTATTAACGGTGCAAAAAGAAACAAGGCAACGTATGTGTCTGGTTTTATTGTTTCAAAAACCTTATCCACAATGACAGAAAAATATTCCTTGAAAGCAGTGTACCCTGAAAATTTGTGTTATTACTATAGGAAGTAGATATTTTTAATATAACACAAATAATTCCTGGACAACTTACAATTGCGATTCTAGTTATTTGAATGACGCTGACCATATATGAATACTTATCGTCAAACCCTTTCACAGGGACTTTCCAATATGTATTCTTGAGCAACTTATATATCCAAGCATCTATTATCTATCAAAACACAGTTAGAAGCTTAAATCAGGTAAATGACAATTACTAAAAAGAAGAACCAACGGTGTATAAGTAGACAACTTAGACGGTAACTTTAATGAGGTCCCCTATACTAAGACATTGCTAGATGCTGCATATTAATATTGCTAGATGTACAAAGACACATTGCTAGAAGTACAAAGATACATTGCCAGATACAACCAGAGACCTTATTACCTTGAAGTCGTCTTGAGTTTCGTTAGGCAGATCCATTATCTCGGTCACACTAATGGAAACCCTATACGAGAACTCCGACATTGGCAAGTAACATACTTCTGGATCTTCTTGTTCTTCTTCGTTGTTTATTTTCATCATCTTCTCGTACTCATTGACATTAATAAGTTTCGTTGTCTCTGTAGGGAACAACCAATCTACGACCGTGATATGTTGTTGTTTAACCTGCCTCAGAGTAAGTAAGTTCCATGTAGGCATGTCATCAACGTGCACCTATAATAAAGCATCAAATTAAACTGTTAACATTACTTTTTGAAGGTGATTAATAATACAAGAAATCTACTTACGTCAACGTCTGTTTGTTCTTCCTCGATGGAGTCCAGTGTACGTCTCTTCTCATTTGAATTTTCAACAGCCTTGTCACATTCTTCGTAAAATAATTGAGTGCAGTCTACAAAACTATCGTCAGCCAACGATGTAACAGATCTGAAAATCAGATCGTTAAATGCTGATTTATCTTGTAGTGGTGTTGCATATGAAGATGGCTCGACCTGTTTTAGTTTTTCATTGTGCGTAATAACTTCAACCTTCGTTGCGGATTGATGTTCTTCATTGATAATTGGAATAACCTTTACTGGAGAGACAATTTGTGATAGTTGTTCACACTTTGCTGCTTGTTCAATCCCATGACACGCCAACATCTGTACAGTAGACTGACGCGTGTCTTCGGGCGCTGCTGTTTGCACTTCCTAATAACAGAACAAAAAAACATCATCAACATACATTGCGATTTTAGTGCAAGTCTCATTGCTAGACTAGTTACTAGTCGAGTGTTGCGATTTACGCCTATTAGATATTGCTATATATGGCAATCATATTGACATAGTGTGATTGCGATTTGTTTGTTATGAAAACGGTATTCTTTTATTTTGTGATTGCTAGACTTCAGACATATTGTGGTTGCGATTTGTTCAACATGCATCTACTAATTAACATTGAGTCATGATGGAAATCATGTTTTAAACTTTTCTAATACTGTCAAAACAACATTTTCATAAAAAGAACAACCTATCTTAAATATTATCCAACCTAGAGTTTGAACATTTCAAAACATGCCAAAACATATTACTAAATATTTATGAATCTTAATGATTTTAAGATCCACTTACATCTTCAGCCACATTCTCCACCACCTTCTCAGAGACAGGTTCTCGCCCCAGGTCTTCTGTTGCTACGTTCTCCACCCCAGTAGGTGCTTCTTTAATCTCTTTGGTTGGATCTGCATTAGCCACAGCATCATGCTTGTCAGCTTCTTCTTTGTCTTGACCTGTCTCTGCATTCTGTCCTTCCTCAACGACTTTTTCGGTGTTCTCCAACTGTTGTTTCAATGTTTTTGTTCCTTAATTGCACCATTTGTCCAGTTGCTCACTTCTATCCACCATTAGCTAATGTCCATCAACCTCATTGTTTCCAACTTCATGTCCCTGTTCAGCTAAGAAAATTTCATTTTGCGCACCGGCAGCATGAGTTAGGGGTGATAAGTCTGCTGCCACATCCCTTTTCTCATTACCAGCGTCACAACCAAGTATTGTAGTCCCTTTTTGCTTCCCAACGACATCAACAACAATAGCTTCCGGTGTAGTAGTTTCTTGCCTTGGTTCAACAGGTGTTTCGGAGTGAACACACCCTCCATCTCCTTCTAACTTCTCCTCCTCATATACTTCAATTTATTTTGTCTCAGCTGTCTCAAACTCCTTATCTTCTTCCGCTGTTTCCTCCGCCTCAACATCCTCTTCTTCTATTATATTTTAAATCTCCGAAACTTGTTGGCTCCTCTTGGGAACAAATCCATGCCTCCGAGATTGGTAAACCAATGTTTCCTTAAGTACCTTCTCAGTAATATTGGCAGTCACAGTTTTAAGATCCTCCTCATCTTCACGGCAAAACGGAATTGATAAGGTGTTCAGCAGATCATCATCCTCACCATTCACACTTTCCTCTTCCACCTCGAGCTTCTATTTCAGCTCATTCAAGTCTTTCATCAATTTTTCAACCTGTATCAAATGAGCATACAAAATAGTTTAGACTACTAACATTGCTAGATACATCATATTTATATTGCTAGATGTATTATTTTTACATCGTTAGATGCAGCAGATTAACGTTGCTAGATACCTTATAATGATATTTGCTAGATCCCTTATAATGATGCTGCTAGATACAACATTTAAACATTTCCTATATACAGTGTAACCAACTTATATAGATACAACTTATAAAAGTTATTAGTCCTTAAAAAATATGGGAATACTCACTTGTTCGTTTTTCTCCTCAAGCGACATTTTTAACCTTTTGTTTTCAGCTTTCAACCGGTGCAACCGGCTTTGTATTTTCAGCTTCTTGTTGTCACGCAACACACACTGTGACAGCCCTCCGAAACTTAGAATACTGGACCTACGGTTGTTTTTATTATTCAACCTCTCCCTTTTTTGTACCAACTCTCGACTTCTTCTCCCCAATGAATTCACGCAATGTAACATCGTAATTCTCTACTTCTTCTGGGGTTGTTGTGTTGTCTTCAACCTCAGTGTTCGAACTCCTTTTACTGCTTGTTCCATCCCCGTCTGTTTTATCTTCCTTCTTATACTTCTGTTTGCAACATATTTCTTTCTTTTCCTACTCCTTACTTCACTTGTTTCCGCAGCACCTTCGTAGTTCCTCCCCGAATCAATTTCTCCAAAAGCATCACATTCAGCCTCTGTCAACAATGACTCATCCTCCATAACCTAAGAAATACAATATAATATACATTCAGCTTCACAATATAATAATCATTGATGCGCTTTACAAACAATTAACATTGCCAATTGGTGTTACAGTGGATGCGATTTGTTTGATGTTATGATTGCTAGATATGTTGAATTTTTTTGACTGTAAGCTAGATAGTTGCGATTTAGGTGTTGGATTCATGTGTAAGCGATTTGTTTGATATTATAATTTGTACATTTCTAGATACGTTAAATACCTGGTCTTCCCTGAGTTGACTAACCATCTGGATCATTTCAAATGTCGACTCCTTGCCCTCCAATCCCCACCATTTGTAACACCTAAGGATTATGTTTGGCCTTGGTATTTCAACGTTTATCAAACTATGCTCCATCAGAAATGGCTGCAGACTATATAACTCAACATTACAAACACGGTTTTGAAATAACTTGCTGATCATAAACCATTGTACTTACAAATAGCAGAGCAACGCATCCGATCACTCTACCGGGCTTCCCGGCCTTAATACATTTGTCCAGTGATTTATGCAGCTTCTGAATGATGGCTCTAGACCAGTCATAGTTGTTTATTTTTTCTAGATTCTCCACGTAGACCAGTCATAGTTGTTTATTTTTTCTAGATTCTGAACGAGCTTCTGAACGATGGCTCTAGATTCTGCAAACATTCCCATTTGAAAACTACTTAGTAATAACAAGAACAATCCCATAGTAATATCTATTTCACCCATCAAACAATTAAACAATAAAACTAAGCAGCGAACATATACATTAACAATCGAAGACAGCACTGGTGCAACTAACTCGACAACAACATCGAACTCACTTCAATGCTACATTGCTAGACGTGACCGAGTTCAACTACTACTTTGCTAGACGTGCAGTACTGACAGTAAACTAGTCGCAAACATTGCTAGATATGACAAAAAATATTGTCCACATTGCTAGATCAGTACAACATCTCTGCATATGCACAAAAAACTACCTCAACTCTATACGTTGCTAGACATTCCTACTTCCACCAGCCGACATTGCGATTATAGGGGAAATAACATCTAACCAGTGATATCGATATTTTCGGACGGCACTATCGACACTAAAAACAGCCTAACCAGTGCCATCCAGCCATGTCTAACTACTTACGCTGGAGTAACACTATGTACTACAACTAACTTTCGAGACCATGGAGTAACACTAACTCCGTACTGTAAACGAAACGAAAAAATCTCGCCGGAGAAAGAAGAAATGTCCAATACATAACTCAACGACAGTCAGTACTCCGGCGACGTCGATAAAATCTTGTTTAATCACACATAAACGACAGTCACACAGAAAGACAGTACGGAAGACGACGCAAAAAATGACTAAACCAGATAGTAATCTGGTTTGAATCACTCAAACGTACCTTTTCGACGGAGACGGAGCCGGTGGATGTTCGACGAAGGTCGAATATACGGAATGATCGTTATCGGGTCGAAAGTTACGGTGGCCGGAACGGTTATGGTCGATGGTTGAGTCCTATAAGTTTTGGTTCAAAATCGTGTTTTCGGTTCGCTCTCTTTTTACGCGTTTCTCTCTCCTCAAATTTAAATGTGAAAATGGAGAGAATTGGAACCCAAAAGTCAGATTAGGGAAAACCACATCTAACTAGTGCCATTGATATTGTCGGACAACACTATCGATACTAACAACAGCCTAAAAGTGGGTACCATTTTAGTATTTGAAAGTTGATTAGGTATTTATGGATAGTTTCCTCATTTTTTTAAATTATATTTTTCACTTTGTTTAAATTTCTCACGGAATGACTTAATATCAATATTTCGGTTCGGATCATAGATTAGCGGGACAACCCGTGCCAAATTTGCAAAAAGGAAAAAATAAATGTTGTGTCGCTATACCATTTTAATATTTAAAAGTTGACTAGATATTTATAGGTAGTTTTCTTATTTTTTTAATTATATTTGGGAAATTGCACCTAAAGTACCCACTTAACTATTCAATTGTCACTTACTACCCAAGGTTTGATCAATTGTTACTTAATACCCAACTCAACTATCTTATTGTCACTTACAACCTAATATTATTTTAATACCCTAACTACCCTTAACGCACTATATAAGCATATTTTTATGTTTTCTTTCTATTTTTTCTAGCTTTTTGAAGATTTGAATTTGTTAGCCGCTCTAACCACCTAACCCTACGAACCACCACGAAGACCGGTTGAAATCACATTTCTGGTGATCGGAAGCTACTGAAGGTTTGTTTATTTATGTAGGTTTTGGTGTTAGTCCTGTTTAACCACTATTTTTTACGTATAAGAGTTGATCGTGGTTTTTTGGAATCTGTTGGCTTTGAAGTAATCATTTTGCTTGCTCTTCAGGTAATTACCTAACGATTTCGAAGTTATTTATTGGTTTTCTTTGTTGGAATAGGTTCTATTCTACTGTTTTTAGACGCCATTGCCTGATTTCGAGCTTTTCTCTGTTTTTTGGGTTATAGTGATCTGTTATTGTTTGTTTAATATTGTTCGTTATATACATATGTCCTTGTTTTCTAATGTTATATACTATTTTTGTAGTGGTTTAGTTTTTTATTTCATGTGTAGATTACGAGTTTTAGTTGTCCAGGCCGTACACTAAGGATGCGAATTGTGTGATGTATTCGATGCGAAAGATGCTAATTGTATGATCCATTCGCATGGTGACATGCGAATCACATGAACGAAGTTCAAAGTTTACATACGTTTCGCATGTTAGGATGCGAACCGTGTGAAACTATAGAGTAGTGTGCGTTCAAACAAATACCAGGACTTTAGAGAATTTTCTACACAGTTCGCATGTTATGATGCGAACTATTTATAACTTTTTAGAGTATTGTATATCGAAACAAATATCAGGACTTTTTGCACACACAAATATCAGGACAAGATGCGAATTACTCGATATATGTATACACAATTCGCAAGTTAGGATGCGAATTGTTTGATGCAGTAGTAAATTATTTGCACATATTTGTTGTGACTAATAACTAATAACTTGTTCTGTCCAGGGTAAGAGATGTCCAAATCACGAGTTTGTATTTTTAAATATGGTCACCAAACCGCAATTGTGCCTTTCACGGAGTTTGAAAGCTTTCGAAGCTTATGTAGAGAACACATGGGAGGAGCTTGCCACAAGTGACTACCTAATTACCTACTCCTGTAGGGATCACAATAATTGTTTGTTTAATAACCAGAATGATTTTTTTGGGTTGGTGTTATATCTTGATTTGGAGCGTTTAAAACGGGTTAGTTTTCTCATAGAACAGCATGTCTTCGATAAGGGTTCTGGTAATAAAAGTTTTGTTGATAAGAGTTCTGGTGGTAAGGATTGTAGTGTAAAGCGTAAAGAGCGTAGCTTGATTTTGGGAGAACCATCTCCCAATCAACTAGTTAGCGGGGAGAGTAGTAACGGTTTAGTTAATTCTGATCAGAGAAAAAAACAACTTGCTACTGCTGGTTGGGCTGATGCTATTACAGGAGTGGGTCAAGCTTTTGAAGAAGGTGCTGCCGGTCTGAGGTTATCTTTGTGCAAGTTTGCGTTAGAGCATGGTTTTTCTTTTAAATACCTGCACAACACAGCAAATAAGATCACTATTTATTGTGAAAATAAGTTCACAAGTGGGTGCAAATGAAGGCTTTATGCATCTATTGACTCAAGCACCAGCTTGATGATGATCAAGAAGTATGTCCCGCACCATACTTGCAGTCCTGTTTTCTCCCAGAAGCATAAGCATAAGCGGCACATGCATTTGACATCAGATTTGATTGCAGAGGAAATTCAGGATTCTCTATGGACCTGCCATTCGTTGACAGCCAAAACCATACAATCGACTGTCAAACAAAATTACGGTCTTGACATCTCTTATCGGTTGTCATGGAATGCTTTAGAGAAGGCTAGGAGGGGAGTTTTTAGAGATAGTTCAAGTTCTTTTAGTTTACTCAGCGGATACTTCAAACGCTTGAAGAGTCGGGATATTACTTCAGACTGCCAGTTGGAGTTGTCAGCTGGAAACCGATTCAAGCGCTGTTTTGTAGCATTCGGTTCGTCCCTTCGGGGTTTTCATTCATGCCGTCCAATGTTGTTTGTCGATGGAACCCACTTATATGGCAAGTATAAGGGTACCTTGCTCACTGTTGTAGCAAAGGACGAAAACAACGGTTAGTTACATTTATCTAGTTATTCTGAATGATGTTTTTGTGTGAAAATGCTCATGCAATTCGCATCAGAGGCTGCGAATTAAGAAGTGTTATGATCTTAACCTTTCACATCCTTTGCTGCGAACTAGGTATTATCTGAAACTGTACTTATATCGCAGCTTGAATTAGGTATTATTTGAAGTTGTCACAAACAATTCGCATGCCAAGCTGCGAATTGCATGTATGAGCAATTAAAATGTCCAACATAATTCGCATGACAAGCTGCAGATTGTTTGTTCCAAGACAGCATGCAAATTGTTTACAACTTTTAACACTTTGATCTGCCTTTTTCCAGGACTATTCCCTGTTGCTGTTGGTGTAGTTAACATTGAATATTGTGACAATTGGATGTGGTTTTTGGGGTGTTTGAAACCACATTTTCTGGATCGCCAGATCACATTTATTTCAGACCGTCATTCTGGTATCGTTAATGCTGTTTCTGTCTTGTATCCAAACTGCTATCATGCGTACTGTTATTTCCATCTCATGCAGAATTTGAAAGCCAAACTGGAACATACTAACATAGACTATAAAAAAGGATGTTGAGTTTCTTCCATCGTCTTGCTTATGCTCCCAGTCGAGAGCTTTTTAAAGATATACTAACGGGTTTTCTATGTGAAGGTGGTGACAGAATGAGTGATTTTCTTGCAAATTTACCCCCTGAAAAGTATGCGCATGTTTACGTAAAAGGGAAGCGATACGGCTCTATGACTTCTACTGCAGCTGAATCGTTTAACAATCAGATTAAAAAATATTGCGGCCTACCTATTGTTGAGTCTATTGATTGGATTAGAGTCTTTCTTATGACTCAAGTTTCACGGAGATATGAAGATGGTCTCAGCTGGAGTACTAATTTGGTTCCCGAGTACGAGAAGAAGCTAAAGCAGAATGTTGACATGTGCCGAAGTTGGGTAGTACGTAAGTCCTCTACCGCCATGTTCGAAGTCTTTTCGAATCCTGTGGCTGTTGTTAATCTGTTGGATTTCAAGTGTTCATGCGGATTATGGCAACAAGAGTGTTTTCCATGTCCTCATGCTTTAGCGGCATTACAATACACCGACCAAGATCCATTGACTGTAAGAATTACAGGGAAAATTACTCTTTCAGAATACCAGCTATAACTGATTTCGGCGAAGGGTCCAGCGCTAACGATCATTCTTTTGTTGAAGTTCTGCCTCCGAACATTAAGAGACGCTCATGAAGGCCTAAGAAAAAGCGAATCCCTTCTAGAGGAGAAATCTCAACCAAGCAGTTGAGGTGTGGCCGATGTTCGAAATCAGGCCATAACCGGAGGACTTGTGATGTTCCAGTTTAAGGACAAAAGGTGTTGTGGACAATTCTGGTTGGCCATATCACATTTATTTGTAATACTGTTATTGTTCTGTACAACAAACTAAACATTTTTACATTCCTGTGTTTTGTAATGCTATTATTAGAGTTACGAAATGTCAAGTTCTTTGGGTTGTAAGCATTTCGCATCATGTGCTGCGAATTGTGTACAATATGTTGGTATATTGTTGCAAACATCTATCAGGATTACATGCGATTTTGTGTGAAATTTCACCAGGATGCGAATCATTAGTAAAATCATATCAAACATTTATCAACACATGAGGCTGCGAACTGTGACCAGAACATAAGATAATAATTATACGCATACGTTTCGCATGATAGGCTGCGAATTATGGCATGAATTATGATGCGAATGGCGAACAATTAGTAGTCCTGATATTTGTCATATGATAAGCTGCAAAGTGTGCTTTAATAAGAATACCAGGATATTCAGTAAGGTTGAAAATAAGTAATATAGCAGGTTAACATGCGAATGATGTGCAAAATGTAATTGGATGCGAATCGTTTATATGATTGAAAGTCTGTAAACAAATTGGATTACAAAAAAAAGGATTACAATATTTTCATGCACTAACAACTGTTTACACATATCACTACAAGCTACTGCTGCTAGTTAGCTGCATTCCAAAAAAACAAAAAACAAAAACCAACTCTAGCAGTTGGTAGAGGATTCATCACCATCTTTTTCCTCTTTCTCCTCTTTGTGCTGATAATCTTTGTCTTTCTCCTCTTTCTCTTCCACTTTCTCTTCCACTTTCTCTTTATCTTCAATATCTACGTCCATCATGCTTAAATTTTTTGTCCTTGATGGACCAGCTTCGTCTTCCCTATTCCTTTTGTTGTTTCGAACCGTTGCCGTTTGAGGTTGCGCCTTTTCTGGCTTAGGTGCAGCAGCAAGCATTGGAACCTCTTCTGGCTGAGGTTCAGCAGCAACCAGTGGAACAACTTCCACTGGTTGAGAGTCAGCAGAGTAGTAGTCATCATACATGTTTAACCCAAAAATAGATACTGGGCTGTTTGGTGGTGTTGCTGGCATGATCAACTCATCACTCTAGTTAACGGTTAAGGATGACCAGGAGTCACCCAGAGAACCGAGTGAACCAGAGTTTGAGTATGAGGTGGTGGTTGTGGTGGTGGAAAAATACATGACTGTTTGAATTCGAAGAGAAGAAGAGGTGTTTAAAAAAAATATATATAGAGTTTGGTGTAAAATTAGCCTCTGGTTACTAGAGGTATTTATAGGGAAATGAGGTAATCATTACATAGCCTCCATGTCCAATCAGCATTTAATGAATTATGTACTTGATTAGATTGTTTTTTGTGTGCTCAATGGAGAAAACGTTTACCAAGGCATAAGCCACAGCCTATTCGTATCCTTGAACTTTATATTTTGAATTTTTTATTTCTGCACCAGGCTGCGAACTGTTTGTGTAGTGATAAGCATCTATCAGGTTAGGCTGCGAACTATTTAATGATAAGTTAGGCTGCGAATTATTTAATGATAAATAAGCATCTATCAGGTTAGGCTGCGAACTGTTCATACATACCAGGGATTTGCTGCGAATTATTTGGTTGGAATTAATCGAATATTAATCAACCCTTATAGATCAGGTATGATGCGAACTATAAGCTAAGGAATATTCAAAAATCTGAAAATGTAATTTGTTTATGTATGCACAACAAAACTAAAAATTACAACCGATGTATTTACAAGCAACAACATAGTGTTTTAAATCGAATCAGCCATATGCGATGCGGTCTTTGTCATTTAAAAAGTAATAAAACATTTCTGCGTTGAAGGCAGTTACCATATCTGCATCGTATTTTTTCTGCACTGATCCATGCTCGATAATATCTCTTGCATATTTGCAGACAAAGATACCACAGTCCACGGTGCCTCGCTTTTGTTGTGGGATGCCTCTTTCAACTTTCACCTTCCACCCTGTAGTATATTTAGGTAGGAATCCTCTATCCAACAAATATTTGATCTGTGTATAATAATTAGTGTTAGGAATAAACACAAAAACAACAACAGTTGGTGTCATACAATTCGCACCTTAGGCTGCGAATTGTATGACAACAAATCCAACATAATTCGCACCTTAGGCTGCGAATTGTATGACAACAAATCCAACATGGGCATGCCACACGATTCACAGCTTAAGCTGCGAATTATTTGATATGCACCCATTTTTTGTTGAAATGCCCCGTTCAACATAATTCGCATCATATGCTGCGAATCGAGTTATGGATAGGCTGCGAAAAGCAATTGATTTACTCACAATTCGCAGCATATCCCGATCACAGTTCGCAGCATGCATACTTAAAATGTGTTTAAATTTAAGTGTATAGTTTGGAATATTTACCAGTAGTGCATGTGTTCTTGTGGTGTGGTCTATAGCTTTCAGCTTAGGCAGAAGCGGATTGTAGTTTGAAATTGTCCTGCCGTCGATGTCAATGACGAGCAACGTCCAGTGGTTTACGGTGTCCTTCATCTCGGTGCATACTGGAACCATGATGATGTTGGCATCTTTGCGCCCCATTCTAAAAGCCATGTCCACCAATTTTTTTACTTGTCAGCCTGCTTTCATTTGATGCTGCATCCAAGCAAGAGTATATTAAAATGAGAACATTTTCTGAAAACTTTGTTCAATTTACCTGAGCTAAACTTACCGCAGTCATGCCCGAAATCAGTACGGCGTCATGATGCTCTCCTTTAGCTTTTGTGCATGGAACTTTGAAGTCTGCTTCTTCAAGCATCTTTCGAATCCAAGCATCGATAACCTAACAAAGTAGTTGTAGATTTATGTTAAATATACAAGACATATTTGAAACATTGAAAATAGAATTGATTGACAATTGGATACCTTTACGTCCAGCTCCAGTTCTAAAGGTAGTGCCATGACATCACTCGCTTGCACCCTGATTCCGTATGTAAACTTGGACTCTGGTAACTGCCATACCATTGGATCAGGGGTGTCGCTCTCGTAGGCTTTAACTAACTGTATTTTGTGAT